>VSWD01000011.1:15884600-17084600 GCA_033119305.1 Pinctada imbricata | reverse complement strand
TAAAAGAAAGTAGAAGTCAAACAGAAGATTTTCTCTGCATCATTTTGCTTTTGCAACAAAATTTCTGATCTAAATATACCTGATAACAAAAGACATGGCCATTCCGTTCTCGTGGGATGAAGAAGTAAAAAAATCAGGGAAGCTTCATCAAACAGACTCTATCTGTCTTGTTACAAAAATCTACATATGCTCAATTAAAACAAACAAAAAATGTAAGCAAGTAAATCTTTCACCGGGGAAATTAGTGGAAATGAAATGTGCTATAAATGGAGATGATAAGAAAAATTAAGCTATGAGGGAGATCAACTAGTGAATAAATTCAAAGGTTTTTGCACATGCTTGAACACAAAAGGTGTATTTCAAAAGAATTGCAATGAATACTCCTCTTTTAAGCCCTAATGGGAGGCTAGGGGTTATACACAAGTTTGTGTAAAATTATGGCAGTCTGAGAAAAGCTTATTATCTGATAAAAATCTGCACCAATGGTGATGAAACTTATGAGAAGTTTTATGTTAATGAAATGTTGATAATGTAAGGGAAAAAGGCATGTAAAATACTGAAGGTAATGAAGTGAAAGGTATGCTGATGATACAGTTAGTGATGATGATGGTATTGATGATGTCATTATATATTTTCAAACAAGTTATCAAAAATATAACGCAGGCAATCCTGCAATTAGAGGGTAAAATCTTGATTTGCATCCATCTAATTTTGTGAGAAAGTCTTTAATAAAGCACAATCATGTACCATAAATCTTTCAGGAGCTCAAAATCTTCTTTCAATAAAAGCTTTCTGAATTCAACTAATCTCTTACCATGAAGAGGTGGAATCTATAATTTAATCAGATCCATAAATAAATATTTTCTTGGGCAGACAAACACTTCCCTCTTTTACAGAAATTCCAACAAAGGAAGTATAATGATCTCCAACTTGCATATCAAACATCTTGTTTTTCTCAGTGGATGAGACCTGGCAGATTTTATTCATGAAGGATAAAGTTTGAAATTAATTCAAAGAAAATGGTAAAACAAATCAATCAGATACCCTCTAAAAGTACAAGATGCTATGGCACAATTCAATACCTCCTTTTCCAGGAGACAGACTCTAGTCTCCTTCATAAAGGAAAAAAAAAATGTCATAAAAATTAATTAATTATGTGTCTCCAAGAACGACGAGACATGGTTATGCAACATCAACGGATTTACCATGCTTTGATAATGTCAGTGGGTTTAATTAAGTCACTTTTCTGACAGCTGCATGCGTATCAAAGCAACATTAATCTGTCTGTATTTACCTAATTCTGTATGGGTTTATTATTACATATATTGTGTTTACGTCTTATAAAAGTTAATCACTCGTCTGGTTTCAAAAGCAAATATGAGGTCGTTACGTGAGACATTCCTAGAAAATCTTGTAATAATGACGTAGCAATAATGCTACAGAGGTAGAATTACGCAAGAGCCTTTAATCAAGTGACACCAAAATAAAACTGTCATTACAGTATTAAATGAGGACTGACAATGTCTTGGTATTGTCTTCTACTTAAGACATATGACTACATAAAAAAAACCTATATATTGTACGGCCAAAAATAACTTTATCGGATGTAAAAGTACAATATTTTCATCATGAGTTGCATTCATAATAATGCAAAATGGTTCAAATATCGATATAAACATACTGGTAGATAAAAAAGGATGGTCCTAATTAAGGTTAGTTATACTGAATATATTGACAATAAAATGTAAATTATATATATAATAAACAAAAAAAATTTCATATATATCTCAGGATTTCCAAAAAAATACAAGTAATATATTTCACCTGAGATTTTAGCAAAAAAGACAATGAAACCAATAAAGTATATCGCAAAAAAACGTAGCTAACAAATGAAGTTGATACTGGCTGAATCTTGCTGAGCTGAACAGTTGTTCCAGAAGTTAAGAGATTTATCTCCCTTTGTCAAAATCTCTGAAGCCAGTTGTCTACCCCTTATCAAATATGATGAGAAATGATGTATTGCACACCAAGTAATATCTGCACCTGTAAAGAACAATTACTTATCAAATGGACCAATCAAAATGTAATCTTTTTTAGCATATAAATCACAAGATTACAATCTACTTGTACGATTGATTTCAAATCCATGGCAAATGCAAATTCAAAAAGATAGACAAAGCAAGAAAGCTTTTAGTTATAGACATATCTAAGAGGAAACTAACAGAAGATGGATTATTATGAATTATTTTGTGAATAAAAACGAAAAAATTCATGGAATTTGGAATGTTCTCCAATGAAATTGTGAACAGACGGATGGACAGATATAAAGTAACCCCCTTCCACCTTTATCATTAAGTTTTGACATGCTACAAAGCTATAGTGCAATACCTTTTTATCTTAGTTCATACGTCAACTATTTAGTCACTAAGATGTCTAGATATGTTCAACGATATCCCAAATCATAAATCCTCACAACATCAAAGGTGATAGTAAAGGTGGAAGCTGAAAAAGCTGGAATGTCAAGATTATAAACATTCCAGTGAGCATGAGTTTTCTAATACATTTTCTTCCTACCCCATAACATATACTCTCACTTATTATTGAGATGTCACACACAAATAATGGTACAATGTACTCCACTTACCAATTGGGTGTCATTTTGATTATCTGAACAAAGTGCCTAGGTTTGGTAGGTTTCTTTGAAAGGTTCGTAGTTAGGTATGGTATGGGGATACTTGACATGCCACACCATGTGAAACATAAACTCTATGCGGTCCTGGCATCGTTTCTGACAGGAGGGACATCTAAACGGATCCTCGTCATCGGGAGAGTGCAGACTCTCGTGAAGATGATACATGGTGAAGTCATGAAAGTAGATGTTACAGTGGGGACAATGATGAATACCCGAATCAGCCGTAGGAGAAATTGAGGTAGTGGTCACGTCTCTCTTTTCTTCACTCTCTGTCTCTGATAATGGGGATGGTTTTGATGCTATCTCTGTTTGAGGTGTGAGTTCTGGGGGCACTATACGTCCTGACACTGGCTTCCCATGTTCCTCTCTGTTACTTTCCTCTTTCCACACACTGTCGTCTAGATCGTCACTGCTCATGGACTTGTTGATGCTGAGATCAATGACCTTGTTATCGGCCGTTTGACTGCTGAGCCTGGTACCAGTTTGTGAGCCGTAAAATGAGGATATAGGAGGTAGGGATCGGAGATGATTCTGAGGTAGACTTGTTACTATTCCTGTCATTCCATGAGAAAATCTGTAAACAAAGGAGACACAATGTCAAAATCTAATTTGCGAATAACAGAAAATCTATTAAGATTAGCAGTATCAAAATTATTTAAAAGTATGACTACCACACAGACGGACAAATCGATGCTAGAAAGCGATTCCTATATCTTGCCCTTGCATTGATACAACATAAAAATAGGTCTATTGTACGCCATCCATGACAATTTTTGCTTCCAGGTTAATAGATGAGGATCAGATTACCTCTTGAGACAATGAAACTGGAATTAATTTGCTCTAAATATATCTCACAAAAATGTAGACAAAGAGTATCTAATGACACTTGTATCTGTACATTGTCTAGATTTCTTTTCTTGGAAAAAAGTCTATTAATAAGGTCAAGTAATAAAGTGAAAAATGATCTCCTGTCTTTTCTTTAATGTAGAATCAAAATGTTCTATCGGACAAAAAAAATTCTATTCTTCTAAAGAATAAGGAGATCCTACAAAAAGTAACACTGTAGAAATCAAAATTGCATTTTTCAAAAGATTGAGGATAGGCTTTCTTTTTCCTTAAGCTACTCAATAAAACACGAAATTAATCAGGATTTTTTTTTCTGGATGGTAACCTGTATTTTTCAAGTAAGACAACTCTAAATTACTGATTCCTTTAAAAAGCTGAAGAATTGATCCTGAAAACAATGAAGTGTTTTAAAAGTGAAAAATGATCCAATAAAATCAATATCAATTGAATAACATTTTAAAGCCTACTAACTAACAATCAAAGCACTGAATGTACTGAGAGCGAATAGCTAATTTAATGTGAGAATATGTATCATTTATGCTGTATGTCATCAAACTTTACTTCGTAGACAAGTTTATGCAAGTATAGTATAATACTGAAATGCAAATCCATAACGATGTCATTAGAATTAAACGATGACTGTCCTCTTCTTCTATTTATCGTGTTTACTTGTTTATATCCCTGTCCACAAAAGCACTTAGTGTTCATCTCGTTACGTAAACATGCGCTTCTACGTAACAAAACAGCTTGATTCTAAAGTAAACAGAGTTACATCGTTTATACATAGAACAGGATCGGCCCTTCAATTTCTCCGGCAGAAGAAGTTTGACACGTCACGATGCTGAAAACCCTGTGATTTGATTGGTTCCTGCTTCAAATTATACATGTACGGAATTGGGGCTCTCTTGTGTGAAAAAATCAGGAGATCGCTTAGAGCTATTCGCTCAAAAAGCGAATATCTGTAATGCATGATCCTAAATTGCAGCTATATTGTAATAAATTACATAAAATCCATTCATTTCTAATTTAGAATGTGTAGAGTTTTATTTGTATCATTAGAAGGAAGTCAGACCATATCTAATAATGATTTCTTTGTGTAAAATTGTAACACTATTAAGTTTTTAAAAAGGAAATCTAATATTTAAATTAAACGAATAGAATATTTCAGTATGCCATAATTGAAATAATTATATAGTTTGTTTTTAATCCAATTCTCATTGGCTGAGACTGTACATGTGACCAGACAGTATCATATTGTCCTGAGAGGGGCAATCTTATTAAATGACACTACCGCAAAAACCCTTGCTTCCAGTTTACTCGGAAATATCAATATCTGTGACATCATTTCATAAATACCATCATAGATGCTGAACTTGAGGTATGAAGTCCTAGAATTTCCATCTGATCTATGAATTATAATGGATTTTGACTCTGGAATCATCTTACTTTGGTACAATGAATGATAACTTTTACCTTCAGCATCAAATTATGCTATATTAGCCTGGTCTTGAAACATTTTTACGAAAAGTTGACGTCAGTCATTTTAGAAAAAATACTATTCATAAATGCTGATTATGTTCACTTTACAATAAAACAGTTGTGGACTTTTTGCTCAGTGAATATGGTGTAATATTTCCATGATTTAGAAATATTAACCTCGACTGCTAATGTCATCATATTTCAATATGACATCATTGACATGAATGAAATAACGACAATATGTCAATATGAGATACAAAAAATAACATCATAACATTTCAATATGAGATATAGGAAATAACATCATACTAGTAATATATTTTAATATGGGATATAAGAAATAACATCATAATATTTCAAAATGAGATATAAGAAATAATGTCATGATAGTTTTGTTCAGAGAGCATCCTGATTGTTGCAAAGCTCAGCTGATTGCGATATCACAATCAAAACGTGGACCAGCCTTTATTTCATTTGATATGAACAGAGCTGCAAAGATTCACCGCGGTTCTCAATTAACCACAATTCATTTTTACGATTCGATTAATGATGTAGCACTGCCGCCGTATCAAACTTTTTTCGATTCATTTGAAAACAACTAAGTGACATTTGTAAACAAAATAAAGTCATTCAAGGAAGCGCAGGGTGATTGATACTTCACAGTATTGCTCTCTTATTGTGATTCTTCCATACAATTTTTTAAAAGAGTCCCTATATCCCTGTCTTAAGTCTGATTTCATCTTTCAGCTGAACAATCAAAGAATTGTGATATGAATTGCACCGAAAGCAAATATCATGATACATATCAAATTGTGAGCATAGTGTATCATTGAAGCCCTACTAAGATATGAAGCTAAGATTCCTTTCTTTTGAAGTTATTCTCATCCATCATTATGGTTTTGTTTAATCTAATAAAAGAATCGCAAATGATGTTTCTATTGCAAATTACATTTATTAATCTTTGTTGTGCAATTACATGCTCTCAATGTAGCTCAAAGCCTCTTTTTCTAAATGCCACATGAATAGAAAACCACCAAAATCCCCCTAAATAATTACAATATACCTCCATTTATATCGAACACTAATTCATTTTCATCATGTCCTCGGATTTTTCGTTAAGTCACATAATCCTTTATGTCTCTCCTACATATTTACTATTCTAAGCTTAAAGCATGCAGGTACAAATGTGATATAGACCATGGGCCAGTGGGGTAAACCCTCCCCCCCATGTGGGAATTTTCGAGACATATATCATCTGAAAGCTTGATCAGAGCTCTATCAGATTCTGCTTGTTGGACAATTTTAAAGTGATTTTAAACAGGTGTTTTTGGGCAAAAACTTTTTTTTTCATGCAAAAATCACGTAAAACAGGAAAAATCAAATAGATTTCAAACAAACAGTAATTCAAAAAATAAAAACATTGGAATGTATAGTGTTTTGTATGCTCTTTCAAATGATATATGTTTGCAGTTCCAAATTTTACTTTTTATGGGACTTTTGGGGTAAAAAAGTGATTTTTTTGCTATTTTGGGGGATTTTTTTCAAGAAAAATAATTTTTATCTGTCGCACAGTTTCACGTTATGGCCTAAAATCATGTTCTTGGCATTTCAAAAATAATTCCACATTCTCCTCTTTCAAATGACATATATCTTGTATCTTTATTTTATTCATAAGCCTCAAAATTGTTGTTTTAAGACAAAAAAGTGTGTTTTCAGTTAAAATTCAATGATTTTTGTATATTATTTATAAAAATCTTATTCCTCATAAAATTAATAATTAAAATCTTTATTCTAGTGTAACTTTGTTTGCTCTTTTGGGTTATACCTGCTTTATATTCATTGTTTTCATTATTGGTCGTTTTGGGGTAAAACACATAATTTTCATGCAAAATTCTCTTATTTCTGGAGGAAATTTATTAAATCTGAAATGTTCCATGAATTGATAGCTGATATGCATTTTCAAATGTATGTTCTCAGATTCGCTCATGAATAACATGTTTGAAGTTGATTGAGTCTATTTTCTTCATGATTTTGGGGTGAAATTCCTATTTTTCATTAAAAAATAACAGATTTCTGGGGAAAAAATCAATTCTTAATACTAGCTATAATTACACTTTGAAAACTATTTTCACATGTGAAGTCAAATATCTTGTCAAATTACAGTAATACTGAGTGCTATACTTCATTATATCCGTAATTTTTATGGGAAAACAGGATTTTCTGTGTAAAAAGTACATATTTTGAGAAAATCATTATAATTTCATTTCCTCTTTTCTGTCTGATGACTCATACAATTGAAAGGATATAACTATTCTGGGAAATGAAAAGAAATGTTGATTGATCTTTTAAATTAATTTCTACAACTTTTTTTGTGCAAATTTCCTTATTTTAGTACAAAATAACTGATTTCTGTGGATAAGTTTTAATTGTCTTTCCTTTGTTACTTGAAACTACAACAACTGTATTTTAACGTAATTATACTCCACTGATAAAGTGAAATTATTCAAAAGAGAAATCAATTTATATTATCGGTATTTGACACAAAAGATCTTATTTCTTTCAAAAATCACTTATTTCTGGAAAAAATGATTATTATGAAATGCTTCATCATGTAGGAAATGACACATATTTGAGGGCATATCATTGTTTGCAATATTTAATAGAGACATACATTTTAAGATCCATGGATTTTTTTTGTTATAAATCATCTTTCAGATCATCATTTTCCTCATTTGTTTTGTATAATTGCTTATAACTCTTTATGAAAAGCATTGTCTCATTGAATTTTGGTGAGAGAGTTATGTTTTGAGTTAAAAGAACATATTTGAAAGTTTTTAAAAGTATTTAGTGAAATTGTTGCCATAGATATGTACATTCTAGCTCTACTATGTCATAACCAACAATAATTTGTAAAGAAATCAAACATGTACTTCTATTTCATCATGACAATTAATGGATTAGATTCTTTGAATCAAATGACTGAATTAATTTGAAATGAAATATTTTCAACAATTTATCATATGTTTTTTTATGTAGAACATATGCATGTAATTGATAGGTAAAGATGAAAGTGAAGAAGGAAATGGTTTATGATATCAAAGAATATCTTTTTGGATTCTATTTCAATTACTTTCAATTCAATTTTTTATTTTCATTCATTCATTCATTCATTCATTCAATAAAACACCGCTAAAGACGGTATGGCCGGATTGCAAAGTAAGTTTTTGTCACTAACTGGGTCAAGGTCAATAGGTCAAATAATACAGCATAAATTGAAAGGTTTTGTCAGAAGCAATCTACATGTATAAAATAAAGTTTCTACTGCATACAGTTCCATAGATTTTGCTTAAACCAGGAACTTTAACCAAAATCCTTAACTAGGTCAAAGTCCAAGGTCAAGGTCACTAGGTAAAATGTTACGGCATAAATTGAAAGGTCTTGTCATGGGCAAGCTTCATTAATAATATAAAGTTTCTACTGCATACAGTACCATAGATTTTGCTTAAATCAGGAACTTTAACCAAAATCTTTAACTAGGTCAAAGTCGAAGGTCAAGGTCACTAGGTCAAATGTTACGGCATAAATTGAAAGGTCTTGTCATGGGGAAGCTTCATGTATAATATAAAGTTTCTACTGCATATAGTTACTTAGATTTTGCCTCAACCAGAAACTTTAACCAAAATTTTTGAGTAGGTCAAAGCCGAAGGTCAAGGTCACTAGGTCAAATGTTACATCATAAATTGAAAGGTCTTGTCATGGGCAAGCTTCATGTATAATATAAAGTTTCTACTGCATATAGTTACTTAGATTTTGCCTCACTCAGAAACTTTAACCAAAATCTTTAACTAGGTCAAAGTCCAAGGTCAAGGTCACTAGGTCAAATGTTGCGGCATAAATTGAAAGGTCTTGTCATGGGCAAGCTTCATGTATAATATAAAGTTTCTACTGCATATAGTTACTTAGATTTTGCCTCAACCAGAAACTTTAACCAAAATCTTTAAAAATCTTTAACTAGGTCAAAGTCCAAGGTCAAGGTCACTAGGTCAAATGTTACGGCATAAATTGAAAGCTCTTGTCATGGGCAAGCTTCATGTATAATATAATGTTTCTACTGCATATAGTTACTCAGATTTTGCCTCAACCAGAAACTTTAACCAAAATCTTTAACTAGGTCAAAGTCCAAGGTCAAGGTCACTAGGTCAAATGTTACGGCATAAATTGAAAGGTCTTGTCATGGGCAAGCTTCATGTATAATATTAAGTTTCTACTGCATATAGTTACTCAGATTTTGCCTCAACCAGAAACTTTAACCAAAATCTTTAACTAGGTCAAAGTCCAAGGTCAAGGTCACTAGGTCAAATGTTACGGCATAAATTGAAAGGTCTTGCCATGGGCAAGCTTCATGTATAATATTAAGTTTTTACTGCATATAGTTCCTTAGATTTTGCCTCAACCAGAAACTTTAACCAAAATGTTGACGGCAGACGGACGGACAGACAGACGGACAGACGGACAGACGGACGGACATCGTCAATCTATAGACCGGAATTGCTTTGCAATCCGGCCAAAAAGGGGAAATTATTCGTCCAAAATAAAACCAACTTAGCAATGATGCGAAGTATCATATGTCATTGATGAAAATTTAGTCTTGATTTCATGAACAGCTTGCTTTTCTGTTTAATAATTCTAATAAACAAGTGAAGTTGCAAAATGAACTTGATTATTACAAATAATTAATGACATATTGGATATAAGAATAATACTAGCAACTGAAGGACAAAGATTCGAAACAAATATCTTTTTTTCAAATTTTGATATGAAACATAATTTCATACCTAGATGATTATTACAATTAACAGTGATTAAAAGAATATAAATTCTAATTATAATATAATATCACAAACAAAGGAATGCATAATATATGAAGAAAAATGATGATTTGAAAGATGATGATAAATAACTTTATAGTTTTACGTGATTTTTTTAAAATGAAATAAATATTTTTAACCCTAAAATTCATATAAAATTGTTAAAGAGTACTTAAGGATGACTTTTGAAAGGAGAAACAATTAGACAACCAAAAAAGCATGTATGAATTTTATAGATTATAATGATGGAGCATTTATGAAAATAGACATTTTCCAGAAATTGATGATTTTTAAACGAAAAATGGTTTTATTATTTTCAAAAATATGAAAAATGTTAATTGATTTCTCATCAAGACCATCTAAGTTGAACAATTCTTGAAAACTAATCTCCCTTGGTTCAATTCAACATATGATAGACGTTCTGAGAATTATCAACAGAGTGACTTTTCTACATAAACAAGGATTTTTCCCAAAATAAAAACGAAATTGAATTTCATAGATAAAATGGCATGGCAATTCATTCATCATATGAAATTGCATCTCATGAAAGTTATAGTACGTTATTCAGGGAAGATAATAGAAATTATTGTTATTTTCTAAATAAATACTTCTTTCACAAACAAGAGGCCCAAGGGGGCCACATCGCTCACCTGAGTTGCAGACAAAGGGTTTAAAGTCACAAAAATACTCCTACAGATCAAAGCCCTTGACAGCCATATTTGTTGACCTATCGACAAGAAAAACACAAGCTTGGCAGAGGACCTTGAGTACTTGCTTGCTGCAAGGTTTCGTGAAATTCTGTGCAATGGTTGCAGAGGAGATTTCAAAATGTGTCAGCCAATCAGAGCCCTCGGCGGCCATATTTGTTGACTGATCAGCACAAAATACACAATCTTGGTAGAGGACCTTGAGTACTTTCTTCCTGTAAAGTTTCATGAAATTCTGTGCAGTGGTTTTTTTGCAGAGAAGATGTTGAAAATGTGTTAGCCAATCAGAGCCCTCGGCAGCAATATTTGTTGACTGATCGGCACGAAAAACACAAACTTGGCAGAGGACCTAGAATACTTCCTTCCTGTAAAGTTTCATGAAATTCTGTGCAGCGGTTGCAGAGGAGATGTCGAAAATGAGTCAGCCAATCAGAGCCCTCAGCAGCCATATTTGTTGAACAATCGGCACGAAAAATACAAACTTGGTAGAGGACCTTGAGTACTTCCTTCCTGTAAAGTTTCATGAAATTCTGTGCAGTGGTTAAAGAGAAGATGTCAAAAATGTGTTGGCCAATCAGAGCCCTCGGCAGCCATATTTGTTGAATGATCGGCACGAAAAACACAAACTTGGTAGAGGACCTTGAGTACTTCCTTCCTGTAAAGTTTCATGAAATTCTGTGCAGCAGTTGCAGAGGAGATGTTGAAAATGTGTCAGCCAATCAGAGCCCTCGGCGGCCATATTTGTTGACCGATCGGCACGAAAAACAAAAACTTGGTAGAGGACCTTGAGTACTTCCTTCCTGTAAAGTTTCATGAAATTCTGTGCAGCGGTTGCAGAGGAGATGTCAAAAAAGTGTCAGCCAATCAGAGCCCTCGGCGGCCATATTTGTTGACCGATCGGCACAAAAAACACAAACTTGGTAGAGGACCTTGAGTACTTCCTTCCTGTAAAGTTTCATGAAATTCTGAGCAGCGGTTGCAGAGGAGATGTCGAAAATGTGTCAGCCAATCAGAGCCTTCGGCGGCCATATTTGTTGACTGATCGGCACAAAAAACACAAACTTGGTAGAAGACCTTGAGTACTTCCTTCCTGTAAAGTTTCATGAAATTCTGTGCAGTGGTTAAAGAGGAGATGTCGAAAATGTGTTGGCCAATCAGAGCCCTCGGTGGCCATATTTGTTGAATGATCGGCACAAAAAACACAAACTTGGTAGAGGACCTTGAGTACTTCCTTCATGTAAAGTTTCATGAAATTCTGTGCAGCAGTTGCAGAGGAGATGTCGAAAATGTGTCAGCCAATCAGAGCCCTCGGCGGCCATATTTGTAGACCGATCGGCACGAAAAAACAAAAACTTGGTAGAGGACCTTGAGTACTTCCTTCCTGTAAAGTTTCATGAAATTCTGTGCAACGGTTGCAGAGGAGATGTCGAAAATGTGTCAGCCAATCAGAGCCCTCGGCGGCCATATTTGTTGACCGATCGGCAAAAAATACAACTTGGTAGAGGACCTTGAGTACTTCCTTCCTATAAAGTTTCATGAAATTCTGTGCAGCGGTTGCAGAGGAGATGTCGAAAATGTGTCAGCCAATCAGAGCCCTCGGCGGCCATATTTGTTGACTGATCGGCACAAAAAACACAAACTTGGTAGAGGACCTTGAGTACTTCCTTCCTGTAAAAGTTTCATGAAATTCTGAGCAGCGGTTGCAGAGGAGATGTCGAAAATGTGTCAGCCCATCAGAGCCCTCGGCGGCCATATTTGTTGACCGATCGGCACGAAAAAACAAAAACTTGGTAGAGGACCTTGAGTACTTCCTTCCTGTAAAGTTTCATGAAATTCTGTGCAGCGGTTGCAGAGGAGATGTCGAAAATGTGTCAGCCAATCAGAGCCCTCGGCGGCCATATTTGTTGACCGATCGGCAGAAAATACAAACACTTGGTAGAGGACCTTGAGTACTTCCTTCCTGTAAAGTTTCATGAAATTCTGAGCAGCGGTTGCAGAGGAGATGTCGAAAATGTGTCAGCCAATCAGAGCCCTCGGCGGCCATATTTGTTGACTGATCGGCACAAAAAACACAAACTTGGTAGAGGACCTTGAGTACTTTCTACCTGTAAAGTTTCATGAAATTCTGTGCAGCGGTTGCAGAGGAGATGTCGAAAATGTGTCAGCCAATCAGAGCCCTCGGCGGCCATATTTGTTGACCGATCGGCACGAAAAACACAAACTTGGTAGAGGACCTTGAGTACTTCCTTCCTGTAAAGTTTCATGAAATTCTGTGCAGTGGTTAAAGAGGAGATGTCGAAAATGTGTCAGCCAATCAGAGCCCTCGGCGGCCATATTTGTTGACTGATCGGCACAAAAAACACAAACTTGGTAGAGGACCTTGAGTACTTCCTTCATGTAAAGTTTCATGAAATTCTGTGCAGCGGTTGCAGAGGAGATGTCGAAAATGTGTCAGCCAATCAGAGCCCTCGGCAGCCATATTTGTAGACCGATCGGCACGAAAAACACAAACTTGGTAGAGGACCTTGAGTACTTCCTTCCTGTAAAGTTTCATGAAATTCTGTGCAGCGGTTGCAGAGGAGATGTCGAAAATGTGTCAGCCAATCAGAGCCCTCGGCGGCCATAATTGTTGACCAATCGGCACAAAAAACACAAACTTGGTAGAGGGCATTGAGTACTTGCTTCCTATGAAGTTTCGAGAAATTCTGTGCAGCGGTTGCAGAGGAGATGTTGAAAATGTTAAAAGTTTACGCCGGACGGACGGACGGACGACGACGACGACGACGACGACGACGACGACGGACGGACGGACGGACGACGGACGGCGCGCTATGACAATAGCTCACTTGAGCTTCGCTCAGGTGAGCTAAAAAACAAAAACATTAACCTTGAATCATAACATTTGAAGGGTAGGTGATAGGGTTTTCATGATTCACATGTGTACTCGAGGCATGACCTACTTATTGGTACAAAATAATGACCTTTTGACCTTGACCTTGAAGTACAATCTATATTAAATCTGCTTTCCTGACAAAGATGTCGGCGGGGACATTCGTGTTTCACAAACACAAAAGGTTTTTATTTTGCAAAAAAAAACCCTTGGACATGTAATAAATTTTTCGAATTAAATTGCGTTCATTTGATAAGGTAATTGTTTGCCCATGTGAGAATGCTATCAGATAATATAATGGACTTATTAGTCTTTGCCAAAAATTTGTTGTTTTTCATTGGAAAATGGACAATTTGCGCCAAAATAGTGAAGAAAGAAAACTGTTTTCACTTAAAACATATTCTGCTTGATCAAATCTGAAATACTGATGTTGAAAATACATACGACTTACGAATTCAAGGAATGCATCAGATTCAATAAATAATCTTCAGAAATTAGCACTTTTTGCATAAAAAATGCATTTCCCCCCCAAAAAATGAAAATTTAAGGACAAATAATGTACAGAACAATTATAATGTAAAGAACAGCATAAAGAAGTAACACCAGAAAATGACTTAAAATAATTGACTACATTTGGGATAAAAATTTGAATTAAAAAATAAGCCAATTTTGATAAAAAGAAAAACCTTCAATTTTCTGCCTAAAAACGGAAATTTCGATATTTTTGCAAGAAAAAAAAATAAAATACAAAAGAGGAGACTTAAAAAGTTTGAAATTATTTTTCTAATATGAAAAAAACAATCATAAACAATATTTTCAAGTTCGAGGCATAAAGGGTTATTTTTTTCCAAATTTTTGCAAAATTTTGCAAAAAAGCACACTTTTTACCCCAAAAAAGTAGAATTTGGAACATTAAACTTATATAAACTGAAAGAGCATTAAAACTTCTTTATATTCGTGCCCTTTAATTTTTCAAATAACAATAGGTATAAATATTAATAACTTTTTCCTATTTTCAACGTTTTTTGCTTGAAAAAATAGGTTTTCCCCAAAAAAATCATGTTTTAAATCATCTTAAACTTGTCCAACAAGCGGAATCTGAAAGAGCTTGATCCAAGCTTTCAGATGATATATGTCTTGAAAATTCCCACATGGGGGGGAGGGGGGTCTATGGTGGCCCAAGGTCTAATAGGAACCACTATGATAATCAAAGCCTATCCAGAGAGGTTTGACAAAATTAACTTTCTTATGCAATTTAAGCAGTATTTGATAAGAACAGACAAAAACATTCTGAATTTGATTAGCTCAAATATGAATAATTGAGGTACAGGAAGCTATTTTTTTATTAGGCAAGAATCTTTTTATTTCTTTGTTTCCGATCCGCAAACCCTATTTTTTGGGTAATTATTTGGAAAATGAATTTAACTGAGAATCCAGAATTATTTTTCCAATGCTCGTAAAATTACAGCTTCTTGAGTTAATGTTCACAGATTATATTCATTTAAACATCAGTAAAGGATTAATAGAATCTAGCACCCCTTTGTAGAGGGACAGGGAAATCCTCTCCGAGTATCAAAGATTTGCAGATCTTTGATACGAGGGTGGGATTTAAGGCCTTGTTACACGACGCGATTAATCGTTTGAAATTAGTTGCAAGCGACAAATCGTGTCGAGTAACATAACTTAAAACTAATTGCGTGCGACTTTCAAAAGTCGCATGCAACTTTTTTCAGATTAGAACATGTTCTATTCCTTGCGATTAATTGCATGCAACTTTTAGCGTCAACCAATCAAAATGCCGGGTATTCCTTTTAATTTCAACCCTAATTTGGCGAATTTTGGTCATATCAATTACATTGACAATAAAATGGCGACTTTTCTCACAAAGTATCCGGTACATTTACTGAAAGCTTTTTTAGTTCAAAAATTTGATTTTCTGCCCTCTCTTCGTCGAGAAAGTTATGTGAATTTAATTGTAATGAAAACTGAAAATACATGCTGTATTGTCTGTTGATAATACAATTTATTCGTAAACTTTAGGCGGAAAAGGTATGAATTTAACACAAAATATATGCAATTAGTTGCAACATGTAACAGTGCAAGTCGCTGCAACTCGCTCGGACCAAAAAATCTCTGCAATGAGTTGCATGCAACTAATCGCGTCGTGTAACAAGGCGTTTACCTGTCCCTGTACAAAGGGGTGACTGATTATTTTTCTCTCACACATAATGTTTTACGTAATTCATAAATAAACATTGCTCATTACGCATTACATGTTGCTCCATGTGAACTCAAACACTGCTAAACCTACGTAAATGTCTATGACATCATAATGGCCGGTTCCAGACAAACATCCGGGGGAGCGAGAAAGAGTTGTCTCAGGACGGGTAAAATCTGTGAATATCTCTGTCCAGGGTGAGAGAAATTAAAGGCACCCACTGTTTGGATATGTTTAAGTTTGTCTGAATCATCCGATCTATCTAGGTGTTTTTAGTTTGTTGATATTTCATTGGTTTGTTGAAATAAATGATGATTGGTTTTTTGTTCCTTCTGGCAGTAAAAAAATAAATATAATCTCTTTGATACTTGCAAACAGATTATATTCATTTTACATTCCCCAATAGGCATTGTTGCCAAAAAATCTGTAAACCAATTTAAATAAAGACTTTGGCCTTATTGAGACTTTGAAGTTACCTGAATGCAGACTGAGGAGAAGCTAAGCTCCGCCCGTGTGGTCCAGGGGGACTGCCATTGACTGACAGGGACCGTCCATTATACCCGTGGTACGTAGATGAGGGTAGGGTGGGGGGTGAGTGGATCACACCACTTGTTGCTGGCATCTGTAATATATACATTCATTTACTCAGGAACATTAAAGAAAACATTAAAGATATAGAGTCATTACTTATAAATCTTCTACTTCATACATCAAATAGACAATTAATTCAAATTTTCAATGTAAATCTGTTTTCATCACTTCTGTATGATACCAGAAAGCATTGATATAACTAGCTATAAGCTTTTTAAAACTATTTCTCTGAAGGTAGTACATGTATTTATTTGAAGGACATAGATTTTACAAAGCATCTATAAATCAGAAATAATACTGTATATTGCTTTGAAATCGCCCAGTCTTTTTTTGGGGGGAGGGCCAAATTTGACTAGGAGACTTGGTACACCCAGTATTGAATTCACCCTCAGAAACATTTTGCTAAGAGATCCTTTTTGTTAAATTCTATTTGCCCTGTCTTATATTTGCCTTTATGGAAGTGGATGAAAAGGTTGAACAATATAATTGGGGCAAAAATTTCCCTGTATTCAGTACATACGCCTCCTTAATATGCTGATATTGATATTTACTTAATTCAAATCTTATGAAAGTTAGTAAGTTAAATGTAGCAACATTCAATTTAATTTCAGGAAAGATATACTCTCTTGTTAAATAAATGCAAAACAAAAGTTGACCTTATTGATTTACAAATTAAGCAAAGTTTTGATTTCACAGTTTACAAGGTAAACAAATGTATGTTTGCAAGAGTTCCATGAATGAATACTTGCTTCTGAGTGACTTGATTGATGTGTAGGGATGGGGTATTCAAATTCTCAAGTACATGTACAAAATAGCACATGCCATAAATATTCATGAAGACTGTATCATGATAAATTAATTTCAAACCCACTGGGAGAAATAAATCTCAATGGGAGTAAAGAAATTGATTCTGTTAAATCTGAAGAAAACTCAGCATTCTAACAATGCCCATCTGTTAATATCTTGTAACTGTTGGCTAACATCCAGTTGATTCCCTGCTGTAAATTTATCTCAACAGGGTGGCATTGTTTTTTCTAACCATAGGAATTCATTCAGAAAGTAGAAATAGAAAGATGAAAGAATTTTTTGTCTGTTCAAATAAAATACCATCTATTTGGGTTTTTTTAAGATCCAGAAGTCTTACAATGAAATAAAAACTTCCTGTTTAGAAGGTAGAAATAGAGAGACTGCATAAAACCAAAATATTTTTATTGAACAATTTTTATACAGCAACAAACTATAGATAGCATATGTTTGCCCTTGTCAGCCAATTTCTTTTGTGTTAAAGTTAAGTCAATTACTCCAGTAGTGTCAAGGGCATCAAGTCAAACCTTGTTCCTAAAATTAAGTCTAGTCACAAGGAATATATATGTGAAAAAAAAAACCCTTTTTTTATTTCTAGGAGTTGTATCTTGAGAAAGTATCAGCTACATGTATGTCATATTACATGAGAAGTAGAAATCATGTATGAGCACATGCTCTAAACTTGATCTCCTTTAAAGTTAATGACAGATGTACCATAGTGTGAGCACCTCTGATTCTGTATTGTTTCCTTCCTTATAAGCTTTAGTTAGGATTGTATTGTTTCAATCAAATCCTGCTATGACATATTTTTCTTCAGATTTATTTCATAAAGAGATTTTTAATTCCTACTTAGCACTACTTTATATGACCTACTTAACTTATTAAGGCCACCTGATTACTAAGTACTTAAATCGCAATAAACAAGCATGCTGAGTTTTATTTTTATCTTTTTAATGCTTAGTACATGTGTATACAAAAATCATACAAAAAATGCCAAAGAATTTAAATTGTAATTTTCCGATGGCATGAGCAAGGTAATTTACTGACTTTCTCAAACATTTAGCAATACTGAACCATTAAAGTGTGTCAAAAGTCAAGGGGAAAAATACCCCTTATCTGATTATAGGTTTACATAAAAGCTCCTTAACATGAGCCGGGACATTGATTATATGCAGTTGTCTAGATTTTTAAAGTCATTTCCTGATTACTGAGGCAGAAATAGCAGGTCAATTCTTCGTTCAGTAACGCAGTGGACCACTCTTATAGGGCAAAGGTCACACTGGTGGATTTAAATAAATGGAGAATCAAAGGCATGACTAATTTATGTGCACTTATATCTGCTTGTTTTTTTGTTATGTCAGTTAAAGTGACTTTGTCAATTACTGGTGTCACAATTCAAGCTGGGTAGTTTTTGAAAGGCCTGATACTGTAATTTATCCCATACCCTCGATGATAAAATCGTTTGGTGGGCGTCATTGCACAATATGGGAACTTGTGAATGTCTTGAATTGCATATTTATTCGATTTAAACAATGAGGATGATTTAACTAGTATTACTGTACAATAGACAGGCTCCAAAAAGTCGTCTATTGTTCAATTTTTTTATTCCATTAAACAAAGACAAAATCACTTAGATAGGAATTACTACATCAAAGAGCCGTTTTTATAAATTGTACACATGAGAAACTAGAGAAGCCTGTATATACTGTATGATTTAAATAACGTGTATCATTAATTCAATATAAATTAAAAATCATGCGTGAAGACGTTGAAGAAAACAATTTTTGTAGAAAAATAAATTATCCAAATTATACAACTCTTAATGATCCTCTTACTAGAGCAAACAAATTCTATTTTCTGTCATTTTACTTAAATGTGTGCACATATTTATGATTTCTATTCTAAGTTTAAAAGCAGCAGAGAATATCAGGTTATAATGAATATTTTTTGCATCAGGTTTTACAATTTGTACTCTTTTATTATACTTTATATAATTATAATTAATAAGACATATTACTATATTCTTAATTGGGCCTCAATGTTTCAGTCTCAAAATCAAGAGTAAGTGAGGGATACTTAGAGAATAACTAGCTTCTGACGTTATGTTTGCAGACGGTAAATGCTGATTTTACTGTGGCAAACTGAGTTTTTCTGGCGACATTTAAGCGGAGCCAGAAAAATACTAGATGTTTGCTCTGTAAAATCAGCATTTACCATCCACAAACATAACATCAGTATTTAGTCCCATTCTAATGCAATCTATATTTTTGAGAATATAAGGCAAAATGTGACGTTAGCAACATCAAAGCCTAGTATGTTCTCGTTTTACTGCCAGTAACTAAGGAGCAAACAGCCAATGAAATTTGACGTTATAGCGACATTGCATTAGAATTATAAACTTCCCACAGTAAAAATCCCAGGAACTACAATGGTACTATGCATAATATTGGTCAGACTCTGAAGCATGGTACATTGAAAGAACGGAGGGGATCTCCAACAAGACTTGGTAGTAGCACCATAGCATAACCCATACATGCAAAAAACACAGAGTAGACAAACACAAAAAGAGGCACCAAAGGGACTAGGAACACCAAATACCACATCTAAACATTAAAACACTAAAAGCTATACATAAACCATAGATTCAACCATAGAATTAACCAACCTACCACTAATTAATAGAGTGGGATAGAAAGGCAACACTGTTTTGACAATTTTTCAAAGATAAATGATGCTTTGAATATGCAAAGGAGAACCATATGAATTCAAAGCAACAATCTGAGAAAAACATCATAAAGCACTTTTTTGTGTTATCCAAGGTTTACCTGTGAGGAGCTGCTAGGCCTTGAAATAAAGTTTTGTTGTTCCCCAGTCTGTCGCCCCATGGTGGGGCTGGATAGTGATCTCTCAATGCCCCTTGACTGGCGCTCAGTCTCATTGCTACCAGGAGATGAAGGGGGCGTAACTTGCTCTAGCTTAATGGAGTCTGGTGTACGTTGAGATAGACGAGGAGTGTCTGATGAGGTAGAAACGGCCAGGTCATTGGCTGTGCTCATAGGAGGTAGAGATACGGACATGGATTCTGATAGACCAACTTGACCCTGCATGAATCTGAAAATATGATCACATTATTTATCATTTATGTTTGACGTTTGAAATTAGCAGTTTATATCTAGATTACAAAATAACTCCCATTTCTCCTAGTAAAATTTTTATTTTAAAACTGATCATGAAATTATGCATATATCAAAATTAGATTTGACAAGGTAGGAGACATTTTTTAATAATCAAAAGAATATCTATTTATCTTCACTTGTAACATCATCGACCTTTGACCTGATGATCTTTACATGAATGAAAACTACCCAATCAGTACTGTATCTATATTAAAAACTAGAATTGCAGGATTGGAAGCAATGCATGTGTTGCCTGCAAAACAAAGCAAAATTGAAAGATCGCTCTGAATTTTTTTTTTCTAAATCAGCCACACTTCTAGGTCAAGGTCACGAGATAAATATGGATCCTTATAGCGATAGACTGACAGACAGAGCAAAGACTTTATGCCCTGCCCTGATTATTTTATGGAAGGAGACATTTTCAATCACCAAATCATGGTTCCATGTTAGCCAAAATACATGTGAGAAAGAAGAATACAAAAACGCACATGGAAGAAAACTCCTCATCAGCAGTTTAAGCAGGTTAAGAATGGAAAAAAAATCTGCTCACCTAGCTTGTGTTACGGCTGCGGCATTATGCATCAGGCTTTCATAGGTCAATGCATGTTGAAGAAGGGCCCTCTGCTGCATGGCAAAGGCTTGATAGGTGGCGATATTCATGTGACCCGAGACCCCGCCCCTCCCCTGGGCCAGGGAGGATCTGTAGTTTACCATCTTACCACGCTGGTGGACATTTCTTTCATGTCTTCGCAAATCGTTTGATTGTGTAAAACACCTGTAAATGTACGGTAATATATAGGAAATGTTATATCAATATTTTCTCGAGAGTAATACCAGTACATGTATATATAGAAACTGTTTTGTACATAATTTCATAAGAGTTGATAGAAAATGATTTCAAACACATGGATTCGAATACCCTCTTAAAGATTTGTCACCTATTGAATCATATTCTCTCTCTCTCTCTCTCTCTCTCTCTCTCTCTTTCTCTAACAAGGAAATACGATTGCTAAGTGAGCAAATCCAAAGAGGAATTCATGTCTCTGAGAATAAATACAATTTCCATGTCATCTTCAAATAAATTGAAACATTGTATTTTGCAAGACTGAATCTATTTATATATCAATTATCATATATTATCTGCATGAATGTGATGGGTATATGAATAATTGACAGTGAACAATAATATATTGATGGGGAAGAACATACGTGTTACGTATGATATGTTTTTGTCTGAAAGTCAAGAAGGCGATAAAATTTCATTTGATTTACATTGTACCTTCTCATGTAACCAATCATCGTGGCAATTTAAACAAAGTCTTGTTGACAAAAAAATTAAAGTGCAAATTGATTTCTAGAAAAAATCTCGACTTTTTTAAGGAAACTGGATGAGTTGTCGAAAAGAAAGATGAGATTAAATCTTTATTTCATCATCTATTGGTCTTTTTTATGATATACGGCACAAAGAACAGAAAGCAAAAGAAGACGTAGATAGAAAGCTTAAATCAATACAGAGTCCAGACGCAAAAAATGAATCTGATCACTTTCACGAAGTAATAATAACTACCTACAATAAAAAAGAAAAGGTGTGTTTGTGTCATGTCTGTTACATCATACTTTAGACGATATATTTCCACATTTACACGTACTTATCCCCACTCTTAATGAAATAATGTACCAAAATCGTCTTTCGATGAAATATCAATTTCCATGCTACTAACTAGAAATCATTCGGACAGGGACATACCTTTTGATTGTGAGACTATAGGTCAAAGGTCAATGTCACTGATAGTAAAAATATAGACTCCGGAGTCCTGATAACTTTTGAACAAATACATTGGGAATCCGTACAACCATTTTCAATGTCAATCAGTAATTTACGTTATCTGTTTGTGTGATCCATTTTTTCAATATATGGAAAAAATAATACATATTCATAATTAATTAACTTGCACTACTTTTGACTTGACTGATACAGTGCGAAAAAATTGCTGAAATAGGTTCCGTACTTTATACATATATGTACAATGTACATCATGACATACTAGTAATTTATGAGTTTAGAAAGCATTTCATAAAAACAAATATTAAAGAGATAAAATAATGACTGTCACAGGTGTCTGATACAGTTAAATCCCTAGTAAGCAGCATTTTTTTTTAGTTTTTTTTTTTTTTATTATAGCGGATTATAATTCAGCAGTCCGATGCTATCCTATATCATACTAAACTCTACTTTTACTCTATAATCCCTTAGAAAAGTCATCCTAATGCATCCTGGGTAACGTGGATCTTTACATATTTTAACATTGAGATCTTTCATCTTCATGTCCTACATGGGGCAATGTGAAATCATACAAGATCCCAAGCAAGTTCATTTCAGAGCAATCAAATCTCAAGCCAGTTCATTTCAGAGGAAAGATCATAAGCCCAGCAAACATCCCAAGCAAATTCATTTCAGAGCAAAGATCCCAAGCCAGTTCATTTCAAAGCAAAAATCCCAAGCAAATTCATTTAAGAATAAAAAATCTCAAGCCAGTTTATTTCAACGCAAAGATCCTAAGCTCGTTCATTTCAAAGCAAATATCTCAAGCCTCTCCATTTCAGTGCAAAAATCCCTTGCTACATTCCTCAAAAAAAAAAAATATATATAAAAGACCTTTGCCAGAAGTAAACATCTCAAACCAAATTAAAAACTAAAACAATTTATGTCAGAGTAAAAGCCCATTGTCAGTAATAGTCCAAAACTCGTTCAAGTAAGAGAAAAGAAATCCTTAGTCGTTTCATGCAAGGGGACTAGTAAGAATTTCCTGATGGTTTAATACATAAGTATATATTATCTATATTTTAAATCAACTTTTCGTCCAAGGAAGACTAGTCTGAAAACCTGACCCAAACCAAGCCTTTGACGGTTATTCTGTCGGTTGGAGTCTGAGGTTCAGCCCCCAACCGACATTATAACCGTCAAGGGCTGGGTTTGGGTCAGGTTTTCGGGTCTGGGGTTCAGCCCCCAACCGACATAATAACCGTCAAAGGCTGGGTTTGGGTCAGGTTTTCGGGTATCGGGTTCAGCCCCAACCGACATAATAACCGTCAAAGGCTGGGTTTGGGTCAGGTTTTCGGACTAGAGGAGGACCAACTTTAATACATAAAATCCTAACTGCAGGGAAGATGTGAGAAATGGAATGAATTCAATGTTATACGCGTGTCATGCTCGTTAGTCAAATTGTACTTTTCTGTAGATTAAGTTAGATATGCATGTACTGGTTGTACTTTTACATTTAAGAAGGTTTTTTCATGCTAATTCAAAAAGATGCAGCTTTTTGTATTGCGCACAATCAGAATGTAATGAGTGGTTGGCGATGGAAGGAAATCAAATACATGCTACCGGATTGATATAACGAACTAATGAGGGCCGTATTGAATCAAAGTTACAGTGCCTCCAGCCAGATAAAAAACTCACAACTTGTGGTAAAAAAAATATGTGGTGATGAAAACATTGATATCTCCAACAGTATGACTCAATGTATCACTGTAAATACCACTTTTTGTTTTCCATTATGAAGCTTAGCAGGTGGAGGGTCTCTTATCACAAACCTTTCGCTGCCCCTTCATGCATGTTCACATTCACGCTGTTATCTATTTTTATGCCATACGTGATCTCAGAGAAAAGATACTTGAATTTGTATGTTTGCACGCACTTAGATTTCCCCCACCCCCTCCCACGTGTCCCCATTTTTCTGAGTCGATATGGTATCTTTAAACAAAGTACCATCCAACTCTCTTCTCCCATATTAAAAATTGATATCACTTTCCACTGCAAGATTGTTTTATACAAAAAAATCTACAAAAACCCTCGGATCGACATAAAAAGTAAAGCTCAAGTAACCTGCTTTTGTCCCCATTTAAATGTAAATGGTACCGCTAACAAAGAGTTATACTCATTACTTTACGTTTTACACTTCAAGGGCGGGGAACCGCGGTGAGCTCTCGGGAAAAAATATATTCATATTTTACAAGTAGATCAATAAATGGTGTTTATTTTTCACCAAGGGCATCGTCCGTGCTTCATTTTTTATGGCAATTGCGAAATTGCTCCCCATCTACTCTAAAATTCATCATGCATTGCTCTATCACTGTTTAAAATTCCACTTTCCCCACTTTACCCACTACACTCCTATGCATAAATTTGACTTCCATATGCCCATATCTATTTTATCTTTATCCCTAATCTCTGTTTACAACACAATGAAAATACCAACATGCTGAGATATTGCGAAAACATGCAAATAGAAATCAATGAAATACAGAGAAAACGCGTTCAGTGAAAAAACTAGGTAATTACAGGTGAGAGAAGTAATGCAGGTAGAATGAGTCAATGATGCTGTTGAATTAATTATCATGTTTATTCACGCAAATTATGCTAATCACTGCAAATGCACCCTCATTGAGACGGACACAATTGTTAAGGCTTACATCTTCATAACATGTTATCGACCTTGAAAATGACATTGCATACTCATTCTACTCGGTCTTTCAGATTATCCAAAAATCAGCTACATGTACATTTTCAGTCAAAAATGATCAATCGGATTCAAAAATTAAATCAGTATGGACCATGCTTCTAAATAATCAAACTATAAGATATTAAACATTTGCAAGATCAAAGTCGTGATACATGTACAAATAAAATATCTTGTCACAGAACATATCCATTCCATACGGTACAGAAGAAGTGGGGGGGGGGGGGGGGTTGAGATTTTGCTCCAATCAGAGGCATTCAATCTTGACGGACAGACAGACAGATGGATGATCATCACATACATATATATATTTCTATGTAACACAAAAGCTTTGCAATTTTCTCTCATTTTTTTTTTCATTAACAACAATTAGGGTAGCCGAGTTGCATCCATCCCCAACCTCTCCCCTTTCCTACTTCATCAACGAACCCCTCTTTGGTTTTGCCCCTTGTTAATAAACACATGCCCTTAAGACCTATCCTACCTAGCCAATATAACCAAGATCTACGCTCCTAGGTACAAAAAATATATCGCATTGAAGCCAAATGCTTTCCCCTCACCGTCCCACAGCACGTAAAAATTCGATCGCGCACTGTTACGCTCCCTATACAAGAACGAAACCTGGTATTGAGCATGTAATGCGATAGGAAAACATAATAGTTCTGTTCTGCAAGAGAGTTTTAAAATGAATATTTAATGATAGATCTGGATAACAGGTTGTCTTGTATTATACTTATACTCTTTACAGGGGGGATAGCAATAATCTTGTCACAAGGAATTACTGACAATAAACTTATAAACTAAAGCTTTAACATCATTATAAAGTGTATGAACCTAACGGGTTTTCCATTTCAAACGGAAAGAAACAGACGAATTAAACTTTTCCAAAGAATAAATTCAATAATAAAATATTAAAGTTCAATAGATGACGGCTCATAACAAAGAATCCCGATTTTTTTTTTCATTTGATATCGATCTTTTTCTTCTTCCTTTCAGATGGGATTTTTTATTTCAGCATTTGTTCAACAAATGTTCTGCAAACATACAACTTCTACACTCATAGGTGCCCACGCTTATATGAGTTTAAGATGTACTATTTTACGCTCATCTACCACATGTTAGGACAAAAAGAAACATAAAATGTTCGGAAATTGAAAGTTGATATAAAGGATTTTATCTCAGTTTGTAATACATGTCTAACATTCACAGCGAGCCGTCCATCTGTCTCAGGTGACAGTATTTTTCATTTCATGCGCACTACAACACGAGGATGACTTGTCAAAGAATAATGAAACTATGTTTTACACTGAAATATCAAAACTATGAACCTGCCTGCTTAGGTTAAATTCCATATAGAATTTGGTCAAACCATAAGATATGATTTACTCATTGATGTGATTTAAAAAAAATTGTCTATTCTTTTCTTTCTGTCGTTTGATTGGTTTCTTCTTTTGTTGCGGATTTTATTGCTATATCACAACATTGCTATGTGATGTTTATTTATCATGTAAAAAAAAAAACCATCCACACAGTTCCTCTCTCTCTCTTGTTTAATCCATGTTAACTAAATACACTTAATTTATTCATTCAATAATTTATTTATCCATGTGCATAATTAGGTCTATGTTACTAGGATACCAGCGCCCTTCGCCTTTTTTTTTTCAAAAATGCAAATATTATCTTAAAGACAAACCACAAAATGAGGACGTCCTCTCATATATTAATCTGATCTCTATCTAATTTTCACCACTTTCTAATTTTCATGTACTTAATCTATCATATATATAAGTCTATATTAACCTTATCTCTATGTGAGTAATTAGTACCACTACTTTATAATTCCTATCTACTTATTCTTTTCCTTTATAAGTGTATTTGGTTCAGGTCAAGAAAACCTAAGCACGGTCAATGCCCTGTCGGCCTCTATGTAATCATGTCACATGTCGTCCTCAGTCAACATCGTAGTTCAAAGTTTCAAACGCTCGCTGCGCTATTCAAATATTCTGGGACAAAATGATAGATGTGGAGTTCGCATATTTCATACATGTGTGTTTTTTTTTCTTTTTCATTTTTTTTAGAATATATGGTAGTATCAATAAATAAATGAATATTAACAAAATAACCACAAGAACAAATATTTGTAGATCGATACGTTAATCACTATCCAGCTACGGTACCTAACCAAATATTTTTCATTATGTTTTACATTTACTCCACAACATATTCAAAATCTCTGTTTTTTATATATACAGGAATATTAATTATGTACTGTTTGGCTTTTATAAAGCATTCCTGTTTTCAGAGAATCGTCCAAGTGTGGATGTCAGCACGGCCCATAAACATGACTTTTCTCTAAAACAATGTATTTTTTACAATACGAATATTGTACTTTCTTGACTCACAGTAAAAAAGATCTAGTATTCGTTATGTTAATTAAGGGCTCCATCAATTATATGTCGTAAACTTGGCGAGTATCATGCCGTTATGAGGTCGATGACCACCGATCTCACGTCATCACTTTGTTTTCTCTCAAGGGCGTCTTGTACACATCTTCTTCTATTTCTTTTTTTTTTTTTGGTCTGAGGGCACAGATGGGAAAATTTAAATATGGAGGAAAAAGTTTTGACAAGTATTTATCTGCGCTGACTACATCCCTAGATAAGACTTATCACGATCTGAGCTGCACATTTGTAGGAAGCCGATAGCTCAAGTCTTGGCATCAGAGACTCCTTTGGGCTCATCAAATAAGATACATCAATTTGGGTTAATGTCTTCCACATTATTTACCATAAATATGTCAGTATGGGAAAAAGTATCTCTATTCATTGTTTCTGACCGTTGTTATAATTCGTCATTAAATTGCGAGATAAACTATGAATTCTTTTTCAAGCGCATTGAGAGAATGAAGGTAAAATATTACTCTAAAATCGAAAAAAATCCAAACCGGAAAAAATGTAGATTTAAGCTACAATGACTTTACAAAACTTAATAATCTAATTTTCACTCGTTCTTCGTGAAAATTCCTGTAAAAGTTCTATCAAATTTTGAATGTATGTACGAAAGTTGATGACAATTCGTCCAAGTACAAGTCAGTTAATTAACAATTCTAAAATGTAAAGTATTGCAGGGGAAACAACAAGCAGATTTGTACAAAATATGATGCCCTTCTTTTGCAGAAAATAAAATTTGCAGATAATAAAATTTGCAGAAGAATTAAATTTGTTAAAATAAGACGTAGATTTATGGTTGAATAAGGTCTAAGTTGAAGGTATGATATGAAATAAAAGACAAATATGGAAGCATGAAAAAGAAAGATGCCACACAATCGGTTTGGCCTAGCTATTATACAAAGGTAGGACGTAACGTTCTTTCAAATTTTACATTTACGTACAATCATAAAAAAATTAAAACTACAGTAATTTCTTCAAATGCAAGTGACCTGCCTTATTACTAATTAAACCTCAAGTTTTTACAGAGATGATATAATATGACTTTTGATCAAATGAAATTTTAGAACTTCTGAATTTGAGCTCAACATTTTGAATCTCAATAAATTTTAAGACCTATTAACATATTAGTGACCTGGAATATAAAAAGAATGTCTATACAAAAATTCTTTGAAGCATAAAAGCTACTTTCATCGTTGCATACAACTCATATGCGCATATATTTCATCAAACACTGTTGGTCCAAATTAAATTTTTCATAAAAATTAATAAAGCCAGAGAGAGAGAGAGAGAGAGAGAGAGAGAGAGAGAGAGAGAGAGAGAGAGTGGAGAGAGAGGGGGAGAGAGAAAGAAAGAGAGACTGGATAAGGAAGCAAACTTGACTACTAGTATTTGACCTTGACCTACCTGTGACATATTTTACATTTATAAGGTCGCTCCCCAGTGTGAACTCGTTCATGCACCTTCAAGTTGGATGACCACAAAAACGATTTACCGCACGTGTTACACACATACGGACGGTCTGCTCTGTGAAGCTGTTCATGTTTCCTCAAGGTCGCGACCTCTCGAAATGACCTTTGACACACATCACATTTATAGGGTCGGGGTCCACTTGTTGCAGGTAATCTTATGCAATTTTTTTCGGGCCCATCTTCATCCATGTCTGAAAAAAAAGAAGAATATTGATTGAAATTCCGATATGGAAACGTTCTCATTACCACTGACTTGTGAATAATTAAAATTTCTAGTCAGATTTCTCATGCACACCCCATTGATTATGATGTTTAGATATTTATTTTTTTTTCTTTATTTCACAGCTTGTCACGTGGCACCTACAACAATCGTTATACTCCCAATGGGACAACTCGAGGCTCGGCTTTTTCATATATTTTGCACGAACATAGTTTGTTTCACGAAATGAAACATACATTATTAAACAGTGAAGGAATTTGATATGCACGGGATAAATTGAAAACAGCGACAAACAGAAGGAGAATAAAAATCATTGTGGAAAAAACCTGCACGACAGAAAGGCTGGAGATATTAAAATCTTCTCAAACATCAAACTTTTAAATATGCTTGGCAATTGCGCATTTAACAAAGTATCATTTCCAAGTATGATTATATGCCCAGCCCTGTTCAAAATCAAGAATAAACAGCATCCAGATATTTTCAAAATATATGGAGCAACTAAAAAATCGAATTATTACACATTTTGTTGTTCCAGACAGTCTAGAAGCCTGGAATCAGTGGGCTGAAACAAAGAAACTCGGTGGCTGTCGGTCAAGCAAGTCTACAAACGCATCTCGATGTGACCAATACAAAAAACAATAGTAAAATGCATGCCAAAAACATGTCCGTTTTGTTAGTGTACTCACCATCAACCTGTGCCAAATCGGGGGTATACACCAGACAATGGCCAATGGTCACAAATAAGGCCGGGTTTACCCCGAGCCGTCCTCCTCTTAGACAGACTCTGTCTGCTACATGCTTATATATACATGACCAAGCTCGCGATTAATCAATAATCCTTGGCTTATATTATACTTACATCTATGTTTGCTATCTTCTTGGAAAGACAGCACTTCCTTCAGACAGGACAGCATATCTTTGTTATTGTCTCCATACAATTTGGTCAGTCAGAGGGTGGGACTTTCCAGACAGTCTTAAATTGCCCTAATTAAAGCTTTTAACATGGATAAAGAGCAATCCCTAGGCTCTGCAGATATATCTGCGAACTATTATTATAGATATCGTCGTGTGTCGTCAAAATTACGTTCCAATAAAATCGGCAGAATCATTAGCGTAAGACTTTTTATATTTGCAACAAGAATCCGTCCATTTAACAGCCTGTCTTCTCAACATAATTCAATTTATTTGCGTAATAAATCATACATCGTTCCTTTGAACAGTATCGTTTATGATGAATTATTATAATTCATATTATATGAAAGTGAAATTTTCTATTGTTTATTTGTTTGGTAAACGAATTGACACCTGTCATCGTCAGCTGATTATGCATGGACATGCGTATCGAAAAGCTGAAATTTCTCAGCTTATAGGACCCTGGTATTTATTCAAACTGCAAATATTAACGATCAAAACAATATTTAAACCTTAAAAAGTATTAAACCCCACAAAACCTTTCTTTCAGCGATGGAGTAGAAGGACACGAAGCGAGATTCGTAGTTTCCAAATCTCCCAAGTGTATTGATTTCAGAGAGTAAATTGATAACAAATCATTCAGCAAACATATTTTAATGACAAGTGTATCTTATTGACAAATATCCACTCATGGGCACCGATGGTAAAAACGTACTTTGACATGTTCGTCCTATAAATAATATTGATGTGATGCGTAACATATTGAGAGGAAGAGTGTGCTTATTTTTTAGACAATCTGATCCTTCATTACAGAATAGTCACAGGATCTGGTCAGCCTCGGTAACATATTTTAGCTATGTTTACCAAAATCCAAATATCACAGGGTCTGCCCTGAGAATTAATTCGTATTTAGAAGAACCAAGTGGACCTGCATTGAATATATAACTTGGTTAAAATATTGTTCCACATGTATAAGGCACTAGGACGTACTTAGAATAACATTAAAACAAATGTTTTTATCACTACTCAAAATCCATTGTCGACTTTAGAACATTTGCACTTGACGTTAAGTATGAACTTCAAACTAAACACTAATACTAGTATTGTCTTCTGATATTGGTTTATCACTAATATACTTGAAGTTGAAAGCAATCTAAGCCATTAGAATCCTCGAAAGATCTAACTTCAATTCAGCGAATAATTTACTAATAATATTTATAATGATTACTAGTATGTAGATTAGTACGAATAATAATATTTATAATGATTACTAGATTAGTACGAAGTTACCATGAACGAAAAGATACGCATATGTTACTAACTACCAAGAAATAAAAGATTCCTCATCAAACTGTAAAATGATAATTACACGTACAAAACAATACCTATGAAATGACTCCTTTAGTCAGAAATAACATTTGAAATGAGAAACGTGAAATCACAAACCTGTGAAATATGAATTACCTAGAACATAACTCTGATCCATGATATCAAGGATTATCTAGATAGTTACTCAGACCCGTGACATCAGAAAATCCTCAGACCCGTGAAATCATGGATTACTCAGACCCGTGAAATCATGGATTACTCAGACCCGTAAAATCATGGATAACCTAGATCATTCCTCAGAACCGTGTTACCAGGAAATCCCCACAAATGTGAAATCGGGGGTTACCTATATCATTACTCAGACCCGTGATATCAGAAAAAAAAAAACCAGACCCGTGAAATCACGGATTGCCTAGATCATTCCTCAGACCCGTGTTACCAGGAAATCCCCACAAACGTGAAATCATGGATTACCTAGATCATTCCTCAGACCAGTGTTACCAGGAAATCCCCACAAACGTGAAATCGGGGGTTACCTAGATCATTCCTCATACAGACCCGTGTTACCAGGAAATCCCCACAAACGTGAAATCGGGGGTTACCTGGATCATTCCTCAGACCTGTGTTACCAGGAAATCCCCACAAACGTGAAATCATGGATACCTAGATCATTCATCAGACCCGTGTTACCAGGAAATCCCCACAAACGTGAAATCGGGGGTTACCTAGATCATTACTCAGACCCGTGATACCAGAAAATTCCCAGATCCGAGAAATCATGGATTACTCAAACCCATGAAATCCTGGATTACTCAGACCCGTGAAATCAAGGATTACCTAGATCATTACTCAGACCATCCTCACAAACGTGAAATCAAGGATTACTTTGATCATTACTCAGATCAGTGATATAAAAAATCCGCACAACCGTAAAATCATAGAAAACCCAGGAATTACTAAGACCCGTGAAATCAAGGATTATACCTACACTAGTGATATCAGGAATTACCCAGATCTGTGAAATAAATTTCTAGTCCCGTGAAATCAGGAATTACCCAGACCCGTGAAGTCAGTAATTACCTAGATTCGTGAAATCAGTAATTACCTAGATCCGTGAAATCAGGAATTACCCTGACCCGTGAAACCTGGAGTTACCTAGATCCGTAATTAACCAAACTCGTAAAACTTGAAAGCACGAATGCATGGTACAGACCCGTGCAACCAGTCAGTATTCGGAAAGTTTAGATCAGAGGGTATATCCAAATAAGTTAATAAAAGGGTAATTAGACCCGTGAAATCATAGTCTACCAAGAAACGTGAATCGGGGTCTACCAAGAAACTTAAATCAGGGGAATCCAGACCCACGGATTCAGACAGTGACGTGAATCAGAGTATGCCAAGAAACGTGAATTAGAGGAACCATGCCTACGAAATGAGACAGCGACTAACAAGAAACGTGAATTAGAGGAATCCAGACCTACGAAATCAGACAGTGACTACTCAGAAACATGAATCAGAGTCGACCAAGAAACGTGAATTAGAGGGATCCAGGCCTTGGAAATGAGACAGCGACTAACCAGAAACGTTCATTTGAGGAATCCAGACCTACGAAATCAGACAGTGACTACCGAGAAACGTGAATCAAGGTCTACCAGGAAACGTGAATCAGAGGAGTCCAAGACTACGATATCAGACAGCGACTAACCAGAAACGTGAATTAGAGGAATCCAGACCTGTAAATAGATACGTGAATCGGGGGGTAAAGAGACACGTGAAATCAGGTATTACCCAGACACGTGAATTAAGGTATTATTACCCAGACCATTTGGATATTTTCTCCTTAAAGTACACCAGCATCCCAATCAGGCTTACCTCCCTTTCCGTCTAGTGTAGTACTCTTAGGCATATCATGATGTATTTTTTATGCCGTATGCCCTCAGAAATCAATGACCGAGCGCGAAGCGTCCAGACTGCGTGCGTAAATGTGCTCGGACATTGAGGACATTCCTTGCTTATTGATTTCTCTATCGCAGGCTTTTGTCTACATCTCCCTAGGAATTATCTTAACATTTTTTTTTCAAAGCTAACGAGGGATATGATTTCACAATAGTCTTATCCAACGCTAACTAGATCTTATATAGTCTAGCCTGATATTAAAGGACGCTTCAGAGAAAGTCTTAGAAATTAGGTACGCACAGAGAGAAAGAATTCAACCGTACTCCGTTATTAAAATGAAAAATATAAAGTAAGTCCGTCTTCAAAGTCTACAACACAGAATGTGACAACGCTATCGTGAAGTATGTAATCAGTGATAGCTAATGGTATATTACTTCTTGAAGAAAAATGTAAAGTTTGTAAAATGACAGCCTTAAGAACTATAATATCAGAGAAGAAAAAAATTACAATTACAAGAAACATAATTGTATAGTAAACGACATTCAGAGCATTCATGGGTACTAACCGCACAATTATTTTCGTTTTATACTTCAGTATTTTTGCTTAACAATAACAAGACAAGAAGTAGAGAAGCCATTGAAATACATAGGTTCTCCTTTCAAGAGGACAATATTCGGGCATTAATTTGTAAATATATCAATATTCAAATGGTAATGATGATCAAAAGGTATGACCCCATGACCACATAAAATTTCATTGTGACCTTGACCTTGAGGATAATACACAAGTATCTAGGTCCAAGGTCACCATACGTTCTTTGTATGTACATGTACCTGGGCAATAATTCTTTGAAATATCTACTGATGTAAAAAGTTATAGAACGACCAACACTGATGGACAGACTTACATACAGAGAGATGACCTTGTCAAAGACGATAGCTCTATTCGTCATGTTCATACATTATAAACAGTTAAACATAGTAAACTAGTAACATATGAGGGACAAGTTCATACAAGATTGTATGTAAAGGAAGGGAGTGCATGACATCTAGAATCAAGTTTGAAAATGAAGATAGTAACTTTATAGTTAGTTACCAGTGCTCTCACACCAATTTTGGGACTGGGGCCCGGGGCCTTTGAAATTGGGGAAAATAGCAGCATTTTCTAACAAAAGTTGGAAATATTTAATAACATAAATTTAGATGCCTTTTGTCTAGAAAATGAGAATTTTTAACTCATTTTGTTGAATTTTCCATCAAGTGTCAAATTGGGAAAAATGGTCAATAAATTGGGAATAAAAAGACACTATAATTTGCATTGGGGTCCCAAATTAAGTTGATCAAGAGTCCTTGTTACTATAAACATTAAACAAGTATCTATCAGTTATTCAGGTCTCAAAGTCGAGAAGGCAAGGCAAAATCAGTAGAATTTCCATCGAAACGGTTGCGAACCTCGGAATGAATAACAGGTGCCCGGGGAGAGTCAGCGTCTCCTGATTGCATGCAACATCATTGTTACGATGAAACTTGCTGAAATCCATTATCTGATTTAATAGAATCTTTGTAAGATCAGAAAATGCCGTTACCTTTCTTTGGAATGCTAATATCAAAAACAGAGTCTTACCTACGAGTGGACGAGCACTACCTTACATATAAAGTGATGAAAGTGAATATTGAGTTCGTCCTGGATTGACGAAAACACATCTTATTGTATGGATTTCCACATAGTATTGCTGGGATATTATAGAATATTATATGTAAACATGGTAAAATAACAGTTGCCAATGTTATTAAGGAAGGTAACAGAAATTCATCCAACCAAGGTTATTATACTGATACCTGTACACGTACCTGTATACAGAACTTACCTTTATAGTAAATCTTGGTAATATTCTGTATCCAGGACATCTGTCATGAACTAAATCATGCCAAACTGGAAGACACTTCCCTTTTATCTCCTACTTTTTGAATTTTATATAATACCATGAAAGAAGCAAAATGAAGAGGGGGCGGGGGGGGGGGGGGGGGGGTTTGCTATATTTACATTATTTGTCAAATACACATATGTAATTACAGAGCCTATCTTTATGACTTGTACCAATAAACATGATTATTATACTATTCTTATATATGAAATGCACAATCATATGTAAACTTGGTTAATAAGGTAAAAGTACAGGAGATCCGATATGGAAGAATAAATTAAGGTAACAACTAACAAGGATATGAGAATGAATGAATAAAAAATTTAATGGCACAATGCATCAAGCTTACTATAGCAACTGTTATAGCACAGGGACAAAGGAGCTCGATGCCAACAACCCTCAATGACACCCGCCCCTTTCCATCTCTCAAACTATATAAGGAAAGTAGGGGCGGATATTCTTGTGGATCGTTGGCATCGAGCTCCTGTGCACAGGGAAACCACTTGATATGGAAAAAGCAATGATCCAACACATTTAGCTCAAACTATATGTATGAAGGTGACACAATGTTCTCCATTTAGAACAAATTTATAACAGCAAATTTCCCTGAATGTTATCATGCCAGGTACAGGTTTTCTTACTCAAGTAATGGTCCACAGTTTCAGGTAATTTATTTAAAGTTTTTTTTTTTTACCACAAGCCTCTTCTTCAGTTCCTTGACCATTCTGAATCTTCCTCCTCTTTTGTCACTGTACATATTCTTAATGTGGTGAAAAATTCAAATGTACATTATGTAACATACTTACTAAAAATTGAAACTGTTCAATAAAGTTTTACAACCAAACTTCAAAATGACAGTATTGGGAAAAAATCACAAAGAGAATTTTATTTCTTTGTCATTAATAAAGAAATAGATCGAAGAAGCCAGACTGATTACATGACATATGGTAAGAATACGGTACCATTGCTTCAGGTTAAGTCTAGGAATTTACTGCTTTCCGTCAAAAATCCAATATTTTGATCTCTTACATTTCAGATTATTGGTTCATATCGAAGAAAATAAATTTATCTGACTATATGATACTCTCTCAGTGATAGCTGGTAATTTGAGAACAAACCTTATTTTGACAAATTCAAGACATATGATTTTTCATTATTATATGATATCTGGATTATCCTGCCATCCAAATATTCTATTTCCTCATGAGAAATCTGGTGTTTTCACCTCAAAAACCGTCTTCAGTTCAGAATGTCAGACATAGTTACCATTAACTCCACTACATCCTTGATGATTTCACCCATTCCAAATTTAGACAAACAGCTAAAAAGATTGAATTAAATCTATACATGTACGAGGGTTGTTCATAAAGTTTGTCTAGAGAACTGCTATATTCAACATATCTACATTTTTTGTATGACACTGAGATTATATATGAGGGCTTCCACAATGTATAATAAATCAGGCTGATTGAAGGTCTGATTTATCAAATGACATTATATGTTCTGTCATGAATGTAATGATAAATCAACTTCTAACACCCCCCCTAAAAAAAACCCTTGGCCTCAGTATGTCCAATGAACAAATACAGAACAAGAATTAAAGTGTGATGAATTGTGGACATATTTTCCATTGTTTATACATTTTCTTAGACTTTGTATGGTTACAATCAATAAAATATTTGAAAAGGTGGTTTGCACATGTTGCAATTTATAAAAAAAAATGTCGCGAAAATGGTTCACGCGCAATCTCCCTCTTTTTCAACAGTCAAGGAGGGAAATCTCCCTCTTTTGGGATATCAAAGTTGACAGGTATGCTATATTTCAGAAATGTTGAAAGTTAGTGTACAGTTTTCTTACAATAAATCTGTGAGTTTTATTGTAATCACTAACCAGACTTTATTTACTGTAGGTAAAGGAAAATTTATGTCACTTATGATGGAGTTTTCATTGATGTATTGTGATGCTACACTGAGCAATACAGAAATTAAGACGTCAAAATTGTGTACATGCCGATGCCTATAATTCCTCTATTATTTCTAAATACAGATACAGAGAAAGTCAATTTTGTAAACCATTTTATTCTATAGTATTTGGCAGTTATCACACAGAAATTTAAACTTTTTGCGACACATTGGTATTTAGATATCACTGTTATATGCAGCGCCATCAAAAGGTATATGTGGTAATACTGACACCACCTTGCAATTTTGAAACTATGTGGAAGAAATAACCTCAAAAGAGTGTATACCGGTACATGTGATACATGAAATTGGTACACATGACTTTGGATGCAATAAAATGTTCCAAGAGCAATTATTGTCAATATGCCTACATGTGCATGTACAATTTGTAACAGGTGATTATGACTATGTGATGAAACATCATTGATTTTCATAGAGGATGGTTTGGATGACCTGAAAGAACAAAGCTGACCGATCCAAACGTTCTTGATTTAAATTCTTGATGTATATTCCGTTAACAGATAATGAAGGATCTAGGAATAATTAGAGCGCATGATTGCATTATTTAATCAACATGATTTATTTTTAAACCGATGGACTTTAATATAAACGGCTCTCGCTCAAAAATGATTTAAAATTTATCATGTTGATACATGTAGACAGAACAAAAGAAAAATGTTAAGTCCAATGTGATTTGCACTGCATGGTGTTATTTTCGATGTCATTTTACTGCACTGCTGTCCTATCTGACACCTAAAGAAATACACCATATTTCTTGGAAGTCCTATCGACCCTTCCGAATGCAGGAAAAATTTGAGAAATTCCATGACCTCACAATGTAATTTCTATGTTTGACCGAGGTTCGAAGCTTGTTTGTCCGAGGTAAATGCATTGTGACGTCACGAAATTTTGCACTTTTTTCCCGCAATCGGAAGGGTCAATTGCTTTAATTTTTACACAGTCAGATATATGCTTAAGAAATACTAAGTTTGTACCAATTACAATAAAAGTTTTATTGAACTTGTCTATGAATTTATTGTACAACCCTCGTACATTATAGCACTGGAATAAAACTGCCTGCTATATGCAAAAAAAAAAAAAAATTAAAAAACGCAAAACAAGAACATGTACAGTGTACATATAAGCCTGTAGAGATTGACACTTTGTTTTTTCGTACCAAGTTACTCATAATTCTCAAACTGCCTTTCTTTTCAAAGCTGCATGTGCCTTCTCATTTAGGATTGTTTGTCCCATTAACATGATTAAATTAGATGTTTAAAAGAAAAAGGATTAATATTTGAGAAAATTTTACAAATTAAAAGATCAATGATTTGGGAAATTATTTATAGAAAATTTCCAAAAATCAAGAAAGTTTCCATGGGAATGGTTCATACATCATTTACATGTGCAATGTACAACTGGACCTGATCTAAAGGAAACCAATAAAATTAAAATAATACTAATAAGTAATAAACATATGAAACTTCATATATGGATAATTGTTTAGGATCTCTCCAGATGCTTACTGTTATTAATTTAATATTAAGTTTATCATCTAAGAATAATTAATCATGATGGTATCAATGCCATTGAGTTTCTGATATATTGTTTATATATTGTTTAATAACTATAAAATACATTAGTTTTACTTGACTAGACAACTCGTCACCAAAATGGTCAGGTTACGAGTTGTTTTTGTTTTTGTTTTTTTGGTTACGAGTTGTCTTGTTACGAGTTGCCTTGGTTACAAAGTGTCCTGATACCATTGAAATATATATGCAGTAGCTCACTACGATTTGTGTTCGTACGCCGAGACATAGGTCTAAAGATACGTACGTTCGTATCCGGAGCCACTGCCTTGTCATATATACATGCATTACAATACATTTGTTGTCAATCTTGAGTCTCCAAGATATCCATCAACTCTCACAGGTCCTGTCTCATGCCATTTCTATGCATTTACAACTCATTTAAAACTAAACAACGGTTTAAAAAGTAAAAAAATATAATAAACTCACTTTCCTACACGAGCCCACCTTGTCGGTCACTGTGTAAACATCATGTGTATTCACTATCGTTTTGTGTATTGGCCACATGGAATGATTTACGAGAAGGGTACATGTACGTACATTTGCCACCTGCTATTTTTATCTACGCAATATTACACAACAATGACGCCGCTTTTGGCGAGTCAAATCATCACATCATCACAACACTGAACCCATCCCCAATTTGAACACCGAAAATTGTTGATTTTACTTACCTCGGACGCCTTACACTCTCTTGTGGATACATATATTTTTTTTTTGTAAATAATAAATGGCGGACGCAGATCTTTCACACCTTCGCAAATGGAGAGTTACCGCATTGACCTATTTTCACCTCGTGCTCAGCTGACCTAAATAGTTCACTGCATAGTTTTTTTCACCGCTGTAGTATTTTAAATATGCAGTACAAATTATGCCACGGAGAAGTGATGTTCATACAATATAAATTAGCGAACTATGGTATATTATTATCCCATGGGTTAGATATAAATTGCCAAGCTTGATATAAGAGAAAGTCAAGAGTGCGTGATCTACCAGGCCGATGAACTTTTTTGTTACTGGGCATTGTACAATAATACTTCAACATGCTCATGCGCAATATAGACATGCCGAGGGTGAATGTCAATTTCCTTATGGTCATTAACCGACCTGGTTTAGCCGTACGAAAATCGATCGTTCATCGTACTGATAATATATTGGCAGTTGTGGTGTGAATGTACGATTTATCATAACATTGTGAAATACAGTAAAAAGTGAGGGAGGAAAAAAGGATTGGCAACGATAGCATGTTACTAATACCTATAGCTAGGTCTACGGCAGACCTGTCATGCAGGTTCTAGAGCAGCATAATTAAAAAACACAATTAAAATATCTACCCCCCCTTTCAACAAACAAAAAACAACATGTATATCTCCCCCCAAAAAATAACCAAAATTAATAGATAAATAAAATAAATTAAGGAAAAAAAAATGAAAACGAGATTTTTGCATGTTTTCCCCATAAATCGTTTACAAAATTGAAAGTTCTAGATCTAAATCAATTTAGATTTTTGAATTGTCACGTGCACTTACAGGCTTTTTATGTTATAATGATGTCAAAAGGAAAGAATATTGATATTTGATATTACAGTTTTGTTTTAGATCAAAGGAGTACATATATAATAGTATATACATTGTACAGTAAAGTGTTCCCCTATCTAGGCAAAATCTTTAAGTTTCGGGAGGTAGCCTAAATGATGAATTTCTACAAGTATAAATAGGTTTCTGTTTAAAGGAATGAACCAACCTTTCACTTCCTTTCTCAATGTTTTAGAATTTCAGCCTCAGAAATGATATATTTTGCCAAATTTTTGGAAAAATGTCCTGCTGGGGCTCATTTTAATCAAATTTACTCATAGTTAATTTTAATATCGAACGGGCTTCTGAGCAACTTTCATATTTTGATATGTTATCACCTTTGTATATCTATATCATGTATGCAAAAGGACAAAAGTTGTTCACAGAATCCCGCTCTCTCAATGAAAATAATAATAATAAAAAAAAAAACGCTATTTTAGTTGAAAAAATGGAAAATCGCCGATTTTCATGATATTTATGCGACATTTACAATTAAAATATGAGAAAGCGAGGAGGGAATTTTAAGACTAGTTTTCAAAAAAAAAAAATAATAATGATTCTCTCTCTAAGATTCAATGATTTCATTTAAAATTTTAAGAATTCGGAGACATCGAATTGTAAATAGGGGGCAAATTTCAACAGAAACCTTACACGGTCCTTATATTTTCTAAAAGTCCTTTGTTATACTTGACGTTTAAGATTTTTGGGTAAGAAAAACTGAACCAAGTTTCAAACGTCTAATTAAACATTCTGAAAATCTGAATCACTTTGATATGAAATGTTACGTGGACCTTGATGGACAAAAGTATAAAAAGCAGTAATCCCTTGGGCAAAACCAGTCAGCAATTTAAAAACAGAAGATATCGGATCCAGATATGTAAATATAAGTGCTTTTAAAAATGTTGCTCTCTGACTGACTATTACGACGGGGCTCTATGACGGGCGATGTCAAACCTCGTTAGAGAAGACAACTTGTCCACACTGAATGTTAGTCTGACTCCTCGTCTGTCGTCATTTTGCAGTTATAAGACCATTATACACAACAATAACAAGTGAGAGGGTTGTCGACATCGATTGCCATTTGGTCTCGTTGGTGTAGTCTTGTTTTAAGTGTTTAGATGTCGTCTTTGGTGTTTGGTAAGCGTTCTCTTCTTTGTGTCTCTTGTTGTGCTTGTTACTAGTCTGTGTTTCACACAGGGACGTTTCGGTGATTTGCTGTGGGTGCGACAACAAAGTATCCCTTTTGATTCTGATGTTAAAATATTTTTGGATTTGTATTTCACTTGTTCTAAGGCATGAAATGTTAAAGAAAATATTCAGTGTCATATATTAGGTTTTGACATATCCGTGTTATGTCACACTGCTCCCCACTTCACAGTTAGTCAGAGTGCAATCTCCAGATAATGACTATAAGATCAGAATTTGAATGGGTCCAGTAAAGGTGTTTTTTTACAACCAAAAGATCGTATGGAACCCCTGCATAAACTTCTGTATGCTAGCATATACAAATAAGACAGTTGACTATTCCTTGCCTATAATCCTAGTACTATCAAAACCACATAGTTGTGGTGTGATACGTAGTCTTCATTACCGCATCTTTAAAATTTGTCGTGGAATACTACGATTTTTGTCTGTCAACTACATTGCAAATGAACCAAAAGAATTAATAAGGTAGCGTAAATGCACTGAGTCTTGATCAAGAATTTATATTTATAGAAAATTTTAGCCTTGTAGCTAAGATATTCACCCTGCGCATTTTTAATCCTTTATTATTTGTAACAAGATTCGACCTTGACCTTGCTGGGAAGTGGACTCCACCATTAATTCACAGCTTCCGGTGGGGGGCAAAATGTTTCACAAACACACCATTCTTCTGAAATCTTTTCGTGTTTCATTGATTTATTTGGTTTGTTTGTCGGTCCGTTTGGTGTGAGTGTTCCCGGGTTTGATTGCTTCTTTTTTTCTGTTTTTTTTTTTTCTCTTTGTTTTATGTCCGACTTTGTGCCATTATATGTATGTTCCGCTTTGGTAATTGCAACGTGGTTTTGTAGATGATCCCCCCTTTTTTTATTTGTATATGATTCTACTTCTCCTGTTTTAATGATGAAATCACGAGTAGTATCAAATGATATTTTGGCAACTTGATTTTTCGTTACGGTCTTCAACAGCGTGAGCAGAGTAATCTCCATCTTTCCCTTTTCAGAAATCTCTGTGTAATATTGGGTATGTTGATGGGTTGTTTGTATGTAATCCGGTCAAGTACACCATTTTGGATGAATGTACCAGATGGATGTCCAAAAATTGATTCATTTAGATGCGAGATTTCCAATTTAGGTTTTTTTTTTATTCTTCTTTGATTATAAGTAAACTTAAGTGTTATTCTGAAGTGAATCGTTGATTCTCTAAGAACTATAGCTTTTCAAAATTTTTACTGTCCATTTGGTTGTTTTAATCAAATGAATTTTTTTCCTTTTTATTTACATAAATGTATATCTTTGTCATAGTTTTGAATGCAGGCCTTATATATATGTTGTATCGTTTGATAAACATGTTTCACCTGAGTGATTTATTACCATATTTCTCATTCCTTAAGCAGACCTAGATAGGAATCATCAATACCTACATAGACGACGTATCAGTTTGTACTCTACAACCAACCAACATGCATCGTTTGTTTATCGATGTGCACATCAGTGCAATAAAGCTGTCTATCAGGTCTATAATTATCACACATTATAAACATGTAAATCATTCATACGCATACAGTGTCACTTGCTGCACTAATTACACTTGCCTGATGGTTTTATGATGCACTTTCTGCACACAAGTACATGTAGGTGGATCTCTGTGCAATATGTTATGGTGTGCATATGAGAAAAAGAGTCCCTTTGTAAATGTATAGACTCGTAAATTAAAACATTTACTTGTCCCTACTAAGAACAGCTCATTGTTTTAATTGGTATGTTTTATTTGTTTGGTTTGCAGATATGTTCAAAAACAGACCAAGACATATAGAGGCATCCTAAAGAACATTAATTGTTATCAGCTTGATGATTGGTTTCACCATGCAAACCTATATCTAAATTAAATACTAATATTGTTATTCGGTAAAAAATGAAATATGACTTTATGGCACTATTTCATCCATTTTTAAGATCATTAGAGTAGAGACAAAGCTCTGACAATCTGCCTAAAGTTCCGCATCATTTTAAGGTATCTTGGAATCACGTTTGCATCAATTATAAAACAAGCCATTCTTATTGCAAAAACTTTCAATTAAATCAGCCACAAGAAAAGGTCAAAATAAATGAAATATGCTTCGGATTCTTCTATATCTATGATTTAATCTTAGTGGCTGTGTTTATATTGATTTTCTACTCTTTTCTGACAACTTGATGTTTAACGGTTTAACGGTTTTTAAATTGCAGATATCAACAAAGTGAACAAAGTATTCTCCTTAAATGCAGTAATCGAAAGTCCGTTGTGCATGTAATCCGGTTAAGACACACCATAATTTACAAGGTGGATGGCCAAAATATGTTATTCTTCCTCCTTTTACGAGTTGTCCTTCGTGTTTCTATGGTCTATTGGGTGTGTTTGGTGTGATTCGTGTTTCAATGGTCTATTTGGTGTGTTTGGTGAGATACGTGTTTCTATGGTCTATTGGGTGTGTTTGGTGTGATTCGTGTTTCAATGGTCTATTTGGTGTGTTTGGTGAGATACGTGTTTGTATGGTCTATTGGGTGTGTTTGGTGTGATTCGTGTTTCAATGGTCTATTGGGTGTGTTTGGAGTGATTCGTGTTTCAATGGTCTATTGGATGTGTTTGGAGTGATTCGTGTTTCAATGATCTATTGGGTGTGTTTGGTGTGATTCGTGTTTCAATGGTCTATTGGGTGTGTTTGGTGTGATTCGTGTTTCAATGGTCTATTGGGTGTATTTGGTGTGACTTGTTTTTTAATGGTCTATTGGGTTTCTTCGGTATGATTCGTGTTTCAATGGTTTATTGAGTGTGTTTGGTGTGATTCGTGTTTCAATGGTTTATTGAGTGTGTTTGCTGTGATTCGTGTTTCAATGGTCTATTGGGTGTATTTGGTGTGACTCGTTTTTCTATTGTCTCTTGGGTGTGTTTGGAGTGATTCGTGTTTCAATGGTCTATTGGGTGTATTTGGTGTGATTCGTGTTTCTATGGTCTATTGGGTGTGTTTGGTGTGATTCGTGTTTCAATGGTCTATTGGGTGTTTGGAGTGATTCGTGTTTCAATGATCTATTGGGTGTGTTTGGTGTGATTCGTGTTTCAATGGTCTATTGGGTGTGTTTGGTGTGATTCGTGTTTCAATGGTCTATTGGGTGTGTTTGGTGCGATTCGTCTTTCAATGGTCTATTGGGTTTGTTTGGTATGAATCGCGTTTCAATGGTCTATTGGGTGTATTTGGTGCGATTCGTTTTCAATGGTCTATTTGGTGTGTTTGGTATGATTCGTGTTTCAATGGTCTATTGGGTGTATTTGGTGTGACTCGTTTTTTAATGGTCTATTGGGTTTCTTTGGTATGATTCGTGTTTCAATGGTTTATTTAGTGTGTTTGGTGTGATTCGTGTTTCAATGGTTTATTGAGTGTGTATGGTGTGATTCGTGTTTCAATGGTCTATTGGGTGTATTTGGTGTGACTCGTTTTTTAATGGTCTATTGGGTTTCTTTGGTATGATTCGTGTTTCAATGGTTTATTGAGTGTGTTTGGTGTGATTCGTGTTTCAATGGTTTATTGAGTGTGTTTGCTGTGATTCGTGTTTCAATGGTCTATTGGGTGTATTTGATGTGACTCGTTTTTTAATGGTCTATTGGGTGTATTTAGTGTGATTCGTGTTTCAATCGTCTATTAGGTGTATTTGGCCTGATTCGTATTTCAGTGGTCTTTTGGACGTGTTTGGTGTAATTCGTTTTTCAATGGTCTATTGGGTGTGTTTGGTGTGATACGTGTTTCAATGGTCTATTGGATGTGTTTGGTGTGATTCGTGTTTCAATGATCTATTGGATGTGTTTGGTGTGATTCGTGTTTCAATGGTCTATTGGATGTGTTTGGTGTGATTTGTGTTTCAATGATCTGTTGAGTGTGTTTGGTGTGATTCGTGTTTCAATGGTCTAATGGGTGTATTTGATGTGACTCGTTTTTTAATGGTCTATTGGGTGTATTTGGTGTGATTCGTGTTTCAATCGTCTATTAGGTGTATTTGGCCTGAATCGTATTTCAGTGGTCTTTTGGACGTGTTTGGTGTAATTCGTTTTTCAATGGTCTATTGGATGTGTTTGATGTGATTCGTATTTCAACGGTCTATTGGTTGTGTTTGGTGTGATTCTTGATTCAATTGTCTATTGGGTGTGTTTGGTGTAATTCTTGTTTCAATGGTCTATTGGGTGTGTTTGGTGTGATTCGTGTTTCAATGGTCTATTGGGTGTGTTTGGTGTGATTCGTGTTTCAATGGTTTATTGAGTGTGTTTTGTGTGATTCGTGTTTCAATGGTTTATTGAGTGTGTTTGGTGTGATTCGTGTTTCAATGGTCTATTGGGTGTATTTGGTGTGACTCGTTTTTTAATGGTCTATTGGGTTTCTTTGGTATGATTCGTGTTTCAATGGTTTATTGAGTGTGTTTGGTGTGATTTGTGTTTCAATGGTTTATTGAGTGTGTTTTGTGTGATTCGTGTTTCAATGGTCTATTGGGTGTATTTGATGTGACTCGTTTTTTAATGGTCTATTGGGTGTATTTGGTGTGATTCGTGTTTCAATCGTCTATTAGGTGTATTTGGCCTGATTCGTATTTCAGTGGTCTTTTGGACGTGTTTGGTGTAATTCGTTTTTCAATGGTCTATTGGGTGTGTTTGGTGTGATACGTGTTTCAATGGTCTATTGGATGTGTTTGATGTGATTCGTGTTTCAATGATCTATTGGATGTGTTTGGTGTGATTCGTTTTTCAATGGTCTATTGGGTGTGTTTGGTGTGATTCGTGTTTCAATGGTCTATTGGGTGTGTTTGGTGTTATTCGTGTTTCAATGATCTATTGGATGTGTTTGGTGTGTTTCGTGTTTCAATGGTCTATTAAGTGTGTTTGGTGTGATTCGTGTTTCATTGATCTGTTGAGTGTGTTTGCTGTGATTCGTATTTCAATGGTCTAATGGGTTTATTTGATGTGACTCGTTTTTTAATGGTCTATTGGGTGTATTTGGCGTGATTCGTGTTTCAATCGTCTATTAGGTGTATTTGGCCTGATTCGTATTTCAGTGGTCTTTTGGACGTGTTTGGTGTAATTCGTTTTTCAATGGTCTATTGGGTGTGTTTGGTGTGATTCGTGTTTCAATGGTCTATTGGGTATGTTTGGTGTGATTCGTGTTTCAATGGTCTATTGGGTATGTTTGGTGTGATTCGTGTTTCAATGATCTATTGGATGTGTTTGATGTGTTTCGTGTTTCAATGGTCTATTAAGTGTGTTTGGTGTGATTCGTGTTTCAATGGTTTATTGAGTGTGTTTTGTGTGATTCGTGTTTCAATGGTCTATTGGGTGTATTTGATGTGACTCGTTTTTTAATGGTCTATTGGGTGTATTTGGTGTGATTCGTGTTTCAATCGTCTATTAGGTGTATTTGGCCTGATTCGTATTTCAGTGGTCTTTTGGACGTGTTTGGTGTAATTCGTTTTTCAATGGTCTATTGGGTGTGTTTGGTGTGATACGTGTTTCGATGGTCTATTGGATGTGTTTGGTGTGATTCGTGTTTCAATGATCTATTGGATGTGTTTGGTGTGATTCGTTTTTCAATGGTCTATTGGGTGTGTTTGGTGTGATTCGTGTTTCAATGGTCTATTGGGTGTGTTTGGTGTGATTCGTGTTTCAATGGTCTATTGGGTGTGTTTGGTGTGATTCGTGTTGCAATGGTCTATTGGGTGTGTTTGGAGTGATTCGTGTTTCAATGGTTTATTGGGTGTGTTTGGTGTGATTCGTGTTTCAATGATCTATTGGATGTGTTTGGTGTGTTTCTTGTTTCAATGGTCTATTAAGTGTGTTTGGTGTGATTCGTGTTTCAATGATCTGTTGAGTGTGTTTGGTGTGATTCGTGTTTCAATGGTCTATTGGGTGTATTTGATGTGACTCGTTTTTTAATTGTCTATTGGGTGTATTTGGTGTGATTCGTGTTTCAATCGTCTATTAGGTGTATTTGGCCTGATTCGTATTTCAGTGGTCTTTTGGACGTGTTTGATGTAATTCGTTTTTCAATGGTCTATTGGGTGTGTTTGGTGTTATACGTGTTTCAATGGTCTATTGGATGTGTTTGATGTGATTCTTGTTTCAATGATCTATTGGATGTGTTTGGTGTGATTCGTTTTTCAATGGTCTATTGGGTGTGTTTGGTGTGATTCGTGTTTCAATGGTCTATTGGGTGTGTTTGGAGTGATTCGTGTTTCAATGGTCTATTGGGTGTGTTTGGTGTTATTCGTGTTTCAATGATCTATTGGATGTGTTTGGTGTGTTTCGTGTTTCAATGGTCTATAGGGTGTGTTTGGTGTGTTTCGTGTTTCAATGGTCTATTAAGTGTGTTTGGTGTGATTCGTGTTTCATTGATCTGTTGAGTGTGTTTGCTGTGATTCGTATTTCAATGGTCTAATGGGTTTATTTGATGTGACTCGTTTTTTAATGATCTATTGGGTGTATTTGGCGTTATTCGTGTTTCAATCGTCTATTAGGTGTATTTGGCCTGATTCGTATTTCAGTGGTCTTTTGGACGTGTTTGGTGTAATTCGTTTTTCAATGGTCTATTGGGTGTGTTTGGTGTGATTCGTGTTTCAATGGTCTATTGGGTGTGTTTGGTGTGATTCGTGTTTCAATGGTCTATTGGGTATGTTTGGTGTGATTCGTGTTTCAATGATCTATTGGATGTGTTTGATGTGTTTCGTGTTTCAATGGTCTATTAAGTGTGTTTGGTGTGATTCGTGTTTCAATGGTTTATTGAGTGTGTTTTGTGTGATTCGTGTTTCAATGGTCTATTGGGTGTATTTGATGTGACTCGTTTTTTAATGGTCTATTGGGTGTATTTGGTGTGATTCGTGTTTCAATCGTCTATTAGGTGTATTTGGCCTGATTCGTATTTCAGTGGTCTTTTGGACGTGTTTCGTGTAATTCGTTTTTCAATGGTCTATTGGGTGTGTTTGGTGTGATACGTGTTTCGATGGTCTATTGGATGTGTTTGGTGTGATTCGTGTTTCAATGATCTATTGGATGTGTTTGGTGTGATTCGTTTTTCAATGGTCTATTGGGTGTGTTTGGTGTGATTCGTGTTTCAATGGTCTATTGGGTGTGTTTGGTGTGATTCCTGTTTCAATGGTCTATTGGGTGTGTTTGGTGTGATTCGTGTTGCAATGGTCTATTGGGTGTGTTTGGAGTGATTCGTGTTTCAATGGTCTATTGGGTGTGTTTGGTGTGATTCGTGTTTCAATGATCTATTGGATGTGTTTGGTGTGTTTCGTGTTTCAATGGTCTATTAAGTGTGTTTGGTGTGATTCGTGTTTCAATGATCTGTTGAGTGTGTTTGGTGTGATTCGTGTTTCAATGGTCTATTGGGTGTATTTGATGTGACTCGTTTTTTAATGGTCTATTGGGTGTATTTGGTGTGATTCGTGTTTCAATCGTCTATTAGGTGTATTTGGCCTGATTCGTATTTCAGTGGTCTTTTGGACGTGTTTGATGTAATTCGTTTTTCAATGGTCTATTGGGTGTGTTTGGTGTGATAAGTGTTCCGATGGTCTATTGGATGTGTTTGATGTGATTCGTGTTTCAACGGTCTATTGGTTGTGTTTGGTGTGATTCTTGATTCAATTGTCTAATGGGTGTGTTTGGTGTGAATCGTGTTTCAATGGTCTATTGGGTGTGTTTGGAGTGATTCTATTGGGTGTGTTTGGTGTAATATGTGTTTTAACGGTCTATTGGGTGTGTTTGGTGTGAATCTTGTTTCGATGGTCTATAGGGTGTGTCTTCTATGATTCGTGTTTCAACGTTCTATTGGGTGTGGTTTGTGTGATTCGTGTTTCCATGGTCTATTGGGTGTGTTTTGTATGATTCGCTTTTCAATGGTCTATTGGATGTATTTGGTGCGATTCGTTTTTCAATGGGCTATAAGGTGTGTTTGATATGATTTGCGTTTCAATGGTCTATTTGGTGTAGTTGGTGTGATTCGTGTCTTAATGGTCTATTGGATTCATTTGGTGTGATTCGTGTTTCAATAGTTTATTGGATGTGTTTGGTGTGATACGCGTTTCATGGTCTAATGGGTGTATTTGATGTGACTCGTTTTTTAATGGTCTATTGGGTGTATTTGGTGTGATTCGTGTTTCAATCGTCTATTAGGTGTATTTGGCCTGAATCGTATTTCAGTGGTCTTTTGGACGTGTTTGGTGTAATTCGTTTTTCAATGGTCTATTGGATGTGTTTGATGTGATTCGTATTTCAACGGTCTATTGGTTGTGTTTGGTGTGATTCTTGATTCAATTGTCTATTGGGTGTGTTTGGTGTAATTCTTGTTTCAATGGTCTATTGGGTGTGTTTGGTGTGATTCGTGTTTCAATGGTCTATTGGGTGTGTTTGGTGTGATTCGTGTTTCAATGGTTTATTGAGTGTGTTTTGTGTGATTCGTGTTTCAATGGTTTATTGAGTGTGTTTGGTGTGATTCGTGTTTCAATGGTCTATTGGGTGTATTTGGTGTGACTCGTTTTTTAATGGTCTATTGGGTTTCTTTGGTATGATTCGTGTTTCAATGGTTTATTGAGTGTGTTTGGTGTGATTCGTGTTTCAATGGTTTATTGAGTGTGTTTTGTGTGATTCGTGTTTCAATGGTCTATTGGGTGTATTTGATGTGACTCGTTTTTTAATGGTCTATTGGGTGTATTTGGTGTGATTCGTGTTTCAATCGTCTATTAGGTGTATTTGGCCTGAATCGTATTTCAGTGGTCTTTTGGACGTGTTTGGTGTAATTCGTTTTTCAATGGTCTATTGGATGTGTTTGATGTGATTCGTATTTCAACGGTCTATTGGTTGTGTTTGGTGTGATTCTTGATTCAATTGTCTATTGGGTGTGTTTGGTGTAATTCTTGTTTCAATGGTCTATTGGGTGTGTTTGGTGTGATTCGTGTTTCAATGGTTTATTGAGTGTGTTTTGTGTGATTCGTGTTTCAATGGTTTATTGAGTGTGTTTGGTGTGATTCGTGTTTCAATGGTCTATTGGGTGTATTTGGTGTGACTCGTTTTTTAATGGTCTATTGGGTTTCTTTGGTATGATTCGTGTTTCAATGGTTTATTGAGTGTGTTTGGTGTGATTCGTGTTTCAATGGTTTATTGAGTGTGTTTTGTGTGATTCGTGTTTCAATGGTCTATTGGGTGTATTTGATGTGACTCGTTTTTTAATGGTCTATTGGGTGTATTTGGTGTGATTCGTGTTTCAATCGTCTATTAGGTGTATTTGGCCTGATTCGTATTTCAGTGGTCTTTTGGACGTGTTTGGTGTAATTCGTTTTTCAATGGTCTATTGGGTGTGTTTGGTGTGATACGTGTTTCAATGGTCTATTGGATGTGTTTGATGTGATTCGTGTTTCAATGATCTATTGGATGTGTTTGGTGTGATTCGTTTTTCAATGGTCTATTGGGTGTGTTTGGTGTGATTCGTTTTTCAATGGTCTATTGGGTGTGTTTGGTGTTATTCGTGTTTCAATGATCTATTGGATGTGTTTGGTGTGATTCGTGTTTCAATGGTCTATTGGGTGTGTTTGGTGTGATTCGTGTTTCAATGGTCTATTAGGTATGTTTGGTGTGATTCGTGTTTCAATGATCTATTGGATGTGTTTGGTGTGTTTCGTGTTTCAATGGTCTATTAAGTGTGTTTGGTGTGATTCGTGTTTCATTGATCTGTTGAGTGTGTTTGCTGTGATTCGTGTTTCAATGGTCTAATGGGTTTATTTGATGTGACTCGTTTTTTAATGGTCTATTGGGTGTATTTGGCGTGATTCGTGTTTCAATCGTCTATTAGGTGTATTTGGCCTGATTCGTATTTCAGTGGTCTTTTGGACGTGTTTGGTGTAATTCGTTTTTCAATGGTCTATTGGATGTGTTTGGTGTGATTCGTGTTTCAATGGTCTATTGGGTGTGTTTGGTGTGATTCGTGTTTCAATGGTCTATTGGGTATGTTTGTTGTGATTCGTGTTTCAATGATCTATTGGATGTGTTTGATGTGTTTCGTGTTTCAATGGTCTATTAAGTGTGTTTGGTGTGATTCGTGTTTCAATGGTTTATTGAGTGCGTTTTGTGTGATTCGTGTTTCAATGGTCTATTGGGTGTGTTTGATGTGACTCGTTTTTTAATGGTCTATTGGGTGTATTTGGTGTGATTCGTGTTTCAATCGTCTATTAGGTGTATTTGGCCTGATTCGTATTTCAGTGGTCTTTTGGACGTGTTTGGTGTAATTCGTTTTTCAATGGTCTATTGGGTGTGTTTGGTGTGATACGTGTTTCGATGGTCTATTGGATGTGTTTGGTGTGATTCGTGTTTCAATGATCTATTGGATGTGTTTGGTGTGATTCGTTTTTCAATGGTCTATTGGGTGTGTTTGGTGTGATTCGTGTTTCAATGGTCTATTGGGTGTGTTTGGTGTGATTCGTGTTTCAATGGTCTATTGGGTGTGTTTGGTGTGATTCGTGTTGCAATGGTCTATTGGGTGTGTTTGGAGTGATTCGTGTTTCAATGGTCTATTGGGTGTGTTTGGTGTGATTCGAGTTTCAATGATCTATTGGATGTGTTTGGTGTGTTTCGTGTTTCAATGGTCTATTAAGTGTGTTTGGTGTGATTCGTGTTTCAATGATCTGTTGAGTGTGTTTGGTGTGATTCGTGTTTCAATGGTCTATTGGGTGTATTTGATGTGACTCGTTTTTTAATGGTCTATTGGGTGTATTTGGTGTGATTCGTGTTTCAATCGTCTATTAGGTGTATTTGGCCTGATTCGTATTTCAGTGGTCTTTTGGACGTGTTTGATGTAATTAATTTTTCAATGGTCTATTGGGTGTGTTTGGTGTGATAAGTGTTTCGATGGTCTATTGGATGTGTTTGATGTGATTCGTGTTTCAACGGTCTATTGGTTGTGTTTGGTGTGATTCTTGATTCAATTGTCTAATGGGTGTGTTTGGTGTGAATCGTGTTTCAATGGTCTATTGGGTGTGTTTGGAGTGATTCTATTGGGTGTGTTTGGTGTAATATGTGTTTTAACGGTCTATTGGGTGTGTTTGGTGTGAATCTTGTTTCGATGGTCTATAGGGTGTGTTTTGTATGATTCGCTTTTCAATGGTCTATTGGATGTATTTGGTGCGATTCGTTTTTCAATGGGCTATAAGGTGTGTTTGATATGATTTGCGTTTCAATGGTCTATTTGGTGTAGTTGGTGTGATTCGTGTCTTAATGGTCTATTGGATTCATTTGGTGTGATTCGTGTTTCAATAGTTTATTGGATGTGTTTGGTGTGATACGCGTTTCATGGTCTATTGGGTATGTTTGATGTGATTCGTATTTCAATGGTCTATTGGGTGTGTTTGGTGCGATTCGTTTTTCAACGGTCTATTGGGTGTGTTTTGTGTGATTCGTGTTTCAATGGTCTTTTGGGTGTTTTGTATGATTTGTTTTTCAATGGTCTATTGGGTGTGTTTTGTGTGATTCGTGTTTCAATGGTCTATGAAGTGCGTTTGGTGCGATTCGTGTTTCAATGGTCTATTGGGTGTGTTTGGCCTATTCGTATTTTAGTGGTATATTGGATGTGTTTGGTGTGATTCGTGTTTCAATGGTCTATTAAGTGTGTTTATTGTGATTCGTGTTTCAATGGTCTATTGGGTGTGTTTGGTGTAATTCGTGTTTCAATGGTCTATTGGGTGTGTTTGGTTTGATTCGTGCTTCAATTGTCTATTGGGTGTGTTTGGTGTGATTCGCGTTTCAATGGTCTATGAAGTGTGTTTGATGTGATTCGTTTCTAAATGGTCTTTTGGGTGTGTTTTGTATGATTCGTTTTTCAACGGTCTATTGGGTGCGTTTGGTGCGATTCGTGTTTCAATGGTCTATTGGGTGTGTTTGGCCTATTCGTATTTTAGTGGTCTATTGGATGTGTTTGGCGTGATTCGTGTTTCAATGGTCTATTGGGTGTATTTGATGCGACTCGTTTTTTAATGGTCTATTGGGTGTATTTGGCGTGATTCGTGTTTCAATCGTCTATTAGGTGTATTTGGCCTGATTCGTATTTCAGTGGTCTTTTGGACGTGTTTGGTGTGATTCGTGTTTCAATGGTCTATTGGGTGTGTTTGGTGTGATTCGTGTTTCAATGGTCTATTAGGTATGTTTGGTGTGATTCGTGTTTCAATGATCTATTGGATGTGTTTGGTGTGTTTCGTGTTTCAATGGTCTATTAAGTGTGTTTGGTGTGATTCGTGTTTCAATGGTTTATTTAGTGTGTTTTGTGTGATTCGTGTTTCAATGGTCTATCGGGTGTATTTGATGTGACTCGTTTTTTAATGGTCTATTGGGTGTATTTGGTGTGATTCGTGTTTCAATCGTCTATTAGGTGTATTTGGCCTGATTCGTATTTCAGTGGTCTTTTGGACGTGTTTGGTGTAATTCGTTTTTCAATGGTCTATTGGGTGTGTTTGGTGTGATACGTGTTTCGATGGTCTATTGGATGTGTTTGGTGTGATTCGTGTTTCAATGATCTATTGGATGTGTTTGGTGTGATTCGTTTTCTAATGGTCTATTGGGTGTGTTTGGTGTGATTCGTGTTTCAATGGTCTATTGGGTGTGTTTGGTGTGATACGTGTTTCAATGGTCTATTGGGTGTGTTTGGAGTGATTCGTGTTTCAATGGTCTATTGGGTGTGTTTGGTGTGATTCGTGTTTCAATGGTCTATTGGGTGTGTTTGGTGTGATTCGTGTTGCAATGGTCTATTGGGTGTGTTTGGAGTGATTCGTGTTTCAATGGTCTATTGGGTGTGTTTGGTGTTATTCGTGTTTCAATGATCTATTGGGTGTGTTTGGTGTGATTCGTGTTTCAATTATCTGTTGAGTGTGTTTGGTGTGATTCGTGTTTCAATGGTCTATTGGGTGTATTTGATGTGACTCGTTTTTTAATGGTCTATTGGGTGTATTTGGTGTGATTCGTGTTTCAATCGTCTATTAGGTGTATTTGGCCTGATTCGTATTTCAGTGGTCTTTTGGACGTGTTTGATGTAATTCGTTTTTCAATGGTCTATTGGGTGTGTTTGGTGTGATACGTGTTTCGATGGTCTATTGGATGTGTTTGATGTGATTCGTGTTTCAACGTTCTATTGGTTGTGTTTGGTGTGATTCTTGATTCAATTGTCTAATGGGTGTGTTTGGTGTGATTCGTGTTTCAATGGTCTATTGGGTGTGTTTGGAGTGATTCTATTGGGTGTGTTTGGTGTAATATGTGTTTTAACGGTCTATTGGGTGTGTTTGGCGTGAATCTTGTTTCGATGGTCTATTGGGTGTGTCTTCTATGATTCGTGTTTCAACGTTCTATTGGGTGTGGTTTGTGTGATTCGTGTTTCCATGGTCTATTGGGTGTGTTTTGTATGATTCGCTTTTCAATGGTCTATTGGATGTATTTGGTGCGATTCGTTTTTCAATGGGCTATAAGGTGTGTTTGATATGATTTGCGTTTCAATGGTCTATTTGGTGAAGTTGGTGTGATTCGTGTCTTAATGGTCTATTGGGTTCATTTGGTGTGATTCGTGTTTCAATAGTTTATTGGATGTGTTTGGTGTGATACGCGTTTCATGGTCTATTGGGTATGTTTGATGTGATTCGTATTTCAATGGTCTATTGGGTGTGTTTGGTGCGATTCGTTTTTCAACGGTCTATTGGGTGTGTTTTGTGTGATTCGTGTTTCAATGGTCTTTTGGGTGTTTTGTATGATTTGTTTTTCAATGGTCTTTTGGGTGTGTTTTGTGTGATTCGTGTTTCAATGGTCTATGAAGTGCGTTTGGTGCGATTCGTGTTTCAATGGTCTATTGGGTGTGTTTGGCCTATTCGTATTTTAGTGGTATATTGGATGTGTTTGGTGTGATTCGTGTTTCAATGGTCTATTAAGTGTGTTTATTGTGATTCGTGTTTCAATGGTCTATTGGGTGTGTTTGGTGTAATTCGTGTTTCAATGGTCTATTGGGTGTGTTTGGTTTGATTCGTGCTTCAATTGTCTATTGGGTGTGTTTGGTGTGATTCGCGTTTCAATGGTCTATGAAGTGTGTTTGATGTGATTCGTTTCTAAATGGTCTTTTGGGTGTGTTTTGTATGATTCGTTTTTCAACGGTCTATTGGGTGCGTTTGGTGCGATTCGTGTTTCAATGGTCTATTGGGTGTGTTTGGCCTATTCGTATTTTAGTGGTCTATTGGATGTGTTTGGCGTGATTCGTGTTTCAATGGTCTATTAAGTGTGTTTGGTGTGATTCGTATTTCAATGGTCTATTGGGTGTATTTGGTGCGATTCGTGTTTCAACGGTCTATTGGGTGTGATTGGTGTGACTCGTGTTGCAATGGTCTATTGGGTGTGTTTTGTGTGACTCGTATTTCAATGGTCTATTGGGTGTGTTTGGTGTGACTCGTATTTCAATGGTCTAATTGGTGTGTTTGGTGTGATTCGCGTTTCAATGGTCTATTGGGTGTATTTGGTGCGATTCGTGTTTCAATGGTCTATTGGGTGTGTTTGGTGTAATTCGTGTTTCAATGGTCTATTGGGTGTGTTTGGTTTGATTCGTGCTTCAATTGTCTATTGGGTGTATTTGGTGTGAATTGCGTTTCAATGGTCTATTGGGTGTGTCTTGTATGATTCGCGTTTCAATGGTCTATTGGGTTTATTTGGCTTAATTCGTGTTTCAACGGTCTGTTGGGTGTGTTTGGTGTGATTCGTGTTTCAATGGTCTATTGGGTGTGTTTGGAGTGATTCTATTGGGTGTATTTGGTGTGACTCGTATTTCAATGGTCTATTGGGTGTGTTTGGTGTCATTCGTGTTGCAATGGCCTATTGGGTGTGTTTGGTCTGATTCGTGTTTCAATGGTCTATTGGGTGTGTTTTGTATGATTCTCTTTTCAATGGTCTATACGATGTATTTGGTGCGATTCGTTTTTTAGCTCGACTGCACTTTAGTGCAAAAGAGCTATTGCAATACCCCCGGCGTCGGCGTCGGCGTCGTCGTCGTCCGAACTAGATGATAAGGTAAATGTTAAGATTACACATTTACCTTTCCTATATTCATATTCTGTTGGTTTTTTGTTGCAAATGTTTAATTATACATCATTTAATATATCCAGATGAGGATATAGCCCCTGGGGTTGGGATTTTTAAAATTATTTCAAATGATAAGCACACCATGTAAGGTGTCCTGAAAGGTCAGCTCCGAAAAAGAATGTCAGGACACCGGTCAAAAATAAATAATAAAGGAACTCAACTCCTTTATCGCCATTTTGACCAGGCGGATCATTCTGTTTTATCTATGAGAGTCAGAATCCTGGAGAAAATATATCACCCCACAAACAATCCCAATTTGAGCACACCTTTCCGTCGCAACAGAGAAGAGTTCTGGATAAAAAATCTTAACACTGCAGCGCCCTATGGGTGCAACGATAACATCAGCACTATAGGAAACTTAATAAGTCCCGGCTGTCAATCGGTAAATGTGACTAGCTTATTCAACAGACCACAACGAAGACCTCGAAGTCATGGCATTCGAAAATATAATAGGCCTGAGATACATAATTTCTCCTTCGATGACTTGGTTCCGTTTTTGAATGAGCCTCTAGGACTGCATTATATTCGTACCAAATTATACTCTGTACCTTTACGGAAGTTACACGAAATCTACGAATATACGAAGGACCTCACATATACCGATACACGTTCCCCAGAATACAGACTACAAGGAGTCATCTTGGACATTTCTACTTTTCGTTTATTTCAAGCAGTTAGATCAGATAAATCAGAGGAGAAAACAAACCGCCCTTTCATTAAAGTAAGATTTGCAAACAAAGGTATTGATAAATTGAATCTTGGTCAAATTTTGAATCACAAAACTGTCACAGAAAAAACCCCACCATATTTCAAAAGAAAAGAAACTCCTTGTATTTCCTATAGCTACACACCAACAGTTGCATCTAAAATTTACAATTACAAACGATTCCTGCAGTGTATTGATTTAAGTAATCCCTCACTACATCCACTTCCTTGCGAATGTTCTTCATCGGATTTCAACTACTCTCCTTGTGGACACGTTATTACTGGTGACCTTAGTATAGTCAAGAACGACAAGTTGAGAGAATTGTTAAAAAAGGGTCCCAAATACAGAGAAAGTATGTCCTTTACATGGAACCAAAATTTGAAAATAATCATGGACTCTTGTGAGGAATATGCAAGACGTTGGGCAAAGAAAGAGGATGTACAGCTCGACACTCTTTCCGAATGGATAAAATCCATCAGAGGGTTACTTTTATCTAGAATTAACCGATTAAAATCAACTGTGAACACCAGATTCGAGTCTATATTTAAAGACCCTGATGTTATCACAGAGCTCACCTACCTCCAAGAACATTATGTCATCACACCAGCGGACAAAGCCTCAAATAATTACACATTTACTTGCAAAAAGTACTATTCGACAGTCTAGTTAAAGAGTTGGGTTTAAATTCGACACCTGGAAATCCCACTTACACCCCTACAAACCTTTCTGCCTCTGAAATAATAGATAACCACAAATCAGCTCTTGCTTCCTTTGGCTTCCAACTAACAATTTAGATTTAGATTTACCATACTTATACTGCATACCTAAAATGCATAAGAATCCGTACAAACAACGTTTCATCGCTGGTTCCTCAAAATGTTCTACCAAATCTGTATCGATCTTACTCACCAAAGTTTTATCTGAAATCAAATCTGGGCTTCAAAAATATTGTTCGACAGTATATTCTCGCAGTGGTATCAACCAGATGTGGATTTTAAGAATTCGAAGGAACTTTTAGAACATCTGAAATCCACTCATTTTAGTAAAGTTCATTCGATCAAAGCCTTTGATTTTTCGACACTTTACACTACAATTCCACATTCTAAATTGAAAGAAAGACTCGCAAAAATTATAAGTAATGCGTTTACAAGTAAGAACGGTAATCGCAAATACAAATTTATTGTTGTGAACTATGACAAAACCTACTTTGTAAAAGAAAAGTCCGATTCTGAAAATAAGTACACTGAGACAGATATTATTCAGATGTTAAACTTTTTGATCGACAACATTTTTGTGGTGTTTGGAGGAAAGGTCTTCCAGCAAATTGTCGGAATTCCAATGGGGACCAATTGTGCCCCACTCCTTGCCGACATTTTTCTTTACTCGTACGAAGCTGAATTCATTCAATCTCTGGTCTCTGAAGGGAAAAGATACTTAGCTTCTGACTTCAACTTCACTTACAGATACATAGACGATGTGTTGTCCATCAATAATCCAAAATTCGCGGATTTCCTGAGCAGTATCTATCCTTCAGAGCTTGAAGTCAAAGAAACTACAGAGACAAATAATTCAGCATCCTATTTGGACATAATGTTGTCCTACGACACTGATGGTCACATGAACACCTCACTCTATGACAAACGTGACGACTTCAATTTCAGCATTACAAACTTTCCTTTTCTGAGTAGCAACATTCCTTCATCGCCTGCTTATGGCGTGTTCATATCTCAGTTGATACGCTATGCCAGAGCAAGTACGAAATATACGGATTTTGTTCTGAGAGCTAGGCGTCTTTCAGATAAGCTTCTCAGTCAGGGATATGCTTGTGACCGACTAACATCGTCACTGAGGAAGTTCTACGGTCGATATGGGGAACTCGTCATACACTATGATGTCCCACTCTCCAGAATGACGGGTGATATTCTGTCGTAGACCATTTGAACCATCCATCCCTAGATTGTACTCTATGTCTTCCGAAATCGAAGTTACCGAATGTGACAGTTCTACCGAATTGAAGCGGCGGGTGTTGCATGCAAGCAGGAGATGCTTACTCTTCCTGGGCGCCTGGTCTCACTCTCATATCGGGAGTTCGCTTCTTTTCATATGGTGGAGGTTTTTGTTTGTTTGCTTTTGTTCCTGTTTTATCCTGATTTCGTATGCCTCGGTTTCTGATTTTCTGAATTATCGATTTTGTGCTGTAAACAGGGATATGGTCATTATCCATATTTGTCATTTTGTGTTATTTGTCCTGAATTTTTTGTGTACGTCCTGGATTTTTTGTGTCATAAAATTGTTTCAAACTCCATAAAATGCTCAATTTGACATTTTTTTCAGTTTGTTTTCATATATTTATGATGTTTCAATCATCTGTTAGGGACCGCAATTAAAAAGATACGAATATCACTAGATTTAAAAGAGTTAAGTATATCCTGACTTTTTTGTGTACCTAGTCCTGGATTTTCTGTGTGATGTCCTGGATTTTCTAGTTTTTGATTTTAAAATAATTTTCAATAGGTTTGAAAAGCGAGCAAATGTTTAAATATTATCGGCTCATATAGCTCTTAACTTTAATAAAAATTACCTATGCCTTAGTATAAACGGAGAGAAAGCTTATTTTGTATGCATACATCTTTATGTTTTCCTTTTTTATGCCCCCGTAATCGAAGATTCGGGGGCATATAGTTTTTTTTAACTGTCCGTTTTTCTGTTTGTCCGCAAAAACTTTAACCTTGTCACCTTTTCATGCCCCCGTAATCGAAGATTCGGGGGCACTTAGTTTATGTCCTGTCCGTTTTTCTGTTTGTTCGCAAAAACTTTAACCTTGTCACCTTGGTCACCTCAACCTTTAACCTTGTCACCGCAAAAACTTTAACCTTCACACCTTGGTCATAAGTTTTGAATGGTTAGAGATAGGGCTTTGATATTTCACATGTGTATTCCTTTTGACAACACCTTTCCATGGATACCAAAAGTTTTGACCTTGTGAACTTGACCTTGGAGTTTGACCTACTTTTGAATAACTTAAACCTTGGCCATAACTTTTGAATGGTATGGGATAGGGCTTTGATATTTCATATGTGTATTCCTTGTGACAACACCTTCCCATGAATACCAAAATGTTTGACCTTATGACCTTGACCTTTGACTTTTGAAAAACTTTAACCTAGGTCATAAATTTTGAATTGTAAGGAATAGGGCGTTGATATTTCACATGTGTATTCCTTGTGACAAAACTCTTTCATGGATACGAAACTTGACCTAGTGGCCTTGACCTTGGAGTTTGACCATTTAACAATTTTTACTGACAAAGATGCCGACGGGAGCATTCGTGTTTCACAAACATATGCTTTTTCCCCTTCTTTTCTGCGGTGACATGTTGGTTAGTTTTTCATATCGGTTCAAAGGCAGGCGCGATAGCCAGAGTGCTTTTCAAGTGGAAGCACTTTCAGGCATGAGGTGTGGGGATCACTTTGAGGTCCCAATTGGGTCCAGGAGAAGCCCTAAGAATGTGGGGATCCAGGCCAAGTGGCAAAGCTCCGGAATGTAATGCATTTTACGCATTTACAGAGCAGTTTTCTACGTTAAAATGACCCTTTGCACACTTTTATGTAGTCTGTTTTGGAAATCGATCTGGAAACATCTGGTACTTGCGTGCGCCTGGCTATGCGCCTGGCTATGCGCCTTGCTAACCCCCACCCCACCCCCGCTCTTTCAGATTATCAAACATTTCGCACAAAAGGAGATGATGGGGATCATTCACCCCTTTCGTTTTGTTCGGTGGTATGTGTATGCTATATCTTCAAGGGCTTATATAGGAACACGTTGTAAAGAATGATGAACGAATGGCCATACATTCTTTTTATTGATTTTTTGTTGTTTGTTTTGCTTTTGTTTGATTGTTTTGTTTTGTTTCCATTCGTACTATTTCCATCAGACTGAGGTTTACCTTTGCATGCAAACAAGATAGCAAAATTACTTCCAATATTAAATTATGACACATAGTTGTAGATGACCAGTGGCGGATCGAGGATTTCAGAAAGGAGCGGGGGAGGGCAAAGTCCAGTTTCAAAGAATTTTTTTACGGAAATCCGACAAGCGAAAATTGAAGTTATTCTAGACTAATTCCTCCCACTGGGTTCCTTGATGAATTACTTTTAACTAACTTCTAATATAATTGAAATACGACTGACGACCTTTTTTCAGAGTTAGAATGAAAATGAAAGGCAATTACTATCTGTATCCTCTATCAATGTATTTTGAGTCTCAAACATAAAATTCAAAGTCCATGCATATTTTAAGTCTTGAAATTTTTAATTTGAAGAAATATACAAAAGCCAGGACAGCAAACACAAAAAATCCAGGACAAAACACAAAAAACTCAGGACATCTAACTTTTTTTTTAATTTTGCTTTTCTGCTTTTTATTGCCGTTTTATTGCTCGAGAAAAATATGGTTAGCACTGTTGAACTGGCACAAGATATTCATGTTAAAATATTTGAACCTAGTCTGTTTTAAACGACGAGAACATTGATTTGTATACAAAAAGTCGAAATTTCTTAATTTAATGAAAAGCAGACAACTCTAAGCATTGATTCAGTCTTATAAATGCATTTACAATGTTAAATGCAAAGATACGTATCTCACGATGATCTACAGGTCCATTAATTGTCAAAAAATATGAAATTTAGCTGATTTCGCCCGAAACGAACACAAATAATCCAGGACAAACACGAAAAATCCAGGACAATTAACACAAAAAATCACTCGTCGTCAGGACACCTTACATGGTGTGATAAGGCAAATGTTGAGATGATAAGGTAAATGTTAAGATAGCAATAAAGTCTTAAAAAGCCAATATTGAGCAAAGTATAAGTGCTACATGTACCAAACTTACATATTTGATGTATCTTTGATCAAACTTTCAAAAAATGACCTTGACCTACTTTTTTTCCGCTTGAATTATTTTGCCTTTAAAAGCCAATATTGAGCAAAGTATAAGTGCTACATGTACCAAACTTGCATATTGGATGTATGTTTGATCAAACTTTCATAAAATGACCTTGACCTACTTTTTTCCGCTTGAATTATTTTACCTTTAAAAGCCAATATTGAGAAAAGTATAAGTGCTACATGCACCAGACTTGCATATTGGATGCATCTTGGGTTAGACTATTGAAATATGACCTTGACCTACTTTTTCCGCTTCAGTGATTTTGCTTTAAATTGGCAATATTGAGCTAACTATAAAAGCTACATGCACCAGACTTGCATATTGGATGCATCTTGGGTTTGACTATTGAAATCTGACCTTGACCTACTTTTTCTGCTTCAGTGATTTTGCTTTAAATTGCCAATATTGAGCAAACTATAAGTGGTACATGCACCAGACTTGCATATTGGATGCATCTTGGGTTAGACTATTGAAATCTGACCTTGACCTACTTTTTCTGCTTCAATGATTTTGCTTTAAATTGGCAATATTGAGCAAAGTAGAGTCTTGACTCCATCTGCTTATTTATCAAATATATTATTTTTAATACATTTGTAGTGTTTATCCTTGTTCCTCTTTTTTTTAAAGCGCTCGGTTTCGGTTTATTCTATATATACTAATCGAAACAGGGATTACACGAAATCCCTAAATTTCAGGAATTACATGAAATTCCTGATTACACTTATTCCCTGTAACATATATATGCAGTGTTCTGCATCTCAAAGAGTGGGGCTTTTTTCAGCTCATATGAGCAAAGCGTAAGTGACCTTTTGTCATAGTGTATCCTCTGTCATTGGTTCACCATAAACTAATTTTAATTTATAACTTTAAATTTTTTATACTTGATATATGTTGTTGCCTGAGAAAGGGAGTTTAAATAAATTGGCTGTCATGAGAGATATTATGCTATGCAGTCGAGCATTAGGTGACTCTGGCAACTATTTTCTATGGTCTATTGGGTGTGTTTGATATGATTCGCGTTTCAATGGTCTATTTGGTGTAGTTGGTGTGACTCGTGTCTAAATGGTCTATTGGGTTCATTTGGTGTGATTCGTCTTTCAATGGTCTCTTGGGTTTGTTTGGTGTGATTAGCGTTTCAATGATTTATTGGGTGTGTTTGGTGTGATACCTGTTTCAATGGTCTTTTGGTTTGTTTGGTGTGATTCGTATTTCAATGGTCTTTTGAGTGTATTTTGTATGATTCGTGTTTATATGGTCTATTGGGTGTGTTTGGTGCGATTCATTTATCAATGCTATATTGAGTGTGTTTGGTGTGATTTGTGTCTCAATGATCTATTGGGGTTTTTTTTTTGGTGTGATTCGTGCTTCAATGGTCTCTTGGGTTTGTTTGGTGTGATTCGTGTTTCAATTGTCTATTCGGTGTGTTTGGTGTGATTCGTGTTTCAATGGTCTATTGGGTTTGTTTGGTGTGATTCGTGTTTCAACGGTCTATTGGGTTTGTTTGGTGTGATTCATGTTTCAATTGTCTATTTGGTGTGTTTGGTGCGATTCTTGATTCAATTGTCTATTGGGTGTGTTCGGTGTGATTTGCGTTTCAATGGTCTGTTGGGTGTGTTTGGTGTAATTCGTGTTTCAATGGTCTGTTGGATGTGTTTGGTATGATTCGTGTTTCAATGCTCTATTGGGTGTGTTTGGTGTGATTCGTGTTTCAATGGTCTATTGGGTGTATTTTGAGCGATTCGTCTTTCAATGGTCTATTGGGTTTCTTTGGTATGATTCGTGTTTCAATGGTCTATTGGGTTTGTTTGGTGTGATTCGTTTTTCAATGTTCTATTGGGTGTGGTTGGCATGATTCGTATTTTAATGGTTTTTTGGGTTCGTTTGGTTTGATTCATGTTTCAATGGTTTATTGGGTTTCTTCGGTGTGATTCGTAATTCAATGGTTTATTGGGTTTATTTGGTTTGATTCATGTTTCTGTGGTCTATTGGGTGTGTTTGGTGCGATTCGTGTTTCAATGCTCTATTGGGTGTGTTTGGTGTGATTCGTGTTTCAATTGTCTATTCGGTGTGTTTGGTGCGATTCGTGTTTCAATGCTCTATTGGGTGTGTTTGGTGCGATTCGTGTTTCAATGCTCTATTGGGTGTGTTTGGTGTGATTCGTGTTTCAATGGTCCATTGGGCGTGTTTTGTGTGATACGTGTTGCAATGGTCTTTTCGGGTTCCTTTGGTGTGATTCGTGTTTCAACGGTCTATTGGATGTGTTTGTTGTGATTCGTATTTCATTGGGCTATTGGATGTGTTTGGTGTGATTCGTGTTTCAATGGTCTATTGGGTGTGTTTGGTGTGATTCGTGTTTCAATGGTTTATTGGGTGTGTTTGGTGTGATTCGTATTTCATTAGGCTATTGGATATGTTTGGTGTGATTCGTATTTCAATGGTCTATTGGGTATGTTTGGTGTGTTTCGCGTTTCAATGGTCTTTGGGGTTCGTTTGGTGTCATTCGTGTTTCAATGGTCTATTGGGTGTGTTTGGTGCGATTCGTTTTTCAATGGTCTATTGATTGGCTTTGGTATGATTGGTTTTTTAATGGTCTATTGGATGTGTTTGGTGTGATTCGTGTTTCAATGGTCCATTGGGTTTGTTTGACATGATTCGTGTTTCAATGGTCTATTGGGTGTGTTTGTTGCGATTCGTGTTTCAATGGTCAATTGGGTGTTTTTGGTGTGATTCGTATTACAATGGTCTATTGGGTGTGTTTGGTGCGATTCGTTTTTCAATGCTCATTGGGTGTGTTTGGTGTGATACGTGCTTCAATGGTCTATTGGGTGTGTTTGTTATGATTAGTGTTTCAATGGTCTATTGGACGTGTTGGGTGTGATTCGGTTTTCAATGGTCTATGGGGTGTGTTTGGTGTGATTTGTGTTTCAATTGTCTATTGGGTGTTTGGTGCGATTCGTTTTTCAATGGTCTAATGAGTGTGTTTGGTGTGATTCGAATTTTAATGGTCTATTGGGTGTGTTTGGTGCGATTTGTGTTTCAATGGTCTATTAGGTGTGTTTGGCGTGATTCGTATATAAATGGTCTATTGGGTTTGTTTGGTGTGATTCGTGTTTCAAAGGTCTTTTTGGTGTGTTTTGCATGATTCGTGTTTCAATGGTTTTTTGGGTGTGTTTGTTGCAATTCATGTTTCAATGGTGCATTGGGTGTGTTTGGTGTGATTCGTATTTCAATGGTCTATTGGGTGTGTTCGGTGCGATTCGTTTTTCAATGGTCATTGGGTGTGTTTGATGCGATTCGTTTTTCAATGGTTTAATGAGTGTGTTTGGTGTGATTCGTGTTTCAATGGTCTATTGGGTGTTTTTGATATGACTCGTGTTGCAATGGTTTATTGGTTTTTTTGGTGTGATTCGTGTTTCAACGGTCTATTGGGTGTGTTTGGTGTGATACGTGTTTCAATTGTCTATTGGGTGTGTTTGTTATGATTAGTGTTTCAATGGTCTATTGGACGTGTTGGGTATGATTCGTTTTTCAATGGTCTATTGGGTGTGTTTGGTGTGATACGTGTTTCAATGGTCTATTGGGCGTGCTTGGTGTGATTCGTGTTTCAATGGTCTATTCGGTGTGTTTGGTGTTATTCTTGTTTCAATGGTCTATTGGGTGTGTTTGATGTAATTCGTGTTTCAATGGTCTATTGGATGTGTTTGATGTAATTCGTGTTTCAATGGTCTATTGGGTGTGTTTGATGTAATTCGTGTTTCAATGGTCTTCTGGGTGTGTTTGGTGTGTTTCAATGGTCTATTGGGTTTGTTTGGTGTGATTCGTGTTTCAATAATTTATTAGGTGTGTTTGTTATGATTCTTGTTTTCAATGGTCTATTGGGTGTGTTTGATGTGATACGTGTTTCATTGGTCTATTGGGCGTGTTTTTGTGATTCGTAATTCAATGTATTATTGGGTGCGTTTGGTGTGATTCGTGTTTCAATGGTCTATTGGGTGTGTTTGGCATGATCCGAGTTTTAATGGTTTATTTGTCGTGTTTGGTGTGATCGTGTTACAATGGTCTATTGGATGTGTTTGGTGTGAACGTTTCCGGGTCTCAGAATGAGCATCTTGCATCGTCAGATTAAAATACTAGTTAACGTTTTTTAATTAATACTCGTCAATGACATAACCTTATTTAACCGAGTGACATATCACAATTTTTAAAGAAACGACTAGGACACGACATAAAACTTCATGAGGGTATAATTTAGATTAAGTAGTTATAAATTTACGAACCCAATGGGGAACCAAACACGACCTTCAACCCTGTTTATAGCTATGTGTGAATGGTGTGGTATACAGATAACATGAACAGAGACCCCCTAATGAATTGGTATTTAAAATCAAATTCCTAATCCTATTCAGACATCGTTAAGTCATGTAACTAAGTATAAAAATTGATAGGAAGGTCCCTAAGATGGAAGACATTACATGTAAATGACAAAGCTTTAATATATGACATGCTTACAAAGTACAATTCATAAAGATCGGCTGGAAGTGCAGACAAAGATATATATCGCGGAATTAAACGGTATCACAAATCACCAAATTATCTCGGGACTTTTATGACAGACATTAATTGGGTTCGATCTTGGGAAAGTATACATGTACCAGAGAAGATGTACCAATCGTAGTTCAGTAGTCTAATATCCAGGGGAATGAGGAATAATTGTGTAAGTCTTCATTAACAAGACAATGGCAACAGGACTAGGTGACGGGGAGGAGTGAGCGTCCTCTGACTGCATGTAAATAGAAAAATGTCAAATCCGGCAATGTTCAAATAGGTAAAAGACGGACGTACTCAAGAATGTCCTTAATCGTCCTTAATGTCGGAATGTAGCAACCACAGAACTTCCTCAGAGACATCTGAAGCCCTTCCCCTAAACATTGAGCAAACAGCTTACCGATGAACCTCTTTGCCATTAACATAAAGTTTTCGCACTTCTTAAGGGCATGTTCTTACTATAGCGTATTAGTTGTGAAATGAATACGTCACTACATCCACTTCCTTGCGAATGTTCTTCATCGGGTTTCAACTACTCTCCCTGTGGACACGTTAACTATTACTGGCGACCTTAGTATAGTCAAGAACGACAAGTTGAGAGAAATGTTAAAAAGGGTCCCAAATACAGAGAAAGTATGTCCTTTACATGGAACCAAGGTGTCAAAATTAGCATGGACTCTAGTGAGGAATATGCAAGACGTTGGGCAAAGAAAGAGGATGTAGAGCTCGACACCCTTTCCGAATGGATAAAATCCATCAAGAGGGTTACTTTTATCTCGAATTTACCGATTAAAATCAACTGTGAACACCAGATTCGAGTCTTTCTTTAAAAACCCTGATGTTATCACAGAGCTTGCCTACCTCAAAGAACATCATGTCATCACACCAGCAGACAAAGCCTCAAATAATTACATATTCACTTGCAAAAATTACTAGTTCGACAGTCTAGTTAAAGAGTTGGGTTTAAATTTGACACCTGGAAATCCACTTACACCCCGTAAAACCTTTCTGCCTGTGAAATGTTATAGATAACCACAAATCAGCTCTTGCTTCCTTTGGCTTCGATACTAACAATTTAGATGTAGATTTACCATACTTAAACTGCATACCTAAATGGCATAAGAATCCTTACAAACAACGTTTCATCGCTGGTTCCTCAAAATGTTCTACAAATCTGTATCGATCTTAATCACCAAAGTTTTATCCGAAATCAAATCTGGGCTTCACAAATATTGTTCGACAGTATATTCTCGCAGTGGTATCAACCAGATGTGGATTTTAAAGAATTCGAAGGAACTTTTAGAACATCTGATATCCACTCATTTGAGTACAGTCCATTCGATCAAAGCCTTTGATTTTTCGACACTTTACACTACAATCCCACATTCTAAATTGAAAGAAAGGCTCGCAAAAATTATAAGTAATGCGTTTACAAGTAAGAACGGCAATCGTAAAATTAATACAAATTTATTGTTAACTTTGACCAAACCTACTTTGTAAAAGAAAAGTCCGATTCTGAAAATAAGTACACTGAAACAAATATTATTCAGATGTTAAACCTTTTTGTGGTGTTTGGAGGAAAGGTCTTCCAGGAAATTGTCGGAATTCCAATGGGGACCAATTGTGCCCCACTCCTTGCCGACATTTTCCTTTACTCGTACGAAGCTGGACTCATTCAATCTTTGGTCTTTGAAGGGAAAATATACATAGCTTCTGACTTCAACTTCACTTACAGATACATAGACGATGTGCTGTCCATCAATAATCCAAAATTCGCTGATTACGTCAGCAGTATCTATCCTTCGGAGCTTGAAATCAAAGGCACTACAGAGACGAATAATTCAGCATCCTATTTGGACATAATTTTGTCCTACGACACAGATGGTCACATGAACACCTCACTCTATGACAAACATGACGACTTCAATTTCAGCATTACAAACTTTCCTTTTCTGAGTAGCAACATCCCTTCATCGCCTGCTTATGGCGTGTTCATATCTCAGTTGATACGCTATGCCAGAGCAAGTACCAAATATACGGATTTTGTTCTGAGAGCTAGGCGTCTTTCAGATAAGCTTCTCAGTCAGGGATATGTTTGTGACCGACTAACATTGTCATTGAGGACGTTCTACGGTCGATATGGGGAACTCGTCATACACTATGATGTCCCACTCTCCAGAATGGTGGATGATATTCTGTCATAGACCATCTGAACCATCCAACTAAAGATTGTACTCTATGTCTTCCGAAATGGAAGTAACCGGATGTGACAGTTCTACCGAATTGAATCGGCGGGTGTTGCATGCAAGCAGGAGATGCTTACTCTTCCTGGGCACCTGATCTCACTGCCAGGCGTTCGCTTCTTTTCATATGGTGGAGGATTTTGTTTGTTTGCTTTGGTTCCTGTTTTATCCTGATTTTGTATGCCTTCGGGTTCTGATTTTCTGAATTATCGATTTTGTGCTGTATACAGGGATATAGTCATTATCCATATTTGTCACGTCGTAGGCAGTTGCTGGAAATGAGACGTTCAAACGACCGTTGTTACTGATCGATAGTAGTAAGTTTATGTAGGAGGCTGAAGTACTGCCCTAAATTGTTTCTTTAATTTCCAGTCACTAGTACAACAACGAAAATATTCAAAAATTGAAGCATCTAGATGATGTCGTCTTTAGTGCACTTGTCAACGTTCTGAACCAAAGTTTACTTGACAGATAAATTTCTTACGTCTTAAAACGAGGTATTTGTATTTGCGATTGCCGCTTTTGAGGACGAAAGAGGTTTTAATTTTAGTCATCCTACTTATTATAAGTTTTTTTTTAATATTGAGCAAGCTAAGGTAACAAATTTGCTAACAATTAAGCAGGAGATATCTACTCATCCCGGACATCTGGGCTCGGCACCATAAACTAAGAACTGACTTAGGTCTAAATTTCAATTTTCTTTTGTCTCATTATAATGGTAGTAATGACTTGAAATTATTTTGACAATGTCTTTATTTTCAGAGTAGAATAAAATGATGAACTCAATATTTCAAATGTTCATTGATTTGTTACATGTCGTATTTTGAGAATTTGACTAGTCAATTCTTAGTTTATGGTGCCGGATCCTGATCTCATCCCTTGTGAAATGGCTAGTTGTAAATGTAGATTAATCAGGTGGGCATGACCCCTTAATTCTGACTACGCTTCGACCAGATCCGTTACAGATTCTAGTCACTGGGATTTAGCGCGCTTCGCGGTTGCCTGATGCACTATATTTGGTTTATGAACCATGAATACCCCATATTTCATTAAGCAACTAGGAAGCGCGATAAATCCCTATGATTCTAGACAGTATGCATGTTTGTAGTTTGTGATAGTACAGTTGCACGTGATAAAATACCATAGAAAATTGGCTTTTGACTTTCAAATAGAATTAGAACATAACTACATACGGAAGAAATCTAGGACTATCGACACTTACGAAGACAGGGGAAGATTTATTATCATTTAAGCAGAAATCACCTCTTCTTTCATATATTAGACTTCGAGTTTCTTTGTGCTGAATATTGATTTCAAGATAAGAAAAATTAATTAGAACAAGTATTTCTAAAGATTTTTTTTTTCAGAATTCCTTGACGTTTAGATCAAGGAAGTAGTATGATTTAATACATCTAATTTGATGACTTCCAAAGAACTTTCTCAGATATGTTGAATTAAAACAGGTAAATATCATTCGTTGAAGAAAAGTTCCATATATTCTGAAATACATAAAGATCGATATGCAGCTGTTGCCGACCATGGTCATCTATCTCTTACATTCATAGAAAATTGTGTTCTCGACCGGATTAGATGTACACAACCCATCAAAATGTCCAGATATACAGAGGTATCTGAAAAGGGATATTGGACACGCACATGCGTCATGAAACAAAATGACCAATAAGTTCTATGGGGATTAACGTTTTTGCTTCATCAAGACATTTTTCTTTTTGTATTTAAAATCATACTGAATCAGCGCATTGTTGCATGTATTGATAACTTTTAAAATAAAATTGCTCTTGTGATTTGATCTGCAAATTTTATTCATTGGAGTATTTACTAGATATTGTTATTCTCGATAATCTTTCCATTTCTTACTCTTTTCTTCCTCTTTCGTAAATTAAAGTTTTTCAATTCATTGTCACGCTATATGAAAAGTCTCCAAGAAAATAACATGTAACCTTTGCTGATTTCATTGAATTCTAATCATGTCTAATTGGAAAGTCTAAGATTATGTTTTTCCTATAGATTCGATTTCAATTTTCTTCAGGTAACAGATTAAACGACGAGCTTTTCTTTGATTAATTCATTAAGGCAACACGTTCAAGATCTTCAAAAGATTCAATCTCCGTGACCCTTCTGCATTCACAAACTGTCATCAGAGAAGAAACAGACGTGACATTTACCAAAGCAAGTGTCAGATACAATAATTGTAATATAACCAGCAAAGTCAGAAACCCGAAGCCTAACTGCACAAGAGAACACCGGGACGGATACGATTTCCGTCGATGATATAAGACGGAGAATAAATTATTTTCGACAAGACCACATGGCAAACTTTCCTTCAATAGTACGCACCAATATTGGACGCTCTAACACTGAAGTACATGCAGGAAGAAAGAATAACAGGAAAAACAAATCAATAATAGAAGCTTGATGTGCAAACAAGGAGTAAATAAAACAATTTATTCTCCGAGGAAGGCATATATATAGTTTTGCACTATTGGTTTTTTTGTGACGTGTTAGTTCCTTTGATACCAAATTGTATTATGAACTGGAATGTATGTTGACCTTCTGACCTTGAATTTGAGGATGCAGATACAAAAAGGCAGAGTATCAAAATTCTATGAATTAAACAAAGCACATTTTTGGCCATATTACGTTTTTTAGACTGAGGATCACTGACGAGGGTTTAGTACCCGAAACATGCATGTCTGGTCCATGCTGTAAATTTATCAGGTTCTAAATGATGCTATTGAATTTAAAGACGTATAACATTTGAACTACTTGGTGAGTGTCACTGCTTGTGGACCAAGAGTCCCCGAGTGCACATGTAGCCAAGTTCGATCAACTTCGGTTGATCGTCTGTCTCTTCAACGCATTTGAAATTTTATGTTACAAAATTTCTTCAAATTTCTAAAACGTGGGTCCTGTAGCATCATATCCCACCCATTCTGCTACGTCTTTTGGTACAATTTTGGACATAATAATTTTCAGACTTTTTGGCCATATTACATTTTTTAGACTGAGGATCACTGACGAGGGTTTAGTACCCGAAACGTGCATGTCTGGTCCATGCTGTAACTTTATCAGGTTTTAAATGATGCTATTGAATTTAAAGACGTATAACAATTGAAAATACAAAGCAATTGGTTATGCGATTGCGTATGCGAGGCACTGAAATACATGTGTATGTTGATGTCATAAGACGATAGCAGACAAGTTTCAAAGTCAAGTATTGTTAACGGGGTTATTTTCGCTGGGGGAAATTTTCGCGAAATGACATTGCAACAGTACGCATGGGCGTAATTTTAAGGAAATCGGGAGTATTCCCTTTAGTCTTTAATACTGGTTGTAATTTTCAGGCGGGGTTATTTTCGCGATTACAATACACCCACGCGACGTTCACAGTAAGAGAAAATCACAACCTCAATATGATTGATAAAAAACCATGTTTTGTCATTTCACTGATAAGGATTTTTCTAGTTCCGATTTCGGTTTTTTAGTTGTTAACGTTAGTTGACTGTAGCTTACACATTTTTTGAGAAAGCTTTCAGTCTTTTTATTGAATATGATGTAACTAAGCATATTGTCATTAGGAAAACAAGTAACATTAATAAAAAAAATCAGAACCTTGAAACATGGATGTATCCCCAGTATATAGGTGAATCCTTGGCATAAAACAATTCTAACTTGAGATTGCTATCAACTCTTAGTCATATCATCTAGTCGACAGTCAAGACTATTCAGATTCAAATTTTCTGTCAAAATTTTCATTTTTGTCCTTTGATCTGCTACTTCAACTTTCAAAATATAACATTTCGAAATGGCTATCTTAATTCCTTATTCGATTGCTTTAGTTCCTTCGCATAACTATAAAAAGCAAGGCTGCAACAAAAGATGAATCGTGCCCATAAGAATCCACAAGACGTTTATGTTGATAATGTATTATGAAAATGTCGTCAAAAAGGTACCATTTGGACAATTATTGTACGATATTTTAGAATGAAATAGTAAACTAAAGTGGACAAATTTTTAAATATATGTTGTACTCACTGGTCAACGTAGAACAATTTCTCTGTAATACTAGTATGCAAGTGAATTAAGAAACTTTAAATACTGGGTCTTGCTTACATGGGAAACTAGCTCCAGACTTACCGCAGAAATATTTGTCCAAGAAGGACAAGTGCAGAAACTATTGTGTTTTTAAAGATGATAAGCGTTCAGAATCTTACGTTTCACCAAAATAACTAAATCACCTTATTATATTAATCATTTCCCTTTTTTAAAAAGAGAGTAGTAGAAGGTTAGTTTCCTACAAGTTTCCAATTCACATTATGGCAGATTCTAAGCATTGCTGCTCTTTATAATCTTTACATAGTCATGAGCTGTCTCTGTAGAAGGATGAAACTCTTTGTTCATCTGTCGATCTCTTTTATGGACGGTTCCTTTCTATTGTACTACTAATGTGCACAAGCTTATTCATATTTGACGTAATACCATATTTTTACCCTTTAATCTGTGAAGAGAAAATCCTTCACGTATATATTTTTTATTTGATGTCCTTTCTTTTCTTTTGCTGCTGATGTTGTCTCTCCTTGATTTAGTCAGATTAATACCGTAACTGTTATGATCCCAGGACTTCTTTTTTCTTATTGAAACTGGATTATGTGTATTATGCATAGGTTCTCCTTGAAACAATTGCAGTACATCTGTATCACGACAAAGATTGTCCTTCTTATAGATATTTTGATATATTAATTATCCTTTGGCAAACATTTTTGCCAATAAGCTGCTCTTATGGATTGAAATAATCATCAAAGAAATACCTAACAGTTATTCAGTCTCAAAGTCGAGAAGGCAAGGCCAAATCGTGAGAATTCCCATCGGAACGGCTGCGAACCCCGGAATGAGCATCATACCAACCTGAGACCAGGTGCCCGGGGAGAGTCAGCGTCTCCTGACTGCATGCAACACCTGTCGCAACAGCTCCATGGAAACCTGTCAAAAAGTCGGTGATTGTCTCGATGAACATTTCGATGTACAGATCAGGTAAGTATGTCTTGTTTGTTGATGGCTACAGCGATTCAATCACAATATAGAATGTCACTGATCATTCTGGAAAGGGGGATCTGATATGCTTTTATTATACGGTATCCCCGTAGCGAACAAAGAACTTCCTCATTGATGATTTCAGCCGTTGTGTGATATATCCCTGAACAAATAGCTTACTTGCAAGCCGTCTGGCTCTAACGATGAAATCTTCATGTCTGGAACATACCCCGGCGTACCCTATCAGCGGAGAAACAAAAAACGCCATAAGCAGGAGAAGACGGAATGTTGCTACTCACGAAAGAGAAGTTAATTATGTGGAAGCTGAAATATTCACGCTTGTCATACAGTGAGGTTTTCAAATGGCCGTTTGTGTCGAAAGATAGAAGTACATTGTATATCCAATGATTTAAAGACGATTCTGACGATAATCTCAACAGCACTCACAATAGAGCACAAAATTGTGCATCGACGGACCCCTAGCAAGCTAGAGGTGGAACCAGGTGCCCGGGAGAAGTAAGCATCCCCTGTTGGCTTGCCACAGCCGCCGTCGAGTACGAAGTACGAAGCGGATCTATCACTCTCTGTTATTTCCTAGATCTCTAGTTCATGAGGATAGATTTCATGTAGATGGTCCTTAAAATTCGAATTATTGATGGACATCATGTCATTTATGTATCTGAAGGTAAAATTGAAATGAGATGCGAGGTGCGTTCGCCCAGTCGAGAGCAAGGTCTGAATGACGTCAGCTTCGTATTGGGCGCAATCGGTACCCATGGGGATTCCGACTATCTGCTGGAATACGGTTCCTCCAAACACAACAAAAATGTTGTCAATCAAAAACTCAAGCAACGGGATGATATCGTCTTCGGTATACTTCTTGTGTGAATCAGAGTGTCCCTTCACGTAACCTTTGCTAATTTCATTGAATTCTAATCATGTCTAATTGGAAAGTCTAAGATTACGTTTTTCCTATAGATTCGACTTCAATTTTCTTCAGGTAACAGATTAAACGACGAGCTTTTCTTTGATTAATTCATTAAGGCAACACGTTCAACATCTTCAAAAGATTCAATCTCCGTGACCCTTCTGCATTCACAAACTGTCATCAGAGAAGAAACAGACGTGACATTTACCAAAGCAAGTGTCAGATACAATAATTGTAATATAACCAGCAAAGTAAGAAACCCGAAGCCTAACTGCACAAGAGAACACCGGGACGGATACGATTTCCGTCGATGATATAAGATGGAGAATAAATTATTTTCGACAAGACCACATGGCAAACTTTCCTTCAATAGTACGCACCAATATTGGACGCTCGAACACTGAAGTACATGCAGGAAGAAAGAATAACAGGAAAGACAAATCAATAATAGAAGCATGATGTGCAAACACGGAGTAAATAAAACATCTAACAATTTATTCTCCGAGGAAGGTATATATATACTTTTGCACTTTTGGGTTTTTTTGTGACGTGTTAGTTCCTTTGATACCAAATTGTACTATGAACTGGAATGTATGTTGACTTTCTGACCTTGAATTTTGAGGATGCAGATACAAAAAGGCAGAGTATCAAAATTCAATGAATTAAACAAAGCAGATTTTTGGCCATATTACATTTTTTAGACTTAGGATCACTGACAAGGGTTTAGTACCCGAAACGTGCATGTCTGGTCCATGCTGTAAATTTATCAGGTTCTAAATGATGCTATTGAATTTAAAGACGTATAACATTTGAACTACTTGGTGAGTGTCACTGCTGGTGGACCCCGAGTGCACATGTAGCCAAGTTCGATCAACTTCGGTTGATCGTCTGTCTCTTCAACGCATTTGAAATTTTCTGTTACAAAATTTCTTCAAATTTCTAAAACGTGGGTCCTGTAGCATCATATCCCACCCATTCTGCTACGTCTTTTGGTACAATTTTGGACATAATAATTTTCAGACTTTTTGGCCATATTACATTTTTTAGACTGAGGATCACTGACGAGGGTTTAGTACCCGAAACGTGCATGTCTGGTCCATGCTGTAAATTTACCAGGTTTTAAATGATGCTATTGAATTTAAAGACGTATAACAATTGAAAATACAAAGCAATCGGTTATGCGATTGCGTATGCGAGGCACTGAAATACATGTGCATGTTGATGTCATAAGACGATAGCAGACAAGTTTCAAAGTCAAGTATTGTTAACGGGGTTATTTTCGCTGGGGGAAATTTTCGCGAAATGACATTGCAACAGTACGCATGGGCGTAATTTTAAGGAAATCGGGAGTATTCCCTTTAGTCTTTAATACTGGTTGTAATTTTCACGCGGGGTTATTTTCGCGATTACAATACACCCACGCAACGTTTACAGTAAGAGAAAATCACAACCTCAATATGATTGATAAAAAACCATGTTTTGTCATTTCACTGATAAGGATATTTTTAGTTCTAGTTCAGATTTTTTTTAAAGTTGCTAACGTTAGTTGAATACACGTTATTTAAGAAATACTTATATTATTAAAGAAAGCTTTAAGTTTTTTTATTATTCAAAATATTGTTATTAGGAAAGTCATTAGATTTAGAAGAAAAAGAATTCCCAAGTATCATTAATAAAACATCTGAACCTTGAAACATGGATGTATTCCCGGTATATAGGTGATCCTTGGCATAAAACAATTCTAAATTGAGATTGCTATCAACTCTTAGTCATATCATCTAGTCGACATCAAGACTATTCAGATTTAAATTTTCTGTCAAAATTTCCATTTTTGTCCTTTGATCTGCTACTTCAACTTTCAAAATATAACATTTCGAAATGGTTATCTTAATTCCTTATTCGATTGCTTAAGTTCCTTCGCATAACTATAAAAAGCAAGGCTGCAACAAAAGATGATTCGTGCCCATAAGAATCCCCAAAACGTTTATGTTGATAATATATAATGAAAATGTCGTCAAAAAGGTACCATTTGGACAATGTATTGTACGATATTTTGGAATGAATTGTAAACTAAAGTGATGTAATGTAATATAATGTTGTACTCATTGGTCAACGAAGATCAATTTCTCTGTTATATTAGTATGCAAGTGAATTAAGAAACTTTTAATACTGGGTCTTGCTTTCATGGGAAACCAGCTGCAGACTTACCGCAGAAATATTTGTCCAAGATGGACAAGTGCAGAAACAATTGTGTTTTTAAAAGATGATAAACGTTCAAAATCTTACGTTTCACCAAAATAACTAAATCACCTTATTATATTTAAATCATTTCCCTTTTTAAAAAAGAGAATAGTAGAAAATTAGTTTCCTACAAGTTTCCAATTCACATTATGGCAGATTCTAAGCATTGCTGCTCCTTTATAATCTTTACATAGCCATGAGCTGTCTGTGTAGAAAGGATGAAACCCTTTGTTCATCTGTCGATCTCTTTTATGGACGGTTGTAAAAAATAGTTCCTTTCTATTGTACTACTAATGTGCACAAGCTTATTCATATTTGACGTAATACCATATTTTTACCCTTTAATCTGTGAAGAGAATATCCGTCACGTATATATTTTTTATTTGATGTCCTTTCTTTTCTTTTGCTGCTGATGATGTCTGTCCTTGATTTAGTTAGATAATACCGTTATCTGTCATAACCCAGGACTTCTTTTTTCTTTATTGAAACTGGATTATGTGTATTATGTATAGGTTCTCCTTGAAACAATTGCAGTACATCTGTATCACGACAAAGATTGTCCTTCTTATAGATATTTGATATATCAATTATCATTTGGCAAACATTTTTGCCAATCAGCTGCTCTTATGGATTGAAATAAACACCAAAGAAGTACCTAACAGTTATTCAGTCTCAAAATCAAGAAGGCAAGGCCAAATCTTGAGAATTCCCATCGGAACGGCTTCGAACCCCGCAATGAACATCATACCAACCTGAGACCAGGTGCCCGGGGAGAGTCAGCGTCTCCTGACTGCATGTAACACCCGTCGCAACAGCTCCATGAAAACCTGTCAAAAAGTCGGTGATTGTCTCGATGTACATTTCGATGTCTTGTTTGGTGGTGGCTACAAGCGATTCAATCACAATGTAGAATGTCACTAATCATTCTGGAAAGGGGGATCTGATATGCTTTTATTATATCTCCGTAGCGAACAAAGAACTTCCTCATTGATGATTTCAGCCGTTCTGTGATATATCCTTGAACAAGTAGCTTACTTGCAAGCCGTCTGGCTCTAACTATGAAATCTTCATGTCTGGAACATGCCCTGGCGTACAGTATCAGCTGAGAAACAAAAACGCCCTAAGCAGTAGAAGACGGAATGTTGCTACGCTTCACGCTTGTCATACAGTGAGGTGTTCAAATTGCCGTTTGCGTCGAAAGATAGAAGTATATCCAATGATTTAAAGACGATCCTGACGATAATCTCAACAGAACTCACAATAGAGCACAAAATTGTACATCGACGGACCCCTAGCAAGCTAGAGGTGGGACCAGGTGCCCGGGAGAAGTAAGCATCCCCTGTTGGCTTGCCACAGCCGCCGTCGAGTACGAAGTACGAAGCGGATCTATCACTCTCTGTTATTTCTTTGATCTCTTGTTCATGAGGATAGATTTCATGTAGATGGTCCTTAAAATTCGAATTATTGATCGACAACACGTCATCTATGTATCTGAAGGTAAAATTGAAATGAGATGCGAGGTTCATTCGCCCAGTCGAGAGCAAGGTCTGAATGACGTCAGCTTCGTATTGGGCGCAATCGGTACCCATTTCGGGATGATACTTCTTGTGTGAATCAGAGTGTCCCTTCACGAAATAAGTATCCTCCCGCCCTATGACGAGGTATTTATATCTCCTATTACCAGTTTTTGAAAGAAAGGTGTTGCGAATAATATTGGCAAGTCTGTTTTTGAGTTTTTGGTGTGGGATGGTAGTGTAGAGCGTGGATATTTTAGTCAAAGGAATGTATGCTGGTAATATGATTGAAATTGGTGGCTTTTAAGTTTTCCAAAATTTCCTTAGAATTTTTTTAGGATCCACATCTGATCGATTCCATTTCTGGAATAAGGTGTCTCGCAGTATGTTTGAAGACCTTGCTTGATGCGAGAAAAAGGTGGTCGCCAGTGATTCTACAATTTGAGATCCACAACAAAATATGCATACTCCAAAAAAAAAAAAAAGACACACTGACTGATTGTGTAAGTGAACTATGTCGATTTATCCGATTTGTAATGGGTTAGAAAAAGAAACTCTTTAGGGAGTTTGTACAAGTTATCCGTGCTTCTACACCATTAGATTGTTGAGCTCTTATATTACCGATTGATTTAGATACTGTCCAAGGCTTCCAACTCTTTATCTTCTTGAAGAAAATTTCAAACTGATTTATTATGGACCAGACACACAGCCAAATATAGTAAAGTAGTGCCTCTGGTTTGATTTTCAATTTGAATTCGTGCTTTTACTTTGCAGAGAGTGTGCGGCTCAATTTTTTTTTAAATTTGGTCGATTAAGCAGCAAGAAAAAAAATCTATGACCAAAATAGCATTGGAGGGATGGTGCAAGGATCTTAACCTCCTTTAGGTTTGGTAATATTTTAGGATGAAATGACAAACTAGTTTACAAAATAACAAAGAAATGTATTATGTCTAATTAATGAACATGATGAAAGGACCAAAACAAAGATTCTTTAAGGCGACCGAACTGGAAATGAAGATGTTCAATACGCTTGAAATATTCATTCACGGGGTACATGTTTAACTACTCCACACTGCAATGAAAAATAAGTGTAGTTAATAAGGAAATGGAAGTTTTCCACCTCGCTACCTTCTTGAATAAACTTTTAATCCAATCTTAATGCTCCAGACGCATGTTTCGGCCAGTAGATCCTCTTCAGTGTGACAAAGTGATTTTCAGACACAACCGAATGCACTTTGGTAGCATCCTCTAGTTTTATATTTTAATATTAAAGAAGGGAGGGGAATTGTACCTTGCAAATAGTATAATCTAAAATTTACAATTACAAACGATTCCTGCAGTGTATTGATTTAAGTAATCCCTCACTACATCCACTTCCCTGCGAATGTTCTTCATCGGATTTCAACTACTCTCCTTGTGGACACGTTATTACTGGTGACCTTAGTATAGTCAAGAACGACAAGTTGAGAGAATTGTTAAAAAAGGGTCCCAAATACAGAGAAAGTATGTCCTTTACATGGAACCAAAATGTCAAAATTATCATGGACTCTTGTGAGGAATATGCAAGACGTTGGGCAAAGAAAGAGGATGTACAGCTCGACACCCTTTCCGAATGGATAAAATCAATCAGAGGGTTACTTTTATCTAGAATTAATCGATTAAAATCAACTGTGAACACCAGATTCGTGTCTATATTTAAAGACCCTGATGTTATCACAGAACTCCCCTACCTCTAAGAACATTATGTCATCACACCAGCGGACAAAGCCTTAAATAATTACACATTTACTTGCAAAAAGTACTATTTCGACAGTCTAGTTAAAGAGTTGGGTTTAAATTCGACACCTGGAAATCCCACTTACACCCCAACAAACATTTCTGCCTCTGAAATAATAGATAACCACAAATCAGCTCTTGCTTCCTTTGGCTTCGACACTACCAATTTAGATTTAGATTTACCATACTTATACTGCATACCTAAAATGCATAAGAATCCGTACAAACAACGTTTCATCGCTGGTTCCTCAAAATGTTCTACCAAATCTGTATCGATCTTACTCACCAAAGTTTTATCTGAAATCAAATCTGGGCTACAAAAATATTGTTCGACAGTATATTCTCGCAGTGGTATCAACCAGATGTGGATTTTAAAGAATTCGAAGGAACTTTTAGAACATCTGAAATCCACTCATTTTAGTAGAGTCCATTCGATTAAAGCCTTTGATTTTTCGACACTTTACACTACAATTCCACATTCTAAATTGAAAGAAAGACTCGCAAAAATTATAAGTAATGCGTTTACAAGTAAGAACGGTAATCGCAAATATAAATTTATTGTTGTTAACTATGACAAAACCTATTTTGTAAAAGAAAAGTCAGATTCTGAAAATAAGTACACTGAAACAGACATTATTCAGATGTTAAACTTTCTGATCGACAACATTTTTGTGGTGTTTGGAGGAAAGGTCTTCCAGCAAATTGTCGGAATTCCAATGGGGACCAATTGTGCCCCACTCCTTGCCGACATTTTCCTTTACTCGTACGAAGCTGAATTCATTCAATCGTTGGTCTCTGAAGGGAAAAGATACTTAGCTTCTGACTTCAACTTCACTTACAGATACATAGACGATGTGTTGTCCATCAATAATCCAAAATTCGCGGATTACCTGAACAGTATCTATCCTTCGGAGCTTGAAGTCAAAGAAACTTCAGAGACAAATAATTCAGCATCCTATTTGGACATAATGACGACTTCAATTTCAGCATTACAAACTTTCCTTTTCTGAGTAGCAACATCCCTTCATCGCCTGCTTATGGCGTGTTCATATCTCAGTTGATACGCTATGCCAGAGCAAGTACCAAATATGCGGATTTTGTTCTGAGAGCTAGGCGTCTTTCAGATAAGCTTCTCAGTCAGGGATATGTTTGTGACCGACTAACATCGTCACTGAGGAAGTTCTACGGTCGATATGGGGAACTCGTCATACACTATGATGTCCCGCTATCCAGAATGGTGGATGATATTCTGTCATAGACCATTGAACCATCCAACCAAAGATTGTACTCTATATCTTCCAAAATGGAAGTAACCGGATGTGACAGTTCTACCGAATTGAAGCGACGGGTGTTGCATGCAAGCAGGAGATGCTTACTCTTCCTGGGCACCTGGTCTCACTCTCATATCGGGAGTTCGCTTCTTTTCATATGGTGGAGGTTTTTGTTTTTGTTTGCTTTGGTTCCTGTTTTATCCTGATTTGGTATGCCTTCGGTTTCTGATTTTCTGAATTATCGATTTTGTACTGTAGACAGGGATATGGTCATTATCCATATTTGTCATAATTATTGATTGAAATTTGTATACGCCTTATACTCTTAATTCGTTTTGTCAATTCATTTCTTTACTCTATAGAAATTTCTTGGAAAGCCTTGTCAGTCACAACATTATCAGAAGAATGATATCGTTATTTTAATTCCTCATTCATATCATTATCATTATCTATTATGGAATAAGTGTATATGATCAATGATCTATTCCCGCATATTTGTTGGTACTCTCCAATATGGCAGATGACGGTTCGAAGTCGGCACCGATTACCCATTTGTATCATTGGTTAATGTGTAGTGTTTGTATGTCATTTGGTGTTCCTTGTACCTCTAGCGTCTCTTTCTGTGCGTGTCTGCTCTATGTTTTGGATTTGGTGTTTTGGGGCTTTGTCGTGGATGTTTTAACCGAGTGTTAAAGAAGTTCTCTAGTCGTGGAGATTTTCGTGTATATTACAGTTCATATCAAACTAAATTCCAACAAGAAATTTCCCCATTATGTAATCTCTTTCAGAGCTGATATAGAACAATTTATATTTTACCACCTTTTCCAATTTCTCAAAATAGCTGTACACACCGGAAGTACGTCAGAAGTGTGTAAAAGGGAACCACGTTTCATAACGCTATATATAGAGATTTACCTGTATGTTGTGGATACATGTACTATTGTACTCTTATAAATGCCAAAATAAAGGACATATCAAATAAGAGTGTATGAGTGATAAATATGATAAAAGAGCATTTAATAATGAAACCTAAATATTTACATTAAAACTACTAATGTACATAATTTATTTACATACATTGTACGTACGTACATGTGTTGATATATTTTAAACGACTTCCAGAATCCTAAAGTTTATCTCAGAGAGGGATTCTAAGGCATATACAGATAAAAAATCTTAAGGGAATCAACCTTCCTTTCCCCCGGAAAGAAAATGGGGGTTGGGGTAAGCCGTCTATTTCGGGAAAATACCCCATACTACATGTACTAGTAAAACAAAGAAAAAATCTGCACTTTTTGGCGAATCCAAGGGGTCATGACGTCCTAACCGTCAAGATCACGCTTGTAAAGGGTATCCTATTTACAAAACTCTATAATTTCCCCGGTAATCTGACTCCCTCCCGTTCAGCCTATTGATACCACCCGCCTTTGTTGACATTTGTACCTCCCAACTTCCAGTCGACACGTATGTACTTCAATAAATATTAACTTCCTTACATTGGAAAAAGCATGCCATGTACATGTTAAAAGAGGGAGAAATTATGTCTGTGAAATATCGGTGAGAATTAAATGTAAAAATATAAGTCATCGACATGTTCAATGTACTTATTTTTGTGAGCGGGGAAAAAAGAAAGAAAGAAGGAAACTTGAGATACAAGCTAGAATTTTTTTACATATATACAGGCCCCAAGTGCCGAAAAAAAGTCAGTATGCAACAACTGTTAAAGACAAATATTAACCCCCCTGTGACTCTCGTCTCCTGAACCCCCCCCCCCCCCTCATAAATAACGATACGATGTTTGACGATTGTTGTTTTGTAAAACAAAATTTTTTATTGAATGTAAACTAATAAATGTCCATCAAATGTTTCATCAAATGCAGGGATTATTTTGGGGCGCGATTTGCGAGATTCTCGCATCTTTTCTTAAAAACCGCATTGATTTTACTTGGATGCGAGAATTCTCGCACACATCAACATCGAATCTTTTTTTTTTTTTGTCCCAAGGATTTTCTATGCAATTTATGTCCACCAGATCGAAAATAAAATGACAGTGTCGTGTCTGCAAAAACCCCATTGACTGACCACTTAAGTTAAAATGACATGTATGATAATTTTACGGACGAACCTGTACGTAAATTTAAGGTCTCTGATGTACAATAGGGCATTTTTCCATGCCTGGTAAGGTACTATAAACTATGTATTTTCTGAAAGGTTATAATGCCCACTGTTCAGAAATAATAATTTTGGGACCAGAAAAATAAAAGGGAATAATTGATGAAGAATTTAAATTGTATATTTTCTCTATATAACATATGCAAAATAACAAAGTTGTACAATAGTTTTTCCCCTTTGATTTTTCAGACAAGGGAGTCCTATATCTGTACTCAGGGCATCATTACCTTTCAGAAAATATATAGTTTATAGTACCTTACCAGGCATAAAATGTACCATACTTTACAATGGAGATGATTAAAACGCTATGTAAATGACTCATTTGTACAACGGATACCTTAAGATACGTAAGTGGACGTTAAAGATTTAAATGTTGGAGAAAAATCAATTTTGTATCATAATAGAAAAGAACCTCTCGGATGAGCAGATGCCTACGTAACAACGTAAATACGAGAGATTGATTTAAAAGCCGAAAATGGACACGGTCTGGGGCGTAGCTGCCTATACGCCAGCACGCCATGGAGTGCACATCGAGGAGTTGGAAAAAAAATGTGCATGAAATTTTCAGAGAGAGAGAGTTTCTGTGAAATTTATGGAAAACAGCCCACAAGAAGATTGTTTCCCGACATACAATTTATACTTCAAATATCGCCATCTTCTCTAAAATTGCATTTTAAAGCAAAAATACCAATTTCTTTTCGACGTGCATGTTTCGGAAATAAATCCTCATCAGTGTTACTTCAAGTAATTATGATTCAAAGATGACAAAATGATTAAAAAGTATAGCGCCCAATTGAAATCAGACAACTTTTTCGTCAAAAGTGAGCGGCTTCATATTTTTAGTAGTACCGAGGCGTTAGCAAATAAAAAATGTGGCCTGTCCACTGCTTACATGTACCTCCATTCTTTTTCTAAATTCAGAATGATGCTAAAGACAGTTTTTTTTAATGACCTGTTCAGCGTTTACAAGTGCATTTGACTTTATTAACTATACTTTTTACACGTCTATCAATGAGACGATTTTAACCTTGAAAGATGGATTCAAGTCACAACTTAAATTTTTGCAGTTCCTTAATATTGAGAGTAAATTCTTATGAAAAAAATAGTCTCACTTTTGTAAAGATGTAATCTAAAAAGCAAGGATTTTAGTTGAAATTTTCTCCCGCACCCTCCCCCTCTCGGCGCTGCGCACCTCGGATGAAGCCTTCGGCTTCACATGTTTTATATATTTGGCGTGCACTTCAAAAAGCTCTAGCTACGCCCCTGACGGTCACCGTAGAATAATGTGCACTAGGGCGCAGCGAGTTGCCGATTTAACGTGCCATTTTTTATCGGTTTGGGACTGAGTTCGACTTCTTTCCCCTTTTACGTGAATTATTAATGAACGGTGTCCTAAGTACTACGCTCCGTCTAAGACATGCTTACGACGAAGCCTGGTTTGAAACGGATCCGTGTGGAACATCGAAATACGCAAGAACTTCAGTTTTCAATATGCAGAGCAAAACCTGTTACATATATAAAAATTTCTATAGATTGGGGTGGGGACGTAAATTTTAACTGCGGAAGGAGTCGCGACTGAATTTCGGAAAATAAATATAATTGATAATCATAAACAAGATACCATATCAAATACTTGTATATGTATTCCGGATATCTTTTTCTTATCATTCTGGGCAACACAGTGATCATATTCTTTTGGAGCAAAGATAGTATTATTAATAAATTAAGTCGTCTTGAATTCTTGTAATGTACCTCGGAAATGAAAATCTTTCTCTCTCTCGTACTGAGATACTCGATCACTTAATGTTGACGAAGAACGCTCGTTACTTTCCGTTTAATTCTGAAACGATTAGAATTTCATTTTATTCGATATACATTACATGATCACTTCTCCCGGTATTGAATTTCAAGAAAGTTAATTTTTTTCCAGAAATCCTGAACGTAGCTAACAGACATCTTTCCAGGCCATATCATTTATTTTTTTGTCGACCCTAATCATTTAAATTTTTTTACCTTCACAACTTTATATAACTTCAGAAAATAAATTTCATATTATCTGAAACGGCTAAAAAATGTGTCGTCAATTTAATGACATTAATTATCATTTTTCACCCTCTTCCTAATACAGTTGCGCCCCCCCCCCTCAATCCTAACTATTTATATGCTGATTAGAATATCAATTTGAGATCCCATGTAGACAGCTAGGAAAGGCTTTACTTAGGATTTCATATCCTATAAAATTTCGATCTCTCACCCTCCCTTCATTATTTAATATTTTCCGTGTTCATGTAAGTGTTACCAGGAATGGGGAAGAATCCCCCCCCCCCCCCCACTCCACCTGGATGGATCCGACAATGAAATTGTACAGGTCTTTTTTAAAAAAAAACACTGATGTCTAATTTACTTTGAAAATGGTTAAACCGAAAAATAATTATAAATGTACCATATAAACAAAGAGACACGTGTACTATATATTTCACATTACGTCATCGTGTAAATGTGTAGTGTATACACACATTTGACGTCACGAATTTGTACTTTCAATTTCGGCGGAAGTTGCAGACTAGTTCTGTGTTAAATCGCTAGCTTGTTGATATGGGCCTATAAATAGCTGTTTCATGGATAAACGAGACAATATATTTTTATGGAACTACCAATACTTTGTAATTTGAGTTTGTCCGAGTATATGTAAGTGAAAATACCCACGAGTAGAGGACTTCTTTAAGGGAGATACCTTTCTCGAGGGCCCACATTTTGTCCCTCTAGTTCTTGACTTCTGATTTTGGAATTGCATAAATTAAGTTGATACAAAATTTTTGGAAAAAAGAAATGCAGTTGCTAAAAAGATCCATGTCACTCTTATCTCCCTCACATATCAGAATAATTTAATTATTTCCATAGTGTCTGCATAATGCCTGTACAAACGTACGGAGCGAAATTTTATCTATATAGCTGTATAGACAATGTCACCAATCATAATGTCACAAACTTCGAGCCCAAATACGTTAGGCCTGTTCAAATATTACGTCGCCAGTTTTGAACTTGAAAATCATCAATCCTAAAATGACATCGATTGCAAAATAAATAGTAATTTAATTAAATTATAAGTAATGACTGTAATAAATTTTTCTGTCTATCGATATATAGACAAAAACCGATGCACAAACAAAATGCAATCCACTTCGCGGACGAAGTTTACGTCACTCGTGTACATTTTTATGTCTCACTTAGAAGATCGTGATAGAACCTATCATTCTTTAACCCTGGCGTAAAAAAATTGCTTGTCCATGACTCGGCAAGCCCAGTAATGGACTAACAAAATTTGTACACTCGGGTTGAGAAATTTTCATCCCTCCCTCACGGTGGTGTAAAACTATATTAATCTCAATGTGAAAAAGAGTGGACATGAACGTTCAGTGAAATAGTGACTGATTGAAGAGCAATTCAAGGTCTTGAAAGTTTGCATTTACTTTGTCTTAGGTCAACTATGATTACAGACTAAACTACGAGCAGAGCGAAACCCTAAATATAAAAAAGCTAAATCGAAAAGTAAAAATAAGACTGACTGTCCTATTATTTTTGCATTTGCAATGAACAAGTAGTACAAAATCTTTTTTTTTTTTCTTTTTTGAAATTGATCCAGGAATTTCGTTCGATTCCTTATCTGATTACTGAGGTCAGTATGTATTCAGACATGATGTATGGTTTTTTGGATAAGGAAGGGATCTCCAACAAGACTTAGTTGCAATACCACCCACAACAAAACACCGAAACACCCCTTATCGAAAGCACAGAGTACACAAGCACAAAATTATACATAAAAGGGATAAGGAGCACCAAATACGAATCAATGCATTCTTAAGATAGAATGTATATTTCAATATGATAATTTAAACCACTAGGTTTGTATCACTGCTGGTAGTTTTATCCGGATTGTATGCCATCGGTTTACGATTTTCTGAATTATCGATTTTGTGCTGTGGATTGAGATATGGTCTTCATCCTTATTTTTCATCCAATTGAATACTTTGAATAACATTTTTTAATGTTACGGATATACGGATTTTGTTCTGAGAGCAAGGCGTCTTTCAGATAAGCTTCTCAGTCAGGGATATGTTTGTGACTGACTAACATCGTCACTAAAGAAGTTCTACGGTCGATATGGGGAACTCATCATACACTATGATGTCCCACTCTCAAGAATGGTGGATGATATTCTGTCATAAACCATTTGAACCATCCAACCAAAGATTTTACTCTGTCTTCCGAAGTGGAAGTAACCGGATGTGACAGTTCTACCTAATTGAAGCGGCGGGTGTTGCATGCAAACAGAAGATGCTTACTCTTCCTGGGCACCTGGGCTCACTCCCATATCGGGAGTTCGCTTCTTTTCATGTGGAGGAGATTTTTGTTTGTTCGCTTTGGTTCCTGTTTTATCCTGAATTTGTATGCCTTTGGTTTTTGATTTACTCAATAATCGATTTTGTGCTGTATACAGGGATATGGTCATTGTCCATATTTGTCATTTGTACGCCATCGGTTTACGATTTTCTAAATTATCGATTTTGTGCTGTGTATGCAGATATGGTCTTTATCCTTATTTGTCATCCAGTTTAATACTTTGAATAACATCTTTTAGTGTTATCTTTATTTTCCTGTGTTTAATAAATAACTCTGGAACGAAGTGTTATCTTCCTTAAGGCAAAATTCTCTCATTAGTTGGTTCTGTGGCAAACATTTAAGGTCATGTTTAGTAATTCGCTTTTCAAATACTCAATATTTGGCTTTCCTATATTTCAGCCTCGATCATCATAGATGGTTAGTTGCTTGTTGAATTTTAGTTATGTTATAACAAATATTTTGTACCACTTAGTGAGTTTAAATGTTGGTGGACCAGGAGTCCCCGAGGGCACATGTAGCCAAGTTGGATCAACTTCGGTTGATCGTTTCTTCAACGCAATTGAAAATTTCTGCAATCAAAATTTCTTGAACTTTCTGGAACGTGGGTCCTGTAGCATCATATCCCTTCCACTTTGGAATATTGTCATTCCGGGGTTCGCAATTGTTCCGATTGGAATTTTCACGATTTGGCCTTGCCTTCTCGACTTTGAGACTGAATAACTGTTAGGTACTTTTTTATGTTTATTCAATCCTACTACGTCTTTCGGTACATATTTTAACATAATAACTTTTACTCTTTGGCCAAATATCACATTATTTAGATCGAGCATCATTGACGAGGGTTAAAACGTGCATGTCTGGTCCATGCTGCAGGTTTATCTGTTCTTAAATGATATTATTGAATTTGAAGACGTTAAACATCAATGAAAATAATTTCAACATCTAGGTCGGTATCTCTGCTGATTGCTAAGTCCACGAGGATAACGTTCCACTAGTTTCATGGTATTTCGGCACTTGACTTTAAATGTCATCATATTTTATAAAGAATTTTTGAATTAAGGGGTATATCACTCTGTCCTTAAGTGGTCTTTTGGCATGGTCATAATTTAGAATGTCGATGTTCAATTATTAATGATTTGGATTTCTAATTGTTCAGCCTCTACCATCATGGATGCGACATAACTTTCTGAAATGCGCAAATGGTACACTGGAATATTAAGATAGATATATTTTTCAAATTGATAATTTCTGAGACAAAGATTTTTAACATGACTGGTAATTGATTCTCAAGCAATGCCTTCGATGTTTATCTTTATTTTTCATCATGGTGTCAAAGCAAACAAAATGATATTAATATGAGATTACACTTTGACATAAGTAATTGTTACTTTTAAAGTGTCGGCAATCCTGCGTAAAGCCGATTTTCCTAACGTCAATTTTTACCAATTCCTCGTCTCCGGCAAGAAAATAAATACTGATTTGTTTGTAAGAAAGAAGTCTTTGGGTCAATTTACCTGTCTAGAGACCACCTTTCTTTATGTCAATAGAAGAGTAAATGCTTTTTTTGTATAATGGGATGGACTGTACTTCTACAAGTACCTTACACGTTGATTTACCTTGTTTTATATGATCTTGTTCATGTGTTATTGATGTCTTCGATTGTTCCTGTTCTTTGGTCCCCCCTGAACTGAGCGTTTAATTTCCTTTGTTTAATTTTTTGTATAAGACTGTCTATTGGAGTGTCATTTTGTCTAATTTTCCCAAGACTGTTTATTGGCATGACTATTTTGTATAATTTTTCTAAGAATGTTAATTGGTGTGACTATTTTGTATAATTTTTCCTAGACTGTTGATTGGTTTGACTTTTTTGTCTAATTTTACCCAGACTGTTTATTGGTTTGACTATTTTGTATAATTTTTCTCAGACTGTTTATTGCTGTGACTATTTTGTATAATTTTTCCCAGGTTGTATATTGGTGTGTCTATTTTGTCTAATTTTTCCCATACTGTTTATTGCTGTGACTATTTTGTATAATTTCCCCAGATTGTATATTGGTGTGTCTATTTTGTCTAATTTTTCCCAGACTATTTATTTTTGTGACTATTTTATATAATTTTCCCCAGACTGTTGATTGGTATGACTATTTTGTCTAATTTTTCTAAGACTGTTTATTGGTGAGACTATTTTGTCTAATTTTCCCCAGACTTTTATTGATGTGACTATTTTGTATAATTTTTCTCAGACTGTTTATTGGTGTGACTATTTTGTATATTCTTTCCCAGACTGTTGATTGCTGTGACTTTTTTTGTATAATTTTTCCCAGACTGTTAATTGGTTTGACTATTTTGTATAATTTTCCCCAGACTGTTTATTGGCATGACTATTTTGTATAATTTTTCTAAGAATGTTTATTGGTGTGACTATTTTGTCTATTTTTTTCTCAGACTGTTTATTGGTGAGACTATTTTGTCTAATTTTCCCCAGACTTTTATTGATGTGACTATTTTGTATAATTTTTCTCAGACTGTTTATTGGTGTGACTATTTTGTATAATCTTTCCCAGACTGTTGATTGCTGTGACTTTTTTTGTATAATTTTTCCCAGACTGTTGATTGGTTTGACTATTTTGTATAATTTTTCCCAGACTGTTTATTGGTATGACTATTTTGTCTAATTTTTCCCAGACTTTTATTGATTTGACTATTTTGTCTATTTTTTTTCAGACGTTTTATTGGTGTGAATATTTTGTATAATCTTTCCCAGACTGTTATTGGGGGGCTTTTTTGTATAATTTTCCCCAGACTGTTGATTGGTGTGACTATTATGTATAATTTTCCCCAGACTGTTTATTGGTGTGAATATTTTTCGTAATGTCCTTTGTTTTTGTTATTATTTTGTGCTCGTGTGTTCAGCTATCAACAATGTTAATTTAATTTCTATTTCTTGTCTACTGTAAAAAAAACTGACTATCCCTCGAGATCGGATATGTCTTTGTAAGATTCCGACGGGCACAAAATAACGCTAACGTACGTTGGTGTAATTTCCTTTTTACCTTTCAAGTCGTGGTATGGAAATAAAGAGATGCTTTTCAAATTTAAACTACAAAAAGAGAGTCAAAGTTCTAAGGTATTTAATATACACGGTTTCAAGAGGATTCTTCTTTTTGAGTTGCTTTTACTTTTTTATTTATTTGCGCAAAATCAAAATTGTTCATATTAAGAGTTATCATTCTTGTCCCACGTTTCCCTAACGTTTCAAGAACGAATTTATATTTCGAAACAATTGGACATTAAATGATTAAGATTATTAGATTATGTCCAAGAAATGACAATTATGTTGTTTAAATCATCCCGCTTTTATGAGGAATGTAAATGTGTTATGACAAAAAAGTGGACTAGTAATGTTGATCTATATTCCATAAAGTTATTTGAATAATAGCAAACCGGAGAAGAAAACGGGGAGATCAGTGGCTTCATTTCTTTGCTATAACTGAAAGGAAGATTGGGCTAGGATACTTCCCGATTTCTTTGCAGAGACCACCAGTGTGTTTGATTTAGACGATTCTGTATTTGTGTCGTTTGGTCAAGATTCCCTGTGTTTTTTATTTTGAATAATGTTTCTCTATGAATAAACTGACATCGTTTCGCTTTCATGCTCATGATTTGCGCCTTATGGGATATCAAAATTTTGAGAGAGTAAAAAGGGAAAGAAATCTCCAACCTCAGAATACTCTGTGGTGATTACTGCGGAAAGCAAATGCACTTAAATTTTATATTACTCATCGCAACATCACATACGAACAGCCAGAAAATATGAAGAACATGTAAAAGACTCTCATGTTAAACTTATCAATGAGTTAAAGAAGATCCTGGCGATAATCTCAACAACACTCACAATAGAGCACAAAATGAAACATCGACGGACCCTAGCGAGCTAGAGGTTGGACCAGGTGCCCGGGAGGAGTAAGCATCCCCTGTTGGCTAGCCGCACCCGCCGTCGATGTTTATGAAGCATGGAAATGAAAATATAAAATTCATGCACTGTCTGACGTTATGTCTATATAGAAAGTGCTATGGCGACAATGTCAGGGAAGTTTATTTAAAACACTTACTGTCAAGATACACTTACCGCACCATTCATTACCAAGTTAAATTAATAAGGTAACATTTTAATATTGGTATTTTGCAGACGTTTGAATTTAGAATGCCATAGCAACCAGTCTGTTGCTGACCATTATTAAACTTTTATTGCAGGCCAAACCTCATATTTTGACGATATTTTTTATAAACAGGATCTTTTAGAATATGTTAGTAACGTAAGCGCTCTTACTAATTCTTGATACGTATTCACCTGTATGACCTTCTTCTTGATGATGGTATATGCGTTAAAAACCTTATCATAACCGTCCTAATGTTGTTGTCCCTCCTTTTATTTGTTGTCTTTCTTGAAAAGTCTTTGCATTGTTTGGTAGTCTATCGAATGAGTACTGTCTGGGAGTATTTGTTTGGTGGTCTATCAAACTAGTACTATCTGGGAGTATTTGTTTGGTGGTCTATCAAACTAGTATTATCTGGGAGTATTTGTATGGTAGTCTATCAAACTACTAGTAGTTTTATCTGGGAGTATTTGTTTGGTAGTCTGTCAAACTAGTATTATCTGGGAGTATTTGTTTGGTAGTCTGTCAAACTAGTTCTATCTGGGAGTATTTGTTTGGTGGTCTATCAAACTAGTTCTATCTGGGAGTATTTGTTTGGTAGTCTATCAAACTAGTACTATCTGGGAGTATTTGTTTTTTAGTCTATCAAACTAGTATTATCTGGGAGTATTTGTTTGGTAGTCTATCAAATTAGTACAATCTGGGAGTATTTGTTTGGTAGTCTATCAAACTAGTTCTATCTGGGAGTATTTGTTAGTCTATCAAACTAGTATTATCTGGGAGTATTTGTTTGGTAGTCTATCAAACTAGTACTATCTGGGACTATTTGTTTATTAGTCTATCAAACTAGTTCTATGTTGGAGTATTTGTTTTGTAGTCTATCAAACTAGTACTGTCTGGAAGTATGTGTTTGGTAGTCTGTCAAACTAGTTCTATGTTGGAGTATTTGTTTGGTAATCTATCAAACTAGTACTGTCTGGAAGTATTTGTTTGGTAGTCTATCAAACTAAATCTATGTTGGAGTATTTGTTTGGTAGTCTATCAAACTAGTACTATCTGGGAGTATTTGTTTGGTAGTCTATCAACCTAGTTCTATCTGGAAGTATTTGTTTGGTAGTCTATCAAACTAGTTCTATCTGGGAGTATTTGTTTGGTAGTCTATCAAACTAGTTCTATCTGGGAGTATTTTTTTGGTAGTCTATCAAACTAGTATTAATCTGGGAGTATTTGTTTGGTAGTCTGTCAAACTAGTATTATCTGGGAGTATTTGTTTGGTAGTCTATCAAACTAGTACTATCTGGGAGTATTTGTATGGTAGTCTATCAAACTAGTTCTATCTTGGAGTATTTGTTTGGTAGTCTATCAAACTAGTTCTATCTGGGAGTATTTGTTTGGTAGTCTATCAAACTAGTTCTGTCTGGGAGTATTTGTTTGGTTATCTATCAGGCTAGTTCTATCTGGGAATATTTGTATGGTAGTCTATCAAACTAATACTATCTGGGAGTATTTGTTTGGTGGTCTATTAAACTAGTACTATCTGGGAGTATTTGTATGGTAGTCTGTCAAACTAAATCTATGTTGGAGTATTTGTATGGTAGTCTATCAAACTAGTACTATCTGGGAGTATTTGTATGGTAGTCTGTCAAACTAGTACTGTCTGGGAGTATTTGTTTGGTAGTCTGTCAAACTAGTACTGTCTGGGAGTATTTGTGTGGTAGTCTGTCAAACTAGTATTATCTGGAAGTATTTATTTGGTAGTCTATTAAACTAGAATTATTTGGGAGTATTTGTTTGGTAGTCTATCAAACAAGTAATATCTGGGAGTATTTGTTTGGTAGTCTGTCAAACTAGTACTGTCTGGGAGTATTTGTTTGGTAGTCTGTCAAACTAGTATTATCTGGAAGTATTTATTTGGTAGTCTATTAAACTAGAATTATTTGGGAGTATTTGTTTGGTAGTCTATCAAACTAGTACTATCTGGGAGTATATGTTTGCAATCAGGAGACGCTGACTGACTCCCCGAGCACCTGGTCTCACTTCGGAGTGTTGTTCATTCCGGGGTTCGCAGTCATTCCGATGTGAATTCTCTCGATTTGGTCTTGCCTTCTCGACTTTGAGACTGAATATTTTTTTTAAGTTTATTTGGTAGGCTATCAAACTAGTACTATCTGGGAGTATTTTTATTGTCGCTAACTATTTGTGGGCGTGGTGCAAAAGCAGTAGTTTGTATTGCTCTGTGTGTTCACTATATGAATTAATAAATGAAAGTCAAAGACAAATCCGAAACCATATTCCAAAAAGCAATCGAAAGGCCTACGAATCTATGGGGAAATATAAAATGCAGAAATTCCCCACGCGAAAAGAAATAAGGACAAACAGACGAAAACAACGACACAAGCCCCACAGAAACACGGAGGAGAATTTGTCCAACGAACTAGTGCAAGTGCAATTTTAAGCTTCTCTTTTGAATTTTGACAAACTCTGGGAAAGTCACTATTTCTTCTCATTAAATTCTTAATTGACCCATGTAGATGTAATATAATTAGGAAATCGATAACATGGAGAAACTTTGACAGCATTTGTCAGTTAATTAGTCCCCTAGCGGCTCGGCGGAGGGGACTTATTAACTGACAAATGCTGGGTTTGACAGTAAGTGTTTTGAATATTTTTCCCTGACATTGTCGCCATAGCGCTTTCTTTATAGATATAGCCTTAGACATCGCATGCATTTTAGATATGGTTTTCATTTTCCTGCGTGAACGGCAGATGTGACTAGCCAAACAAGGGATGCCTACTCTTCCCGGGCACAAGCTAGGGGTCCGTCGATGCTCAATTTTGTGCTCTATTGTGAGTGCTGTTGATCTCCTTTAACTCATTTCAACCCCGTTTGTCTGTCTGTCAGTATGTCCACTTTAGTTTTCCAGTCTTTTTTCGCTGTTGATGCATATATTGAACTCGCTTTTGGTATGTTCATGAGTATATCTCAATGTGATACAGATCAAGTTTGAGTTTGAATTGAGTAATGACCCTTGGAATTAACAAATTTCATGAAATTCTCAGTTTTCCGGACTTTTCTTCCTTGGTATTGCGGCTATTATTGTAGGTATTGAAATTATTTTTATATGTGATCTTCGTGTTATACAGATCAACTTTGTGTTTGGTTTCGATTGACTCATTTTTACAGGAGTTATGGCCCCTGGACATTGCAAATGTCATGAAATTCTCAATTTTTCATTCTTCATAGTGTTTAAAATTCTTTATAGTGTTATTCTCCAAAGTGTTATTTTTCATAGTGTTATTCTTCATGGTGTTATTTTTCATATTGCTATTATTCATAGTGTTATTTTTCATAGCGTTATTATTCAAAGCTTTATTTTCAAAGCGTTATTCTTCACAGCGTAATTCTTCATAGCGTTAGTCTTCATAGCGTTGTTCTTCATAGCGTTATTCTTCATAGCGTTGTTTTAAAGTGTTATTCTGAAAGTAATATTTTTCATAGTGCTAATTTTCATAGTAATATTCGTTAAAGTGTTTTTAGTTAAAATGTTTTTCTTCATAACGTTTTCTTCATATTCATGTTATTCTTCATAGCCTTATTCGCAGTGCTATTTTTCATAGTGTTATTCTCCATGGAGTTATTTTTCAGTCTTATTCATATTGTTATTCTTCACAGTGTTATTTCTTCGTAGTGTTATTCCTCATAGTGTTATTGTTCATAGTGTTATTGTTCATAGTGTTATTGTTCATAGTGTTATTGTTCATAGTGTTATTGTTCATAGTGTTATTTTTCATATTGTTATTCTTCATCGTTATATTCTCCAGAGTGCAATTTTTAACATTTCAATGATCTGATGTATTTGCTATCATCGTACCTGTCTGTTTGTTTTCCTCTTCTTGTCTCCTGCTGAAAATACAAAAATGTCGCTAGACAAGAAATGTCATAGTCTTCTCATGATTCAAATTACTCACGATTCATTTATGAGTCAAGTTCTTTCTACAAAAATGACCATCGACCATTTATTTGATCCTACTCTAAAGTTATAGTAAAGATTTAATCTCAAGCAATATAAATAAAGAGGCTAGCATTAACTTGTTGAAAATAACATTTAATTCTACGGTATTTCAAGCAAAATGAAATAGCTAATTGACTTATCGATTACTCTAGATTGTTTATCATTTGAGGGGAGATACAAACTAAATGTATCGGATATAAAATCCTGCATGGTTTCTGTAGGAATAATAGTAACATGATAAGCAATAAACACTGATTGATTGGACTGATCTCATCTCACATGAAAGCATAATTGATTGTAGATTCTCCACTAGCTACAAAGACTTTGGTTTTATAAGAATCTTCATGCCCTTTTGAGCAGAACGACTGAGAAACGTGACAAATATTTCATCTTTTATAACATTTGTCGATAGATATTTAATCTTTATTGTAAACATGGTTACTTCCTTTGCTTGCCATAAATGATTCATCTAAGCAAGAGATATACATGTATTAGAGATCTGACAATACTATAACAATTGTTAAATAGCATTTTCCTAAATTTCTATAGAAGCATGTTAACAAATCACATCTATACGTGTTTCGTTCATATATTTTCGTAATGTTTCGACATTCTAACACTCCTTTAAAACAATTCTCAAATGTTAGCACATTTATCATCTAAGAAATCTGTAAAACTCAATGAAATGCAGAAATGTTTGTGTCTTTCAGAATTTCCTTCATCCTCTATGAAATGACCCAATATTAAAAGTTTATCACAATGACAGCAACGGTGAATAATACACAGTAGAGAGAAATGAAAACGAAAACGAAACAGACAATGAGGCAAAGGGACATATCACACCAAGAAAACCAATAGACAATCCAGGGAAAAACAAAATTGCGACAAGAACGAAAACGCAATGAAGGAGAAAACCAATGCGACCTGGAACCATCTTTGCACTTCCATCCCCTATATTCATGGCAATTGCTGTTATCACAACCCCCTTGACTATCCGGATAGAAAGAGGTTTCCTAAGAAGCAGAGTTGTTGTATCTATAAAAATATGTTTTGCTGTAGATGAAATCACAAAGAAGGCAATACGGTTGTGTAGAGGTCTTTGGTAACATAAAAACTTGAGTCCAAAGACAATTGATATTTTTTTTTCAAAGCTTCGATGAAAAGCCATGGATAAGTAAGACCACTCTGCATTGACCACTGCGGACCACATCCACATTATTGTAATACAATTGACATCTGACAAAATACTCGTAACAAACATTAGGTGACAACTAGACTCTAAAAGTGACCATCAAACAATATTGTTATGGAAGCGTTCCCCCTTTTTACCTTCTTGAAGAAAATTTCAAACCAATTTTAATGCATCAGACACGTGTTTCGGATGATAAATTCTCATAACTGACACTTACATATGCCGAAGTGATTTTTAGGCACAACAAAATATATCATAGTAGCGCCCTCTTGTTTAAGTTTTTTGAATTCAAATCAGATCATATTTCTTTTGAAAAGAGTGTGCGGCTCCAAATTTCCTGTAGGGTCGATTCAGTAGCATAGTTGAATAAATTCTATGATCGAAATACCATTTGAGTGATGGTGCTTGGATGTAAACATCTTTTAATTTCTATGATATTTTTTGATGAAATAGCAAAATGAACATGTTTTCAAATTCATAAAGAGCCAAAATAAAGATTTTGACAGGCAACAGAGCTGGAAAGAAGAATTTATTACTCTCTAAACATTTAATGTTTAACGTCTTCAAATTCATTAGAATACAACACACCGAAAAATGAAATAGGGATGAAAAAGGCCCGGAAAAGCTTCTTGCTTTTAAGATTTAACACGATATACATTCCAAATCATTTATGTTCTAAAATATAAATGTTGAAATTCATATTTTTTTTTCTAAACACATTCGTATTATCAAATAAACGCTTATTTCCTGTTGCAGTGTGGAGCAGTTAAAATGTGACATGGATGTTTTGAAGTGTATTTTACCTTTTTCCAGCTCTGTCGCCTGAGAGAAGCTTTGTTTTGGCACGTTATAAAATTGACGTCATAAATATTATTTTGCTATTTCTGAAACTTGTGACAAATATTATTTTGCTATTTCTGAAACTTCTGAAACTCCCCTCCCTTCTTTCTTGTCATTTCATTCAAAAATATTATCGAAATTAAAAGATGTTAAAACATCTTAGCATCATCCCTCCTATTACGTTTTGAACATATATTTTATTTGGAAATGCTACGGAATCGACCCTACAGGAAATTCAGAGTCGTGCACTTTCTGAAAATTTCAGAAATTAAATTTCAAAACTTATAAGCAAAGGGCGCTTCTAAAATGAATTTGGCTCTGTCTAAAAATCATTTTGGATGGAAGCACCACTGATGGGGATTTTTAAAATATCCAAAACACGTGTCTGATGCATAATAAATTAGTTCAAAATTTTCTTCCGTAGTAAAGAATTGGAACACCACAGTATTACTTGAATATAAATGTCTGAAATTCATCATATCAAAGAAAAGATAAATGTCCAATTTGGGTTGTGTAACATCGTCCAAAATGAGTCCATGATTATTCTCCGTCGATTCAGCTCTTTGCTTTCAACTTTATTGCTGCAAATAAAACTTAGGAAGATTCTCCGCACTCCTGACAGAGAGCAGCGTTCTTGATACGGATTGCCCAAATATAGTGTCCCAAGTAAGATATTACCATATAAGCAGAAAAATTTTGCGAGATACTAATTTTTGCTATATTCGCGATTGATTTGGAATTTATAAGGTATATCATTAATTTATACATAAGTTACAATTTGTTCTTATTAAGCATGTGTAATTCTTCAGTTTTCCTTATTAAACGTTTAGAGAATTGAGTTGAGTGTATTCTCATATAGAACAAACTGAACAAACTGAAAATTCAAAATTGAACGGTACAAAAAAGTAGCATCATGTATGCATGTTAAACGTCTTTAAATTCAATAGCATCATTTAAAACCTGATAAATTTACAGCATGGACCAGACATGCACGTTTCGAGTACTAAACCCTCGTCAGTGATCTTCAGTCTAAACAATGTAATATGGCCAAAAAGTATGAAACGTAATATGTCCAAAATGTACCAAAAGACGTAGCAGAATGGGTGGGATATGATGCTACAGGACCCACGTATTTGTTTGTAACATAAGAATCGCGAAAAATTGTATTCGCGAAAATAAAGACACACTATTTTACCATAAAATCCCGAAATTTGATACTCGCGAAAATTCTGGTTATGCGGTGCTTTGAAAACCTTACGTTTTTAAAAGCTGACATTCACTATATATAGGTACTTTAAAAGTCTCTTATAGATATAAAGGATTGTTGAGATTCAGAAGATGGTTTGCTTTTAATTTGCCAAGGTTCTTACGCAGAGTACTTTTACATACCAAAACGTTGCACGGCATCATACTCTTTAACTCTCATCAAGTGAACATTAGTGCGATTTTCGACATAATCAAAATGTCTGTGCCTAAGCTTGTAATCTTTGTCTTACGCTGTATATGATGTAAAAGAGGGTATCGAAATACATACAAAATACTGTTTGAAACCGTAAGATATTGTGTTAGAATGGTTTATCTACCTTTTGAGGAATTAAACCTTAATGTAAACTTAGTTCACTTCTAAAAAGGTAAAAACAAGTTCATCAATTTAAAGGAAAGATTTTCTTGGAAACGAACTCCATCGGCCATTCTTTATTGGTAATCGAATGTTTGCATAATCTCAACATATTGATTCGGTGATGGACTGAAATTAAGGGATGGATATAAAACCAAGCCTAGAGTCTAATGGCAAAAGACTGACTTTAAGGACTGAGATTTTGTAGAGAATGCAGTTTAAACGGAAGAATAATTTCATTGTTGTAGTGCTACTTTTTTCCTTTCATTCAAAGTTTGGTAAGCTACTTATATTTACTTTTTACTTTATATTTAGTAAAATATTTACTTTTTATTTTATATTTAATATATTTAATAGATAGTTTTATTCTAATTGAGATTTATGGCAGACTCACAATTCTTTTTGAACGGAACAAATTCTTATCATTATTGAAAACAAAACTTTGAATCGGTTAGATGTAAGTTGTTATCAGCGCTGGAAGAATGGCGAATGCCTGGTTCAACATTTTGTTTAATTAATATCGGAATATCAAAACTAGTCTTTGAATTAAAGATGCAAACGGTTTTTAATTATTTTTGTTTTCTACAAATTCATAATGAGCTTGTACCTCAGTGTCGAAGGTTAAATCTAGAAATCTCAAAAATTCATGACTATTCAATTTGCATTATTGAATTGAAACAAATTAAAAATTTCACGAGGAAAGAAAAATGGGACAAACAGACGGAAACAACAACGCAGCTTCATAGAGACATGAAGAACAGCAATATCCAGTGAACAATCGTTAGAGTTCAGTGCAAGTCTGGAATGCAGTGTTGGTGGCGCTGTTAATCACGCTGTGCTAAACATATTTGAAATATCACATGAATCATGTTACATATCTAATGCAAGTATAGTATCAAATGAAGTATACGCAGAAAAGGAAGTTTAAAGTTTATTTTGATTTCTCTCTCCATATTATAAAAAAGAAAACAAGTGCTGGGAGACCTGGATCAAATAAATACCTAAAAGCATTGTAAGCGGCGCCATTCTTAACAACTTCGATGTAGAAATAATTCAAAAAATGCAATTTTTGAATTACAGTGTACATCTAGGAGGAATTCTATCAATTATACGAATAAAGAATGAAATTCAGCAACATTATTAGGAGAAACATAATATGAAACAAATACTAAAAATACCAAATTGCAAAAATACAAATATGTACAGTACAACCAAATTGTTTAGTTGTGTGATGTACGCCTCTAGTTCTGGTCGTTAAATGAACTTCCTGGGAATGTTGGCATAAAAGAAGATACGAGTATGTGTTATGATGGTGCTGCGGGCCATAGATAATGAGTTAAAGAAGATCCTGACGGTAATCTCAACAGCACTCACAAAAAAGCACTTATTAAGCATCGACGGACCCCTAGCAAGCAAGAGGTGGGACCAGGTGCCCGGGAGGAGTAAGCATCCCCTGTTGGCCAGCCGAATCCGCCGTCGATGTTCACGCACGAAAATGAAACAATAGATAATACATGCACTGTCTGAGGTTATCTATATATAGAAAGTGCTATGGCGACAATGTCAGGGAAAAATATTCAAAACACTTACGGTCAGTCCCCTTGCGGGGAACTTTTTTACGAGCTCCACACGGCAAAGGGTATAAGTGTGACACAAATGAGTTAAAGAAGATCCTGACGATAATCTCAACAGCACTCACAATAGAGCACTTATTAAACATCGACGGACCCCTAGCATGCCAGAGGTGGGACCAGGTGCCCATAAGTAGACGAAGAATGCTGTATTCCCTAGTTCGTAAGAACAAAACTAAAAGAACAATTCTGAACTCTGATGATGATGTCGATGTCGTGGTCGAAAAATAGAAAAAATGCAAATGTTGATTGTTTGAACGTCCAGCTCCAACTGACGACATATAGAAGGATGGAAAATACAAATAATGGTAAAATAACAAATGATATGAAACGATCGAACGAATTCCACAAGACGTATAGAAAAGTTTAAAGAGACATGAATAATGCAAAAGGATTCCAACTCTATACCATCTTGAAGAAAATTTCAAACCAATATATTATGCACCAGACACCTAATTCGAATATCAAATTTTCATCAGTGATGCGATGCTCCCAGCCAAAGTGCTTTCATAAGCCGCTCAAACTCATTTCACTAGCGCCCTCTGGTTTTATTTTAAAGGAGGCCGGAATTATGGCCTTTTTTCGAATTTTTCCGAAGAAAATGAAAATTAACTAATCAAATGTTAAACGTCTTTAAATTCAATAGCATCATCTAAAACGTGATAAATTTACAGCATGGACCAGACATGCACGTTTCGGGTACTAAACCCTCGTCAGTGATCCTCAGTCTAAACAATGTAATATGGCCAAAAAGTATGAAAATTAGTATGTCCAAAAATTTACCAAAAGACGTAGCAGAATGGATGGGATATGATGCTACAGGACCCACGTTTTAGAAATTTCAAGAAATTAATGCGTTGAAGAGACAGACGATCAACCGAAGCTGATCGAACTTGGCTACATGTGCCCTCGGGGACTCAGTATGATTAAGCATCTTATTCTTCACGCGTTTAACACTGTATTTTTCCATAATTTTCGAAAAATTTACTCAAGGTAGACTTGCTTGGATAAGCGAAGTGTGAAGTATACAATTACTCATGCATTCAACTGTCATGGTTATATACGAACAGTCAATCGGACATTTTAGAAAATAACACGCTTTAGCCTTCATATTTAGATAATTCTTATATCGCAAACGCAAATTCCTGCTTCATATGTATCGACTTTATTTTTGACTAACAAAAAAAGTCTATAAGTAATCTATAAGGAGTAATTAATCAACTGCATGCTTGTTTGTTTTACGTTTTTGACGTCGATCACGGATAGTTGCAAAGATCACCGAGGTTGATGTGAAATATCTAAGCTCTTTTCCATCTTTTTACGCTGAATCTGATCGATTTCTTTAAAGAGAAAAATAGTTTTTGATTCAAAATATTGAATGCGTTTGAAAAAATTAAAAATGAAAAAGCATTTTTCCCTTCCACTTTAAGTATCTAAATTTGAGTATTTTACTTTACAGAGAGTACGCGACTCCAAATTTCCTGTAGGGATATCCAAATAAAATTTATGTTCAAAATAGCATTGGAGGGATGGTGCTAAGATGTTAACCTCCTTTTATTTCGATAATATTTTTGGAGGAAATGACAAATTTCCGAAAAAGCCAAATAAAATGTATGATATCAAATGGATAAAAAGCGCCAAAACAAAACTTCTTTCAGGAGACAGAGCTGGAAAGAAGTAATTAATACACTTTAAACATCCAATGTCACGGGGAAAGAGTTTAACTGCTCCATACTGCAACAGAATATAAGTGTTTATATCAATAATGCGGAAGGGTGTTCCAACTCTATACGTTCTTGAAGAAAATTTCAAACCAAATGAATTACGCTGGACACGAGGGTTGATGCCGTAGAGTCGTAAAAATATATATACGTGTCAAGACATGAAAGAGATGAGTGAATTGTAAAGTAAATTTATATCAATTGAAATGTCCGAAATCTTTAATTTGGATAAACTGGTAAACGCAATAGTAAAGATAGTGATCTAATATCCCTAATATAAATGAAAAAGATTATGAAATTAAAGAAATTGTTAATGAATATGATGAAAAATAAACGAACAATGTCATGAGAAAAATGGAACATATTAAAAATGGCCATCCCCTCTCTTTTCATCGTGTAAAGAATCATTTGAAATCCAACAAAAAAAAAACAAAACTTTTTTTCGAATTACTTTGAAATAATTTCCATCAGTCAGTTTACCAAGAGAGGGAAGAAATCCAATGTTTTGCATTTAAATAGCTAAGTCAAAAATTAAGTCAAAAACTTGAAAAAAATTACTGATTCATGCATACCAAGTTTCATCGAAATCCTCCGATCGGTTTTAAAGGAGGAGTTGGTAAAGTTTACTGAATTCCGGACGATCTGGTATGGCAATAGGTCACTTTAAGCCTTTCCCTGAGAATAGCTAAAACGTAAACCGTAAATCAATTAAAAGTATATTTATTTATTTATTTGATTATATTTTTTTCAGAAGAAAAATATTTTATATCCTAGCAGAACTGCGTAAGTATCCAATCGTTTTAGCAGCTTCTATGGCTTAACAATCAGACACTCCGCGTAACCATGATCAGAAAATATTTAAAGTACATGTATTTTCAAAAGAGTAAGCGCTTACTCATGGATACACTGATTTAAAGACTTCGTCTCATTTTAATTCCATGTTAATTGCCCCCTTTGATGTATTAATGTTTAAATTAAGTTTTTTTCTCCTCTGAAAATGGTTATGAGAAAACATGACGCAATCCAATAAAAAAAAACCCCACAAAAGTGCATATATTTTTTTAATGAATAAAGTTCAATCATTATTAGAATAAAAAGATGTCTTCATTAAAAATCTAAGAAGTGAGAATAAATATTACAATGTTTACTGAAAGAGGCATGGCTCAGTAATATGGTTAATGGAGGCAATTGTGCAAACATAGGTAGAGTTGTGACGGAAAGCTTCGTGTTTCTTTTCTTACACGATATTAAAACATCAAACATAGTTTAATGCAAGATCAAATAGATTTATGTTTGACGCAATAAGGAATTGGCGTTTATCGACAATAGAGTTACGATGTAATTTTTGATATTACATCCATAAGCTAATATTCCAGGCATGTAAATAACACAATTACTTATGCATATTTGAAACGAAAAGATCTAAGGTATATTTTGGAATGTCAAACTCGTTTAAAGAATAAGTGGATTGTTTAAGAAGCCGATACATGGGGATCTCTAACGAGACTCGGTTGAAGCACCCGAAGCAAAATGTTTAAACATCCCTCAGCGAAAACACAGAGTAGACAAGCATAGCAAGAGACGCAAAATTGACAAATGTATACCAGTATGACATTTAAACCCTATTAAAACAAAACAAAATATGGTGGAGGTATTTGTTTGTTTGCTTTGGTTCCTGTTTTATCCTGATTTTGTATGCCTTCGTTTTCTGATTTTCTGAATTATCGATTTTGTGCTGTATACAGGGATATGGTCATTATCCATATTTGTCATCCATAGAGCAACCAATCCAATTGGTAATCGGTGCCGACTAAGTACGGGCGTCTGCTTCGTTGGTAGCAAATGATGCGTTTATCCGGATAACACGTGAATAACCCTTCCACTTTTCCTTTCAATCTCCTCTGTTTCTTTTATGTTAATGTTAAATGTTTACTATCATATGTTCTGATCCGGTTCTGCAAAACAAGGTACAATAAAGCAAAAGTGTAATACGCATAAGGCTATTGCATAGATAAATATACTGGATTTGAGTTGCATGCCCGAAGAGAACACAGAGTATTACATTTATTCTATATATATATATGCATTAAACCTATCAGGATACTTTTTTCTTCAAGGCATTAGTTCTACAAGGGTTCAGTTTGCTAGTCATGACGGCAGAATGAACTGATAAATGTTGTTCATCCAAAGTATCATCTCAACTAAATACATTTCATATGCATATAGATATCTCTCTATCATTAAAAGACAATTTGTTGCAAGTCACAAAGACAAAAACAAAAGTGTTTTTCTACAGCTGCCAGAAAAATACCTGTTGCAACGAATCGTCATCAGTAATACCCGAATCAAATATGATACAAAATATTCAAAATATTTTGCCCCTCCCTCGCTTAATATTCTATTCTGCCGAAAGTAAGCATACGGTGAAGCATATATTTTAATTATAGTTCCTGTAACTTCATATTGCTTCTGAACTTATCTAAATGTATTCTATGTTTGTGTGACGTCATCTTACAGTGAGGAGGTTGTTTTACACCACATTTGTACGTTCTTCGAGACCTCTAGGTAACTGGAGAAGTGAGAGGGTTGTGCGCACGTAATCCAGGATAACCACACCGTCTGCTATTTACTTGGCAGATGGCCGTCCTAAGTCGGCACCGGTTGCCCATTGGTCTCGTTGGTTTATGTGTAGTCTATGTTGTGAGTTGGTGTTCCTTGTCCCTCTTGCGTCTCTTTCTGTGGGTATCTGTTCTGTGTTTTTTGCATGGGTGTTTTGGGATTTTGCTGTGGGTGCTGCAACCTAGTGTTGTTGGAGATCCCCTCCTTTCTTCTAATTTGCTGTCATCTAATAATTTAACTAATGGGTTTCTTTCTGAAAACATTGCTATGCCCTTGACTGACTCCATAGAATACCTATATTGTAAATTCTTTTACTATCAGTCAATGAATGAAAGTCACAGATAAAACCCACAATTAGAGTCCAAAAACGTGGTCAATGGACCTACAATGTCATATGTGGCAAAAGTAAATGCCCAATGAGTATATTATCAGGTGCCCGAGGAGAGTAAGAATCGCCTGCCTGCCCGTTACATCCGTCAATTAAATAATGTAGAAAAGTCAGATCCAATAAATGTGTCAAAGAAGGTGTTTTTAAATTATTCTAATGAAAATTTCTCTCAATGTGGAGGACGACTAGATGTAACAATGTCTTGTGTTTTTTTTTAATTTATCGCAAAAAAAAAAAAATAAATAATGATGATAAATAAATAGATAAAATTAAAAAAAAATAGAAGCGACAAAGTCAGTCGCACAGAAATGCACCCTTGGGTGAGTTGTCACGAGGCAAGTCGCCTTTTCCAAAACATAATCATTGAAGTTGACGACTGAAACATTATTTTTAATCATAAAATGTGCATTTAGTGACCTTAAATTAGAATAGAAATTAAAAAAAAATTCCATATTGATGAAAAATCCAGATTGGGGATTTCACTTCTGTTCACACGGTAGATTGTTTTGTTTTGTTTACTGTATTTTCTCTTTTTGCCTTGATTTTGATGCTCTTTCCATTATGATTTTCAGGATAGCAATTCGGATTATAGTTAATATATGGATTTATTATTGTACCAGAAAGAATTAATTTTCTTCAATGGGTTATAACTGATAGAAATAATGGAGATTTGGAATTATATTTTCATTCAGACGATATGAAATCAGGATCACATCCAGATTTTTATTGTCATATTATTGGAATTTTAATGGACAGATGTTTATCATTTTGTAGCAGATTTATGTGAAATCACCTAAAAAGCTAATCTTTTGTTTTGGAATGGTTCAGAACATCTTATTGACGAGTAAATGATACATTTAGTACATTTGGTATTGATATCCTTTGGCTCTCTGTCGATAAGAAAGTATTAATGTTAAGTATATGACTAATATCAAGTTTATCATAAAGAACAACGTTCTTTGACCATAATTTGTATCGATATTCAACACCATGTAAGCTCATAAAATGGTTATTGAAAAAGAAAAGGAATCAAAGGTAACGGTGCTAGCTTGACTTGCTTTCCCTAAATTGCCGTCGCACAGTATGTATAAAAAAACCAAATTCATCAAAACTGCATGATTATGTCCTCCATCGGTCTTGTATCTACGTCGCACTCTCAGTATTTATTAGAACAAGTCTCTATGACAGCCTCATCATATTCGCACGAATATTTTCGAGAAATCCATAAAGTAATGATAGATTATTTTTTAATCCGAAGTAAAATATTGTGACGTATGGAAACTTAGACACTGTTTCCAGGTATAGGAAAAATCCATTAACGACAATGCACAATTGAGAAATGCTTGTTGGAATAGTTTTACATAATTTTCAGAATATTACACCGATCGACTAGAAATATAAGCTCTGATGAGGAAGGCTAAATGCATTAAATGTGGTGCTAGAATCATTTATATTTGAAAATCATCATACAAGGTTTCAATCCGATATCCAAAAACGTCGATAAAGCAGGTTATGTAACTTACGTTTGAATTAACTCTTTTCACATACGTCAGTATAACTTTCAGAATAAGTTTTATGGAGATGGATTGAACTAATATTTGTGGATATGTGATCCTACTGATACCTTTTCTGAAACCCGAATAGATCCAGATATTTTTAAAAGTACCTAGAAACGATAATATTTACAACGGTTACCTAATAGTCGCAACACCTAGAATGAATTTGGTTTTATTTTCGATGGGATTCTGTGTAGAATGTTCATAGATATATGAAAGAGTATTGTCCATCATGATACAATAATATTATGTTATTGTTCACGTTGTCTTGGAAAGTTCCCTCCCTTTACAATAATGTTATGTTATTGTTCTCGTTGTGTCTCCCTAGTTTGTTCTCTCTCTTTACAATAATGTTATGTTATTGTTCTCGTTGTGTCTCCGTAAGGTTGTTCCCTCCCTTTACAATAATCTTATGTTATTGTTCTCGTTGTGTCTCCCTAAGGTTGTTCCCTTCACAACAATGTTATGTTATTGTTCGCGTTGTCGTTGTAAGTTCCCTCCCTTAACAATAATGTTATGTTATTGTTCTCGTTGTGTCTCCCTAAGTTTGTTCCGCCCCTTTACAATAATGTTATGTTATTGTTCTCGTTGTGTCTCCCTAAAGTTGTTCCCTTCAAAACAATGTTATGTTATTGTTCGCGTTGTCTTTGTAAGTTCCCTCCCTTTACAATAATCTTATATTATTGCTTTCGTTGTGTCTCCCTAAGTTTGTTAACTCTCTGTACAATAATCTTATGTTATTGTTCTCGTTGTTTCTCCGTAAGGCTGTCCCCCCCCCTTTACAATAATGTTATGTTATTGTTGTCGTTGTGTCCCCGTAAGTTTGTTCCCAACACAACACTGTTATGTTATTGTTCGCGTTGTTTTGGTAAGTTCCGTACCTTTACAATATTCTTATGTTATTGCTCTCGTTGTGTCTACTTAAGGTTGTTCCCTTCACAACAATGTTATGTTATTGTTCACGTTGTGTCTCCCTAATGTCGTTCCCTCCCTTCTCGTTGTGTCTCCGTACGTTTGTTCCCTCCCTTTACGATAATGTTATGTTATTTTTCCCGTTGTACCTCCCTTAGGTTGTTCCGTCCCTTTACAATAATGTTATGTTATTGTTCTCGTTGTGTCTCCGTAAGGTTGTCCCTCCCTTTACGGTAATGTTATGTTATTTTTCTCGTTGTATCTCCCTTACGTTGTTCCCTCCCTTTACAATAATGTTATGTTATTGTTCTCGTTCTCCACCTAAATACATGATTTGAAAATGATTTGAAATGTTTCTTCTAGGTAACTAAATGATATTCTCGGTTTCGACAATTCCGTTTTTGAAAAATGTAAGAATTTAATTTATCCTAAAGTTTTGACTTTGTGATTGGTTCAAGTATAAGCTCTGAAGGTAATCTTAGATTTTAATTAAACATATTTAACTCAATACTAGCAAAATGAGCAGTTCCTAAGAAAAAATATGTAAGATTTTGGCTTCAGATTTGAAATAAGCCTGTTTGTTTACTTGAATACGGCCTATTTGAATGAATATAATGCAACAAAATTGTTTAAGCATTCTACATTAATGTCACATATATCTTTTCATTTTAACTTTATAAGAGATATAATTTTAAAGGTTTAAAAAAGTAAAAACAAAAGAAAGAAAACCAAGCAATGTTGATTAATTTGTTTTTGTTTCCATTGTAACCATACAAAACTTTATCTAGATTTCACAGAAATAAATTCTATTCGTAAAGTCAATTACAAAAAGGAGTTTAACATCTTAGCACCATCCCTCCAATACTATTTTGAACATAGATTTTATTTGGATATGCTATTGAATCGACCCTACAGGAAATTTGGAGCCGCGCAGTCTTTGTAATGTAAATGTAAAATGACAAATATGGATAATGACCATATCCCTGTATACAGCACAAAATCGATAATTCAAAAATCAGAAACCGAAGGCATACAAAATCAGGATAAAACAGGAACAAAAGCAAACAAACAAAAACCTCCACCATATGAAAAGAAGCGAACTCCCGATATGGGAGTGAGACCAGGTAAAATCTACCTTCAAAAAATTGAAGAGAGCGCTATTGAAATTAATTTTGGTGGCTCCACTGAAAGCATCACTGATGAGAATTTAATATTCGAAACACGTGTCTGGTGCATGGAAATTGGTTTGGAATTTTCTTCAAGAAGGTATAGAGTTGGAACCCTTCGACATTATTCTCATGTTCCCAGCCATTTCATTTAGTCTAGTTTCCAAATGGCTATTTTGGGGGGAACCCAAAAAAATGTTACGCACAAAATGTTTTTGCATGAAAGTGATGATGATACCCTCTACTTTGATAATCCGGCTGATGCCACTCTGGCATCCTTGGGCATTTCGAAATTTTTGGGAAAAAGTGTGATTTTTCAAAGAAAAACCGTTAAAAATTGGAAAAACGCAATTACTTTGTCCATGTTGTAGCTAGAACAACAGTTTTGGTATCTAAAGAACAGCAATGTCATTGCCTTTAAGTCTTAAGCTCATTTTAACAAATTAGTCGTCCATAAAATGGGGGAAAAGTATGGATTTTCGATGAAAAACCGATGAAAATTGGGAAAATGTCCTATCTTTTTTCATACTGTAGATAAAATAACAATTTTGGTACCAAACGCACAATAAATGTATTGCCTTTCATTTTACATATCAGATTAGCAATTTTCAAGTACGAAAATGGGGAAAAGAATGCATTTTAAATAAAAAAAAATCGCTGAAATTGGGACATTGTAATGCTTTTTATGCTATAGGTAGAACAACGACGGGAAAAATTATTTCATTGATTTAAATTCAGATTTCCACTCAAGCAAACGTTATCTTCTTGTTTTGTTTTGTTTTTTGTTGTTTTTTTTCTGAAAAAGGTTTTAAATTGTAAAAATATAATCGGTTTAAAGAGACTCTAGAACAACAATTTTCGTATCAAAATGATTGAATACTGATAGTTTTAGATTTGCACTCTCTTATTACCCCCTTTTCTACTCTAGATTCTCTAGTGTTTTTACTTGAGGTGTTTTGATGTGTTGATATTGGTGCTGCAACCCAGTTTTGTTGGATATCACCTCCTTTCTTATTGCCTTGTTGTTTCATCAACATACAATTGCAATTCTTGTATGCATCTTCTTCTAACAACAAAGAACCCTTCTTACATGGTTGATTAAAATGCCTCCTTTGCATCGTACTCTGACAATTCTCTACTCCAAAACATTTACAGAATTAAAGAAATATGAACACAGAATTTGTCACATCTGTTTGTTACACAACTCAGGTTTCATGTGCGACAGTAACAAATCAACAGGATAACAGATAGAGATACAGATACGTGATTGGCAAAATATTATCACAGGTCTGATCGGTTTTTTTTTTAATTTTTAGAATTCTTTCAGCAGATCCAGGTTTGATTGAACTGCATCTTAAGAATGTTTCCTAATATTTCGTTTTTCTTGACATGTTATCGAAATTATTCAATTAACTGTTGGTGGCAATGGTCATCTTAGAGTTTTGAACTCTTATAGCCCATTTCATTCAATCGCACACTGGATCTGACATCAGATGTACTGTCTAGATTCTCTAAACCATAGTAATTCTTTATGAATATCATGGTCTCAGTCACCATCTTTTCAATATATGAATTAACTTCTCTAAAATTTGACTCAGAACACCACTTCAAAAACTTCCCACATAACAACCTTAGTCTCTCCATATTCATATGTTGATGATACGACCAGAAACATTCAAGGTATTAATTCTGCATAAATGAGAGTCCTGCATACATCAATCGATCATCAGCTCCTAGGCATTCTTGTCGAATGAATAACCTGGAGCTTATTTTAAGAACATATTTCAAATGTGTAAAAGAATGTCCTAACGATAATCTCAACAGCATTTACAAAAAGCAAAAAATTGAGCATCGACGGACCCCTAGGAAGCTAGAGGTGGGTCCAGGTGCCCGGGAGGAGTAAGTATCCCCTGTTGGCTAAGCGCATCCGCCGTCGATGTTCACAAACGAAAATAAAAAGAATATATAAAATTCATGCACTGTCATTTGAAAAAAAACATTGCAAAGTTTGGAAGTTGCAAAACAGACGTAGGGACTAGAACAACGTCATGACTAAGCAGATCTTTAAGATCCACGTCATTAATTGAAAACAACTACACAACCCTGACAGAAATCATCTATGTTTTAAAAACATCTTCAAATTCATTAGCATCATTTAAAAGCAGATTAATTAACCGCGTGGACCAGACATGCACGTTTCGGGTATTTAACCCTCGTCAGTGATCCTCAATCCAAACAATGAAATATGGCCAAAATGTGTGATAATTATGTCCAAAATATACCAAAAGACGGAGCAAAATGACTGAGATATGATGCTACAGGACCCAAGTTTTAGAAATTTGTGAAAATTTTGTAAACAGAAATTTTCGAATGCTTTTGAAGAAACGACCAACCGAAATTGATCGATCTTGGCTACATGTGCCCTTGGAGACTCCTGGTCCACCATCCGTGACACTCACCAAGTGGTATAAATTTTAAACGTCTTCAAATTCATTAGCATCATTTAAAAACAGATTAATTAACAGCGTGGACCAGACATTCACGTTATGTATCATAGACAGTAGCCGCTTTCCTTTGAACAATGCCTCTAATTTCACCCACGTCTTTCAAAAGCTTGCTACAAAACTTCATGTACCAGTCAATTGTTTAAAAAGAGTGTTGACTCGGAGTGCTGTTTAGATTATCGTCAGGATCTTCTTTAACTCACTTGTGTCACACTTATGCCCTTTGCCGTATGGAGTTCGTAAAAAGTTCCCCGCGAGGGGTTTGACTGTAAGTGTTTTGAATATTTTCCCTGACATGGTCGTCATAGCACTTTCTATATAGATATAACCTCAGACAGTGCAATGCATGTATTCTACATTTTGTCGTACATGAACATCGACGGCGGGTGCGACTAGCCAACAGGGGATGCTTACTCCTCCCGGGCACCTGGTCCCACCTCTAGCTTGCTTGGGGGGGTCCGTTGATGCTCAATTTGGTGCTCTGTTGTGAGTGCTGTTGAGATTATCGTCAGGATCTTCTTTAACTCATTTGAATACACATATCTTTGTTCTAGTTTTTCTGTAAACGTTTTGCAGTTTTCAAAGTCACAACTTTTTATGGAAAATACCCTTCAAAAATCAAAGTTTTCTCCCTCATTGGTCTTCTCCCACTTTATTTATGAGCAAGTTGCTTAATACGAATTCAGAATAAAAGATCATAAATAAAATTTCGTTTGGTACCATAATTGCTGTACCTCATACTAACTACAATTTGAAAAAAGTTCATTGCATTTTGCACATTTTCAGCGTTTTTACATCCAAGAGTAGTTGTTTTTCCCAATTTTTCGTACAAGCAAATTGTGAATCAGACTTCGGTATTATTTAAAATAAAAGGCAATAAATTTATTATGCGTTTGGTACCAAAATTGTTTATTTAGCTACAGAATAAAAAAAGATATTGTATTTTCCCAATTTTCAACGATTTTTCATCGAAAATCCATAGTTTTCCCCATTTTTGACAGGTAGATTGGTAAATTGAGCTTGATAGTTAAAGACAATTGTCGTTCTTTTGGTACCAATTTTGTTGATCTAGCAGCAGCATGGAAAAAGTAATTGAATTTTCCCTATTTTTAATGGTTTTTCTTCGAAAAATACCATTTTACCCCAAAATTTCGAAATGCCCAAAGATGCCAGAGTGGCATCAGCCGGATTATCAAATAAGAGGGTATTGACAACACTTTCATGCAAAAACATTTTGTGCGTAAGAAATTTTTGGGTTTCATGAATGGCACCTAGACTAATTTGAGTTTTTGAATTATTGCATTATATGTGACACGAAGATGTTATCACATTTTGGTTATAAAGTAGATATTCTTATTTATCAAAGAAAGTTTAATCAGTCAACATTCCAAACCAGGATAAAATATTGCTATGGACATTTAGAGGCATTGTAACCGACTGGTTTAAGTGTATATTTTGAGTTCTTTCAAACAGATAGATAAAACCACTAAATATTTAAATTAAATCAATGGAAATATATTAAAGAATGTTGTCATAAGAAATATTAAGTACCATGGCAACCATATGTATTGATAAAATCTTACCAAAAAAAGCTTACCAATATGGCTGAGTTTCTGACAGCCTTTATATTTGAATTCAATAACGATTGAAATTATAAAACATTTGTATGAGACACAGAAGGACAGCAAAATTCTTAACGTTTCATATTTTGGTAGCTTATGAATTTGTTACCATGGCAACCAAGTCACATGGCAACAATGTGTTGATGATGTTTTTTGGTTTCTGGCTTCTAGTCCTACCCTTATATGAAATTTAGTGAAAATCGGAAAACACGGATTTCCAAAAATGTTTGGTGCTTACAGATAATTGGTGTTAAGACTTGCATTTGACTCACTGTGACGACAGGACTCCATGACGGGCCCTGTCCAAACCTCGTTAGAGAAGACTTGACCGCGACGACCTGTCCTTTCTGAATGTCGGTCGGACTCCTCGGGTGATTACATGCACGGATTGTATTTCGTACGCCCTTTATTTTCATGTCCAATTACATATCAATCTCTGTGTTGTTATGGCCACTGAGTTATGCTGTCTTGTTTGTGTGGTCGTCAAGTACAGTGAGCAACTATTATGCATTCTTCGAGACCTCTGGGTGACCAGAAAAGGGGGAGGGTTATGTGAATATATTCCAGATAACCACAACATTTTCTCCTGGCGGGGTAAATGGCCACCAATTGATCTCGTTGGTTTATGTGTAGTTTTTTATGTTTGATGTTTCTATGTGGTGTTTTGGTGCTTGCTGTGCATGTCTGCTATGTGTTTTTGGCTGTTGGTATATTGCTCTGCAACTGCGCGACGTTATATAAGGGAGAGTATATGTGATGGTGCGTAAGGGTGTTTGCGTCTGTGTGAGAGGGCGAGGGTGTATGTGTGTTAAACGTCTTCAAATTCGATAGCATCATCTAAGAAAAAAGATTTTACAGTATGGACCAGACACGTTTCGGGTACTTGACTCTCGTCAGTGATCCTCAATCTAAACAATGTAATATAGCTAAAGAGTGTTAAAAATATTTAGTCCAAAAATGTACCCAAAAACGTAGCAGGATGGGTGGGATAGGATGCTTCAGGACCCACGTGTTGTCTTTTTTAAAATCATAATGTCTCAATACTTTCCTAAACTTTATTTCAAATTAGATTATATTTATTTTTCATTTCTGTTTAACAGCTGGAGGATACAGCAGTGGAAAGTATGTGTGGCCACTTAATAAGGATACATTCACATACGAAATAAAAGATAGCAGCAATGGCGACTACAGCCAGTGTGGATTCAATTTTGACGGCACGCCACCTAGTTCGTTAAGTAGCAAGCCTCTCAGTCTGAATGGAGCAAACTACCCATTTGTTGATATCAGCATCGGTAGTGGGAACGAATTTAAGTCATTTTCTTTTGCATTTTTTGTAAAGCATGGTGCAGCGAATGGTTGTGTCCTTCATTTCACAAAAAATTCTCAAAGTGGCAATCGGTTGAATGATGTACGTCTCTGTATTAACGGTAACAACCTTATTCTGAGTTGGAAGTTCAATGGAAATGGAAATGAAGACAATTTATCATTGGCATATTCACCGTCAAGTACAGATTGGCATTTGGTCATTCTAACAAGAGATTACGACAGTAATTCGTATGATTTCAAACTTCAAGCGGATGGAGCTTCTACAACAAAGACTATGTCGTCGTCTCATCCAGGCGTTCTCGGATTACCTGGTGTTTTGAGACTTGGATCTTTACAGGATGGGAGTTCTCCTTTTACTGGACAGCTAACTTGCATTGTAATGTACGACACATTCGAAGTTAATCTAAATGACGAGAATGATATTAAACAAGAATGTCAAAGTTATCCATCTGTTTCAGGTAGAGTAAATAACATGTTTCAATATCTTAACTTCATGTATACGTATGTATCCATTTTTTTTTCGCGCGTAATGTTTGTTGGTTTTGGTTTGGTTTGGTTTTTTGTTTGTTTTGTTTTATTTTTCTTAGGAACGGTTTTTTTGTGGAAAGACGTACACTTTGTCACAATATGTAGAGGTTTACTGCATAAATGATAGAAATCAAATTATAAATAAAGCTATATGTACTCGCATTATTTCCCCACAAACAAAAACTACATGCAGTAATGAAATAAGAAAAGCAAAATAAGAAATAGGAGCAATTGGTGTGGTATGTTTTGGGTGGAAATTTTTGTGTACGACTTCTACTAAGACTGATAATACTCAAGATCAAAAGACTCCATTGTCTGTCTAATCCAAATATTAATTATTTCACTTTTCACTTCAAGGGGCTCAAGTGAATCTTTGTCAAAGACTGCAATGTCACTACGTTTTGCAGCGTAATCTTATTGTCCCTACCTAACATAGAATCTGAATCTGACTGACTGATTTAATTGCTTTTGAACAATTTCATATTCGTTTAATTTATTTAGTGCAGTTAAAAAATTTCAGCACACAATGCATTCGTTAAATGATTGTATTGGTAACTATGTAAAATTCTTCCTGTTGTCAAAATAAAGTGAATTGTGGAAAATCGAATAGCACCAAAGTGTTTGATACAATACTGTGTGGTTTTAAGGATATCAGATTTTTTTATCTTAGATTTTACCTTTTTAATTTTAGAATGTCAGATTTGACTTCCGACACCTTTCCGATTATGTTTTACACTCATCTTCCTTTACAAGAAAACTGGGAATTTTGAATTATCGTTTAACGTTATTAAACTGGCACGAAACTGAATGATATGGGGTTTTTTATGATAAAGTTTTTATATTTCATTGATTTTCATGTAAAGGACAGGAATATTCCATTCCATGATTTTTGTTCGAATCCAACTTCAGTTTTGTGAGTATATCATCAAACAATAGATTCAAATTTAATCAAACGTACTAGGTGCTCCCACTTTTATTAAAAGAAAGAGCAAGATTACTATTTCTCAAGATGCCATGTGACGGATTATAATTACGTAATCGAATTTTTATTTGTAAGAACTCTATTATGAGCAATTAAATTGATTTTCAGGTTTACCAAGTACTTATCCTGGCTGTTCCTTCCAGGCAATTCAGACCACTGTAGAATCAACATTGACAACCCAGCCCACAACAACAGAATCCGAGATTAGTAACGTTGATACATCCACAGCCTTTAAAACTACCACTAGCGTTGAAATTACTACGCAGCTAAGTAGCCCAAAAGATACCATCACAACATTGGCAGATATAACAAGTACTAAGTCGTTTATTAATTGTGCTAAAACTGCCGAGGAAGGAAAGTTTTATCAGATTCTATATAACAGGAAGCCAAACATTCAACCCTTATTGACAACAAACAAAAGAAGTAACGTAGGATGCGCATCCCTTTGTCTGCGCACATCCCTTTGTTATACATATTCCGTTTCAAAAAGTGGTAAAAATGTTTTATGTTCCTTATTCGACAATTTCAAAGTGGGGGATTCCACATCTTATGAAACCAACACAGTGACCAAAACATTTTTGTGTTAATGTTTGTTTTGTAGATTTTGCCCTCAGGCTAACGTATCTGTGGTACATTAAGGTGTTTTTTATGCCTGGTAAGGTACTATAAACAACTGGAATTTTCATAATAATGCCCGCATACTAAAGATAAATGTCTGAGGATAGGAAAACCAAAGGGATTGACTCTTGCCAGAATAGTTTTATAGAATTTGTAAAAATACAAGAGTAATACATGTACAAGAATTTCTTCCTTCTGATGTTTAAGTTTCGCGAATCTAATAACTGTACTCGAGTCATCATCATCTTTCAGAAATAATATAGTTTACAGTTCCTTACCAAAGATAATTGCTGCACTTTGTGATGGCGCGATGATAGTTACGCCATGTGAAATGACCCAAATTGTAAAACGGATACCTTGACGATTTTTAAACATCAAAAATTTATCAGTATCTGTTCTTCAAAACAATTTATCTCTGTGAGATAACCCTAATGAGATAAAGAAGATCCTGACGACAATCTCAACAGCACTCACGATAGAGCACCAAATGGAGCATCGACGGACCCCTAGCAAGCCAGAGGTGCCCTAAGAAACAGTCCTTTTGAAGGTACTTTATTTCTCATAATGAATACACGATATTGTACTTAGAAGTCGAGTTGTTCCATTGTAGATCCAGTAACCTACAGGTATGAACCTACATCAATCAGTCATTTAGCACAACACGTTAGTAAGCATCATTTGTACTTAACATGTTACAGTATTGCATTTACATTTCTGTAATGATCGTCTTTTCATCACAACACGCTTAGTAAAATCTCGATCAGTGTTCTATTTCTGAAGGGTCGGGCTTTTTTTGTAAGATTTATATTTGATGTATTGATGTAGTCTATACTAAGCAGTGCACAAACCGTACCTATTACATGGATTTTTCATCCATTAAGTAAGTTAAAATGATGTAAGCTCAATGATTTTACACAGGTTTCAGTTTTCAAATAGTGCTGCAAGGTGATTATTTTGTAATAAAATCACATACACAATGCTTTTTGTTTGCAATTCAATTGAAATATTTACTGATCTTTCGATAATTTCCTTGAACATGCAACTGTTTATTTTTGTCTTTTTGATGTAGTAAGTATGTAGGATATTAGCTGCAAGGAGGCTCTTTAAAAATAAAGGGATTCCTGGCTTAAGTACTTTCAATAAAGAATTAAAAAATAAGGATGTAAGATGCTTGTTGACCGAAGATACAGAGCCAAAATTCAATTCCGAAATATGAAGAAGAGAATTGAATAGGTTAAGTAGCCCCTTCTCAAGGAGGTTGTCAGAATTTTACATAAAGAAATTTTCTTTTTATCTAATCTTCTTTGTAAACTGCTTCCGAAACGAGTTCTTATTTCCCTTTGAGGATATTTCTGAAATTGGACCTTAACACGGTATCAAGAATGTTTTAACGGATATTATGGAAAAACCCTCTGTATTTTTAAATGTTTCGATTATATCGAAGAAAGGAGGGGATGTTCAACAAAACTCGGTTGCAGCACCCATAGCAAATCACCAAAACACCAAATGCCAAAACTTAGAGCAGACACAAATAGAAAGAGACGCAAAAGGGACAAGAAACTCCAAATCATAACATAGGAACATCTAAATCAAATGACTACACATAAATTAACAATACCAATCGGTGACGACTTAGGAAAGTTATCTGCCACTTCAGTAGCAGACCGGATTGTGCGTGCACAACCCTACAACTTTTCGAATTATCCAGAGGTCTCGAAGAACGCACAATAACCTCTTCACTGTAAGATGACCATACAAAGAGACAACATGAATCAGGGACTCAAGAAACACATAAATGGATATTTAAATTGATATAAAAAACAGAATGTGTACGACATACAGTCCGTGTTCTGCCGCCTATAGCGAGTTCATGCATGTTATTAACGGAGGAGTCCGACTGACATTCAAAGAAGACAGGTGATCGGGGCCCTATCTTCTCTAAATAGGTTTGGACAGGGCCCATCCAGAGTGCACTTTCATAGAATGTACTGATACAAGGCTGTAGATTGGTCAACGTCAAAACCAAGTGTCCGTCTGGTGACAGGAGGATCATAAAAAGGCGTGTAATGATACTAACACAATTTCGATGGTCATTTTTCTACTTCATTGTTCTTTCTTATTTTGTTTATTATGTCACCATATAAGGCAGGATTTGAAATACACAAAGTGATATATTCTTTTGCTTGTATGGGTCCAAATATCAAAAGAAGCTGGCAATACTTTTCATAAAATTCCCAGAAAATTTTTACTTTTTTGTGAAAGCGAAACATTGACCTAATAGTTTCTTGGTTATTTGTAAATTTCTACCATGAAAATCTAAAACATCAGTACATGCTATGGTGACCCGGATAAGCTGTGAAATGTAAATACCGTATGACGGTAATCTAGTATTATCACCATAAAGCCAGGAGAAATTTACTATGTTGAATCCAAAATCGAAGTGTCCCCAATACGGTTCTACTAGAACACAATATATGGTATACCAAAGGCAATTATCCGAAGGTATACAATAAATGAAAACATAAATAATAATTCCCTTTTATGCAACAGAATAAAGTCAATGCAAAGAAGAATGTTACTACTTTTTCTGATATCTAATATACAATAAGATCTTTTCTCTAGTGGAACGACAACTACATTCAATAAAAAAGTAAACTATGTCGATGATAAGTACGCAGTTGATAGTTTGATATCGAGTAAGGAAACCTTGCACTGTCTACAGTGGAATACACCCTCAGGTTTACATCAAACAGGATGTTATTTTCCTACGCCTCGTAACAACATATGTTCTATCCGACACATTTATCAAGAAGTTTGTTTACCTGATTGTTAAAGTTGTAGAACCTGTAATCGTCAAAAATTGGATAAAATTTAACTTGTAGAAAACAAAATGTATTTTTCTATTATTGCCAAAGTTGTTAACTTTCCGTTAATTAAAAAAATTTAGCACAAAACCCCTCCAAAATATCAAAATATAAAGATATTTCTGGCTCACAATATTTACAACAAAAATGGAAAACCCCGAAGTTACGCATGCGCATTACCATGATCACAAATTTGAAATAATAACGACATATATTATTCAACTTATATAGGGTAATACGGGTAATTTTCACAGATTATGTAGTAGGTAGTTAACAAACTTTCAAACCTTTCCAGATTGATGACAAGAAAGCTTCGTGAGATAAAGCTCACCTTTTACGACATGAGTTTATTTATAAATATTGTGTTAGTAAACATTGTCAATTCCCATGAATAAAATATGCTGTTTCTATACCTGGAACAAGTGAATGTTTTGTATGTTTCTTTACCCAATGAAACCGAATGATAAAATTAGATAATATACTCAATATTCTAGAAGATACAGGGAATACATCTTTAAAACATTAATCCGATTAATCTTAGCTGTTATGTCTGTTATTACCAGACTACACGAAGAAGGAACACAAAGGAGGGAAAATATCTTGACATATATACTTACATTAGGTGTCATACATTGCAAGTGAATTGAGTAAATCCGAATAGCTGAAGTAAGATGGTAAAGTAATTCTGTGTTCGAAAGTAATGGAAACTATTGCTATTGAATGTTCGTCAAAGATTGTCATCACTGGTATACACATAGAGAGGATAAAAATCCCAGGCACACAAACTCTATTCAAAATTCAGCTAATACACAAGGTTCAGGGGTAATTCTTCATCTTTACATACTTCATCAGTCTTTCTGCTTAACACGTAAAAAAATGACAATGGGTGTATCACTTTATGATTTTACTCAAGTATATTTTGATCGTGAAGGCGAACGAATCTTATTTACATCCTTAGTAAAGGATTTAATTTTGACACATTTCCATTCATATTCATGCAAATCATCATGGTGTCCTATATATATCACAAACTTACTTCTAAAATTTGAATTTATGTTGGAGGAAAATTTGCGTCATCTTCACATCGCAATTCAATTTAAAACGACATGAATGTTGATGTCGCTTATCATGGACTATATTTTTTTCAACTATTGACAATAGTACACATAATTTAATTGTTTATCTGTATTTTTTGAAAAACGATTTTTATGTGGTTGAATTTCTACAGCCCCGCATTTATTATTTATATTTATTTGAGTGGTGCCATCTATACTAAATTTCTTCTCTTTTTTTTTTTCGTAATTAGACTCTATGGATATCAATCATGAATATAGTGTTGTTCTTCATGTTTTAATGATGTGATGTTATTGTCTTCGTTTGTGTCATCGTCTTCTGGGATTGTGTTCCGCTGTGATCACTGCAGTGTCGTCATGTTGGAGATCTCCCTATCTTTTATCAAGGCAATCTCGGGTCAATGTAAAGAAGTACAAGTGAGGCTTTACGTACACGCACATATTGTATGTACGACGGTTGTTCCTTTAAAGCTCTTTATAAATACTGATGAATGTACTGTTTTCAAATTAAATCTTCCAGGATGGGGCATGCAAAATGATTATTTCGATTTAATCATTGAATGCCATTACTTATTACCGCCATTCGTGTTATCAATTTGTTTTTGAAATGAGGTCATCCTTGTGAAATCGAAATCAATACTTATAATGTGCCCATCCTTTCTGATAATTTTGCGCTTTTCAACTCCATGATATTTGAATATAGGATAATTTCGTCTGAATGGAATAATAAATTAAGTAATTGTGTTGTAGAATTAAAGCTCCTTTTGAAGTCTACTTTAAAAATCAAAATGTATAATTTATTTTGACGAATAATTGCTAAAGTCGTCAATATTCTTCGGAATAAGCAGTCTTTTTTCTCCATAAATATTAGTGCTAATATCAATTTAAACAGTGGAGTTTTTCAACTGGGTAACTTTTATGATTTTGCATGCCTATGGGAACATACAAAATTATGAAAATATCGCATATCGGAATATCATGAAAAACATAACTTACAGATACGTTGAAATCTTTCCTAAACATGCCAGACATTTTATCAAAACCGAGTCTCCTTTATGTACTTGCATCGTAGAAATTTACCCAGAAATTACCTGGAAACGTTTAGCTCAAGATTTCCGCTTTCATAAACTAGTCAAGACTTTCTGGATTTTTTTCAAAAACTACTCTAATCTGACATATACATACAACGGAGTATACTACAGTACTTTGGAAATTCCACAAGCTGGCTTTTTGGTGACATTATACGTAAATAAAATAAGGAGGATCAAAGGCAGACAAATGAATCAGAATCATCAATTTGCATTTAAATTGTGGATGTGATCCTGGTGTCACCAGAAAGGCAACCTGCATGATACGTGACCAATCTACAGTCTTGTACCAGCACATTCTTTAGAAATACTCTCTGGTTGACTTTGGCGACGGGACTCCATAACGGGCCCTATCCAAACCTCGTAAGAGAAGACAAGCCGCGACCACCTTTCCTGTCTGAATATCGGTAGGTCTCCTTGGGAGAGTATGTGTACATGAGGTCCCTCCAGTCGTCAGAGCACGGACTGTTTTTACGCCCTTGTTTCTAATATCCATTTTAATTATCTGCGTTATGCTGTCTTATTTGTTTGGTAATCTTACTGTTAGGAGGCCATTAAACATGACGATTGAGTGTTTTTTTTTTTAGTCCACTTTGTTACCGGGCAAGGAAGGGGATAGTGCGCACGTTTGTGAATTAGAAGACCATTTACCTATTAATGTCCGTTTGTGTGGGCACTATTCTCTCATAGTGTTGATATTTACCTTCCAAAAACATCACTATAAGAGAATAGTACCCACACAAACGGGCATTGATAGCTTAAGTGCATCACATGATCTCGATATTAATTTTGAAATGACAGGCTTTGCTATTCAGATTTAACAGCGATGTACCATTCACACAAACATATTCTTTATAGACCTCTTGACACTGACATCCTGAGTTATGATAGATACTTTAAATCTTTGTTGTCTTTTACAGAAACAGTCAATTTAAAATTATGCACACAGCCATGCATTATTCAGCATGTTCATTGACCTTGACAAGTTGACAGCATATCCAAATGTATTTTAAACCAAATGAACTGATATATTGGTTATCAACTTTTCATTAAGAAATAGAAACAAATACAATGTTTATTTTCATTTCTGTAACATTTTATCAAAATTTTAACATACTTTTAAACATGAAAAAAATTGTTTTGAATGTTTACAGTAATAGCAATAATGTAACATGGTAAATCACATGTATTTGATGAGAATATCTATTAAATACAAATTAAAGGGTAAAATCATGTGCTTACACTTTGATTGATGATTTTATTGTTTACAATAAGCAATGAAAATAATCTACATGGTCAGTTAATATGGAAAGGATGGAGTGATATATTTGTTGTAAATATTTACCACACAGTAACTAAAGTATAAAATTACTCGTAAAAAGTTCCCTGCGAGGTGTTTGACAGTAAGTGTCCCTGACATTGTCGCCATAGTACTTTCTATATAGACTTGACCTCAGACAGTGCGTGTGTTTTATATCTTGTTTTCATTTCCGTGCGTGAACATCGACGGAGGGTGCAGCTAGCCAACAGAGAATGCACCTTACTCCTCCCGTGCACCTGATCCAACCTCTAGCTTGCTAGGGGTCCGTCGATACTCAATTTGGTGCTCTATTGTGAGTGATGTTGAGATTATCGGTAGGATCTTCTTTAACTCATTTGTGTCAGACTGTGTCCCTACCTCCACGGTTTCAGTCTGTTACGCGGATACCGGTACAGAGACAGTCTTTATCATCCAGTAAGTATATGTTGCTATCATAGTTTTCTAAGAAATCGACATAGAGAAGATATTTGTACTTTCAACAGTATTAGTGCAAGTATTTGTGTACAAAGTGTCAAGGGTACCAGTACATGTAGATGGTTTACGTGTATTTGAAATAGTTTGTGGTATTTTACTAGTATTGGTTTAGGGAACCGGAGGATTACTATTTTTTGTAATACTGCTCAATACATCGGACATTTTTCTTTTAATATCTGGTTTTACCAGAGATTTATCGAGAAATCATTTCTGTGTCCAGGCATTTCCTGGGCACCTTGTCTCACTCCCATATTGGGAGTTCGCTTCTTTTTATACGGTGGAGTTTTTCCTTTGTTTGCTTCGGTTATTGTTTTATCCTGGTTTTGTATGCCTTCTGTTTATGATTTTCTGAACTATCGATTTTGTACTATGTATTGGGATATAGGCATTATCCATATTTGTCTCTGATATACGAGGGTTGTCCCAGAAAATCGTAGTTATGATATGATAAGTCGGGAAGAATATATGTTATGAAAACAAATAGTGAGAAAACAAAAAATCACACTGGCGTCACAAATGAAAATGAAGGTGATGGAGAAGGATGTATGACACCGGCACAAAAATGTGCCCTTTGGCAAGTTTCGAATCGTACCTGTAAAAGCGTATCTCCGACTGTGATGCTCTGTTGCTATTTCCCAGAGGCTCCTATTTTCAAGAGGATAACTGATGATACGAGAATCGTCCGTTAGGAAAGCATTGGATCGGCCATTATCAAAGGAAGCTGAATTGTCTGATGTATATTCGAATTATTGCATTCGAGCAACAACGATAACAACGTTAAATGGTGTAGGTATCATAACATATATTCTTCCCGACTTGTCATATCTTATTTCAAAATAACATGCCCTTATTTCCACTCCTCGTCTACAGAAGCAGAATAATATTTCAAATAAGACTTCGTTCAGCAGTCCTGATGGAACTTATGGTTTCATCTAGTTACAGTAGGTGAAGATCACCTGCAAAACAAGAAATGAGTTTGCGAGTTGAAACATGTCAATTTATACAAAATATATAACAGTATAAGATTGTGCAAATATCGATAGTCAAAGAAAGAAAAAAATAATTCCATTATCTAATAACATACGTACAAATATATTATTATCTTCATGAATGGATTTCTTGTGTGTAACATGGCCCCATTCCTCTTCTCTGCACTTTTTTAAACAAACCGTTGAACGCATTATTTGCAGCTTTCAATTGCGGATCATTTATAATGTCAAAACTCCTTTCATGGGAAGGTTCATCCAGAAAACGCCATATTATTTGTCGAATAGCACACAACGTACTTTTTGAATATATTTCTCCGGTCTGATTTCGAACGTTCACGTAGAGTCCGTTTCTGGTCGAGCAGATAATATTTACGAACGATTCTCTATGCTGGTTACTTTTGGTAACGTTTTCACAATTTTTGTGATACGGATGTTTAGATATTCAGAAAGATAACCAATATGCAAAAGGAAATCTCAAAATAACTTCATTGGTATATTTTTAGTATTCATTTCTCCTACCGTTTGTAATTTTCTTCTGTTTTGGAGCAGGGGAAAGTGACGTCATTGAGTGAAGAACATACCTTGATCTACTTTTGGAGCCACATATTTTCCAAAAGTCTATTCTTGTCAACTGATCGATAAAGACATGCATTGAGAGGGACCAAAGGCATGATATTCACGATAAAGTAAAAAATACGTGTGTTATATATCAAAATAATTGGAAATAAGTAAGAAATAAAGGAACTTCATCATGGTTCAGAAAGTCGCCTTTGAAATAAAGTTTGTAAAAGTTTTGTGATATATGTTAACATAGAATTCTTGGATAAATTCACAATGCAAATCGTTCAGAAATACCTTAGTAGTCGGGGAGCCAGTGGGACCCCCATGCACCATTTCTCTTAATCTGTAATTTTAGTATGAAAACCGATATTTTAACCCAAAATGGCAGAAAAAAAAAAACATTTTTCGCCTCTAACATATAAATCGATATAAAAACAATGACATTGCATCAGTGTATGTTTCATTTATAGATTACATGAACTATTTGCCTTTTTTAGAAAATATCCAGATATCTGTTATTTTTTACTGCAAAATACAGTTTTTATCCCAAAAATTACGGAAAATACGTATATCATGTTTTGTAAACATTTGTTGCATGAGAAAATCATAAAACCACAAGAGAACAGGTTAAATATTCTATTTATAAGTAGTAAATATCTTATAATTAGTTTACAAAAATCAGCTCATCTTAAAATAGACATTTTTGTGTAAAAAACATCAATTTTGAAGCCACTGAACCAAGATATTGAGTCACATGATATCTCAGTGGAGAGAGAAGACTCTGTAGATACTGATAAGGATCATTATCAAAACATAGAGTTTAGAAGCAAAAGTAAAATGAAAAGAGCTGCTTTTGATATATTTTTCAAGCATTTCTATTTCAATTCATTCATGTTCATGAATATGCAAATGAATTAATTTGCATATGTATACTTGGCTAATAGAACAATCTTTGCTCGTTATATTGATACCAGTAACAGATGTTAAACTCAACATTTGGCCAAGATATGGCTATTTTACTTAACCAATAGTGCTTTCTTTACTTAAGTAGGAGGTTGCCATTGAAACGATCGAAAAACACATAGCCTAAATGAGTTTATTTTTGAGTACATTCTGAAAACTAATTCTGCAGACCCTAAGGAACATTATGGTACCCGTGAAAAAAGTGCTCAAAGGGGTGCATGGGGGTCCCACTGGCTCCCCGACTAAAGTAACTTAAGTAAAATGGCCGTTTCAGGGGTTATCAAAATATCCTCGAATCAGTATTTGCCCAATTGGTGAATGCAGGGTGGTCATGCTGGAGATCATTCCCTTTTCTCCAGCAACACTCGGTTGCAGCACAAACAGCAAAACCCCAAAACACCTAATGTAAAAACACAGAACAGACACCCACTGCAAAAAAACACAAAGCAGACACGCACAGAAGGAGACGGAAATGGTACGATGAACGCCAAGAAACATAAAATATAAATGACTATACATATACCATATACGAGACCAATGGACAATCGGCACCGAATAAGGACGGCCATATGCCACGTCAGTAGCAAAACTGTGTTGATTGATCACCTTCTTGTGGCAAACATCTTCGAAAATTTTGATTTAGGAGTTACCTTTCATATCATGGATAAAACATAGACCTGTTCAAAATAACATTGGGTTTAACCTAATATAATTACTTACTTAGTGTAAGCTAATTATATCTTGTAAATATATATGTATTAAAGAAATCGTAGAGATCTGGCTTCATTTTCCTTTTGATAATACTTCGTTTCCCGTTTCGCCTAAAGCATAGAAGGAAATGTTATAAAGATGAAAAATGCAGACACTTCGATGCATACGAAATGATTTCCGCTTTTTCTAAAACAATATCCCAACATCTAAGGCATTTCTCTTTACACTGTAACATTTCAATTAGACCTTTCTTGACGGATTAGATTGAAATTTCAATCATTGTAATCCAGTCTCTGATTGACAGCTAATGAAACGCAGTATTAGGATACATTTCAACACGTATAGGTGACTTAATCAAAGGAGAAGATAAGGATCAAGGTCTGACTTTACATGAAATTGATTAAGTCGATATCTTATGCACACTTTAGATTGTAATGATGTTTCTTGACAATTTAAGGAGGTCCAGGACAGCTAGACTTAAATTTGATCCTATCATCTAATTTTCCTAAATATTATAAATGTTAATAATTGAAACATACTTTTTCTACAGGCAACTTTTCATCAATTTTTACCGTTAGTTTTGAAGCTACGAACGTACATATATACCCATTGAAAGCCCCAAAGTGGGGCCGTAAATGTGACGTTAAAATTAATACACTTTAGGTAATGAAAAACAGTTACAAATCTTCAGTAGAGGCAGAATATTAACAAGTTATTTTTTTTTCATTTAAATATGATTTGGGCAATCGGATATGTATAGAATTATACATGATCACTAAGACTTTTAGAAGAAATTGTCGAAAGGAGATAAATTTATGTCTATTTTCAAAACGTCTTTGAGTTGCTCATTTATCATAAAGTCCGTTTATCTGAAACCCTATCATTTATTTTCCGTAAAAACTTGATATTATCCTCTTCATATGTCAAGTGAACCACAATAAATTCCTATTGAAATTTGACCGTCAGTTTTTAAGTTATTGTGATTTTTTTTACCCCCTCTCCCTTATTTCTACGTGACCTAATCCTGACGTTCTTGCGAACAACAAGCCAATGTCGCCGTTTCTATTGTGACGTCATAATTGATCCAGAGCTTTCCGATGGGGTTCTTTCAGATACTGTTCTGGACCCCCTTAATATCATTCATGCCCTTATCATAAAATTTCAGCGCGCAATATGCGCATTTCAACAAGTTATGTCTCATCAGTGATGCTCGAGGCCGAAAAAGAGGAAATCAAAATGATAAGAAATTATGGAGAGCAAAAGTCTTCACTTGGTCCAAAATGTCTAATTTGCTGTTAGATTTATTTCATAATATATGCATTACAAAATGTCCTCATTCTATCAAAGATCATATGATAGTAAAGTACTGTTTAGTAAAGATTATAGATAGAGACCGACTTTTGCAATTATAAGACAATATCTAAAAATAAGAAATTGCGCATTTTATGAAGATAAGATTCCATTATTCAGAAACAATTCCTGAATACAATTCTGGTGTCATCCTAGATTTTGATCCAATTAATTTAGACCATCTAAAATAAGTATATACTTCTTATCTTGATAAATTATATTTGAGGACAACTGGGACGCCTGTGGAATATTGATATATTATTCCGCAAGGTATCACCACTCAAGGTAAAATTGTTCTACATTTTAATCAAATTATGACTGAAACTCTAGAATAAATATAACAAGGTTAACTTTTTTTTAATCATACATCTTCAGTCCTTTATATTATAAAAAGTAATAACATTTCACTACTTACAACTGTAAAAAGTAATTTGTGGTTTTCTTTTCACCTTTAACCTGGTGTAAATACTATGTACACTTGTATGTAGGACGTTTCGAGCCGCGCGCTCTTTGCAAAGTAAATATACAAATCTAAATTCGAATAAATAAAACCAGAGGGCGCTACTGAAATGAATTTGGTCTGAATCTGAAACTCACTCTGGCTTGAAGCATCATTGATGGGGATTTACTAACCGAAACACGTGTCTAGTGCAATAAAATTGATTGAAATTTTCTTCAAGAAGGTATAGAGTTGGAACTATTTCGTATAATTGTAAGTAAACATCCACATTCCTCAAGTTACACAACTCTGAAATGGCTAGTTTTGCGAAGATTCCATACCAGTACACTATCATTGATCTACTAAAACACCCATGGGGATCCCCAGATCCTTTGCTTTAGGAAAAATATAGACTTAATTGAAATTAAGCTCTTCCTACATAAGTAGTTTATTATATAAAAACAAAGAGCCCTATATTCTTTAGGATTAGATTGGAAAAAAAATCGACATAATTTTGCCCAAGGTACGCCGCTGTAAGAATTTACACGTAACAGTGTCCTCTAGATAATACAAGTGCATGGAATGTATTAGCTACAAAATGAAGGAGATTGCTCAAAATTCCAGGTCCATCATACCTTTGATATGCATTAAAAGTATGTTAAATGATTCCATGCTTTTGACGGTGGCGAGGCGGCTAGCCAAACAGGGGATGCTTACTCCTCCGAGCAGCCACCTCTAGCTTGCTAGCTTGCTTGTCGATGCTCTATTTGGTGCTCTATTGTGAGTGCTCTTGAGAATGTCTTAAGAATCTTCTTTATCACATTTGATTGTCTTTTAAATTCGCAAAGATTGAGTATATGCAATATTCAAGTGAATTATAGGACTTCGGTTTTTATGCATTGTTCACAGCAATAGGAGCGAGAGATTTCGTAGGTTTTTTTAAATAACTATTTACCAAAATAAGTGTTAGAGGAATAAACATATAAAAGGGCGCTACTGAAATGAATTTTGGTGGCTCCGCTGGAAGCATCACTAATGAGAATTTAATATTCGAAACACGTGTCTGGTGCAGGAAAAATTGGTTTGAAATTTTCCTCATGAAGGTATAGATTTGGAAAACTTCCATATTATGATGTGAAAGTATGCAAAGGAAAATCTCGGGAACTTTTGTCATTTAGACCAATTCAAGCAATTATGGGTCATATAAGGACGTCAAAAATCATAAATGTGTCAGCATAAGATAACATGAAATTGTGAAATACGATTAACAGGGTCATCTACATTACGGCACTCCTGTTGTCCTCATTTAGAACATTACTAGGTGTTTTAATATTTTTCTACTTCAGACATGTTTTGAGAGTCAATTTCTTTCTATAGTTGGTGCTTAGAAGAGTTAATGTATCTCGGTTACTTTTCATTGAAATATTTGTTTGTAATACATAAATTCATGAGCTAATTAAGCCACATGTTTTTGTTTTATCAAACTTCAACAAAAAAGGTAAGAAAATAGTCGGTCGCCTGCTTTACCGAAGGTATGATCCTAAAGACATCACAAAAACACTGGGCATGGTACTGTACCAATCTACAGTTTTGTACCAGTGTCTTTCCCAACGTTGCACACTGGTAAACCGTGACGACGGGACTCCATGATGGGCCTTGTTGAAATCTCGTCAGAGAAGACTTGGTCTTGATTTTCTGTCTTAACTGAAAGTCGGTCAGACTTCTAGAGTGATTGTTATTGAGCTCGCTTCAACCAGCAGAGCACAGACTGTTATACGCATGCCATCGATTTTTTTTATCCATTTACATAGAATCTATGTTACAAGAGGCTGCTGCGTTTAACTATCTTGTTTGTGATGTGAGAAGTTTTATGTTTATACAGCAATTGTATGTCTATGGAGGCCTCTGTGTATCCGGATAAGTGGGAGGGTTGTGCGCACGTAATCCGGATATCAACACCATTTGCTAAAACCAGATGCGCGTCCAAAGTCGGCGCCGGGTACACATTGGTCTTCTTCTTTACATCAATTTTTAATATTTCTGTATGATGTTCAATGACAAATATGGATAATGACCATATCCCTGTCTACAGTACAAAATCGATAATTCAGAAAATCAGAAACCGAAGGCATACAAAATCAGGATAAAACAGGAACCAAAGCAAACAAAAACAAAAACCTCCACCATATGAAAAGAAGCGAACTCACGATATGAGAGTGAGACCAGGTGCCCAGGAAGAGTAAGCATCTCCTGCTTGCATGCAACACCCGTCGCTTCAATTCGGTAGAACTGTCACATCCGGTTACTTCCATTTTGGAAGATATAGAGTACAATCTTTGATTGGATGGTTCAAATGGTCTATGACAGAATATCATCCACCATTCTGGATAGTGGGACATCATAGTGTATGACGAGTTCCCCATATCGACCGTAGAACTTCCTCAGTGACGATGTTAGTCGGTCACAAACATATCCCTGACTGAGAAGCTTATCTGAAAGACGCCTAGCTCTCAGAACAAAATCCGTATATTTGGTACTTGCTCTGGCATAGCGTATCAACTGAGATATGAACACGCCATAAGCAGGCGATGAAGGGATGTTGCTACTCAGAAAAGGAAAGTTCGTAATGCTGAAATTGAAGTCGTCACGTTTGTCATAGAGTGAGGTGTTCATGTGACCATCAGTGTCGTAGGACAACATTATGTCCAAATAGGATGCTGAATTATTTGTCTCTGTAGTTTCTTTGACTTCAAGCTCCGAAGGATAGATACTGCTCAGGTAATCCGCGAATTTTGGATTATTGATGGACAACACATCGTCTATGTATCTGTAAGTGAAGTTGAAGTCAGAAGCTAAGTATCTTTTCCCTTCAGAGACCAAAGATTGAATGAATTCAGCTTCGTACGAGTAAAGGAAAATGTCGGCAAGGAGTGGGGCACAATTGGTCCCCATTGGAATTCCGACAATTTGCTGGAAGACCTTTCCTCCAAACAACACAAAAATGTTGTCGATCAGAAAGTTTAACATCTGAATAATGTCTGTTTCAGTGTACTTATTTTCAGAATCTGACTTTTCTTTTACAAAGTAGGTTCTGTCATAGTTAACAACAAGAAATTTGTATTTGCGATTACCGTTCTTACTTGTAAACGCATTACTTATAATTTTTGCGAGTCTTTCTTTCAATTTAGAATGTGGAATTGTAGTGTAAAGTGTCGAAAAATCAAAGGCTTTGATCGAATGGACTCTACTAAAATGAGTGGATTTCAGATGTTCTAAAAGTTCCTTCGAATTCTTTAAAATCCACATCTTGTTGATACCACTGCGAGAATATACTGTCGAACAATATTTTTGTAGTCCAGATTTGATTTCAGATAAAACTTTGGTGAGTAAGATCGATACAGATTTGGTAGAACAGTTTGAGGAACCAGCGATGAAACGTTGTTTGTACGGATTCTTATGCATTTTAGGTATGCAGTATAAGTATGGTAAATCTAAATCTAAGTTGGTAGTGTCGAAGCCAAATGAAGCATACGATTGTTTTGTATGATGTTCAAGTGAATATTGTTGTGTCTTTTTGCGATTCGGAGTTTGTATGATGTCATTTATGTGTCAATTCTTGTTGGTTTGTTTCGCTGGATGAATGCAGGGTGGTCATGCTTGAGACCATGCCCTTTTCTCCTGATGAAATAGGCGAAACACTGCAGCTAGAATACTGGTTAGATTCGGAACAACTCATCCGGATAGATTCGGACAAATTTTGCTGTGGAGTAGAGTCTGCAAAATGTACTTTGTACTTTGTTGTGACAATACATAAATTGTTTAAAGATCTATGGATTATAATAATGAACAAAGACTAACTAATGCGTTTACTTGTATGCTCTATTGATTAAATGTTGATTCATGATTTCATTTCATAGAAATTCTTCAAATTTACAGATGGGGTGGCTAACAAGAGCATTGGTAACGGCCTGCATCCTTGTAATCGTACATGGAGTTGTACCAAGGCACTGTCATGTAGATGAACCATGTTTCCCAAGTAACAATGAGCTTTACCAGTTCAGTCGCACCCTGGACGGTGGCGTACTTTTTCCATCAGACCAGCTTTACTCAAAGATCATAGTTCTTCACAATGTTGTCTACACCAAGTTTCCAATTGCAGTAGCAGTTGCTCTTACCACGGAAGACGTTCAAAAGAGTGTCTTGTTCGCTCGTAAACACAATCTTCTTGTATCGGTCATGTCATCAGGGCATGACTATAACGCCCGTTCCACTGCACACGAAAGCTTGATGATCTACTTAGGGTCAATGAACAAAACAAAGGTGACACTATCATCTACCAGAAATCCTGCTGGGGAGATGACCTGTGAAAGTGGAAACACTTGGTTGAAAGTATATAGCGAGGTAAGAGAGGAAAAACGTATTGTTTTGCATTCAAATAGAAGATAATGACTGTTCTCAAAGTGCCATGTCTAACTCTCTTTGAAGACTCCTTATATTTGCACCACTTGGTGAGTGTCACTGCTGATCGACCAATGGTCCCCGGGGGCACATGTAGCCAAGTTCAATAAATTTGATCGTGTTCTTCATAAGCTTTCCAAATGCACTACTCCTTAAATTACATGAAATTAAATAAGCATCATACTCCCTTCCCTTCCTGCCTGGTCCATTATATAAATTTGACCTGTTTTGATAAATGAGGCAATCACTTTGAATGGTTGTAATATGTCTTCTTTTGTGTACACTCTCTGTACATATATCGTACTCTTTTTTCATAATACAATGGGTTCTTCATTTTTATAACTGCTTCTACTGCTTCCTGGATCGTTTAGTTTGAATTTTACTTATGTTCATACGTAAAACACGATGATTCTAGTTCAACTGCTAGAGAGAATCCTTCATTACTAAAATTCCTAAATGCGGTGCCCAGAGATATTTTCAAAATTTATAATGGATCGTCATCAGTGGCACAGTTGTATCAAATATTTGCAACGTCCATGATACGGCAAGTCTCGCCCTGCAAATCTTTTAAACTTCCTGCCTCTTTACAATGAAGTGTTAGTTTGTGATTTCAATTATGGGACAAAAAATCTTCCAGTGTTCCATCTCGTCTAAACCTCTGGAAGATAATGTATTGTTTAACGTTCTGTATATGGTTTGGAAGCTCGTCGGTCGCTATAGGGATCTTATAAAAGCATATGACATCCCTCTTTCCAAAATGATCGGTGACATTATGGATTGCGATTAAATGGCTTTTAACATCACAGAACAAGACATCATTGTCTGATGTACATTTAGACAATCACCGAATTGGACAACTTTTCATGGAACTGTTTCCACGGTTGTTACATGCAAACAGGAGACACTGACTCTCTCCGAGCACCTAGTCTCATTTCTGACTATTGTTTATTCTGGAGTTCGCAACTGTTCCATTGAAAATTCTAATGATCTTGCCTTAACGTTTCGACTTTGAGACTGAGTAACGTATGGCTTAAATTCGATGTTTATTGGCTTGAAGTACAATTGATGACAAATATGGATAATGACCATATCCCGATACATAGTACAAAATCAATAATTCAGAAAATCAGAAACCGAAGGCATACTAAACCAGGATAAAACACGAACCGAAACCTCCACCATATGAAAAGAAGCGGACTCCCAATATGGGAGTGAGACCAAGTGCCCAGGAAGAGTCAGCATCTCCTGTTTGCATGAGAATTCGTTATCAGAAACATAGTGTCTTGTGCACCACATTAAGACATTTCTATCCGGAAGGCTGGTCTCTGGCAGAAGAGTTGAATAACTCCTTTTTCTTCATTATTAGCTAGGAGGATTCATATGTGATTTTTGAGCAAATTTATGTTGAACAAATTAATGTTAGGTCCGAAATTGTTGATTCAATCTTTAGAATGTCTGAATATGCATCTACTGGTTATATCTTGAAATAATATCTCTTATGTAAATTAAAAGAAATATTTCTATTTTTAGTTGACACAATATGGGCGAGTCATCATCGGAGGAAGTGCACATACCGTTGCCATGGGAGGCTACACATTAGGTGGTGGACATAGTCCTATGTCTCGTATGTTCGGCATGGCAGTTGATAATCTTCTAGAAGTTGAAATGGTAACAGCCAACGGAAGCATAATAAGGGCGGACGAGCAGGGCACAACATGGGTAAATGACGATGGTACAACCAGACGGACTACCGATGCAGATATATTTTGGGCATTAAGGGGTGGGGGTGGAGGAACTTTTGGTATTGTCACCAAGTTCACTTACAAACTCCATTACGCCGCCAAAGGGCTGGTCACGTTCATTTGTATCTATCCTATACTACTGGCTAATAAAACAAATATCGGATATGATGTTCTTGGGCATATTGGAAACTTGATCCCTGGTTTACCAAAGGAATGGGGTGGTTATATGGGTGTTGCCTACAACCATGACACAACTGCAGATACGTACGGTACAATAAGTTTGTTTCTGAATCACTACGGTACATGGGACTCTCCATCTAGATCTTACGTTGATCAGTTTGCAAACTATAAACCAGAACTACAGACGTACTGCCAAATGAAGAACGTCTCCACATTCATAGATTATGAAGTGACAGCAAGGGATCCACCAATCTACTCTACAGCTTTGTTAAACGTACTAATGCAAAATGACAGCTTCACCAAGGATTGGGTGAAGTTTATGATAGACAAAGTTCTCTATGATCACCCAATTCAGGAAAGTAGTATCTCATGGACCGGGACACTCCTAGGAGGTATGTACTTATAAAAGTTTCAATGCATCTTTATAATCATAATTGAATTAGAATATCTAGGAGCTTATTTGACGTTATTTGGATCTAATGAACTTTCATTATACCAGTATAAGAAAATAAATCCTTTATCAAATGTATAAAGAAAATCGACAGCGGTGTAGTTAAACAGAACGAAGTTCTCAAACAGTGTCATTAGAGAACAACCTATAGAGAATATATATAAAACAATATACAAAACAAGAATTATATCCTCATATACTGTATGTGGAACTTACGATGCCGATGGTACTACTTTTGTAGTACTCTGTGTAGTATGGACGCAATAGCACTTTCTATATAGACATAACCTGAGACAGTGCATGTTTTGTGGATATTGTTTTCTTTTTCGTGCGTGAACATCGACGGCGGATGCGATTAGCCAAACAGGGGATGCTTACTCCTTCCGGGCACCTGATTGCACCCATTGACGATTTTGTTATATAAGAAGGAAACAATCATACTCAGGTTGATATGAATGAGTTGTCGATGCGTTGATTTAATATTCAGCTATCGACTGTTCTCTAGGGGCAGATTCCTTTATTGTTCACAAGGACATAGCCAAACCCGTTAGATAACAATGTCACGATAGAACAGCTTATAACACACGTATGTTATTACTGGCGATAGACCTTGATACGTTGATTTCAAGCCATATTTCGTCAAATGTGTAGTTTCGTCTACAAATTTTATGGTGAACAAAAGCCAAAGACAATGGAATTGCCTAAGGGACAAGGTTGTAGATAATTCCTCTAATTTTCCTTTATCTCCTAACATAGGAAAAATGCAGGACGTTGGAATCCACGATACATCCGTACATCCAGGGTGGAGGAGCAGCTACATGTCTCTATCAGGAGGAGTAGGTTGGAACCCTGGGAATGGAATATCTTGGGACAAGGCCGTGGACGAGGCAAAGGCCCTAGGTGATGAACAAATCAAATTCGGTTATGGAATGTATCCAAATGAATCTGGTCCAAACGTCACGAACTGGCACGACAATTTCTGGGGCTCCAACTACAAGCGTCTGCTAGAGATCAAGAGAAAGTGGGATCCAGATCGCTTCTTCTACTGCAGTCAATGCGTTGGATCTGACGATGACCAACCTGCACATGTGCCTACTCACGGACATATCGGTATCGGCCTAGGTGGACTTGGACCCCTTGGTTAGGATGAATGAATAATAAAATCTTTAAGCTATATATATCTCATTGTTGGCTTCTTCCTTCAAAGTCTAATTTCGAATTACTTATCGTATGCACCAAAAAATGCATTCTGCTGAAAAAAAAAACCATTAACAGTAATTTGATGAATATTTAACGTATTCAAATTCAACAGCATTATTTAAGAAAAGATAAAGGGGTAGGGCCACGAAGCCCTTAAATCGGCCCTGCGATTTTACTTAAAATAAATCTTGATGAGAAATACTTGGTACAACAGGGGATGCTTCTCCTCCCGGGCACCTGGTCCCACCTCGAGCTTGCTAGGGGTCCGTCGATGCTCAGTTTTGTACTCCATTGTGAGTGCTGTTGAGATTATCGACAGGATCTTCTTTAACGCATTGATATATCACATCAGATATAAAGAATGTTTCCCGCTTTTAATTAAAGGAACATGTTACCTACCGAAGCACCGTAGGAAGCATTATAACGTCATCAAGTGATGTCAGTTTGACGTTATTGACAAATCATGGTAAAAAATGCTCGAAAATTAGTCTGTAGTGGAGAATTTCGATGTAGCCACATGCGTCGAGAAACATTACACTTTTATGACAAGAAAATATAGTGATTACCTTTCATTTGTAATATTTTCATGTTTCTTGATGCATGTGGCCTCTGCTTATTTCAAAGAAACATGAAGGTTTTGCAGGCAGCAATTGCACATATATATATGACGATTTTTGGGTTTTCAGAGGGCTTAAAGCCACAGATAAATGTATTATTTGCAAAATCATAATTTACGGAATTCTCACGGTTTTGCATTGCCTTCTCGACTTTGAGACTGAATAATGGTTAGGTACTTCTTTGATGCTAATTAGTAAATAACAACGTATCAAGTCACACACACACACACACACACACACACACACCCTCACACACACACACACACACACACACACACACACACACACACACACACACACACACACACACACACACACACACACACACACACACACACACACACACACACACACACACACACACCCTCACACACACACACACACACACACACACACACACCCTCACACACACACACACACACACACACACACACACACACACACACACACACACTCACACACACACACACACACACACACACACACACTCACACACACACACCCTCACACACACACACACACACACACACACACATCCAATCTGTTCCTATGTTCAGAAACAGGGCCGATGTAGGGGGTTCGTGGTCCTATCCCTTTGCAGCATGGACCAGAAATGCACGTTTCGGGTACTAAAACCTCGTCAGTGAGCCTCAATCTAAACAATGTAATATGGCCGAAGAGTGTGAAAGTTTGAGAATAGAAATTTTCGAATACGTTGAAGAAACGATCAACCGAGTTGATCGAACTTGGCTTCATGAACGTGTGCCCTCGGGGACCCCTGGTCCATCAGCAGTGACACTCACCAAATGGTACAAATATTAAACATTCATATTCAACAGCATCATTTAAGTACAGAAAATTGCAGCATGGACCGGACATGCACGTTTCGGGCAATGAATCTCAATCTAAACAATGTTATATGACCAAAACGTGTAAAAATGATCATGCCAAACATGTACCGAAAGATAAAGCAGGATGGATGGGATATAATGTTTTAGGACCCATGTTTCAGAAATTTCAAGAAATTTTTATAACAGAAATTATCGAATGCGTTAAAAAAAGATCAACCGAAGTTGATCGAACATGGCTACATGTGCCCTCGGGGACTCCTGGTCCACCAGCAGTGACATTCACCAAGTGGTATAAATGTTAAACTCTTCAAATTCAACAGCATCGTCTAACAACAAATCAATTTACAGCATGGACAAGACATGCATTTTCACATTTCAAAATTGCAGGGGTACCATTTTAATGGGGATGAGCATTGAAGTATGTTTCCCCCTCCCATTACTGATTTCTTTTTAACGGCGAAGCAAATTGGTTGTCTTTAGAGCGTATTTGAGTGGAATTAAAGGATCAGTGTATGATTCAGTGTCAGTAAAAGATGAAGCGTATCTAAGATAAATGATGAAAATTACCGTTATAAACATGAAATGCAGTATAGATATTTTTAATCCATGTGTATTGGACATAACAGCCATGTGTTCATCCGATAGACTGGGCGCACTTTATTAGCGATCGTTGTGTGAACACCTGAGAATATTTGGAAAGTTTATAGAAATTGAGCGTCTATTTTGTTTCTATTTCATTATTTATTTTGTAAACAATAGTTTTTTTTAATCTTGTCATATGTGCCCTTCCCTCCCCCTTCTTGTGCACAGCCTGGGTCTATCTCCCTTTTTTGAAACAATGAGGACATCATTGCGTACGGACAGACGCCTGGCTACGCCCCTGAATACTCTGAACGACGAGCGTTTTTGTAATAGTTTGGAAAAGAGCATATCAGGTCGTTTGGATATAGTACAAAGTTCTTCAAGGACAGGATCTGACCGAATTATATGTAGCAGATCAGACTATTGCATAATAGACGAGCCATTCAGTACATGCTAAGGTAAGTTCGAAATCTTAATAATGACGGTCTTAATCAAAATATAAAACAAAGAACTTTCTTGATTCATTTTCTTCTTTTATAAATGAAACAGGGGTAGATGATCTCACGAATTTTTCTGTTATCAGAATTCCTTGAAGTTTCAAAAACGTGGGTCCTGTAGCATCATATCCCACCTTTCCTGCAACGTCTTTCTGTAACTTTTGGACAATATAATTTTCAGACTCTTCGGCAATATCACATTGTTTAGATTGAGGATCACTGACGAGGGTTAAGTACCCGAAACGTGCATGTCTGGTCCCTGCTGAAAATTTCCATGTTCTTAAATGATGCTATTGAATTTGAAGACGTTTAACATTCTGAATGTTACTCATAAATTGAAAAAAAAAATAACACTGCTAGAATCATTATTCGTCATGACATGTGAATGGCAAAGTCCTACAATGTATATAATAACAATAATAAATATATGGTTACAATATATATATGAAATATATTGAAAATGCATGATTCACGATGTATAAAATGTTGATGGATTCATATAATCCAAACTGAATTTGAATAATAAGAAACAATTTATCAAAATTATTTGTGAATAATAATAAAGTACTCAATATTTTAATGCGTTAAAGAAGATCCTGACGACAATCCCAACAGCACTCACAATAGAGCACAAACTTGAGCATAGACGGATGAATAACACCATAATTGTATATTAGAGCATGAAAAATGCAGTATGAACCTGAATAAATGATACCATACAAATTGCAATATTCATGATATAGAATGATTATAACGAAAATTTGATGAATAAATAAAGTAATATGAACCCTTTTGGGAAAAAGATTCTACCGAGAAATCGGCGACAAATTTCAGGTAAGTATATCAGGTATAAAAGCTACTTGCGTTCTTCGAGAAGTGGGAGAGTTGTGCACACGTGATCCGGATAACCACACCTTCTACTTGCGTAGCAGATGACCGTCCAAAGTCGGCACCGGCTGCCAATTGGTCTCGTTGGTTTATGTGTTGTCTTTTTGTTTCATGTTTCTATGGTGTTAGTTTGTGCTTCTTGTCCCTTTTGCGTCTGTATGTGCCTGAAATGTGTTTTTGTATTTGGTATTTTGTGGTTTTGCAGTTGGGGCTTCAACCGAGTGTTGTTGGAGATCCCCTCCTTTCTTATACATATAATCATCATTTGTCTAATGATGATATATGATGAATAATTCTAGATCGATCATAAAAAGTAAGAATATCATCATGTGACTGTCGCTCGACCAATATGGCTTTTTGTTTGAATGATTAATAACTTCAAAACCTCAAAAATAGACCAATGAAAATAAAATGTATATAAATCAATAGTAACGAAAAAGCTTCGGAATATAAGCCACTTGAACTGCCTTCTCGGCAGGCTAGCTTTATCGGGAATACGGTCGATTCGCTTAACCTCAGACCTCTTCTTCGGGCTTCTCTGTCGCTTCACGTTACAATTTGATGACAGCGAATTGGCTATGGGGTCCGGGACAGACCCTCTGTATGATTCATTGTTGATTCGATGGTCCATTTGGCCAAATTTCGGACAATGGATTCGAAGGTTCATCTGCTCAGTCATAACGGACTAGTGGACTTACGTCCACGTTGGGTAAAAGGAAGAAGTGAAACGAATAGTTGGCTTATTAAGATAAGCCAATTGATATGCCTTCACTGCAGGCTCGCTATAACGGGAATGCGGTCCATGTGGCCAGAGGACCATTGTGCAGGAAGGTACTTCTGTTCAGTCAGTACAGAATGAAGGATACAACAAGCAGAAGTAGCAGCTAAAACATGCTGTGGCGGATGAAAAGCAAGGATACCCAAAAGAGAACTCACGCATTGAGCTTAGGAATATAAGCCACCTGATATGCCTCCCCGGCAGGTCAGCTTATCGGGAATACGGTCAAGGGCGCTTAATATCAGGCCCCTTCCTCGGGCTTCCTCGTCGCTTGCTTCATGTTACACCAATCAGGTAAGTACTCATCTGCTAAAGTGTTAGGAAATCGGAGTGGACAGTAAACCCCATAGAAGAAATGTATGATCTGCGTCGAACGGGAGGGCAATTCAAATGTTTTACGTCTTGAAAAGATAGTAATGAACAAAAGATAGGGACGTATGATTATAGGTAAGTATAAGGTAAGTATATGAGTGATGATGATAAATATGAAGGTAAGTGAATGAGTAAATATGATTAATTAAATAATGACAAATATATCAAAATAATGACCCTATTACATGAAATCTAAAGACGAATTCATATGTAGATTATTAAATGGAATAGAATAAGGATTAGATTCTTCAAAATGACTTATCAGTCGGTGCAATAGATTACACACTACATGACATCTAGAGTTTAGATCTCAGACTTAGTGCATGTACTAAACATCTGATCATGTCGGCACCGTGGTATAGGGGTTCGAAATGTTGCTGGATCGAACCTCGCTAGAATTTTGGGTCAGCCGACAATATAAAGACATACAATTATTGCAGGCATACATGGTATACATAACGCAAAGATATAATATATACATGTTTATCTAATTTTCATAACTGTATATACAATTTCCCATCTACCAATACATGGTCACATGCAATGCGATAAATCATCATATCGAATTTCTTCCGGCTATATAAATGCGTTTCCTGTCCTTTTTTATTATAATCTATCAACAAGCAGTCCACCAACAAACCCTCTTGTTCTAATTCAATAAATAAAGTTAAAAACAAAACTTAAAGTCAATATCTACAGATGACATATAAGTTATACATATGTATATATTTTTTTCTTTCTTTATTTGAATTATCAAGAACGCTCAAAGAGGAAGAAAGTTGATCACTGCAAAATATCTAGACTCTTTTTTATGAAAAGGGTAACTCTTATACTGCAAATTGTAGATGGTTCCCATTTTGTTCCTACTCCTTGCTGTGGTGAGCGGAAAAGCGCCGAGCAGATGTCACGAAGGAGATTTGTGTTTCCCTTCTACGCATGAATTCCTAGAACTTAGGACATCTTTGGAAGGTCAACTATTATTTCCACATGACACAGAATATAAAGATGTGGTTTCAATGCATAATGTCATCACTACGAAGAATCCGTATGCTGTAGCGGCGGTCAAGTCTGCGCAAGATGTTCAAAAGAGTGTTCGATTTGCAAGGAAACACAACCTACGTGTTACTGTCAAGTGTTCTGGTCATGACTACAATGGAAGATCTACAGCACATGACAGCTTTATGATATATACAGGATACATGAATAACACTCATGTCAACCTGAAATCTACACGCAATGCAGCAGGAGAAATCACAAGTGATAGTGGTAACACGTGGTCTGAAATCTATAAGGAGGTAACATTATTCATAGCTGAATAATTGATCACAAAACAATGTGAAGTGTCATGATTACAGTGGGTTTTACATACCTACGACTCTCCTCCTTTATGTTCTTTTGTTCCTGCATTCATTAACAAACACTGTAATCGCTTGAATTACTTTTTTCTTTATGTTGGAATGCCTAAAAGAAAAATAGAAATTTACAGAGATTTATATGTTCTTAAGTCATTTTTAAAAATGTATCGTTTGGCATATTTTCATTTCGTGAAGGTAGCCATGCACAACAGAGTTGTGGTTGGTGGAGGTGATCACTCTGTGACGATTGGTGGATATACTCTGGGAGGCGGACATGGCCCAATGTCTCGAATGTTTGGATTGGCTGTAGACAACTTATTAGAAGTAGAAATGGTCACAGCAAATGGAGAAATCATTCAAGCAAACGATGTTGCGACAACATTTCATAACTCTGATGGATCTACTAGAATATCCAATGACACTAGTATATTCTGGGCGCTCAGGGGAGGAGGGGGCGGGACGTTTGGGATCGTAACAAAGTTCACCTACAAACTTCATTATCCGGCATCTGGTGTTGTTATGTTACCATGCTTTTATCCAATCATACTGCAGAATGGTACTAATGTGGGATATGACGTTCTCATGTTCATTGGAAATTTGATTCAAAATTTACCACGTGAATGGGGTGGTTATCTACTTGTAACTCCTTCTGTCAACAAATACTCAGGAACATTTGGGACGCTTGGTCTTTTCCTTAACCACTATGGACCCTATGATTCTCAATCAAGATCCTACATGGACACGCTCAAGAACTATCACCCAGACATTCAGATGTATTGCGACTATACCAATTTTTCTACCTTTTTGGAATATGAAAATAATGCTAATGATGTTGAATGGTATGCCACATCCCTCTTCAATACTCTGATGCAGAATGACAGTTTCACCAGTGATTGGGTCAACTTTACTATTGACAGTGTCGCAAAAACTCATCCGATCCCTTACAGTGCTGTTCGTTTTACAGGATCGTTAATTGGAGGTAAGTTATGAATATGAACCTGAATTCGAATGTCAGAAAGATCTTAACTTTAATCAAAGTCCACAAAATCGTTCATTCATCTCATAAATGCGTTACCACCTATATAAACATTCGCAACCTATAATGAAAATCGTTTTTACACTTTGATTCAGTAGATGTTATTCATACATATAGTGTTTGTTGTCCTTCAAGATGGTATATTATTGTTCTCCTTCTCTCCCCCTGTTTGTTACATTTTCCCCATGTGTGTGTTCCGCTGTGATCACTGTAACGTCGTAAGGTTGGGGATCTTTTCCTTCTTACGTAAAAATATGATGTATTCTAATTCATTCCATTGATATTTCAAGCTAAAGAATATTTCAAGGTTAGGCAGCAACAGTTCGATTTTTTTTCGGGGGGGGGGGGGGGCAGGAAGACTTTTTTGCCAGCCAGAATTTTTTACAGCCATATTTACTTTTTTTCAAGCTAGACTATCATTAATCTTTTAATATTTTCAAATGTTGAAAATACTCTTAAAGTTTACAATGTACATTATTCAGTGTGATTTTTCGGCCATATTAAATAATATTCAAACACGGAGTGAGGTCAGGTGCAAAGGAAGAGTATATTAAGGCATCTCTTGCTAGCAGATAATTTCTAATTAATTTCTGGAATGGCACATGAAACCCATAATCTTTTCACTTTTCACTTAAAAGATACTCAACGAACACAGGCCAGTTTCGTTCCTTTGAATAAAGCTTGTTTAATTCTTATTTGTACTTCTGTACCGGGCATGTGGGAAAGGAGTAGGGCAAATTCATGATCTGTTAAAGATAATTTTGCCGGCCCTTCAGGCCAGAATTCCCCCCACCTTTAATATCTCGATCCAGAAGTCGCCTCCCCCCCCAAAAAAAATCAAAGGGTTGCTCTCTTATGAAGGACTCAAAAATGTCTATGTTCCTTTTCAATATCTATATTAAACTAGATGGCTACTGTTGCAAGCAACAGACGGATTCCTCCTTTATTAGACCTTCCTCGGAACTGAAGTGTTAAAATCCGAATAAAGAAGATGGAAAAAAGAATAGTTGCTTTTGTACCTAATTCACTTCAGCAAATGAGGCAAAGGAGCTTATGTCTAATTTGGGACTCTTATTTATTTATCGACAAAATAGAAGAAAAAGATGATAAATACCTTTCAAGTTTAGGAAGGCTTTAAACTCTTAGATCTATTCTATCCATTTTGATTCCTTTGAAATTACTATCCCAAAAAGAATTGCACAATGAATTAGCAATGAGAAAATTTCTATAAATAGAGAATGACAACAGCATGAAAGTACAGACAAGTAATGCTACTAAGATAAAAAAGGAAACATAGAACAAGAATAAAAGAGTTATCTATCTTACTATGTAAAGTTCAAATAAGAAGTACTACTTGTGTGAAGAATAAATATTTAAGAACAAAATTCTCTCAATCCTACAAGAGTAAATGTTTGTTATGACCTTGAAAAAGTTTATTTGACCTTGAACCAAGGTCATGGATGAAAGATAAGCATTTTAGTTTATTCTCATCAAAATTCCTTTTCATCTATTCAAAGCTCAATATTTTATCAACAAAAGTCTGTTTTGACCTTGAAATCGAACAAATGACCTTGGGTCAAGGTCAAGGTGAAAGGACTTGATGTAAGGAACATTTGCGCAAAGTTTGAACTCTCAAGGTCAAATGGTCTTTGTTCTATGGGAAAATTTTTGTTGTGACCTTGAGAATGAGAATTTGACCTTGGGTCAAGGTCAAGGTGATGGGCTTGGATCAATGATTGTATTTATGAAGTTTGAACTGTCAAGGTCAAATAGTCTTTGTTCTATAGGCAAAAGTTTGTTGTGACCTTGAGAATCAAAATTTGACCTTGAAACTAGGTCATCATCAATGACTACCTATAAGTAACCTACCATCCAAGTTTCAACTCAAAATCTCAAAAAATGTAGAAATTGGCACTGTGCCAATTTAAAGTTCCAATTTCAACTCAAAATAGCGCGAAAACCGTAAATATTTTATCGAACATGTAAGCGTATAAAAGTTTGCAAATTTCCCAAAGAACAATATAAAACAAATTTCATTCAAATCGCACGGTTAGTTTAGGAGTTATAAGGTTTTAAAGATTGTACCTTTGATGACCTCTTGCGGGGGCATATGTAAACTTTTCGACAAGAAAAAAAATATATATGAAGATCTTTATTTGCTCTTTCACATGATACTTTCCATTTTATCATATGATGCGGTACTTTGTTGTAAAGTCTCTGGATTGGCTTGGGGGTAAGAATAATAATAATAATAATAATAAGAATAATAAGAATAAAGAAAAGACAATACAATAACAGAAAGGATTCCGACGGAAGTCGGAATCCTTAATTAATACATTCACCCAATACCTTTTTGAGATTGTAACAAAGGCAATGCGTGATTTTGAGTTCAATATTTACTAGGCTCCACAGAAGTAAAAGTACAATTCTTATCAATTTGGCATTGTCGAAATATCATAGGTTATGACAATGTTATCAATTTCCTTTGTAATACTCTTTTCTAATACATTTGTCTTAAAATCATTTTAAATTTGAAGATAAGTGTGTAGATTTTGCTAACATGGCTTTTTGACGGTGTCTCAGGATAGCGGAAATGCAATTCGTCAGATTTAGTTCATTATACATTTGGGTGCAAAAAAGAATTTTAATGTCATTATTACTTGCTAATACTATCGAAATATCATATCCTTTTACATTTCAAACGAAATTTCAAATTTCTTTTTAGGGGATATAGGTCAAAATATAAGTTCAAGGTCAAAGTCTAAAGCGAAAGGTCTTATCCTACGGAATTACCGTATAACCAGAGATATTCTGCGAGATACTAATTTTCGCTATATTCGCGAGTGATTTGGAAGTGATTTGGAATCGCGAAAATTATTCTCGCGAAAAATTGTGCATGTAAAGGTATAGCATGAAAGGGTATATCAGCTACATTTTGTTCCTATTGTACATTTTCATTCTTCACATATCCCGATGAAGCATCAATAGAAGAAATCGAGGGTATTCTTATGACAGAAATAACTAAAACTTCAATAATTGAAGGTACAAAACAGTGAAATAATATGTACATATTTGTTTATAATTTAGGAATCGCGAAAAAAAATGTACTCGCGAAAATGAAGACACCCTATTTTACCATAACTCGCGAAATTTGATACTAGCGAACATTTCTGATTATACGGTAACAAAAACTATGGGAGCCGTGTGCTACGTACATGTATGTTAATAACCGCCTACATTGCAATTGAAATGTCTTGTCATAAAGAACTCACATGTGAAAGACTAAGTCTTAAGCATTTAAGAGATTTGCTGAAGGTTGGAGGTTTTAAAAAAATACGTCAAGTCTAAGGTAAAGGCCATTCGTTAACCTTATCACGGTCTATCACCTTGTAAAAGTATCCGTTGCTACTACAAACATAAACTTATAACCGATAGTGGTAAAAGACGGATTGATATAAAAAAAAAGAAAATAAGAAAAAAAACTTTACTTTGTCTTTGGTGACAAAAAACTGCGGAAATCAATTTGCACTATATATATACATGTAAATTGATTCTAATTTGAAATAAGAAGAGAAAAAGGTGGAAATTAACAGAATAATTCATTACCGCCAGGCCAGGCTACACGATAGTTGATTTATTCTTCTCTGCGTTTTGTAACTTTGTAAGAATGGTAATATTAAATTGATAAAAGAATATACACTCTTTGTTAATTTAATACGGACTATGTGAACCTCATGCTAGCTTTCGTCTGATTTCTACTCACCTACCCATTCAAATCATACATAGCGATAGCATGTTCGAAAAAAAAAACATCAAGCATGCTAAAATGTAGAATTGGCCATTCAATTACTAATCCATTTACCAACATTGCGAAGGAACTTACCAAATGAATGCTTTAATCCCCAGAGGCAATTTCTAAAATAACTATTAAAGTCTCATCAGACAATGAGAAGATGTACATGTATTCCGCACTTCTCCCTTATTGCACTTATAGAGACTATGTTGACTTGCATTGTTTCAAGGAAAAAGAATAACTGAAACACCTCTATATCCTTTTACCGATATACAATATGTAATAGCTTAGTTATTGAATGATCATTTCTATTAGTTATAAAATTAGAATATAATTTCATTAAAGATATGAATAATATGAATTACCTCATTCAAATTTCAGGCCGTGTGTCGGACGTTGGTGCTGATGCAACACCAGTACATCCAGGTATGAGAACAAGTGTAATGACGATCAGCGGGAGTATATCCTGGGATCATACAGATTCAAAAGTGGACTGGAGAAAAGCCATTGATGTGTCCAAAACTCTGGAGGATCAATTTCAGGCATTCGGTGACGGCATGTATCCGAATGAGTCGGGTCCGAACGTGACGGACTGGAAGAAGCATTTCTGGGGTACCAATTATGACCGTCTACTGCTCATCAAGAAACAATGGGATCCAGAAAGTTTCTTCTACTGCAGTCAATGTGTAGGCTCAGACGAAATTCATTCAACTTCGCCATTGAATCCATTTGGTTAAGACTTTTATACATAAAAGGGTCGATGTGTTAAACTGGCATTGGAATATAAAGTATTTCATTCAAGTATATTCATGCATTCTTCGGTATTTTATTTTCATTCATATCAGCAATGTGATCTACGATTCCTTTACAAATTACTAGATGGAAAGATTGAAAAAAGAGACCCAACAAGACAACGTTACAGTGCTCACAACAGAAACACCCACGAAAGAAGAAAAAAAAACCAGGGGAAACACACAAACAACAATGTAAAATAATACGGAAGTGCTCCAACTCTATACCTTCTTGAAGAAAATTACAAACCATTTTTCTGCACCAGACACATGTTTTTCACTAGTAGCAAAAATATTTCTTTCTATCGGATAATTGCCCCTATTGCAATGTTGAATCTGATTAATCCATTCGGAGCTTGACAGCCTATACAAATCTAATATAGGTAGATTTCATGAAATCGACCAATAAAAAGGAATATTAATTGCAATGTATGATTATTTATTTTGATACAAAAACGAAAAAAGAAATCGATAATGTATTCTCATTTTTCTCCTGGGCATTTTATTTTAATATATCATAGCAATGTAATCATTAAAAGATAATACGAAAACTAACAAGATGTCAACGCAGTGACTACAGCAGAACACAGACACATGGTTGAAAGGGATTATACACAACACCGTCAGCTGAAGAATAGCTGACGAAATTTAGAGCAACTAGTCCCCAAAAAGATGAACAATGATGACAAAACAATAATTCTTACTCTGATTATACTATCCTACTGATAGATCAAGCATGATACTTATTAGTACCGTTCTATTCAAGTCTAACACTTTTTATCAAAATCTAGATCTAACATTCTTGTTTTAATGTTCCTACCACAACATTTTAAGTGAATAAATCATGAAAGAATTCTGCTGTGCAGCACCTCTCATGACACGTAAACAAGAAACAGAAAATTATTTCTTGATCCGATGTTGCCAAAGTTGAAATTCTATATTACATCGATGGGATAACCATGTCATTTTCATCGATTTCGCTCCTTTGGACAAATCTCAGTGAATAGCAAGATGCATTGTCGTTTCCAGCCAGAACTATTTCTCGCCTCTTGCATTTCTCGCATATGTACTTATGAGTTATAGCCTCTCTGATGTGCAAAGCGTCACTTATAATGTTGCGTAATCTTGCATCTTCCTCTTTATCTTTAGTTGTTGTTTTGAATCCATCAGATATGACGTTGATCTCTGATATTATTTCTAGCACGAACGTATGATCATCGAACTTAGTTCCGATTGGTTCCTTAAAATGACGTAACAGAAAGAACTCCTCCATGAAAACCACAACACTTAATCTATGGACGCTCATGTTTCCTTGTTTCTGGGCAAAAATTTCATCGGACGTGCTGGTGATGATACCTATAAGGGCATTGACAAGAAGTGCATACGTTATTATGAGAAACAGAATAAGCAAAATGACAGCTAGCCAGTTTGATCTTGCATCGAATACCTCGTCGATATCAATTAATCCCAACATGACATAAAACATTGTAAAAATTGTTCTGCCAAAGGTTCTGAAGTTTTCGACAGGGACGTGATTACCATTTTCATCTTCCTTGTATTTAATTAAGTCATGTAAACATGTTGCAAATGCTATCAGTAGGACAATAAACACGAGTATGAATCCTAGGATGTCCTTTATTATGACCCGTCTGACGAGATAAATTAATTGTCCACATTTAGCAATGGCACGAAGGAATATCGTTGAAAACAGCCAACCACAAAGCACAGAGAACACTAATGCTTCACCATTGTACTTTCTGTTGTCGGCTGCCAGCAAAATGAAATCTAAGTAAATGCAGACCACAAAAAGAAAGTGCATAGTCATATAATCTATATTGTGAAAGCACTTTCGGACGGCATGAGGCTGTGCTAAGGTTTTCGTAAAAATGAGAAATCCACTAGGGACAACAAAAGTAAGACCAAACGCTGGAATTAACCAATAGGCCACAACAACAAAGTCATTCTCTGTGTCTCCGTTAAGCTCCATTGGCACAACCCTTGAATCATTGAAAAAGAAAACATCGACCCTTACAATGGAATATGCCGTAAGAATCACCATCATTGTTAAATGTAAAAACATCCATGCCAGAAATATTCTGCTGTATGACCTCCATTTCAGCTGTAGAATATAGGCTATGATCTCATGCTGTACAACCTTCAAAGCGGTATCATTGTCAGTACTGTTGTAGAATAAGACTTCTATCACCGAGTCGCTAGATGAGGCTTTTTTCTTCACGCAAGTGTCTTTATTCTCCACGCAAGTGTGTTTATGTTTTGTTTGTACAATTCTGTTAGAAAGGCTATCCAGTTCTGTGATGTCATATATTTTCTTTCCGAACATGTATTTATATGTACCATGCGTCTCATCAAGCAAATAGACATTTTTTAAGGACAAAAGGTGAAGGCAGAGATCGCAAACGTTCAAAACAATAGCTAATTGTAGAGGGCTCCGTCCATCCTTATTCTTCATCGTGTAAAGCTCTCTTACATTCAAGTGCTTAGTATTGGCTACAAAACTGTAGATTAAATCAAGCATTTCCTTTATTTCGACAACCTTATCTGGGTTATACGCTGCAAACTTTACAAGGGAATGTATAACATTGTCGCCGTGACTGTTTTCGAGGTACGCATCAGCTCCTAGTTGGAGTAGAATCTTGACTTTCTGGTGACTAAGCTTTAGAGCAGCTACTGACAATACGAGCTCCCCCTCCATCACACTCCCACCCTTTACTTTACTTGACTGAGCTGGACTCTTCAATAGATGCTGGCAAATTTCTTCATAGTTTCTCTGTTTCAGAAGCTTTTGAAGAATATTGAGTTTCTTTTCACCATTACTGAGAACTGCATCATGGATGATGTTTTTATCATTTATTGTGCAAATAGTATCAGAATCGACCTTCAATCTTTCGAGAATTGACTCGTCTATGTGTAATTCTTCAGCACTGTAATAACGGTAAATTTCTTTCTTGAAATCCTTTACTGCGGTTTCAATTGTCGTGTTTAGGATGGCGTCATCCTCGTGTAGACTGTCTCTGATGTCCGAGTCTAGATCAGCACCATATTCCTCAGAACTGTATACTAAGGTATAAAATAGTTGTCATTTTATACTTTAAGCACAATTTGATGGTAATAATTTCTTATCTGTTTATCTTGTGTAGAAAGATAATCAAGTAATGAAAACGGAAATGTTTCCTTTCTATGAATGGTATTTTTAAACTTACAATGTCGCGAAGAACCATCTCTCGGATTTGACATTGTTGATAAAATCTGCAAAGAAGAAAACAAAAGGTAGATGTTTGATTTAAATATATATCATTTAAAATAGCAATTGGTAAAAACAAAAAGCATGGCATAATAGCATATCCCATCCAACCTGCTACGTCTTTCGGTACATTTTTAACATAATATTTTTCATACTCTTTGGCCATATTAAGCCCCTGTCACACCTACACGTTCTCTCAAGACGTTCTTACTACGTCCTTGAAGTCCTTGAAATTTTTCATGAACTTAGTGAGAATGTTGCATTTTTCACTCGGAAGGTCTCTCCGAAACAAAAATTACCAATACGTCTGCAACACGACCTTTAGCATCCATAACACGTTAGCAGTGAGTCCTCCCCGTCTTTGATACATTTAGTCAAGTTCCCACTACGATCCGTCCCAAGTTTACACTATGACGAAGGCGTCTGAGGTACGACAGAACTGCGTTTGTTCTACGTTCTCGAAGTCCTCACTGCGTTCATGCTACTATCATGATATGTTCAAGGCATAAATTGTTTGGACGAGCCCTAATACCGAGAACGTGGTAATAACGGCAGAGACATGACGATCTCCATATGATGATATGTAATAGTTTTAGCAGTTCGAACTACGACGCTTCTTCATTCGCGACACGTTTCTAATACGTAAATGAAGTGCTCAATACGTTCGCAAGTAGTCCTTAACACGTTCTGTCATCAGCGCGTCCTCACGACGACTGTTTTGAACAGTTCAAAATTATCGTGGTGGCTCGGCGTACGAGAACGTTCGTCGACATCCTTACTACGATCTCAATACGTTTCAGCGAGTTCTTACTACGTTCCCCGTGTCCTTACAACGTTCACGCCACGTTTCCTACAAATTTGATGGTCGTAGTACGAACGCGATTCCAGAAGGCGTAGGTGTGACAGGGGCTTTACACTGTACAAAGATGCCATTGGATTTGAAGATGTTTAACAGGGAGTTACCTTTTATTCATATGATAGATTTTAAATAAAAATTTGTTCCTTTGCCTTTGTTCTTGTTCTATTCTGGTTTTGTATGCCCTTGGTTAGATGATTTTTCGATTGACGAATTTGTACTTCTTAATAGGGAAATGATTTCTTTTCTATATTTGTCATGGAATAAGAAATTAGAATTCTGCCAATCGACATATAACAAACATATAAGTAAATAGAATTATTTTAGTAACTTTTCTTTTGAAATATTCTTAATGTATTTGTATTTTAAACCATATACCCGGGACGCGGGATGGTTGTATGCACAAAATCCGGATGCACCATCAGCTACTAGCAGCAGATAGTCGTTCTATGTCGGTATCGTTTGCTCATTAGTCTTGACGGTTTATATGTGTTTAATATTTTGATGCTATCTTTGAAGTTTGATTTTCTCTCTTTGATGTCTCTTGTTTTTCGTGTGACAGACAGAAAGTTTACTCTTCATAAAATCAACACAAACAGCAAAGTACCAACTTTATGTTCATGAATGATAATATCTGTAGCCATAGATATCTGCTTTACAAAAGCGTAGTACATAAGAATATGTCCGCAAATGTGAAAAATAGCTACATGTGTATATATTGTTTGCCTACATATATGTTGGAACTGCTCACTCTTCATTGCGTCTAGAGTTCATTGTTGGTGCTGTTATCGTACTATTTTTGTATTTAAAAGGTATACTATAATATAGGTTCGCCACCAAGTACCACCAATGTAAATGGCAACATATACCAAACATGTCAGGGAATTTTTTCAATTTTGAGAGTGCTGCTCTCTGATAGTAGAGTTTGGAAGCATTGTTGTCCTGTGTCAATGTATTTTCTCATCATCAATGAGAATTTATCCGCAACGATAAAATGTTTAAGATAAAATTGAACTGTGGCATTTTGTTGTATCTATATATGCGAGAATAAGTAAACGATCTCCAATTATTCATTACGGATAATTTTTATGATAATCAGTAGTTAAGATTAATGACTAGATACTTTTGTTAGCTGGTGGCGTTCTCGTTCATGCAATAGTAATGGAAATAGAATCAAAGTACTCCCAGCTTTTGGAAAATTCTGGTATATATATTTTTCCAAATTGCCCAAGAAATTTAAATCCTTTTTATGACAGACTACAAATAATACAAATCATGGACATGTAGTGACCTGTGTAATGCCTTGTCCTTCCTCTTGTACAATATTTATATTAGATTTGGTGAGGATCTATAAAAGCAGGTTGTAGGAATTCCTATGGGTACTAACTGTGCGCCTCTTGTTGCTGATTAATTTTTATACACTTATGAAAAGAATTTATCCAAAATCTTCAAAAGAAAAGAAAATTTGATGATCTGAAATGTTTCAATAATACTTCTTGGTATCTGGATGATATTCTAACCATTGGCAATCCTGCTTTTGAATTATATAAGAAGGAAATTTATCCACAAGAATTAACACTTAACAAGGCAAACTTTACAATTACAGAAACACCGTTTTTGGACCTAAATATCAAAATTGTAAACGGAAAGATTCATACAAAAGAAAGGAGGGGATCTCCAACATCACCTAGTTGCAGCATCAACAGCAACCTCCCAAAACACCCACTGTAAAACACAAAAATGACACGCACAGAAAGAGACGCAGTAGTACAATGAACGTCATATCTCAGAAAAACATAAAACACAAATGACTTCACATAAACCAACGAGACCAATGGACAAACGGTGCCGACTTAGGACGGCCATCTGCCTCGTGAGTAGCAGACGGTGTGGTTATCCTGGATTACGTGCGCACAACCCTCCCACTATTCCGATTACCCAGAGGTCTCGAAGAACGTACAATTGTGGTGTAAAACAACCTCCTCACTGTCAGATGACCACACACAAACAAGACCGCAAAACGCAGGGGCCCAAGCAACACAGATGAATGTGTAAATTGATATAAAAAGAGGGCATGCGTAATACGACCTGTGCTCTGCCGGCTGTAGCGAGCTAATGTATGTTATCACCCGAGGAGTCCGACTGACATTCAGAGAGGACATGTGGTCGGGGCCCTGTCTTCTCTAAAGAGGTTTGGACAGGGCCCGTCATGGAGTCCCGTCGTCACAGTCAGTCAGCGTGCAAGTATTAAGGATGCGCTGGTACAAGACTGTAGATTGGTCAAGTACCAAGCCTAGTGTCCGTCTGGTGACATTAGGATCATATCCACGGTATAAGAGGCGTTTGATGATTCTGACGCATTTTCGAAAGTAATTCTGTCTACCTTTGATCCTTCTAATTTTGTTGATCATGTCACCATAAAATGCAGGTTGCGAAATACCAAAAGTAATATACTCTGTTGCTTGTATGGGTCCGAATTTCAAAAGTAGTTGACAATAATTTTTGTAAAATTTTTCAGAATGTCTTGACAAGTTTGTGAAAGCGAAAACCTTGACCTAAAAGTTTCTTTGTTATTTGTAAATTTCTATCATGAAAATCCAAAACATCAGTACATGCTCTAGCATACCGGATGAGCTGCGAAATGTAGATACCATAAGACGGTAATCTAGGAACATCACCGTCAAGCCAGGGAAAATTTACTATATTGAATCCAAAGTCATCTCTTTTGTCATACACCCTTGTATGAATCTCTCCATTAATAATTTTGATATTCAGGTCCAAAAATGGTGTTTCTGTGTTTGTGACGTTCGCCTTGTTTAGAGTCAGTTCCTGTGGATAAATGACATTTTTATACTTTTCAAAAACAGGATTGTCGATAGTAAGGATATCATCCAGGTACCTAGAAGTACCATTGAAACATTTCACATCATCATGTTTTCTTTGTTTTTGAAGATTTTGGATAAATTCTTTTTCATACGTGAATAAAAATAAATCTGCAACAAGAGGCGCACAATTAGTACCCATAGGGATCCCTACAACCTGCTTGTAGAGATTCCCACCAAATCTTACATAAATGTTGTCCAAAAGAAAGGACAAGGCAATACAAAGGTCACTACATGTCCATGATTTATATGATTTGTATTCTGTATTGGAAAAGAAACCCTTTGATTCAGATGTACAATATGTTTTACCCTCTCGGTTAAAGCACCATTTAATGAGTTTGGACAATTGATCATTAATCTTATCGTGAGGAAGCGTGGTGTACATATTTGAAAAGTCGTACGAAGAAATCGAATTGGCTTGAAAATTTCTCGATTTCATTTTGTCAATCACATCCCCTGAATTTTTAATAGACCAAAATAAGTTTACATCATTCCTGTTTAGAACAGTTTCACAATATTTTGCAACGTGTTCCTTTATCACCGTGAGTGCTGACGTCAGATTTCTAGACAAAATTGTAGTTGAGCAGTTGCTAGAATTAGCAATGTATCGAAATTTGTAAGGAGACTTGTGCAATTTTGGTATGCAGTATAGTGTAGGAAGATCCAGTTTAGAAATAGGGATCTTGAATGAAGAAATTTCACTGTTGTGTTTGTTCAAAATGTTAGGAACACTTTCATTGCTTTTGATATAAGTGTTTGTAGACGAAAGTTCCGAAACCAAAGTTGATATGTAGTAACAATGATTATGGTTTTGTTGGCTGCTTTGTCTGCAGGAGCGAAGACATATTTTTCGTGTAAATTGCGTAATTTGGATTTAAAATATCTTTCAGATTTAGAACTTGGATTTTCGAAAAGATGAGGATTTTTGTGGAAGTTATCTATTCGAATATCGAATATCTATTCGAATATACAAGTGTTTATGACAAAAGGGATGATTTTGGATTCAACATAGTAAATTTTCCCTGGCTTTACGGTGATGTTCCAAGATTACCGTCATACGGCATTTACATTTCACAGCTCATCCGGTACGCTAGAGCATGTTCTGATATTTTGGATTTTCACAGAAGAAATTTACAAATTACCAAAAAACTTTTAGGTCAATGTTTCCGCTTTCATAAACTAGTTTAGACTTTCAGGAAGTTTTACAAAAATTACAGTCAACTTCTTTTAAAGTTCGGATCTATATACGCAACATAGTACATTACTATGGGTATTACACAACATGTCTTTTATAGTGATATGATAAACAAAATAAGAAGGATCAAAGGTAAGCAGCATAACCATCGAAAATTCGTCAGAATCATCAAACGCCTTTTATACCGTGAATATTTTCCTAATGTCACCAGACGGCCACTAGGCTTGGTACTTGACCAATCTACAGTCTTGTACAAGCGCATCATTGAGACTAGCACTCTTACTGAATGTGACGACGGGACTCCTGACGGGTCCTTCCAAACCTCTTTAGAGAAGACATCACCAGACGGCCACTAGGCTTGGTACTTGACCAATCTACAGTCTTGTACAAGCGCATCATTGAGACTAGCACTCTGACTAAATGTGACGACGGGACTCCATGACGGGTCCTTCCAAACCTCTTTAGAGAGGACAGGGCCCCGACCACCTGTCCTCTCTGAATGTCAGTCGGACTCCTCGGGTGATTACATCCATGAGCTCGCTACAGCCGGCAGAGCACGGACTGTATTACGCATGCCCTCTTTTTATGTTAAACGTCTTCAAATTCAATAGCATCATTTAAGACCTGATAAATTTACAGCATGGACCAGACATGCACCTTTCGGATACTAAACCCTCGTCAGTGATCCTCAGTCTAAACAATGTAATATGGCTAAAAAGTATGAAAATTATTATGTCCAAAAATGTACCAAAAGTCGTAGCAGAATGGGTGGGACATGATGCTACATGACCCACGTTTTAGAAATTTCAAGTAATTTTGAAACAGAAAATTTCAAATACGTTAAAGAGATAGACGATCAACCGAAGTTGATCGAACTTGGCTTCATGTGCCCTCGGGGACTCTTGTTCCACCAGTAGTGACACTCACCAAGTAGTTCAAATGTTAAACGTCTTCAGATTCAATGTATATATATCCATTTACATATTCATCTGTGTTTCTGGGGCCTCTACGTTTCGCGGTCTTCTTTGTGAGAGGTCATCTTACAGTAGGAGGTTGTTATACACCACAGTTGTACGTTCTTCGAGACCTCTGGGTAATTGGAGAAGTGAGAGGGTTGTGCGCACGTAATCGGCACCCGTTACCGATTGGTCTCGTCGGTTTATGTGTAGTCTTTTGTGTTTGATGTTTACATGTCGTGTTTCTCTTTTCCGTCTCGTGCTGTACTCGTCTTTTGTATTTTTGCATCGGGTGTTTTGCTGTTAATGCTGCAACGGGGTCTAGTTGGAGATCTCCTCCCTTTTTTTTGCTGAATATGAGTAATTGAACGTCAGATACAAAACTAGAATCATAAATAAGCATTGTTAAATTCTTAAAAAGTATTTGAAGTTAGACAAATGAAATGAAAAAGATTACACCATTTTAAGCAGAAAAAGTTTCCTCCGCCAATGATTGATTTTATGTTATACATTAAGACAGAACTCAAAATTAAAATCGATAGGCATACAAAATGAGGAATATGCAAAACAATAGAAATCAAAAACAATTATGAGATAACAGGGGAATAAGCATATCTCGCTTTCTATAAATACTTGTCCCTTTTCAAGACATTCTAAAATTTTTACAAAAAATATTGTCAACTTCTTTTGAAATTCGGCCCAATACAAGCACAATATATATTACACATATATATTTCACATCATGGCTTCATAGTGACATTATAAACAAAATAAGTCAAAAATACCATCCAATTTGCGTCAGAATCATCAAACACCTTTTATATCGATATGATCCTGCTTTCACCAGACGGACACTTGACACTTCTTCATGAAGGTATAGAGTTGGAACACTTCCGTATTATTATTTTAAGCACTTATTTCATGTGACAGTGTGGAGCAATTCAAATTGTTCCCCGTGACCTGATGTTAAGAAGTGTATTAATTACTTCTTTCCAGCTCTGTCGCCTGAAAGAAGCATTGTTTTGGCCCTTTATCGATTTGACATCATAGAGATTATTTTGCAATTTCGAAAACTTGTCATTCCATTCAAAACTATCACATATATTAAAGGAGGTTAACATCTAGGCACCATCCCTCCTATGCTATTTTGAACATATATTTTATTTGGATATGGATCCTACAGGAAATTTGGAGCCGCGCACTCTCTATAAAGTAAATGTACAAATTTGAATTCAAAAGATTAAAGAGGGCGCTACTGAAATGAATTTTGGTGGCTCCGATGGAAGCATCACTGATGAGAATTTTATATTCGAAACACGTGTCTTGTGCAGTAAAATTGGTTTGAAATTTTCTACATGAAGGTATAGAGCTGAAACACTTCCGTATTATTGGTACTGGACCAATCTACAAACTTGTAACAGTGCATTCTTAAGAATCACACTCTCACTGACTGTGACGACAAGCTTCCAACACTGACTCTTTGGAGAATTCAGGGCCGCGACCACCTGTCCTCTCTCAATCTCGGTCGGACTCCGAGGGTGAAAACATGCATGAGGACGCTACATCCGACATAACACGGACTGTATTTTTGACGCCCTCTATTTTCATATCCATTTACATATTTATCTCTGTAATACGCGGACCCCTGCGTCATTCTGTCTTGCTTATACGGTTATGTTACAGTCAGGAGGTTATTTTACACCACTATTGTGCGTTCTTCGACACCACTTGGCAGCCGGACAAGTGGGAGGGTTATTAGCACGTAATCCGGAGATCCGAAACTTTCTCTACTGGCGTGGCAGATGGCCGTTCTAAGTTTGCACCGGTTACCAGTTGGTCTCGATTGTTTATGTTAGGTCTTTTGTGTTTAATGTTTCTGTAATGATTTTTGTAATTCTTTGTATTGTCCCGTTTGCATCTCTTGCTATGCATGTCAACTCTATGTTTTTGCATGGGTTGTTTTGGTGTTTTGTATTGGGTACTTCATCTGAGTATTGTTTTAGTGCTGTTGGAGATCTCCTTCTTTCTTTCACCCTGTCGAGTAGGTCCAAGCCAGCCAAGTAAGTGAATATATCAAAATCGTTGATCTAGATTGATCTGGCTTAAACTTATATTCAACATTATGGACAAAGAGATGGTACAGTAGTATATATTATCATGGATACGTCCGTATTTTTCTACAAATATATAGAAGTTAACTCTGATGAGGATTTACTATCCGAAAATACATGTACTACTGATGAGGACGTCAAACCGAAAATACATGTACTACTGATGAGGACGTCAAACCGAGAATACATGTACTACTGATGAGGACGTCAAACCGAAAATACATGTACTACTGATGAGGACGTCAAACCGAAAATACATGTACTAATGATGAGGACGTCAAACCGAAAATACATGTACTACTGATGAGGACGTCTAACCGAAAATACATGTACTACTGATGAGGACGTCTAACCGAAAATACATGTACTACTGATGAGGACGTCAAACCGAAAATACATGTACTACTGATGAGAACGTCTAAGCGAAAATACATGTACTACTGATGAGGACGTCTAACCGAAACACGTGTCTGGTGTATTGAAATTAGTATGAAGCGTTGTTCAGGAAGAGAAGGTTAGGAATTGGAACACTCCATTTTCTTAATATGTACACTTATTCTCTTTTGCAATGTGATGCAATTAAACAGATTCCCCTCGATTGAGTGTTTCAAGTATATTAGTTACTCTCTGTCCAACTCTGTTCCCATAAAGATGCTTTGTACTGGCTCTTTATAAATAATTTATTTTATTTCATTTTATTTTCTTACACTTTATCATTCACAAGTATATATCTAATATCTAAGTATGTAGATATAATGTATCTTATTCTTTTATTTTTTGATAGAATAGAGTGGAGAGAGAGAATCGAAGGGTGAGGTACATTCACACTCACATTTACACATACATTCACACATAATAATTATATAATATGAAACATGGGTAACTAAAACAGTTTATATGAATTTCTAGATAAATAAAATAATTATGTTGTAGTTCTAGTTATTAAAAATATTTTTCCATGAATTCCATTTAGATTTGAATTTATCTATACTATTATTTTTCTAGGCAAGGTTTTTTTATGTCTAGTCTATTAATGACCATTGCCCTTTATAAATTTGACATCATATATTCCTTTTTTAAAAACTGCATTTCATCCTAAAATGTTATCGAAATTAAAGGAGGTAAAGATCCTAGAACCATCCATCCAAAACTTTGTGATCATAGATTGTTACAGAAAGGGATAGGGCCACAAAGCCCCTAAAACGGACTTGGACTTTCCTAAAAAATTAAACTGAATGAGAAATACTTGACATATCATATAAAATATAATGAATGTTTCCCTCTTTAATGAAAGGAACATATCACCAATCGAAGCACCACAGGAAGTCTGATGACGTCACCAAGTGACGTTATTGACAAAATATGGTAAAAAAATGCCCAAAAATATGCCTTTGGTGAAGAATTTCGATGTGACCCAAAGCACAAAAGTTTTATACAAGGAGATATAATGATCATCTTTCATTTGTAAATTTTTCATGTTTCTCGATGCATGTGGCCAATGCTAATTTTAAAGAAATCTGTAGGTTTTGCAGGAATTTCACGGAAAATTGCCGATTTGGGGGGTTTCAAAGGGTTTGAAGTTACTGATGAATGCATTATTTACACGACTTTTCTAATATGTACACCACGCTTCCTCACGACAAAATAAATGATCGACTGTCCTAAACTCATTAAATGGTGTTTTGATCGAGAGGGGAAAACTTATATTTGAACTTCTGAATCGAAGGATTTCTTTTCCGCCACAGATTACAAATCATACAAATCATGGACGTGTGGTGACCTGTGTATTGCCTTGTCCTTCCTTTTCCATATTTATGAAAGATTTGGTGAGAAACTCTACAAGCAGGTTTTAGGGATTCCAATGGGTACTAATTGTGCGCCTCTTGTTGCAGGTTTATTTTTATACACGTATGAAAAGGAATTTATCCAAAATCTTCAAAAACAAAGAAAAAATGATGATGTGCAATGTTTCATTGGTACTTCTAGGTACCTGGATGATATTCTTGCTATCGACAATCCTGTTTTTGAGAAATATAAAAATGTTATTTATCCACAAGAATTGATTTTAAACAAGGCAAACGTTTCAGACACAGAAACACCATTTTTGGACCTAAATATCAAAATTGTTAATGGAGAGATCCATACAAGTGTGTATGACAAAAGAGATGATTTTGGATTTAACAGTAAATTTCCCCTGGCTTGACGGTGATGTCCTAGATTACCGTCCTATGGTATCTATATTTCACAGCTCATCCGGTATGCTAGAGCATGTACTGATGTTTTGGATTTTCATAGTAGAAATTTACAAATTACCAAGAAACTTTTAGGACAAGGATTTCGCTTTCACAAACTAGTAAAGACTTTCTGGAAATTTTACAAAAATTACTGTCAACTTCTCCTGAAATTCGGACCAATACAGGCAACAGAGTATATTTCTTTGGGTATTTCACAACCTGCATTTTATGGTGACATTATTAACAAGATAAGAAGGATCAAAGATAGACAACATCACTATCGAAAATGCGTCAGAATCATCAAACGCCTTTTATACCGTGGGTATGATCCTAATGTCACCAGACGGACACTAGGCTTGGTACTTGACCAATCTACAGTCTTGTACAAGCGCATTCTTAAAACTTGCACTCTGACTGACTGTGACGACGGGACTCCATGACGAGCCCTGTCCAAACCTCTTTAGAGAAGACAGGGCCCCGACCATCTGTCCTCTCTGAATGTCAGTCGGACTCCTATGATGATAACATACATGAGCTCGCGGCGGCAGAGCACGGATTGTATTACGTACGCCCTCTTTTTATATCCATTTACATATTCATCTGTGTTGCTTGGGACCCTGCGTTTTGCGGTCTTGTGTGTGTGTGGTCATCTGACAGTGAGGAGATTGTTTTACACCACAATTGTGCGTTCTTCGAGACCTCTGGGTACTTGGATAAGTGGGAGGGTTGTGTGCACGTAATCCAGGATAACCATACCTTCTGCTATTTCCGTGGCAGATGGCCGTCCTTAGTCGGCACCGGTTGCCCATTGGTCTCGTTTGTTTATGTGTAGTCCTTTGTGTTTGATGTTTCTGTGTTGTGCGTTGACGTTCCTTGTCCCTTACGCGTCTCTCTCTGTGCTTGTCTGCTTTGTGTTTTTGCATTGGGTGTTTTGGGGTTTTGCTGTGGGTGCTACAACCTGGTGTTGTTGGAGATCCCCTCCTTTGTTTTATGTCTAACCAGTGACGCCCCAGGCCGAGAATACGGAGATCAAAATTATCAAAACTAAACTGCCGAATTATCAACTAATATAAGGACAGAGCTATGCCATCAGGCTTTGAGAAAATTTTATAAATTTCTCTTCAATTTTGTGACGGAGAATATATCTATAAGTGCAGGAAAACTAGGCGAACGATATTCTCGGGGACTTAACAATCAACCAGCAGAGATAAAATGAAATAACTTAATATATCGAAAAATTACGGAAGCCGATTAGTGTGTGTCACTTGAAATGTTCACTTAGGTTGGCACTTATCGGCTTCCGTAAAGAATATACTACTCTATCACTACAACATGGAATCGTGTAGGTTGATCAAATTTTGTACCTTTGAGCTAGATTGGAAGTAATGTACGCGAAACCACTTACTGTTCAAGAAAAAAACACAATGCTACATTAAAAGATAAAAAATATTATATACCTGGTAGCGGAATAGGTCCGATATTCGACCCTGCTCAATAACTTCTTCAGAATAAGAATAATGATTTAAGTCTGTAGTTGCTAAGGTAGTACTTCTCCTACAAATATTGAAATTACAGGGACACTAAAGTAAATAGACAAAGCAATGCACTTTACGTGCAGTACCGCTGCATTAAGCAATCGGAAAATTCGATTTTTCAAAACTTTTATTCTAGTGTCCATTGTTCTATAGCCGCGATAAAAAGTAAGTAAACAGGACATATAAAAGATCTCACAAATGCTATAAAGTTTCCTTTCGATCACTGTCCTTGTTTTTAATGAATATGTCTATTTAGGCCTTTCAACGACCGCTAGGTTTCGACTGAGAGTAACGACAACTCTTACCTTAAGTGTCAGAAATCGGGACATTTCGAGCTTCTTCATAAAAATAATGGGCAAAAATCACTTCAAATCATGAAATATCTTATTTATCTCTTTTTGGTTGTTGGACAAAGTTGGTATGATTAAGCACAATACTTTGATTTGTTTCATGTACTTTAAACAATAAATGGACAGAGAAAGATAGCACAAATTTGCACATTCGATTTTTAGACCGAAAAAGATTTTTCCTTGTGGTAAAACATTTGAAGGGAGGTAACTCTTTAATAATATCTGTAAAACTCGGGGGCCTTTAAACTAAGAAACGAATGAAAAGAAACGAAATGAACGAAAAAATATATATAATTATATATATTACCGTTAAATCATTCGTTTACGATCAAATAGAGGTGATATTTTCCCTTGTATTCTCCTCCCGTGTGCCGCGGGAACCAGTTCGTATCATAGTATCTATATTTCAGCTGTGTTTCAAGAAAAGCCATCAAACAAAACTAAATGACAAGTTTTAATCTACTCATAACTGTAACCGATCTCGTTTAGTCTGGGATGTATCACTGGGTTGGGTGCACCCCCCCTTGATCCTCCAAAACCGGCCTAACTTTGTAGCATTTTTTGCGCTCTTTCAGGTAAAAATTTGTCTCATGGAAATTTCCATTGCAAAAGTGGTGTTTTTTGGTAAAAACATGTTTTTTTAATCAAAAATCACTGAAAATAGGAAAAAAATTATAACTCTTATATGGTTGATGTTTTTAAAAAATTGAAAAGTGTAAATATATAGTATTTTTGATGCTCTTTCAGATGAAATAAGTTGCAAGTTCCAATTCCTATTTTTACTGTGTGTTTTGGGGTAAAAAAGTCGAATTTTTGCCAAAATTCACAGAAATTTGAGGAAATTTTAATTTCTTTCTGCTTCTCAGCTCCTCAATATTGCATATGATCGTTCAGTGATGATTTCAAAAACATCTTTAAAGTCTCCTCTTTCAAATGACATATATTTTATATTCTTATTTTTTTGCAAAATCCTCGAAATTAATTATTTTATACAGAAACCTGTATTTTCAATCAGAAATCTCAGATTTCTGTATATTTATTTAAAGAACCCTTTTTTGTTATAAAAGCAATGATTGAAAGCTATTTTCTAGTGTAACTTTTCACACTCTATCAGATTATATATGTTTTACTAACATTTCATTCAAAATCAGCGTGTTTTTTTGGGGAAAAACGTATTTTTTCATTTAAAAATAGCTGATTTCTGGAGAATATTTATTGAATCTATAAAGTTCTTGAAATGATAGCAGGAATGTATTTTGAACTGTAATTATTTAGGTTCACTCATAAATTACATGTATGAAACATAAAAGGTATATTTTCTACTTAATTTTGGGGCAAAATGCCTGTTTTTGTCTAGAAATTACAGATTTCTGGAAAAATTTTATTAATTCATTTTCTTTGCTAAAACTATACATTTAAAGCTATTATCATTATAGAAAGTAATCATCTTGTCAGATGATTGTGAAATTAAATGTAATAATCAATTAAAACCATCATTTTGGGGTAAAATATGCATTTTTATGCAAAAACCACTTATTTTGAGAAAATAAGTACTAGCTCTTTTAATTTGCCTAAATTTATATGTTTTAGCTTTGATATTATGCTGTTTCTTATTATAAATGGATAGAAATGGTATTTGATAACTGAAATTTAATTTATATCTTATTTGGGGCAAAAAATCCCTAATTTATGTGAAAAATTCACTTATTTCTGTTAATATTTTTTAAAATTTATATTTCTTATTTTATCAACACTGGAGAGGTTTCATATAATTGGATGGCATAAATGTGATCAAGTTTAATGAGTTAGAAGAGATTTCTTGATTATCTACTATTTGGGTTGGAAAATCTTGATTTTTATTTAAAAATCGCTAATTTCTGGAAAATCCTTATTACTATGAAATCAGACGTTATTATTTATATTCAAAAGAGTTCATGGGTATATCATAGCTTGTTCTTGTAAGTCATATGCATTTGAAATATCCTCTGTTAATTCAATTGATATTTTGGGGCAAAAAACCTAATTTATGTGCAAAATTCACTTATTTCTGTGAAAATTGTTTTAAATCTATATTTTTTATTCAATCAAAGCTGGAGAGGTTTCATATAATTGGATGGCATGAAAGTGATCAAGTCTAATGAGTTAGAAGAGATTTCTTTGATAATCTTGCTTTTTTGGGTGGAAAATCTCAATTTTTATTTAAAAACCGCTGATTTCTGGAAAATCCTTATTACTATAAAATGTGTGGTTATCATTTATATTCTAAAGTGTTCCTGGGTATATCATAGTTTTTCCTTGTACGTCATATGTTTTTGAAGTATCATCTGTTAATTTAATTGGTATTTTGGTGCAAAAAATATGTTTTATATGAATATATAGCCTATATCAAGAAACTTACTATTGAAAGTCTTATATTTCAGTTGAATAGGAAATACAGAGGATAATATTCATAGTTTGAAATATGATACTTTCAATAGTAAGTTTCTTGATATAGGCTATATATAATTCATAAAAAATATATTTTTTGCACCAAAATACCAATTAAATTAACAGAGGATACTTCAAATACATTTGACGTACAAGGACAAACTATGATTTACCCAGGAACACTTTAGAATATAAATGATAACGACACATTTTATAGTGATAAGGATTTTCCAGAAATCAGCGGTTTTTAAATAAAAATTGAGATTTTCCACCCAAAAAGCAAGATTATCAAAGAAATCTCTTCTAACTCATTAGACTTGATCACTTTCATACCATCCAATTATATGAAACCTCTCCAGCTTTGATTGAATAAAAAATATAGATTTAAAACAATTTTCACAGAAATAAGTGAATTTTGCACATAAATTAGGTTTTTTGCCCCAAAATATCAATTGAATTAACAGAGGATATTTCAAATGCATATGACTTACAAGAACAAGCTATGATATACCCAGGAACTCTTTTGAATATAAATAATAACGTCTGATTTCATAGTAATAAGGATTTTCCAGAAATTAGCGATTTTTAAATAAAAATCAAGATTTTCCACCCAAAATAGCAAGATAATCAAAGAAATCTCTTCTAACTCATTAAATTTGATCACATTAATGCCATCCAATTATATGAAACCTCTCCAGTGTTGATTAAATAAGAAATATAAATTTTAAAAAATATTAACAGAAATAAGTGAATTTTTCACATAAATAAGGTTTTTTGCCCCAAAATAAGATATAAATTAAATTTCAGTTATCAAATACCATTTCTATCCATTTATAATAAGAAACAGCATAATATCAAAGCTAAAACATATAAATTTAGGCAAATTAAAAGAGCTAGTACTTATTTTCTCAAAATAAGTGGTTTTTGCATAAAAATGCATATTTTACCCCAAAATGATGGTTTTAATTGATTATTACATTTAATTTCACAATCATCTGACAAGATGATTACTTTCTATAATGATAATAGCTTTAAATGTATAGTTTTAGCAAAGAAAATGAATTAATAAAATTTTTCCAGAAATCTGTATATTCTAGACAAAAACAGGCATTTTGCCCCAAAATTAAGTAGAAAATATACCTTTTATGTTTCATACATGTAATTTATGAGTGAACCTAAATAATTACAGTTCAAAATACATTCCTGCTATCATTTCAAGAACTTTTATAGATTCAATAAATATTCTCCAGAAATCAGCTATTTTTAAATGAAAAAATACGTTTTTCCCCAAAAAACACGCTGATTTTGAATGAAATGTTAGTAAAACATATATAATCTGATAGAGTGTGAAAAGTTACACTAGAAAATAGCTTTCAATCATTGCTTTTATAACAAAAAAGGGTTCTTTAAATAAATATACAGAAATCTGAGATTTCTGATTGAAAATACAGGTTTCTGTATAAAATAATTAATTTCGAGGATTTTGCAAAAAAATAAGAATATAAAATATATGTCATTTGAAAGAGGAGACTTTAAAGATGTTTTTGAAATCATCACTGAACGATCATATGCAATAGTGAGGAGCTGAGAAGCAGAAAGAAATTAAAATTTCCTCAAATTTCTGTGAATTTTGGCAAAAATTCGACTTTTTTACCCCAAAACACACAGTAAAAATAGGAATTGGAACTTGCAACTTATTTCATCTGAAAGAGCATCAAAAATACTATATATTTACACTTTTCAATTTTTAAAAACATCAACCATATAAGAGTTATAATTTTTTTCCTATTTTCAGTGATTTTTGATTAAAAAAACATGTTTTTACCAAAAAAACACCACTTTTGCAATGGAAATTTCCATGAGACAAATTTTTACCTGAAAGAGCGCAAAAAATGCTACAAAGTTAGGCCGGTTTTGGAGGATCAAGGGGGGGTGCACCCAACCCAGTGATACATCCCAGACTATAATAAAAAGTATTGGTCGTACAGTACAGACTTACACTGTTAGTTGCAAGACTTCGAGATTTATCCCCTATATGAATTTTAATCAGAACATTTATAGTCGAGGTAGAAAAAAAAAAACCTCATTTTTTTTCTGATTTGTGAGCTGCGTGGACAGTAGATGCTGACATTATGTTTGCGGACGGCAAATACTGATTTTACGGTGCAAACATCCGGCAATGTGTTATAGTATTTGCAAATCTTCTTATCAAAATGAAATTATTTTGTAATCCTTGCTAATTAAAGATGTAGGGTGTAACCCCCCCCCCCCCCCCCCCCTTGCGATAAATGATAACATCTGCGTATATGCAAGATAGCCATTGTCTTTTTCTAATACTCATTTCGTTATATTTTCTTGTTTCAATACTTTATAGATTAAAAGAACGCTATATACATCTTCATAAGTTTGAATTGAATAAACGTATACTCAAAACATGTCACCTAAACTTGCAAGCGTGGATCTATAGTGTGATGGGTTGGGGAGGGGGTAGTCTGAACCACCCCACCCCATCCAACGTGATATTTGCAAAAAGAAGAGACTTTTCCAGATTTTTATTTAAAAATTATAGGTAACAAAAAAGAATTGGCTGAGCCCTCATAATAGATCATCCATTACAAACGGTTGGTGATCCGATGCGATTTTATCGATTATCAATCGGTTACGCAATATTATATCATTTACACTCTGAAAGGTGATTTTTTACGACAATAATTACTGCAGCACCTCAAATGTGCTTGTATTGATACATTTAAAGTCGTAACGTTGAAATACACTTTTTCAGAAAAAGGAAGGTTTTTCTTATTTATATATATACATTTTCTCAAGGCATATGGGGCTCGGTACCTCTCATTTTAAAGGTACGGTCCCTGAAAATTAATTAATTTTACAAAATTCTATGATGCAAAATCTTTCTTTTCATGTAAAAGTTTACATTCTCATTTGTATAAATTCAAATTTTCAGACGAATCTAACGCAAACATTAGCAGTTATAGTCGTTTGAAAACATCATTTTGAGTTTGGGGTGCGCAGCTCTAATTCATTCCACTGGCGCCACCTACAATGTAGTGCGTTTTTACAATAGAGATATAATACAAATTCGGCAATATTATGGTTGTTACTGCATATTGTCAAATAAAACTTTTTATGGCTCCTTTTTTCCTCAATCTATTAACAGTCATGAGAAATAAACTTGCTGTACCGACACTGTTAAGTGTTGACCCTTAAAAGCCTGACAGACGTACATGTAATTTGATTTGACAGAATAGGGGAAATATCTGGTGGAAGAGAAGGGGATAGAAATATGTAGAAAAAATATATCTAGCTACATCCCCAAAAAACGCACCGAAATTTGGTATTTAATTTGAATGGTTATTTGTAAACGAAATGACATCAAAGTATATGTACATAAATGACTTTCCTGATAATATATTAATTCTACAAATAATCTAGCTGTAATAGATAAATAAAGGATGTATGAGCACAAAACGCGAAAGGAAAAAAAGAAATATGAATGAATAAAAAATTAAACCCAGTGGCGGATTTAGAGGGGGCACCCCCCCCCCCCTTTCACCCAAAGTTATTGATTAAGAATACTCTTTTTATGCTTGATATCTTTATTTTTGGGGAAAAAATTCGGCTCGCCGCACATAATTTTTCATTAGATGTCTTATTTTTTCGTCTTCACTTTGTCTTCAACTTTCTTTGTCATCGTGTTTGAACGAATCAATATGTCATAAAACATAATTATACAAAATTCAAAACTAAACTCTCACTGAGCTTTTCCTTACTTCTAAAAAGCTCTGTTCGGTCGACATAACTGTTTTTTCTGTTAATGTTTAATGTTACGTATTATGGGTCCATCCAACCTTAGTGTCTTGTTTAAGTAATTTTATAGGAACAAAGCAAAACATTCATGCAATTTTCGAACGAATGAACATCAATGACTTACATGTATTCTTTAAATTTTACGAAGCGTTTGGTCGGCGTAACTTTTTTTCCGTTACGCATCTCGAGTTGAGGCCAGAGAACTTCGTTTACCGTATCAAAGTATCTTGAGGAGAATCCGGATCCTATTCATGGTATTCCTGGGCTTACAACGAAACTGACAGAAAATGTACCGGATCTTTCAAATTATTTACGGTACGCATGTAGGTTGAACACATGAATACCATTCACGAACGTATACATGTAAATAATCCGGTTACTTTTCCTCCTTGTCTACGTTTTGAATATCCAATTAAATAATTTCTTTGCCAAAGAAAGAAATATTTCGTTTCGTTACTTTTCATTTCTTTTCTTGTGCGTTTCACAATTTAAAGGACCCGTTAAACTCGGTAAATCCAGAGGTGTCCCGGGAACCAAGCGTTTGTCAAATAGTTTCCCTTCTTAAGCACATTTTATTAAGAATTTGGTATTTAAAATTAATTAATTTTTGAAAATTCGCATGTTTTTATCAATTCAAATTTCTTTAATGCTCTCCAGACACAGATTCAAATGTCGTGAAACACTTTTAACGGAATATTCTTGGATTTGAAAATTTAGTTGAAAGGCCTAGTCTGTTCATGATTGAAGAAGCTATTTACAAATCTACTTTCTTTAACTATAAATTGTTTGTATATCTTTTTAGAATAAACAGGAAAATGAATATCCGAATTATCGTATTAAACAAAGGAGGGGATCTTCAACAACACCAGGTTGCAGCACCCACAGCAAAACCCCAAAACACCCAATGCAAAAACACAGAGCAGACAAGCACAGAAAGAGACGCATAAGGGGCAAGGAACTTCAACGCACAACACAGCAACATCAAACACACAGGACTAATCATAATTATCTAATCATAATAATCATAATTAACCAATCAAAACTCAATCATATATTACCACACAAATACTCATGGAACATAATTTAAAAGAATAATTATGATAACGTTCCTAAGTCGGAACCGGCTACCCATTGGTATAGCTGGTGTATGCGTAGTCTTTAGTGTTAAATGTTTCTAAGTCGTATATCTCTTTTTCATCTCTTGCTGTGGCCATCTTTTCTGTGTTTTCGCTGTTTGTATTGCAACTGGGTATGGTTGGAGATCCCCTTCCTTCTTTAATACTAAAACAAGCAGTTTTGGAGACAAAATGGTGTGAATTAAGTCGTCTGTCAAAGAGTAGCCCTTTGGACAATACTGTGAGATATATTACCTTCTTTTGCCGGATATGAAAAAAAAACCGAGTGAATGACTCCTATTAAGTTTATAAATATAAACAATATACATACCAAACTAGGTCTAGGTGCATTCTCCCTTCATTGAATGGATCCGACATTGTCTGAATAGTGAATGTGATTGTTTTACCCCTTTTGTGCTCTATATACTAACCTAGATCTGGTATGAAATGTATCACAAACGCATATATCGAAGGATTAGAATTTTATGGTCTGACAAAGTACATTTAGGTCAAAGGTGCTCTTCCGTCAGTTGCCTTAAATTACCTCAATGTCAAATTTCTTTTTCTTAGCTGTGCAGATGGTTACTTTCTTCGTGCATAATGTTTCAATCGGAATAAACTACATGAGTGCTGGAGATAAAAACGAGTAGAACATTTTGGTTGGGGAAATATATGAAAGTCAGCTGGAGCTACGTGGATGTCAGACGTTGTTCAAAGATATCAACGCCAAAGTCGTGAATTGCATCAACAGCAATGACAAACTTATAAACAAAAGTATTGCCTTAACTGCCCTGATTTTAAAACTTCATACTGTACTTGAATTGAGCTTTTCCGGGTGCTCAAAATGACTTCCCCTTTTGCTACGTCAGAGGTGCAGTATGGTATATGTAATTGCTACTTTATCCCTTTTGGAGATATCCAGTCAACTGAATACCATTCTAATCCCAGACTTTTATCATTGAATGAAAGTCAAACACAAAATCCGCAATCAGATCCAAAAATAAGTAGGCGTACAAATATTTTACATGGCAAATAGATCAGATGTGACCTTATGGTTATTGATATTGTTTCCATAGTTATTAAGCCCTAAAATATTTGACCAATGATTTATCCGAAACAAAGGATGGGATCTCCAATAACACCAGGTTGCAGCACCAAAAGCAAAACCCCAAAACAACTAATGCAAAAAACAAAGAGCAGACACGCACAGAAAGAGACGCAAAAGGGAATGGGAACACCAACGCTAAACACAGAAACATCAAACACAAAGGACTACGCATATATCAACGAGACCAATGGACAACCGGTGCCGACATTGGGCGGCCATTGCTACGCAAGTAGCAGACGGTGTGGTTACTAATGACGAATATCTATAAAAAATTTAGATTTAGCAAGGGCTAATGTTAAATGTTTTGTTATCCGAAAGACATATTATCTTCTTTGGATTAGAACATATTATATCCTATGAATTACAATCTATATAATCCTAAAAATGAATCCCATATTGAATTGGATTCCTTAGATGCACAAATGTCAATACAAACAACAATTCATAGCTTGTTCATCCAGGTGTTCCAAAGAGACTCTCTCTATTTCGCTTATGAAAATTCTCACCCACATAAAAGAAGTATTGTGTTACGGCATACTCTTGAGTTTTAGTCAATCAGATGTGGATCCTCAACAACTCAAAAGTGTCAATAGACCATCTTAAATCTCTGACTCCAATACACATAACAAATCTTCGATTTTCCCACTCTGAACACCACCATACCTCAGCAAAAATTAAAACAATGTTAATAAACAACATGGACAGTATAATTGGCAAATATAAATACCTCATTTTAAGACGTAAAGAACTTATTTCTTCGTCAAGGGACACTCTGATTCAGAACACAAGTACACTGAAAACGAGACCTCATCAAGATACTTGATTTTTTTATAAACAATATTTTCGAGGTTGTTGGATGACAAATATTCCAACAATATGTTGGAATTGAATTGAACACAAACTATGTCCCTCTCCTAGCTGACATAATCCTTATTCATAAAAGGCAGAATGCATACAGTATCTTCTCTCAAACAGCAAAAGATGCTAGCGTCGCAGCTCAACTGGACTTTCAGATACATTGTTGACGTTTTCTCCATCAATTATCCAGTCATTCAGGATAACCTTGGCGCTATCTAGCACAGTGAACTGAAAATTAAAGAAACTACTGAGAGCACCACTTTAGACATACTACTATTGATAAATGACAACGGTCACTTGAGAACCTCTCTATATGACAAACGTGACGATTCTAATTTCACTATCACAAACTTCCCCATTATTTGCAGCAAAATTCCCTTTTCGCCTGCCTATTTAGTATACAATTCAGAACTAATACGTTATGCAAGTACAAAAACAAGGCTCGCCAGTAAGCTGCTTGCTCAATTGTATATTAGGACGTCACTAGGGAAGTTCTATGGTCGCTACAAAGACGTTATTGCTTATTTCGATATTTGGTTGATTATTCATGATATTCTTGAGTATGACCTTTCCACATCACAATCTTTTACCAATTTTGACATTGCCGGATTTGACATGTTTTATTTTGGCCTTCGTGGCGGGTATTGACATGCAGGAAGAGGACGCTCACTCCTTCCGGTCACCTGGTCCTGCTCCCAATCGGGGATTTGCGATTGCCTTCTTAAGGAGATTTACACAATAATGCCACACCCCCTTGGATCTTTGACTCCAGAACTACGATTGGTACTTCTTCTCCGGTAAACTACCGATGATTTTATATTTCTTTAACTCGCCTTTCAGTATACATGTAACCATACTCATTCCTTATTTACCGATTCTTGGACTACAACGGTAACAAGCCTACCAGGATCCAGACTCCATGAGGTCTCTTTCCGTCTAAATTCTGCAGTCGACCTCTTCTCGGTAGTATGTGAAGGTACTTCTTTGATGTCAATCCTTGAATTGTCTTTACAATGTTACACGTCTTCATATTCAATAGCATCATTTAAGAACAGATTAATTTGCAGCATGGACCAGAAATGCACGTTTTGGGTACCTAACCCTCCTCATTGATCCTCAATCTAAACAGTGAAATATGTCCAAAATGTGTGAAATAAACATTAGAGAAGTACCCATCAGTTATTCAGTCTCATAGTCGAGAAGGCAAGGCAAAATAATTAGATTTTCCACAGGAACGGCCGCAAACCCCGTAATGAAAACTAAAATTTCGAAGTGAGACCAGGTGCCCAGGGAGAGTCAGCGTTTCCTGATTGCATGCAACACCCGTCGCAACAGCTCCATAACCTGTCAAATTCGGTGATTGTCCTGATGTACACCTTGATGCGCGTATGTCTTGTTTAGTGATGACAACCATTCAATCACAATGTAGAATGTCACTGATCATTCTGGAACGGGGGATCTCGTTTCAATTTATTACATCCCTACAGCGACCGAAGAACTTCCTCAATGAGGATTTCAGCCGTTGTGTAACATAACATTGAACAAGTAGTTTACTTGCAAGCCGTCTGGATCTAATGATGAAATCTTCATATTTGGAACACGCCCTGGCGTACCGTATCAGTTGAGAAACACAAACACCATACACAGGAGATGACGGAATGTTGCTACTCATGAAAGGGAAGAAAGTTATGTGGAAGCTGAAATCGTCCCGCTTGTCATACAGTGAGGTGTTCAAATGGCCGTTTGCGTCAAAAGATAGGAGTATATCCAAGTACGAAGCGGATCTGTCGCTCTCTGTTGTTTCCCTGATCTCTAATTCATGAGGATAGATTTCATGTAGATGATCTGCAAAGTTCGGATTATTGATGGACAACACGTCATCCATGTATCTGAAGGTAAAATTAAACTGAGATGCGAGGTGATTTCGCCCAGTCGAGATTAAGGTCTGGATGAAGTCTTGAAAGTTATGTCCAAAAATGTACCGAAAGACGTAGCAGGATGGATGGGATTTATGCTACAGGACCCACGTTTTAGACATTTTAAACAATTTTGATAACAGAAATTTTCAAATGCGTTGAAGAAACGATCAACCGAAGTTGATTGAACTTGGCTATATGTGCCCCGGGGACTCTTGGTCCACCAGCAGTCCAATACCATATGTGTATTTTTGACATCAAAACTTTGTTCGTTGTTGTGTGTTCGTATTGAATCACGGCTCCATTAACCATTTTGTCATGTTGCAAAAGTCAATTATTTTTTTTACTTTAGAGTTCCACCTTGTACATAAACTTTAAGTTAGAATAAAGGGAAACCTAAAAGATAAGATCATTCCTATTTATCATATCTCCTTCATTACAAATTTAACAACATATCAACTACATCTTTCAAATAAGGGACGAAATAGCAACAACGGCATACATTCTCTAAGTAGCCCATTTAATCCCAATGTTTTACCAATAAAGAGTTTTGTTATCTTGGCTAAAAGTTTTGATATGCCTGTAGATTCAAGTGAACAAATATTAAAAGTATCATCGGAATGCATGCTAAAGGGAGGGAACATATGTCCTGTCCAGATTATACAATGAAGTGACCTTGACCTATGACGTATGACGGATAATCACACCATTCGCTTAATTAAAGTGAATGGCCGCCCAAAGGTACCGCCGGATGCACATTTGACGCCGGGTTTGATAGTAGATGTTTTGAATATTTTCCCTGACATGGTCGCTATAGCACTTTCTATATATACATAACTTCAGACAGTGCATGTACTTTATATATTGTCTTCATTTTCGTGCATGGACATCGACGGCGGATGCGGCTAGCCAACAGGGGATGCTTACTCCTCCCTGGCACCTGGTCCCACCTCTAGCTTGCTAGGGGTCCGCCGATGCTCAATTTGGTGCTCTATTGTGAGTGCGGATTAGATTTTCGTCAGGATCTTTTTAACACATTGGGGTTCCTTATTTTGTGTATTTCGTTTGTATTTTATGGATTAGTTCGTCTTTTTTGTTGTTTTTTATCGTTCTGTGTGAGTGCTGTTTTGTGTTGCGTTCTTCGCTATCGTTTGTTGATTTATTTATCAGATGTTCGTCTCATTATGCTGGTATAAACCACTACGATCTGTGAAGAGTTTTCCTGTAAATACACATTCATGATCATGACCCGTCCTTTTGTTCTTAAAATACCTTCTCTGTGAAATATACATTCATGAAAATGTACTCTGGAAAAGGTTAAACCAATGATATAGATATACTGTGACCTTGAACTTCGACCAATGACCTTAATTCATTATCATGATACACTTTGATGTGATTAGTAAACGTCTGTGATATGTTATGTTAGGCACCTGGTCTCACTCTCATATCGGGAGTTCGCTTCTTTTCATATGGTGGAGGTTTTTGTTTTTGTTTGCTTTGGTTCCTGTTTTATCCTGATTTTGTATGCCTTCGGTTTCTGATTTTCTGAATTATCGATTTTGTACTGTAGACAGGGATATGGTCATTTTCCATATTTGTCATTGAAATCTTTGAAGCAGGCATGGAGTTTTGTCATGGACAAGGTTTTACCGATAAGTCTTATGTGACCTTGAGCTTTGGCTAATGGCCGCGCTTATGACAGACCCCTTGGTCTTTCTCAAAAATTCTTTGAGACATAATTGAAAGCCAAGAACAGGGGACGAAGTTATATCCAGGAAAATGTTATACCCATTCAGCCTATTGACTTTCCATCAATAGTGGTTGCAAAGTAATTATACATGTTTCTTTACTGAAAATATAAAAAAAAAATGATTTAATAAACGGAAAGGTGGTTCAAAATCAAAGAATAAACATAATTTCTAATTTGCTTTTATTGGAATAAATATTGATTGCGAACCTATTTTCAATACGAATTGTGCATAATTTAATTGGTTAACATTTTTATCACCATCACATTAAATTCATAGCTTAAAAGTCAATTCACTGTAAGAATAAGAGAGTTTCTCATTTCATTGTTGAACGAGCTTTCAATTTGATATCTATAGGTTTCCCATCACTGTCCAACTTGAATGTCTGCCTGATCTTGTAGTCTACGGCTTTGTCATTCGCAGCTAGAACCATTTCCCGACGTTTGCAGTCCACACATTTGTACCCATACACCACGGTTTCACTGACGTGGAGAGCGTCATATACCACATTACGTAACTTCAGATTCTCCTCTTTCTCTTTTGAAATGACTTTGTCTTCCTCTGTCATGATACTTGTCTCAGATTTAATTTCAAGTATGACACATTCTTCTCTATCAATTTCGGTCTCCCTTCCCATTGGTTCCATAAAACGGTGAAGAAGGAAAAATTCCTCCATAAAAATTAGAACGCTCAGCCTATGAACGCTCATGTATCCATGCTTATGAGCGAAAATTTCTTCAGACGTACTTGTAATGATTCCAATCAAAGCGTTCAGAAGTAGTCCATAAGTTATTATAAGAAAAACGATTAGCAAAGTAATTGCTAGCCAGGATGACCTTGAGTCAAATACCTCATCCACGTTGCTTAGCCCTAACATTGCATGGAACATTGTAAACATTGTCCTTCCAAACGTCTCAAAATTTTGAATGGGAACGTAAAGTCCATTTTCGTCAATCTTGTATTTCAGCAGGTCATGGAGACAGGCGGCAAACGCAACAAGAAGAAAAAGAAAGACCAGTACAAACCCTAAGATATCTCTGACTATAACTCGCCTTACAAGAAAGGTTATTTGACCACATTTCTCTATCGCACGAAGAAATATTGTTGCAAACAGCCAACCAAAAAGTACAGAAAAAACAAGTGCCTCGCCATTGTAATTTTTGCTGCCTCCGCCAAGGAAAATAGAATCCACAAAAATGCAAATAATAAAGAACAGGTACATAAAGAAATAGTCGGTATTATGAAAAGAATTTTTGAGAGCTTCCGGTTTCGCTATAGTCCTCGAAAAGATAAATAGAGCCAGTGGGATAGTAAATACGAAACCAAACAGAAGAATCAGCCAATATGCTACCACGACAAAGTCATTCTCAATTTCTCCATTTAGCTCTGTCGGTACATTTCTGGAGTCGTTTCGGAAGAAAACGTCGATTCTGACAATGGAATAGGCAGTCAGAATAATCATAGCTGTATAATGAAGAAACATCCATATCAGAAACAGCGGTAGATATGATCGCCACTTGAGTTTAATTATGTATGCAATAATCTCATGTTTAACTACTGCTAGAGCTGTGTCGTTGTGGGTGTTATTGGCAAATATCATCTCCAAGACAGAGTCGCTTGTAGGGACCCAAGATTTACTTCCATCTTTCTTTCTATTCGCTTCTCTGTTTGTCAGACTATCTAGGTACGTGATGTCATAGATTTTCCTTTCGTATATACCCTGACGTCCACCACGCAAGTAGACATTCTTCAAGGACATAAGGTAAGTGCAGAGTTCACTGACATTCTTAACAACTGCCAACTGAAGCGGTGTCCGTTGATCATCATTCACCATCGTGAAGAGCCTTTTCACATTAAAGACTTTGGAGTCGGCGACATATCTGTAGATGAAACCTATCATGTCCCTAATTTCCACCACTTTTTCTGGTCGGACTGCGGCATATCCTATTAAAGAATGGATGACGTTGTCACCCCAAGAATTCTGAAGGTAGACGTTCGCTCCGAGTTTTAATAAATAATCCACCGTCTGTTTATTAAGTTTAAGGGCCGCAATAGACAGAGCATATTCCCCTTCCATGACTGTCCCTTTCCTGTCTCTTGAGTGAGCTGGACTATCAAGAAGCTTTCTACAAATACCTGCATGTGTCTCTTGCATTAGAACATCGTATAAGATATGAACTTTCTTATCGTCGTTACTAGTATTGCAGCATGCAAAACGTTCTCGTCCTGTCGTGCACATGTTCTGTCTCTGTACATTAGGGAATTTTCATCGGAATAAAGTGCAAGCTTTTCGAGATATGACTGGTTTGATTGCATGCATACGCATTTGCATTGCTCTGTACAAACCATCAGGTCTGTTTCCGAGATCAGCCAATCCAGCTTGGGGATTTCTTTGAAATCTTTCCTCAAATGCATTTTGGAGTAAGCCACCAATCCCGACTTTCATCGTCGTCATGAACGCCAATATCCAAGTCGGAAAAATCTTCATATATATAACCAGGATCATCGTCCGGTGGTTGGTGAGATATCTTTTCCGTGTTTGAATTTCTAGGGCTGCGGGATTCTTCTCTCGAAACCCCGACTTTGTTATCAGTGCGTTCTACGTCTGTGTCGAAGAATGTGTCGTGCTGATCAATAGTATCTGACAAATAGAGAAGCTATAGAAGGAAACAAGTAAAGATTTTCATTTCATTGGAAAAGATTATGTGCGCTATTTGCTTGACTGAGATTTAAAGAAAACAATAACTAATGCAAAGTTTAATTTGAAGAGGTATCAAGTTTTGAACGTTCTCGCGAGTTTATGTTTTTTATACATACCCGACTTTACTGTTGTTCCTCTTGGATCTGACATTGCAGCAACAAGGATTTATCTGAAAAGAAAACATGTTCAACATTTTAAATTTTGTGTTCCATGTAGGCGCTGTAATGTGTCTAGTCCTCCTATTGGGTTTTTGATCACTTTTTTGTTTTGCGTGATGTCTGTTGCTTATTGCATTATGTGGTTGAGTTCCGCTGTGGTCTGTGCAGGTACACTACTAGTTTTTCAGCTATATCCCTTACTTATTATAAATACTGCATAAAACCATTGATATGAAGACTGCTCTCTTTATACTTTTTATACTTCTAATACTATCATATGAATACGATAATTATGGTTACCAATCATAAAAACAGATATTTTGAAAGAAAGCTACTAAGTACCTGTTTTTCTGTATGGTGGTACTTGCTCCTCCTTTCCCTACATGAATCAAAGATGACGACGAGTATAGCAATTAAAACAACAAGATCCCTTACTCATATTCAGAGATGAAACAAATGAGACACCTAAGTAACATTACACATCAGTATTGATAAGCTGCAGTCATACTACCTAGTCCAAAACGCTGTATTTATAATATATTGATTTAAATGTTTCTCGGGCATGCATTATGAACTTGCCAAGTGTTCATTATAATTTAATTCTAATCAGCCTGACTTGTCGCTACATTGTAGAATTATGAATAATCTTTAATAGAATTACAGTTTAAATGCTTTTGTCGATCAAACAATATCAGTGCTATACAGCGGTAGTTGGTATAGTTTGTCAAACGTTTTCGACGAGTCTTTTTTCTGTATGTATTTAATTAACCTTTTTTCCTGCTAATGGAACGAACAAATTCAAAATCGCATGTTTTTTCCTATCTTCGTACTCTTGATTCAAGCCTCTTTAATGTTGAAATGATTGAAATAAATTTAGAAGGTATATAAGACCTTCAATTGTCAACAGTTTCTTTTTTATAGAAGAAAATTCCAATATCATTTTTCGGTTAATGACAGTATGATGTCATTTAAATTCACACACAGAGAATAATATTATACATGCATCATTTAAATCATTTTTAATGGTAAATTCAATGTAAAAGATCTGTGACCAATATGCCAAATCAAAACGAAAAAGTTTATAGTCAGATTAAGAAAGTCTTGATTCATAGCATTATAAGAACTTTTGGAAAATGGCAACTGCATTATCGCATTGTCGTCTTTTCTGACTTTCTTCTACGTATTATTATATAAGCATAACCCTTTTTGTCACAAAACAGGTTAATGTTTGTACGCCATTTTGTTGAGTCAATATACAATGAGAGTACGCCGGGTCATGTTCCCAGCTTTAAAGCTGCATGTTAATGTTGATAATCCATTAAGGTATGATGCGGTATTTTGTTTTGTTTTGTTTTGATTTTGAAGTGTCCGACAAGATCTGTATGTAGTTTGGCAAGTGTAAATGTAAAAAAAGAGCCGATGGATAGTTATCGGCTTCATGTCCTAGACTGGAGTTGCCTGCTCTTACTTTGTAGATATTTATATCTAGACACGCAATGCCAGTCTACCTCATGTCCTCACTAAAACTTGTCTGTGTCCCACTACTTAGCTTCTGCATTCATTCTTGAAAGTACCTTTATATTCTCATATTGGAACACCTCACACTAACTTTCGATGAAAATAGGATACCACTAAGTAAGAAATTAGATTACGCTTTATAATGGACGCAATCAATTCGATCACAATATAGGGTACCCATATACTAAACGAATGCTCAAAAGGCAACGCCTTTGCCGAATCAAAGAATTCTTTCGTATAATTAAATCAATAGACAGAAGAGCTGAAAAGATCCAAGGCCGTTTCATTGAAGTATTTTACTAAGTCTTATCTTTCTTCCACTGTATATTGAAAGATTCATGAATGAACTTAGCCTGTCCAAAAAGATGAGAATTGACGGTATACATTTATATGTACCATACTTTTATGAGAAAGTCAACAGTATTTTTTTCATTATTACTTTTAATGCGCTGAAAATTCATTATCTTGACACAGGCAGCTTTATTGTCGTTTATATCAGAATATGGAGAACACAGTTTGTATACAGCTGGCTCATCAATATGTGCAGAAAGTTATGAAACACTTCTAAAAAATACATAGCAAGTAATACGTTGTCTGGATTACGTACAGCGTCCAGCTTTTTACGGATGCGAAGAGGTATCCAAGAATGCATATGTGTCAAATAAAGAAAAACCACCCTTACTGTAAATTAGGGTCACAAACAAGATAAGACGAAACATTGTTAACTCATTCAATTACGTGTGTGTATATCAAGAACATTAGGCATGCAAAAAACCAGTCCTTGGTAAACTGATTGAAGCCAACTCATGGACTCATCAGTTGAATAGATCGACCAACATATCGTAACCGAATGTGTGACAGTTCCACTGAATTGAAGCGGTGGGTATTGCATGCAAGCAGGATATGCTTACTCTTCCTGGACATCTGGTCTCGCTCCCATATCGGGAGTTCGCTTCTTTTCATATGGTGAAGGTTTTTGTTTGTTTGCTTTGGTTCCTGTTTTATCCTGATTCGGTATGCCTTCGGTTTCTGATTTTCTGAATTATCGATTTTGTGCTGTATACAGGAAAATGGTCATTATCCACATTTGTCATAGTACTGGGAATTATTTTTCACGTTTACCTTTTATTCTCTTCGTCACAGTTAGTTAATGCTGGAAACGATATATCACAGTGAATGGTAAATACAAAGCGAGAGAAATTACGAAACAATGTATTTTATACAAAGAAGCAAAGAATTTAATGATAAAAGGAAAAGGATCTAAAAGGCAATAAATACAAAAAAAAAATACAAATTGTTAATAAAATCGCAAATAAGGAGTAAAAAGAAGAACCAAACAATGCTGCCACAGAACATCCTTCTTTAGAAAAAATATCCAATTGCGACGAACCAGACGCCATTTGGTACTTTGAGCTCAAATTATGGTTCGTTGCGGTGCTGCCTAGTAGTCATCTCTTAAGTCTCATTTACTCATCTAGTAAAGCGGGTCCAAACATACCTTGCGGTTTACCAAGAAGACGCTAAATACGAATGGACGTAGGATGCAAGAAAGGTAACCTCCGATATTTTGATGATAAGTCAGAATGAAATGACAAATTTGAATGGAAGAATTTTGCAATTTTTCACTTTGGATCAATATGTCGCTAAACGTATAAGAGCTTCTCTCTGGAATCATCATTGGAATGTAAGTTATTGGAAAAAAAAAACGCTGCAACAAAGGGTGAGTGATAAGAATAAAGATAAACGAAGTCTAGATTTCTGCTGTTCTAGAGAGGGCTATTCTAATGTTGGAAAACCTTTAGCCCGATCCATTTCAATGTTTACATTGAATACAATATGTTTAAATCAACTCCGCTGTCAAAGAAATTAATGTAAAACATGTGGTCATAGAACCCTTGAAGACATATTTCCTGCTTTAATTTCATACTGGTCAGTTCATTTTGTTTTTTAATCGTCAAATAGGCTCATCTACCTAAGATTAAAATAGGAACTTTCATAGAAAACTAGTCAATCGGTATTATGTTGTTTAACGTATATGAGTCTCCCTTCACTGTCCAGATTGAATGTCTGTCTAATTTTGTAGTCGACTGAGTTTTCATTCGCAGCTAGGACCATTTCCCTGCGTTTACAAGTCACGCATTTGTATCCATGAATGATTTTTTTATTGACGCGAAGAGCATCGTGTACTACGTTACGTAACCTCTGACTTTTTTCTCTTTCTTTTGAAATGTTTTTGTATTCCTCTGTAACTGATCCTGCCTCGGATGAGATTTCAAGTTTGACCCAATATTCATCTTCCATTTCGTCACGTTTGGTTTCAATATCCTTTCCGGTGCGTTCTTTGTCGTCTTTTTCGGTGCGTTCTCTATCTTTGGGTTCTTCATCTTTCCTGGTGAATTCTTTATCTTTGGGTTCTTTGTCTTTCCCGGTGCGTTCTTTATTTTTCGGTTCTTTATCTTTGGTTCCTCCTGTATTAATCTCCTCTCCGATGGGAACAGTAAAATGGCGAAGAAGGAAAAATTCTTCCATAAAGATAAGAACACTAAGAGTGTTAAGGCTCATGTATCCATACTTATGAGCAAAAATTTCTTCAGACGTGCTTGAAATGATTCCAATCAAAGCATTTAGAAGGAGGCCATATGTGATTATAATAAAAAGTATGAGCAATGTAATTGCTAGCCAGTATGACCTTGAATCGAAGACTTCATCAATGTCAATCAACCCTAACATTGCATGGAACATTGTGAACAATGTCCTTCCATATGTTTCAAAATTTTGAGTAAGAACATGTTGTCCATTTTCATCGATCTTGTATTTCAACAAGTCATGAAGACAGGTAGCAAAAGCTACAAGAAGGAAAATGAAAACCAATAAAAATCCTAAGACATCTCTAACAATGAATCGCCGTACAAGAAAGGTTATTTTACCACATTTTTCAATAGCGCGAAGGAAAATTGTTGAAAACAGCCAGCCAAAAAGCACTGATAACACGAGTGCTTCGCCATTGTAACTCCTACTACCTCCTCCTAGCAAAATGGAATCAATAAAAATACAGATCACAAATACTAAGTACATAAAAAAGTAATCAATATTATGCAGAGCATTTTTGAAGGGTTGAGGCTTATATAAAGTTCTCGCAAGAATAAACAGAGCTAGAGGGATAGTGAATACGAAACCAAACAGAAGAGTTAGCCAATATGAAATTACAACAAAATAATTGCTGGTTTCTCCATTCAACTCTGTTGGTACATTTCTTGAAACATTGAGGAAAAAGACGTCAATCCTAACAATAGAATATGCGGTCAGAATAATCATTGCTGCATAGTGAAATAGCATCCAGGTGACAAACAGCCACTTATATGCCTTCCATTTTAGTTTTATGATGTACGCAATTATCTCATGATTCACCACATCTAGCGCAGTGTCATTGTGCGTGCTATTGGCAAAGATCATTTCTATCACGGAGTCGCTTGGAGGGGCCCACATAATACTTCCCTTTTTGTTTTCCTCTTCGTCTTCCTCTTTGTCTTTCTCTTTGTCTTCCTTTTTGTCTTCTTCTTCGTCTTCCTCTTCGTCTTCATCTTCGTCTTCATCTTCGTCTTCCTCTTCATTTTCCTTTTTGTTTTCCTCTTTAGTTTCTTTTTGTTCTTCTTCGTCCATTTTCTTCATGTGTGCCTTTCTATTTGTCACACTATCCAGGTAAGTGATATCGTAGGTTTTCCTCCTCTCGATACTATCCGGATACCCACCACGAAAATATACGTGTTCGATCGACAACAGGTAGGTACAGAGTTCACTGACATTCATCAGCACTGCTAACTGCAGAGGAGCAAGATGGTTCTTATTCTTTTCTCTAAACAATACTCTTACTTCGAAGTGCTCAGAATTCGAGCAAAATGTGTATATGAAACCAATCATATCCCTAATTTCAAGGATTTTCTCTGGCACCATGGCAGCATATCTGACCAAAGAATGAATGATATTGTCACCCAAATGGTTCTTAATGTAGACGTTTGGTCCAAGTTCTAATAAATATCCCACGATTTGTCTATTAAGGTTCAGGGCAGCTACAGTTAAGGCGTGATCCTTAATTACTCTTCCATGTACGTGTTTTGATTTAAATCGCCTATAGAGAAGTCTCTTCCAAATATCTTTGTGTTTCTGGATATCTTTGAGTACCTCGACCAAAATACGAACTTTCTCGACATCGTTAGTACGAACTGCAAAATCCAATACATTTTCTTTTGTTTCTTTATCTCTGTACCACAATAACATTTCGTGAGAGGTATTTGCCAGTCTTTTGAGATTTGAAGGTTCGAGTATCTGCTTAGGCATTTTCATAGCTCTGTATAAACCATCTTTTCTTTTTCGAAGAATATCCAGTCCTGCTTGTGGATCTTCTTTGATTATTTTCTGAAGTTTTTCTTGATTATTTTCCATTTCCTTAGTTTCGACACCGGGATGGTTGTTTGAATCTGTAGGAATAGTGGGTTTTTCTTTTGATAGCACGACCTTTTCATCTTTGTCCTTTATTTCTGTGTCGAAGAATTTCTTATCGTCTTTGTCTATGAAATCAAAACAAAAAATACAAAAGAAACGGATTTTCCATAGAGATTTAATCTATGCTTAATTGGTTCTATAGAATATATACACCCAGAAAAAAAGTTAAGCAACAGCCCAATATTTCGGAGTCCTTACAAATGTATACTTTAAACGATAGCTCCGAGAAGTTTTCATAAACTATATCAAATGCAATTGTTTTTGTACATGACTTTACACCTTTTGTTAACATATAATTCTAAAATGATATCGATATTGAAACATTTGACTTGGATAGAGCCTCAAATAAAAAGACTGTATTTTTGAGGGAAAATAATATAGAATAAAATTTGAAGACAAGTATTGAAAACTTAAGGTTACAGGTACTTGAAAAAGAGATAAACCACATTAGGCTCAAGATTCACAAATCTAATACGGTTTTCTTTCAAAACTTTAGTATTACCGATAATTCCCGGTAAATATATTTGTTGCTCATAATTGCTCTATATTCGATGTTCATCGATGTTAATGATGGCTTTCAGCCAAATTTTGCTGCAAAGCGGAATGTCTTGTACTTTTGTAAAAAGATTAGAGTCTGGTCTTGAAAAATATGTCAATTATAACAGCTTTTAACAATTATTTTTATCCTTATAATGTTAATTAATAGAACGGGGCATTTTGACTTGTTGCAAAGTTTTACAAAAGCGTTACTATGACACAACAAAGTATTTCAAATCAGGATGAACGATAACATGCATTTTTTAATTTTTTTTCGAAGGACAGAGTTTCTCATTGAAAAATATGTAAAAGAAAATAACTTCTGACAAAGAGTTCTTATCATTTTGATGTCAAATATGGGTACTGAGTACTTTTTTTAGATTCTCATTTTGGGGTGGGGGTACACAAAATGTACTTTTCTGGAACAGTTTTAGCTATTTCACTCTTTGAAAGCATTATCTATAAAGAAATATACACATTTGATGATATTATGGTAGAAATTATTACAAGAATGGTTTAAATCTGAAATTATTATCATATATATCAGGTCTTTATCTATCAAAATTCATTATTTTGCGACAGATCTAGAAGTTGGTTTACATATATATATTCAGTAGACCACTCGTCAATCAAATGAACGATGATATGTTATCTTAATAATTATTACAAATATAAGTTATCAGATATCAATGTTAAATAAACAAAATTGTTGCTTTCCTCTGACAAAGAATTTTTGGATTCTTGAGGCACCTTAATGTCTAACTTAAATTGTTTAAAATCATACCCGTCCCCATTTCAATCCCGATTCAAAATAAGTTGCATAATACAATTATGTTGAATAAAGTAATATTGTCTAAATAAAAAATCGGATCTATATCATGATATATAATTTTCAAAAATTTTTCGTCAGACCAGCTTTTTGCATTAAAAACAATTTCACCGTTGCTTAACTTTTGTCTTTGTGTATATATTTCAACATGGACAATTTCAACCTTAAGGCTGGTATCGCTGCTGGTGGACTATTAGTCCCCGAGGATATGGCTCGCTTATATTTAGTTATATTAAGTGAAATATATTCTAAATTTTCTGCCATTAAGATATTCGATGGGTAATGAAGGGAATTATGCCAAAACATTGAAATTAGATGTATTTATCATTCAATATATTTCTGTGTTAAATGCTATTATAAAAAAATTGCACTAGCCTAGTAGATATCGAAAGAAGAAATATTTTGAGAAGGATAGTGTTGATTGGTTATCCCCTCTTGATTAAAAATAAAGAAAAAATTAATTGCAGAAAAATTAATAGGTAAACTTTTGATTTTTCAGCGAAATTTGATGACACGTATTTTTTAGATTTTTTTTTACAAAAGGGCCCATAACTCATAAAGTAACCATTTCTTTCAATATCTAAATTGGTCAAGAATTTTTGATTAATTTTTACTTTATAACTATGCTGTGTTTTTATGTCTCAGGATTGCATAATGGATGACTGAATTACTTCTCATTACCCATTGAATATCTTAGATTAGAATTAAATTTTTAAAACTAAGGGGTATCAGCTTTGTCCTTAAGTTTGGGTTTTGGCATAATCTTTAGGTCATGTTCTTGTGCCTACCAATCAACGTTTGGGGTTTTTTGCCAAATTTTCACTGAAATACGCTTCTGAATACTCTCTACACAAAATTTGAAGCCGCTCACTTTTGGCAGGAGGAATTTAAAAGTTTACATTGTAGACGGCGCCAGATAAAATACTTTGGCTTTATTCAACCTGTTTGGCATTTAAAAAAACCACTGGCAAGGATATTATATCCGCAACAAGCGTCTACTGTACAATAAAATTGGTACTATAGAACATATATTTTGATAGTGACAACTTCATTGATAATTTATTTTCTGTTTTAAAATTCTTAGGCAATTGAAAAAAAAATCAATTCATGTTAGAATGAAATCTTTATTAGTTAGCTAGAACCTTACTTTATTCATTAATATCTATTCTACAGTTTGATTTATATATTTATGTATAAAATTTACCAAATCTTCTATTTTACATACCAGACTTTGTTGTTGCTTTCCCTTGATCTGTCATTGTATAATCGTCGAATGGATATATCTGAAACAAACGTTAATTTCGTACATGTAATTACGTGTTCACATTGATTTATTTAAACATGGAAATCATAATTTAAGGTCATTCCTTACAAACTTTGAGTAGCATATCTTAAAGATAACAAAAATCATAAAAAACATTGAGCTTCTCCAGAATTTTCATAAGATTTTTACATTTGTTTGTACTTGCTACTCTGATGGAATCTCAGAATCCTGCCATTGCCTTATATAGGCAAAAACATATAATTGAAGATCAATTATTTGCTGACGGATAACTTTTTTCTCAAAATGTTAACTCAACATCGAGATCGATGAAATATGACCTTTGATCAAAAATAAAAGAATTTGGTACCTACCCCTGCAAAATTTTAAAATTGTGAGAAGGAGTAGGTACGTTATTGGCTAAAATCGGCCCTATCGCAGGAAAGAAGCAAATGAAAATATCAGATTTACGGAAGGTTAATTAGTTTCAATTTTCACTTTTCAATCACAATATTTTATTATGCATTAACATTGCTTAAAATAGCAACATCTTGTCACCAGAAATCCACTATGTTTCGATCAGGTTTCAAGTATTTTCTTCAGCTTCCTACCGCTCGCCAGCTCTTAGGCACGGTCCATTTGATATTCTGGGGGGCTTGGGTTTTTTGTTTGAGCAAGATTATTTTTTTCGCCCCGGACAGGGACAAACTTATTTTTTTCTTGCAAAGTTGGAGCAAGGAATTTTTTTTAACAAAGTGATGCGCCTATTAAGAATGTTTGTGTTTTATCAATAGAAATATGTCTACTCAAAACCCTAAATATCAATATATTCCGGGTTAGTTTATTTTTATGAAAGTATTCAATTTACTTTAAAACAGAGAGATCAAATTTTTACAATACAATTCTCAATATTTTATATGATACATGTATATAAAATGTATAAGAAGGTCTGAGGGGAAGGTCTCCTAGACAAATTTTTAAATGTAGAATTGTAAATTGGTGAATAACTGAAGTTCTCCTTCCAAGCTTACAAGAACATAAGATTATAGACTCTATGGGATACATGCAACATGTATTAATAGCAATACATAAATATTGATAATATATTTAAGCTTTTAAGGAAGCCTTTTTTCATTCACATACATGTATAACTTTTAATATCTTCAAATAAATGAACTTTGCCATTAGTAAATAATGTTTTGATAGAAAACTATGGCGAGCGAAGCGAGGCAAAAATTTTTGATACAAATTGAAAACTGCAGCGAGCGAAGCGATTCGAAAAATTTTCAAGAATTTAAGCGAATTTTAAAATATGGTAATTCATCAAATTCAGATTATTTGTAAGAGCAAGCTTGTTTTTTTCTGTCACATCATAAGCAAATTTATTTTTTTCATCAAAATTGAGAGCATAATTATTTTTTTTCGAAAAAAAACCCTAGCCCCCCCCCCCCCCCCGAATATCAAATGGACCGTGCCTTAGTACACTTTCTGAATCATTTAGCTATACTGATTCATCCTATATCCATATACCTTTATCACTGTACATGAAGACATTTAAGTAAGACTATGAAGAATATTATTACATGCACTTATTAATGATAAATGTTATAGGAAGTATTTCTGATAAGTCTTTATTTTGTCACAAAAATTCGCTTGCGCGCTCCAGAAGGCCAGACATCTATTCAATGACATGAACTTATTAAAACAGATTCCACAAGATACATCTAAATTTGTAATTACTTAACATGTAACCCCCATTCTTTAACCCCTCCTCCCCCAACTCAAAAAGGAGCTGTTAAGATAAGGCGTAAAATCAGCCCTGAAAAGTGGAATTTTGAAAATTGAAATTTGAAGAACTTTTTTATGTAAAATGTATACCTATACCGCATACCATCAGAATATGAAGTAAATTTTTATCTGTTTTGCATATTATTGCTAATTTTGGGGTCAAAACTTCTTTTTTCTCATAGAAATCAATAGAAAACGGAAAAGTTTTTTTGAACATTGTTCCCCCCAGATATACAGAAAGCCACTTTTACTGGAGATGTATATCAACGATACAATTTGTTTGGCAAAGTGGGGTTCTGTATCTCCGGGGGGAACACAACCCCATAGACGAAAAACCAAAAATGGAAAGGGGGTGCATTTTTTAAGAATCGACCTCTTCGACCATAAAATATAGCACATTTGACTTTTTTCCTCTTTAATCCATCAAAAAATGTATCCTAAATATAACTGAATGAAATATACAAGAGTTAGGAATGAAATATGCAAGAATGATGTTCATTTCTCCGCCAATGTGTATTTCGCGCTAATAGGCTTACATTGTAGCCATTGAATACAAAATGAGACCGTATTTTAAGTTCCGGATTGCATTATTTACCGATTAAAGGAGATGGAGCGTTCGAATTCTATTTCTGATACACAATGTAGACATATTTGATGTCTTTTAATTTGTATTTATCCATTTCTGGTAAAATATTCTAAAATTTTTACATTTTTTGTCGATATTATCGGTTTTTCAATCCGTGCACCCCTACCTCTTTCGACCTTAATTTTAGAATCTTAAGGTTTATGTAACGAAATGTAAAACATGTAAAACGTCTGCAAATACATTATATTTCAATAATGATGAATGTTTTTCTGTATACGATTCGCCATGAAGAAGAAATAAGTCACGAGATTTAGGGCTAAATAGGGCCCTTATCTTAACAGGTCCCTTTGGAATTTGCCCCTCCACCTTTTCAATCAGATGTTTAATGTCTTCAAATTCATTAGCATCATTTTAGAACAGATCAATTTACAGCATGGACCAGGTATTTCGGGTAAAGTTATCGATTCATTTTTCAGTTTTAGCAGATTGTATGGTTCGATAAGAAATACTCGAAAAAAACATGTAAATTTCAAGAGACAAAACTGAATATATTAATTCTTCCTTGGTTTGATGAGCTATAACTTCGTAGAGGTGCTTCATTATGAAAAACGTATTTTATGAACAGTAATTATGTATCTTTTAGATAAATGAAATAAACACATCTACAATGTATTTCATTTTCACGATTTGAATTTCTTAAGAAACAACAGGACCTACACGGGGTCTTAATGTACCTTTTCCTTTGTGCCGAGGATTGGAGAGTTATCTTTCTTCTTACTTTACCACTGTATGTATCATACATTTCATTTTACTCTTTGAAAAAGTATTCGAAAGCATTATAAATGAATAAACAACCTAGCTTCATTTTCAAATTAAAATAAACACGCATTGAAGAGACGTGATGAATTTGTGGAAGAATGGTATTTACGAATTTTGGCATGTATAATCCCATATTTTCCATTTACATGTACTGCAAGTACTATGCCACCGTGTGAGTTCGCTTCTTTTCATGTGGTGGAAGTTTTTATTTGTTTGCTTTGATTCCTGTTTTATCCTGAGCTTTTAGCTTGTGATTTCCTGAATAATCGATTTTGTGCTGTGTATAGGGATATGGTCATTGTTTATATTGTAATCGAAACGTATAATGTTGTGATTCCTTACGAAAGTTTTTGATTGTTTTCTCATGATTTAAGGGATACTGAACAAATTTGATGAGACGTTGCAGTAGGCTTATGCCTAATAAGTAAGTCAATACCGTTTATATATCTGTAAAGCCTATAGTTCTTACATACTCTTCAACATTTCGTCAAAAAGAAAGCTAGGTATGTCGTCGACAAAATATTGAAGTGTTTGCAAAAACTTGAACTTTTCATATATCTAGACGATATGAATTGGTTAATTAGGCATTGCCCTTTTGCAACGGCTTATCAATTTTGTATAGAAAAATACAAAAAAAACTCTCTAAGGAATCACAGCACCATACGTTAAGATCCCAAATGGTGTATGCTTGAATATGAGTTGGAAGGATCTGGTCGGAGTGAATGATCGGGTCGAGTTGCAAATCAGCAACTACCCCCATCCCCTTGTTGTAAATTTGTGAAAAATGCTCTTTTTGTCAGTTTGATTTATCTATTCTCTCTTGGACAACTTGGACTAGACCCTCTCCTCTTTCTTTGCCCATTTTTGAAATGTTAGAAGTTCGAGCTATTAACCTAACTTTATTTTACATGAATGAAATGGCTATCAAGTATTTGTGGATTTTTTTCGCATTTTAGAAGAAGGGAGGAGATCTGCAACAAGACCCCGCTGCAGCATCAACAGCAAAACTCTAAAACACCCAATGCAAAAACACAAAAAAACGAGTAAAGCACGAGACGGAAAAGAGACACACGACATGTAAACATCAAACACTAAAAACCGACGAGACCAATGGGCAACCGGTGCCGACTTTGGACGGCCATTTGTCACGCAAGTAGCAAATGGTATGGTTATCCTGGATTACGTGCGCACAACCCTCTCACTTCTCCAGTTACCCAGAGGTCTCGAAGAACGTACAATTGTGGTGTAAATCAACCTCCTCACTGTAATATGACTTCACACAAACAAGACCGCGAAACGTAGAGGCCCAAGAAACACAGATGAATATGTAAATGGATATAAAAAAGGGCATGCGTAATACAGTCCGTGCTCTGCCGGCTGTAGCGAGCTCATGTATGTAATCACCCGAGGAGAGGAGTCCGACTGACATTCAGAGAGGACAGGTGGTCGGGGCCCTGTCTTCTCTAAAGAGGTTTGGACAGGGTCCGTCATGGAGTCCCGTCGTCAGTCAGTCAGCGTGCAAGTCTCAAGGATGCGCTTGTACAAGACTGTAGATTGGTCAAGTGTCAAGCCTATTGTCCGTCTGGTGACATTAGGATCATATCCACGGTATAAAAAGGCGTTTGATGATTCTGACGCATTTTCGATGGTTATGCTGCCTACCTTTGATCCGTCTAATTTTGTTTATCATATCACCATAAAAGACAGGTTGTGTAATACCCAAAGTAATGTAGAAGTTTGATTATATCAATTGATGTGTATATGGTATAAGGCAGCCATGTACATGTTGTGAAGTGCAGGCTATAAATGTAAGATAATGGCCAAGTATAACCAACAAATGATACTTAGCCGGGAAATGAGCTGTGTCTCGGAGCTACGAAATACACGTCCGTATAGATCCAAGGTAGATGTCACGACTGAATTTGAAATCACCTTGTTGTGACGTATACAGGTAAAATATAAGACTCCGATCCCGCGTTATTATACTACATTCCTCCCCATTTTAAAAGAACCCTAGCCAATCTAAAATACAATTAAAAGAAGCATCTCATGGTCAGAGGATTCGACTTGTGACCAACAAGAGCGTATTTACACCCCTACATCAATTTCTAAAAACTCCTATAATAATTAAGTTTCTATGTTAAACGTCTTCAAATTCAATAAAAATCCTATCCAAAAAATAGGAGACCCAAGTCAATAAAAGTTTAAACTCGTTTCCCGTACAAATATAAAACGATTGACGAATTCAAATAAAAGATCTCAGAACAGAAGTTATTGATCATTACGCATAAAATTATATCAACGTTGCATAATCACAATCGGCTGTTAGATCATTGCGTTCTATCCTCTCTCCCTTTTTTTATTTGAGAGAAATCTATAAAAAAAACAGTAATGAGATAAAGAAGATCCTGACGAAAAAAATCTCAACAGCACTCACAATAGAGAACCAAATTGAGCATCGACGGACCCCTAGCAAGCTAGAGATGGGACCAGGTGCCCGGGAGGAGTGAGCATCCCCTGTTTGGCTAGCGGCAAGTATTTATGTTTTGGATTTGCACAGTGGGAATTTACAAGATACAAAGAAAGTTTCAGGTCCGATATCCACTTTCATAAACTACTGAATACTTTCTGGATATGTCACATAAACTACCATTTGGCTCTTTTGAAATACCAACCTTGTTATAGAAACTTTTGTAAGAATTTCTAATATGATGGCATACTTCTACCCCCTATATGCAACATATATTTCTTCAGATTATGTCGACATGCTAAATAATTATCTCAAAATGCTAGATAATTATGTCAACATGCTAGATAATTATGTCAACATGCTAGATAATTATGTCAACATGCTAGATAATTATGTCAACATGCTAGATAATAATGTCAACATGAAAAATGTGTATGTCAACATGCAATTTAACTATTTTGCATGTTTAAATAATAATTTTGCATGTTGACATAATTATCTTGTATGTTAACATATTTATCTTGCATGTTGACATAATTATCTTGCATGTTAACATAGATAAGTCGAATGTCAGCATAATTATCTTGAATGTAGACATACTCTGTTTTAGAATATCTCGCATGTAGGAGGCAGAGGTATGTCACCATTTCAGTGCACAATATGCGCATTTCATCAAATCATGTCTCATCAGTGATGCTGGAGGCTAAAATAGAGGAAATCCAAATTACGGAATGTATGAAAAGCGACATTTTAACATATCCTAAGGTTATTGACGAAGAATCAGCTCAGGAAAAACTTTAAATATGCCTTCAGGAAGAAACTTATTTATTTCAGAATAATTAATCAAATTTTGGTCACGAGGAAGTTACAAGAATCGGATTTGACCCTTCCAAACCTCGTTATATAAGACAAGGCCCCGAACACATGTCCTCTCTGAATGTCGGACGGATTCTATCGGCGATTGCATTGATGCTCGCTACCGCGATATACGATCGTCGGAGCATGCAATCGAACTCGACAAAACTCGTATTCCATGCTATTTTTTCCCATGATGTCGTAACGTTTTCCATAGGCATTAACATTAAAAACGATCGATCTAAATGACATTATTTTGTCTGTTTAATTTGATTGCATTAACTAATGACTATATAACATATACCAAAATTTAAGACTAAGCGAGACCTATTGAATAGTATCAGTTTTCAATTCATACATGACAAAGTAGTCAAATGTTACACGTCTTCAAATTGAATAGCATCATTTAATCACGTTTATCGATTTTCCAAAGTGAGTCGAGTGTACAGTAAGCGTAAAAACAATTCTTCGTTGGATTAACTTCGTTAGTTTAGCGTTATGTTCTTCTAATTAAGATTTTTTTCTTTTGGCAGTTAACCAGAGAAATAAGTATACACCGGTCGTGAACAAAAGCATTTTTAAAATGATTGATATAATCTTTTCCTCTTGTGTTACTATACTGCCACAATACAATCAAAATGTTCAATGAGGTTGAAAATATTGATAATACAACATTCATAAGGAAAATCGAATACCCGAGTGCAAATAGTGTAATTCTACTATTCAGTTAGTTATTTTCATGTTTCAATGGTGTTCTGTCTTGTTTGCTTTTTGTTTGTTTGGTTTAATGTTCTGGTTTTTGGTGGTTTTTATTTTTTTTTTTTTTGTGGTTTATTTTTTGGGGGGAGGGGGTACTTTTTTGTCGTTTTGGTGTGATTGCTCTCTCTGTTTCATAGTACCTAAACGTGCTGTACCTGAATTCTTTTTAGGACTCATAAATGTATGTAACGTCCACATATTGCCGTTTCTTGTTTAATATCTTCTAATTATTTTCTCTCTCAGTGTTTTAACACTATAATTATTATTACATGTAAATCATTTAAGGTACTACATTTACCCGTCTGAAAGGTGCAGTAGATAGTCGTTGTAATTCATTCCGTACCGTAAAAATGTTCCTATTGTCCAAAATGGTGGATGATATTGTGTCATACCATTTGAACCATCCAATCACAGATTATGCTTATATATTCCAAAACGGAAGTGACCGGTTGTGACAATTTTAACGAATTAAAGTGACTGGTGTTGCATGCAAGTAGGAGATGCTGACTCTTCCTGGGCATTTGGCCTCACTCCCTTATTGGGAGTTCGCTTCTTTTCATGTGGTGGAGGTTTTTGTTTGTTTGCTTTGGTTCCTGTTTTATTGTCAATATTGAAATATATGTTCTATAGTATCAATATTGTTGTATAAGACACGTGTTTCGGATATTTATATCCTCGTCAGTAGTACTTCATGTCAAACAGATTAAATAAAGCCAAAGTGAATTTTTCTGGCGCCATCTACAATATAGAGCTTTAATTTCCTCTTGCCAAAATGAACGGTTCCAAATTTTGTGTAGGGTTTATTCAGAAGCGTATTTAAGTGAAAAATATCGTCGGAGGGTAAACATGACCGAAAAAAGTATGTCAAAACCCAGCTAAGGACAGAGCTATGCAATGAGGGAGATACCCCTTAGTTTTTGAAATATAGGTCTTATTTGATGACAGGGAATTAAGAATATATTTCAATGCAGTGCGTAAACACTAAGACTAGATGAGCGATATTCTCGGGGACTTACAGTCCACCAGCAGCAATACCAGACTAGTGGTTGAAATTGTCAATATTGAAATATATGTTCTATAGTACCAATTTTGTTGTACTAGACATGTGTTTCGGATATTTTAATCCTCGTCAGTAGTACTAAATGTCAAACAGTTTAAATAAAGCCAAAGTGAATTTTCCTGGCGCCATCTACAATACAGAGCTTTAATTTCCTCTTGCCAAAATTTTGTATGCCTTCGGTTTATGATTTTCTGGGTTATCAATTTTGTACTGTGTACGGAGATACATGTATGTATTCTCATACCCGCGTATGTGTTACGAAGAAGTCCCATGAATTACAGCTATGTGAGCTACTTCTTATCACATATCACCTGACAGATGTATCACATATCACGTGATGCTATTGTTTCGATTGTTTACGTTATTGTGACGTCATGATTTCAGCACGTAAAACAAACAAGCTAGCGGCGACGTCGCAATAAAACATCGATTTTAAGATCGTTTTTCATTGTACCCTTGCGTCATATTTAGGAAAGCCCAATATTCATAGTTTATTCTTATAGAATAAACCATTTTCAGGGGCCCTGAATTCGAATATCGCAAAATTTTCGCTATTAGATCAACTTGATATTTTTCAAATTTCGTCCCCTTTCATTCAGTTTTGACTTTGGCCCTTAGATATAAGAGAACAATACTCTTTCATGGAACTCTATGAAAGATTCATCGGTTCCACCCTCGGGGTCTCAAAATTTTGCAAAACCCTCGGCAATTTTTACATGATTTTGAGACCCCTCGGGTGGAACCGATGTATTTTTCATGTGAATTCCATGAAAGAGTCTTATAGTCATTATCCATATTTGTCATTTTAGCAGAATTTTGTTAACTGGCTCGTTACAGGGTAGGGTCTACAAAAAGAGCATTCTATCTTTATGTAGACCTGCATGTTTCCAATGCTTTCATAACTATCGTATCTTTTGAAAAATATCAAGACTCATCACAACAACACACAAAAAAGCATATGAGGAAACACAAAGGAAAGATATCAGTCAATCATGTTGTAGACATTTTGCAATCAAAACTAAACTCCTAATTATCTTCATATGCAACACTTATTTATATTTGCTGACATCCTTCGACTTACGAATAATGTTTGTCTTCAAATCAACAATATATCTTTAGCATGGCTTAACTCCATGAGATATGCACTTAAAAGCAATGAATCAAAATTGGGATATCATTTTTGTCTTTGAATTATCTGTAGATATTACAATTCCGTTTACACATTCACGTGGTAAAAAGAAATTTACAAATACAAGATCTTACAGGTAATGCCAGCAAATCCTTCAAATACAAGTACACGTACAAAGACGACAAACACTAATGGCATACTTATATGAAAAGATACGTGGTACAGCCTAGGTTTAACTGAAACATTGATGACCAAAAAAAGGTGAAAATGCATCGATCGTTACTTTTCCGTCCGTTTTACATGTACCATGTCTGTGCTTTTCTGGCAACACAATTTGAATTCATCTTTCGTTAATTTTACATTTAAAAAGTAGTGTAAAATGTAGCATCATATCCCACCCATCCTGCTTCATTTTTGGGTACATTTTTGGACATAATAATTTTCACACTCTTTTGCCATATTACATTGTTTAGATTGAGGATCACTGACGAGGGTTAAGTATTCGAAACTTGCATGTCTGGTCCATGCTACAAATTGATCTGTTCTTAAATGATGCTATGGAATTTGAAGACGTTTAGCATACGTCTTGTCGGTTTATGTGTGGTCTTTTGTGTTTCATGTTTCTATGTTGTGAGTTGATGCCCCTTGTCCCTTGTGCGCCTCTTTCTGTGCGTGTCTGTTCTGTGTCTTTGCATCGGGTGTTTTGGGGCGCGGTTTTGTGTTGGTGAGTGCTGCAGCCGAGTGTTGTTGGAGATCATGTATCTATGTTGTGAGTTGATGTTCCTTGTCCCTTGTGCGCTTCTTTCTGTGCGTGTCTGTTCTGTGTCTTTGCATCGGGTGTTTTGGGGCGCGGTTTTGTTTTGGTGAGTGCTGCAGCCGAGTGTTATTGGAGAACCCCTCCTATCTTTTATAGATAACTGTTACGTTCCTATTTTTAAACACCTCGTGATTCTTACATTTATAAAAAGATAAATTTACCAAACAATACAGATGGTATTTTTCTTCTCAATCCATTTGCAATAATGTACATGTTTACGTTGTTTTCTTGATATATTCGAATTTGATAAGCATTATATTCATAAAGAGAAAATCTGCATGTATAATTTATTTGATCAATTTCACAATATTCCGACCCAATAATCATTATGAGGAAAATACATATTCTTCACAGATTACCTAAATTCAAAAATCAATATAAGTTCATAGTCTTTTCTTTAAATATATTTTATTGTACAGTGCATTGATATATAAATTGCTTCTCTTTAAAGAATAATTTTAAACATTTGATTGATTCAGTAGATCGTCTGTCTCTTCAACGCATTCGAAATTTCAGTTATCAAAAATTCTTGAAATTTCTAAAGCGTAGGTCCTGTAGCATCATATTCCACCCTTCCTGCTTCGTTTTTCGGTATTTTTAGACATGATAATTTTCATTCTTTGGCCATGTGGCTCAGATTGAGGATGACTGACGAGGGTTGAGTACCCGAAAATGCATGTCTGGTCCATGCTGCAAATTTATCAGTTCTTAAATTATGATATTGAATTTGAAGACATTTAACATTTGAACCACTTGGAGAGTGTCACTGCTGGTGGACCAGGAGTCCCCGATGGCACATGTAGCCATGTTCGATCAACTTCGGTTGATCGTCTGTCTCTTCAACGCATTCGAAAATTTCTGTTATCAAAAATTCTTGAAATTTCTAAAAGGTGGGTCCTGTGGCATCATATCCCACCCATCCTGTTACGTTTTTCGGTACATTTTTAGACATTATAGTTTTCATTCTTTGGCCATATAATATTGTTTAGATTAAGGATTACTGGCGAGGGTTAAGTAAACGAATCGTGCATGTCTGGTCCATGCTGCAAATTAATTAGTTCTTAAATGATGCTATTAAAGAAGTAGGTGCGGTAACCTGCCATATCGGCCCTATTTTCAAAGTTGTCCATATATCCGTAATATTCTAGTTTATAAAATGTCAGATGTATGGTGAATCCAAATCATGAAAGCTTATTTTGATATTTTGATAAAAGAAAGGAGGGGATTTCACTATCATATACTGAATAATACGTCGCTAAAAACGTCTAAAAACGTTAAAATCATTTAAAATATCAATAAATGAGCGAAATTTCGATGGAAATTGATGAAATTAAGTATCGATCCAGGTCTTGCCCATGATAATTTTTGTACCAATCGATAGATTTCTGATCGGCCTTTAAATTTGCATTAAAAATGTCGTGGGCGAATCCTGGATCATAGATGAATTTTAAAACTTTGTATGCAAAATACGATGATTTCCCTTTGTTTTGCGTCATTCAGGGAAAATGACGTCAGAGCATGATGTCATACATCACGCGCGTGACGTTACGAGGGCTCAAAGTTATGACGTCGTTTTTTCTAAAACATTCAACATTGCAAAAGTGATAATTAATAGTTCGATTATAGGGCCGTTATAAGAGGTTAGCGCACCTAGTCCTTTGAAGACATTTAACATTTAAGCCACCGTTTAAAATAGTTAGACATAAACATAAATATGTCATTAGAAAACACGATCATACGAAGCATTGTTAAAACAGTGACCAAATTCCAAACTTCAAAGTACCTGTTCTCTGAAGAAATTTACTTCGAATAATTCATGATATATCTCCTATTCCTTTAGAGGACAAATATAATGATAAACACCAGAAGATCTCGTACCCCCATAAATACAGAAACAAACCTGACACCTAGGTTACAAAACAAAGAAGCATTAATGAATTAGTGTCATATTACATATCTTATATAACCTTTTCACACTAACTTATGTTAAGGTAATGAGGCATAAAGACGCTGTTAAATTTTGATTATACAGCAATTTGAATAAGCCATATCAGTCACCACATTGTCTTATTGTGTAATATTTGATAGAGAAGCATTTCAATGGATTTAGTGCTACAATTACTATCTGTTCTAAACAATGCCAATACATTATATCAAGGAAATACTCGTTGTTTTAAGATTGAGTCGATCAAACGCTTTAGCAAAGAGTTTTCTTTTAAACCTTAATTTAATCGTCATCATCTCAACATTAGTTTACTATCAAACCAATAAAAGATAGAGGAAACTCTGCAAATAAAGGGTGAGCAAAAATGATTAAAATCTTCATGCGAGCTATCAAGACAGAGAAACAAAAAGATTTTAACACTTGGAAACTTGATCAACAAGGATTTTTGTTTCAAATTACTAGACTTAACCTAGGCTTACTCAGCAAATATGCCATATTCTATCCTTCTGTCAAACGTATTCAATATTTCGAAAGTGTTTTCGAAACTAATGAACATGATAAGTATTTACAAACCGCATATATGTGTATGTTAAACGTCTTCAAATTCAATAGCATCATTTAAGACATGAAAAATTTACAGCATGGACGAGACATGCACGTTTCGGGTACTATACCCTCGTTGTTGTTTTTGCATCTTACTGTGGTCACTGCCTGATCTCCTCCATATTCTTATAAAATAGTTTCTTGCGAACCGCGGGGTATTATTTGTCTAAGGAGTTGTCTGTAGGTTGCCGTGATTGCAAACTAAATATACTGAATAATTAGGATAGATATTTGACATACATTACTCTAAACGTGTTGAAGTACCTCCTCTGTGTATCCGGATAAGTGGGAGGGTTGTGCGCACGTAATCAGGATAACAATACCATTTGCTAATAACAGATGACCGTCCAAAGTCGGCGCCGGTTGTACATTGGTCTCCTTCCATTGATGTTTGATGTTTGTGTGCGTCAAATTCGACTGTTCTTTGTCTGTTTTGTATTGATGTTCTGGTGAATCATGTTGTGTCCTGTGGTGGGTTGTATTTTTGTCTGGTGTCATCTATGTGTCCCTTTCTTGTCATCTATGTGTCCCTTTCTTAGGGTTTGTTCCGCGAAGTCAGTAAAGGGTGGTCATGCTGGAGATCCTTCACTTTTCTTTAAAGTCATTATCTTACCTCTGACATTTCTTGCAATTTGATTGGCTGAGAGGAACCTTATCTTTACCAGATATAATGTTGTGTTGGCTCATTGACAGGATATCGTTTAAATACTTAGCTCTACTCTAAAGAAAAATATCTTTATGTCATTTAAACATGACGCATGTACACCCTCTAATATTGGGTGTATAAATAAGTTACATATTTCGCCCCAAACACGCACTTTTGCTAAAAATTCCTTATTTTCACGATTTAAGGTATAATTATTTCATAATTATAGGTTTGGCTTTTCCGCCTGATTTAAGAAAAAAAAAATCCACTCATGCAACCGACGCAGCTTAAGTTTCATCGACCCAATATTATAAGTAATACAGTGTTTTAAAGGGGGGGGGGGTATATTGGGCCGATTAAAAAAGGTCGTATTGGTCGAGGCATTGCCGAGCCCATACAACGTCTTTCATCGAACCAATGTATTTTTAAGCCCGGTACACACGGTAAGATTTGTCTTATAAGACTTGTATTATATTACAGAATCTTACCGTGTGTACACCCTTAATATAATGAATTCTAAGATTTTTCAAAACATATAAGACTGTATTAGCGATAGAGCACTGCTCTATCCTTAATACAAGTCTTATAAGATTTTTTTTATCGCTGGCCAATGAAATTTCTCTGTCTTCATTATTCATCAACATTTGTAACTAAAATATTTATACATAGAAAACCCCGAAATACATGTGCTTCCATGGTGGTCAAATTCCCAAATTAGATATTGAAAAATGAATTAAGATTGATTTTACATTTTCGGAAGTGGAAGGGGAAATATGGAATCCTTTGCGGGAAGTGTTTCACCAAAAATGTTCAAGTGGTAGGGCTCTGGTAGATTTTCTGTTGCTTTTAGGGGTGCTTTCGTTAGGAGTCCATGATGGACACTAAATGCTTCGCTGCACTTCGCGCATGGCATTGTCCAGTATCTACTTTTATTTTTTTTTCCTTTTTGAGTCAATTTCTTTCACGCTTGTAAAACATCTTGTTGCAATTAACTTGTCTTCAATCAATGGGATATTTTAGCGGGAGAAAACCACGTGGAGTAGACCATTTGTTTACAGTCTTATAAGATTTGTATTACCGTGTGTACGGTAAGTCTTATGAGAAATAAAATCTTATAATATAAGTCTTAGAAGACTAGTAGCCGGGCTTTAAATCCCCTCTAAAACACTGTATATCGAATTTATCTCGCCGATGGCTCTTGTTTTGTGTATGTTACATCAGCATATTTAAAAGCATCTCACTGACTTCAACAGGCATAATGCGTGCGTCTAAGAAGAAGCAGGATATTACAATGATATCATGGCAGTAACCTAATGCAGCAGTTGGTTCCTCCCAGCCAATCAGATTTAAAGAAATTTGCATGTGGTGAGATAAAATTTTGTATCCTCTCTGTATGCACACTACTAATATTACTACGCGCATTGATGCAGTTTTCTGTCCAATTTTTCGGGTGATACCTGCATCAACAGAAAAAATATAAGATTCATTTCTTAAACCCCCCCCCCCTTATTTTTACGTCACCTAATGCTGACGTTCTTGCGAAAAACGCGCCAATGTCGCCGTTCCTATTATGACGTCATATTGATATAGGGATTTCGGAATGGGCTCTTGTGGATGCTGTTCTGGGTCCCCTTAGGTATTTAGTTATTGCTCTGATCGAAGAATTTATTTCTTAAAGTAATTCAAATTTGCGTTCAGATAGTTGCGTTATATCACACCATTACATTATTATATTCATAAATTCATCATACATGTATCATCAAAACTTTTATTTATCATAATCATGATACACACATAAATGTCTTTCTTATTACCTTTATACTCAGCAGAAATTGTAAAAAAACACAAAAACTAAATCAGAGTCCAAAAATCATAATCAATATACGCACAAATTCTTGAAAATATGAAACAAGAAATAAATGGAGGATACTGGTCGGAAAGTAGTTATCGCCGAGCAGTAATTATCGCCCATTATCGTCGGCTCTACTGGTGACAGAGACTTGGTTTTTTCAAAACTAATACTTCTGATATTTATCAAACTTTTCATAAAATATCAAGTGAATCCTTGCGATGTAAGCTAAGATTTTAGCAGCTAAATTTCATGAAAATGCGTTGTCTTCCCCCGAACTCCCCGAGGGCGATGGCGTTGCACCTTGCTGTCTGCTCTCTCGATCATTGAAGAAATTTCAAAATATTTTCAATCATTTTTATCACAACTGTTTACCGAATGAATAAATGAATCCAATGATATAATTTTAGTTGGAATATTGTGGATATAAGACGAGAATGATCCCACGCTTCACCAACCTCTTCAAAGAGTGCTTAAAAATAGCGTGTTTTCACTGCTTAAAAACCAGTAACGGTCATCAGAATTTATTGAAAATCATTGGAAGTATCGTTAAAGGGTTCTAGTTTGTGCTGTCCAAATTTCATGTGCATGTCTTGAAAATTAAAGGAAATATAGCAAAAAATGCTTTAAAAATCGGCGATAATTACTTCTCCGCAAGTATCTTCAATAGTGCAAGACGCGGAGCACACTTTCAAGAGACGAGAAAATACAGACAGCGTGAGATAAAAACTCCTCGCCATAGAAACACAATAGATCGCACTACTGGAACGTTATTGAATATCCTTCACAAAATCATGAAAAGACGAAATGTATCATAAACCTATACCTTTCTACGGAAACCCCTATGTCACATTAAACACACGCGACATTATTATTATACAGCATTCTAATAGCCAGTCACTGATAAAAGGAGAATAGAAGAAACAATCCAGTGCATGGACCAAAGAACAAAATGACAAATACCAAAATGGATATCAAAAGCATGTTCGGAGTATATTCCTTCTAGAAAGACAGGTAATGTATAGTCCAATATGCTTCAGAAGAGGATTCTTATGGAGACATGAAATGATCTCACAGACTGAAACTATGAATATGCAGTATAGCTTCCGGATCCAGGAAGAAATGGTACCATGACAAGCGATAAAGATTTCCAATGATGTACTAAACTACAAAATGAGAAAAATTAAAAAAAATATATTGTAAAAGCAAAACCGATAATACTCAAAACCCAGTAAAACAGTCAATGTAGACATAAACAGTAAGCTAAATAGAAAACACCGCTTACCTGACATTGATGTGAATACTAAGTATAGTGATAGATCACCTAAAATAACCTAAAAGTAACAACACTTAAAAAGTCGTCTACCTAGATCATCCCCTTATGCCTTTGATGTGTCTATATGTATATTATGGCTCTGGAGTAGAATTCGACAAAAAAGGGTATTCACTGTGTCCTACTTTTTCCTCTGGTTGTACCACCTTTGGAAGGATCTGTACAACCAACAGCAACAGTAATGCGGACAATATTTCCTTCATTGTAACAAGCTTCACAAAAATCCGTATCGTTGCTCATGTGTCCTTTCAAACGACCTTCTTCTTACAAGGTGCTCTTCAACTTAATACCCATAGGTTTCCCCTCACTGTCCAACTTGAACGTCTGCCTGATTTTGTAGTCTACAGCTTTGTCATTCGCAGCCAGAACCATTTCCCGACGTTTGCAGTCAACACATTTGTACCCATACACCACGGTTTCACTGATATGGAGAGCGTCATATACCACGTTACGTAACTTCAGGTTTTCTTCTTTCTCTTTCGCAACAATCTTATTTTCCTCCGTCATGATACTAGACTCGGATTTTATTTCAAGTTGGAAAATCGATTCGCCATTGTACTCTTTCTTTATTCCAATTGGGGTTTTCATTACATGTAGATGAAAGAGGAAAAATTCTTCCATAAAGATGAGAACACTCAGCCTATGAAGGCTCATGTAACCATGCTTATGAGCAAAAATTTCTTCGGACGTACTTGAAATAATCCCAATCAAAGCATTCAGAAGGAGTCCATATGTGATGATAAGAAAAAGTATGAGCAATGAAATGGCTAGCCAGGCTGACCTTGAATCAAATACTTCATCAATGTCACTTAATCCTAACATTGCATGGTACATAGTAAACATTGTCCTACCGAACGTCTCAAAATTTGGGATAAGAACGTGTCGTCCATCATCGTCAATCTTGTACTTTAATAAGTCGTGAAGACAGGTTGCAAACGCTACAAGAAGGAAAGTGAAAACCAGGACAAACCCCAAAATATCTCGAACAATAACACGTCTGACCAAGAAAGTGATCTGACCACATTTTGGTATAGCGCGAAGAAAAATAGTAGAAAACAACCATCCAAAAAGCACGGTGAAAACAAGTGCCTCGCCATTGTAGTCTTTACTACCCCCACCTAGAAAAATAGCGTCAACAAAAATGCTGATCACAAAAATCATATACATGAAAAAATAGTCAATATTATGTAGAGTGTTTTTGCAAATGTTGGGCTTCGCGACAGTTCTCGAAAATATAAAGAGAAAGAGGGGGATCGAGAAAATGAAACCAAATAGAAGAGCCAGCCAATATCCAAATACGACAAAGTCGTTCTCACTCTCTCTATTTAGTTCAACTGGTACGTTCTGAGAATCATTGTGGAAGAAGATGTCTATCCTTACAATTGAATATGCCGTCAGAATGATCATGGCTGCATAGTGAAATAAAACCCAAGAAATGAACAACCAGAAGTATGATCGCCATTTGAGGTTGATGATGTAAGCAATTATCTCATGATTTACTACAGCAAGAGCAGTGTCATTGTCAGTATTGTTGGCAAAGATCATTTCTATCACTGAGTCACATCGGGGGACTGAGTAGATACCTCCTTCCTTCTCCATGTGTTTTTCCCTGTTTGTCAGACTATCAATGTACGTAATATCATAGATTTTCCTTTCGTATATACCCTCACGTCCACCACGCAAATAAACGTTTTTCAACGACAGAAGGTCAGTGCATACTTCACTTACGTTTTTAACAATTGCCAACTTGAGAGGGGTGAGGTGGTTTTTATTCACCATTGTAAACAATATATTCACGTCGATTTCTTTTGAATCGTCGATGAATCTGTAGATGAATTTTATCATATCCCTTATTTCTACCATTTTTTCTGGCATTCTGGCTGCATATCTTACAAGCGAATGTATGACGTTGTCTCCTCTCGAGTTCTGAAGAAGAACGTCCGCTCCAAGTTTTAACAGAGATTTTACTGTTTCTTTATTAAGTTTTAAGGCAGCTATTGACAGGGCATATTCACCTTCCATAACAGTGCCCTTTTTGTCTCTTGAATTAGCTTGACTATCAAGAAGAGATCTCACATCCTCGTACTCAATTCTCTTTTGCTTGAGAGCGTCGCACAGAATAGAGATTTTCTCACTGTCGTTACTGAGTACAGCAGCATGCATCACGTTTTCTCCCTCCCTTGTTATTGTTCTGTCTGTGTAAGTCAATGATCTTTTTTTACATTTCGATACTAATTCTTTTAGAATCGATGATTTGATATCCATTTGTATTGCTCTGTACACTCCATCATCTCGTTTTTTAAGGAGAGCCAATGCTTGACTGGGATCCATACTGATTAATTCTTTCTCAAGGCTAGATTGGGCAACCCACCATTCGCGGTTGTCACCGTCTTTGTCTTCAATATCAATGTCAACATCTCCATCGTCCCTGAGTGTAAGAATAGGACCCTCGTCTTTAGATTCTTTAGTCTTCAGCTCTTTTTCTATACTCCTACGTCCTGACTCGTCGTCTGCTGTTGCGGACATGTCATATCTTTCCTCTTCTACGTTTTCATCAGAAAATATATGGCCACGAGCTCTGTAACCTGATAAAAGCAATGGTAATCTAAGAATATGAGAGACAAGTTTATTTTAACTTAATCGATGGTTTGTCGAATAGTTATATATGAGAAGAGTAATATCAGTCGCAGCAAAGCGTATGCATGCAAGTTCAGCACATATGATCCACATAGTATCATGTGAGAATCATATGAAACATCACATATGATTCTCATATGAAGTTACTTAAATGTTATTTACATATGATTCACAAATGATTCTCATATGTAATCACTATCATATGAGAATCATATGTGCCAAAATTGCCTATAAGTTATGCCAGATTTTGGCTTAATGCATTGCATTATGTTTTCTCTTTGTTCCTAGCCGTTTTATTGGTTGAATTTGAACAATTACCGATATGCTTACCAGACTTTGGTACCGAATCTTCAAGGCCTGACATTGCTGCAGATGATATTTATCTGAAAACACAAAATAGTTTTAGCATTCTTGTCAAATCCTGTACTTTGTCTTTGAAGTATTTTAGTGCATCGCATGATTAATTCTTAGAATTCCATTGGTTGAGCACGCGGGGACTATGAGATAATAGTGCCCGGGACACCAGTGCTTTTTTGATTTATAGAGTTACATCGCTTCGAGAGTCACGCGCTATACAAAAAAATGTAGGTGTAAAACCACGGGCAGGAACACGTTATGTCGCCTTACAGTTCCGTTGTCAGAGGCATTTAAAGTTCTGCACTTAAAATGGTCCGTTGACATTATGCCACAGGTGAGGATATGAAGGAAACCGTCCGTTATCGTGACAATAAGCATGTGTGGAAGGTATGATTTTCTTATAAACGTTGACATTTTAGAAATAATACATCCGATAATTCAATGGGGGGGTAGTCATAGCACTAAGTTATTGGTTTATATGCTTTTCTGGTACTGATATGCAGTTTGAATAGAGGAGATCGAGTTGGCGTCCTTCGATCACCTCGTCCTGCACATGTGGTATCCTTCCTTTTTCTTTAAATATATGAATATTCAGGTTATCTTATTCCAGAAATATACTCATGATAAAATTAAGTCTATGTCTATGTCTAAGTCTATGTATAAGCATGCTATGTCATGCTCCTCTGGTAGTGTCATGATCACGAATTCAATTTTGGACTACTTTTTTGGACTTTTCTAAAACTGGCCCGTTGTCAATTCATGTTGCGAAAATTCTGTCCGTTGTCAGATGTCCGTTGTCTGCTTTGATATTTAAACGGATAGAATGATACTATGATACCGGTGCTAATCAGACCATGATATACTGTATACAGCTATGAATACGCAAAATTTAATTTTCAACCAATTTAGAATGGAGACTGATTTGCCCTGAATTGAATTCGCCGAATTATCCGTTTTGTTAGATATCATTAACATAACATTTTAGTCGCCCCGTCTTAAATTCATCCTCTGGGCTGTGGGTGAAAAGGATAAAATATAAATGGAGGCGAAAATTTGACTGTATACAGTATCTTACCTCATAAGTGTATTATAGACCGATGTAATGTAGTAGTTTTCATATACGGAAATTGGCTATATAGTGTGTTTCACCCCCTGTGGGGATATTCCGCTATTTATATTGACTTTCCTCAAATTAGCATGGATTTTCCCCATAGAAACGAAATGCTTTATAACCATTCCCCTCCCCCTCCCCCCTGCTTAGTCCGGATTTTGTTTACCTTCCAATATTATATTTCAAATATTTTAGACACACTCACAAAGGGACATTCCATACACACAGACACGCGCAAAAACAAACAGACATAGAGGCATGCATATAGACAGACAGTTACACACACAAAAGACACAGACAGATGCGCTCACAGACATGAATTTATTGACGTTACTATTACATTCCTTCGTAGTATTCGAACACTCTCATTCTTCGTAGTATTCGAACACTCTCATAGTAATTAATACACGAGATATGCATATATCGGATATACGTTTTCATTGATTAACTCCGTAGTATCTTATTTGCATATCTCGTGCTCGATAGTATTAAATAGAGAACTGAAGATAGATTTGACATTCGAAGGCTCTGACCAAGGTGCATACCGGACTCCACCCCCGCCCACCCGCCCCGTTTTTAGTTTTGTGTAATGGTTTACAATTGCATCATATATTTGATATTTTTGATATTTGCTCACAATGTTTTTCTTCTCATTTCAGATTATTTTGGGAGTATACTAGAAATTATGATTTTTGTACAGATTGTCAATAAAATGCACTTCAGAGCGCTTCACATCCTATCTATGTGTTTGTTTAGTTTATTAAATAATTTATGTTCGTTTGAGAGAAACGAATTAGAAGATAAAGACACATATTACAAACGCGGACAGAAATCACTCGCAGACAGACGGAGACACCAACATTGACGACACACGAACTTACAGACACACACAGATGGAAATAAACATATCAACTACAAGTTTTATTTTCACCTGAGATATACGTGTAAGGTCTATATTATACCCCCATCAAAAGTCTCTATTGACTGCAAAATTATAAAATCCAAACCATTAATGGTAAGCGAGGGAAAACCTGCTTTAGGGGAATTCAAAGACTACCATAGTTTTTTCGCCAGAGAAGGGGGGGGGGGGGCTTAAGTAAGTGTATAGCCTTTTTTCTAGGGGGAGCTACTATGGGGAAATCCATAATGGCAATTTATACTAGTATCTTATTACTTTGTACGTTTGTGTTTATTTTTATGCATTTGATATCCATTTGTCATTTCGATAAAACAGTGCCCAATAACCCATCTGCAGGTAAGAATCTTAACTATTAGTTTCTGAAAAAGCATGCGAAAATTCTAGATCAAAGAGCGATTTCGTGTAAAGAACGTTCGGAACAATTGATAAAGGATGTTTCTCTTTTTAACGCTATATATGACTTCAAAATCCCTTAAACGATTATTGTTCAATTGATCCATCTATATATTCATGAACTCATCCTACAACTCTTCAAATTTAAGAATCATATTTTCAAATTTAAATCTGTTCTATGTGTTCTATGTTCACGTTACATAAAATGTTATGATATCCCGCTTAACAAAAAAAGGAGCAAAATGCTTTAGAATTTAACAAGCTAATTTAATTGCTCAACCTTATATTCCAAATAAAGATTCAATTCTCCATTCATGCCCAAATATAGACCAAGAACAGGCAAAAAATGTTATTCTTGAGTTGGTATTTGTAAATACCAACACAAAGTTTGGCCTGTTCTCGGTCTAGCCAAAATACCGTTAAGAGTCATGTCAACGGACCATATCTTCTTGTCTTGTCATAACAATGGACATACTTTATCAAATAATCAAAGTATACAATAAATATACAATGTAAACGACGGCCATTCACATATATTGTTTGGATAATGTTGTGGATATTTTTCTACATAAAATTGGTGTATAAAATCAAATAATTAAGAGACAGGATAGTTTTCCTTTTCAAATTTCCGTTTTCGTTGCTGACAGTAGGTCATCGCCAATCAGATCTCCTCATAACATAAAAGGAGTTTAATTCATTTCATGGTACATTTGTAATACTGTATTACTGAAGCGTATGGCTACCCCCTATTGGATTTTTAAAAGAAATCATCGGTTACCTAATGATTTATTAGTGATTTTACAGAATTTTTGTCGATAATTTTCATGACAACGGATGGTTTCCAACATATCCTCACCTGTGGCATAATGTCAACGGACCGTTTTAAGTGCAGAACTTTAAATGCATCTGATAACGGTACTGTAAGGCGACATAACGTGTTCCTGCCCGTGAAAACATCTTCAGTGTAAAATCTGAATAGCTAGGTCGGTCCTTTTAAAATTGCATTCCAGGTCATACAATGCACTAAACCTATTAATGCCCGTTTATGTGGGTACTATGCTCTCATAGTATTGCTTTTAAAGGTAAATAGCTAGTGCCCTCGCTGATGCTTTGGCACTATTCCTTCCAAAAGCAACACTATGAGAGATTATTATGCTTCCAGAGACAGACAGTGCATGAGTTTCATAAATTGTTTTCATTTTCGTGCGTAAACATCGACGGCGGGTGCGGCTAGCCAACAGGGAATGCTTACTCCTCCCAGGCACCTGGTCCCACCTCTAGCTTGCTAGGGGTCCGTCGATGCTTAATTGTGTGGTCTATTGTGAGTGCTGTTGAGATTTTCGTCAGGATCTTCTTTAACTCATTTCTTCTGTAATAGGTTCTACTCTAACGGTTTAGGTGTACACTATCACCTTTCCAAGTGTGCTCTATCGCCCTAATAGTGCACCCCTGTCTTTTCACAGTAGTGTTCTTGACATTATGTAATGCTGACCTGCTTATAGATACAGACATGTCGTTTTCATACTAGATATTTAATTAAATTTGTTTGCATACCCAAGCAAATGTTCCTAGATATTTATTTTTTCCTTTAAAGTAAATGCTAAATTTATGTTGCTTTATTTTTTCTTGTTCAATTTTGCCTATACTAAACGACCACGCTATAGATCTTTTACAGTCCAGAATATGCTTGTCTGTAACACAGGGTTTTTGAAAGAGAGGTAACTCGTGCAATCAATGTTCATAACATATATCTTGAAAACTTTTTCTATGAAGGGAATACCAGGTATACACATTATCAAAGACCAGTAACCATTATAGTAATCAATAAATAAAGTGTTCCTCTGTCTGTATACCAGTAATGATGGTAGAAGAAGGCAAAGACTATCAAAAAACAGTCTGTGTTTGTCAGACGCAGTATAAATGAAATAATGGATGTACACTATCAAAAACAGTCAGCATAATAATAACAATAGTGTTAGGTTTAGTATTCACTATGCCGAAATAGAAGTCAGAACCCTGACTACTATTTCGGCATAGTGAACACTAGACTTAACACTATTGTATAAATAGTACCCACACAAAGGGGTACTTATAGGTAAGTCGTACTTCATTACAACACTCACAACAAAAACATATACACTGACATGAAAACACAAAATTAGAAAAGAACACCCAGGTCCCTATGTATCCATGTGAAGAAGGGAAAAAAGTAGGTGACCTCGAGAGGATAAATTCCCTCTGAGTAAACCTGTTCCTACTGTCCTGTTCACTAAATCTAGAGCACCCTGTTTTCCTGGTTTTCTCTAAAATATCATAATTATATTCCTCGAGAAAGATACATGTATCAATTTTATACCAGAAAGATATCAATTTTATAGTACTCCTTTAGTCGTAACAGAAAATACCATTGTTTTGGCTGTACGTCAATTCAATTAGAAATAAGACGGAAAATAAAAAGTCTACGGGTATTTTCTATAGTAAAATCACTAAAAATGCGTGACGTCTGACACTTTGACGTAACTGTCTAATATTAGTGCATCACATGATAAATCCTCGGAATTTCATTGGTTAAGCACGCGGGGACTATGAGAGAATAGTGCCCGGCACCCGGGCACTATTGCTTTTTGCTTAACAGAGTTACGTCCCTTAGGAAGTATTATGACGTCATGAACAATGCATGAATGTAAATAGCAATAAGCGAAGTAGGGGGAAATAAAGAACACTTTTCTTTGATATTTCGAGTAAATTGCAATTGATTAATTTTAAATTAATTGATTCTACAGTCATGTGATGCACTAAACCCACTAATGCCCGTTTGTGTGGGTACTATTCTCTCATAGTGTTGCTTTTAGAAGGTAAATAGTGCCCTCGCTGACGCTCGGGCACTATTCCTTCCAAAAGCAACACTATGAGAGAATAGTACCCACACAAACGGGCATTAATAGGTAATTGTTGACACGGTGGCGGCTTGAAATCAACATGGGAATTTCCCGTAGACATGATATTTTTCATATTGCGGTTTGAAGGCAGCTGATCGGGTAAGTTGAACTTAATTTCCAGTTACGACTAAGTAAAGGAGGTCAATTCTCTGAAACAATTATCAAGGGGAAATTTTTTCAGACGACAAAATAAATCGCCAAAACAAGGTGCTCTGGATTTAGTTAACAGGACAGTAGTAATAATCGAACACAATACTACTTTATCTTTTGAATCAACTTGGCCCCGCACACGTTGCATGTAGCGGATATTCGGGTGATGGTATATTCCCAGTGTTTTAATGTTTTGGCAACAGAACTGTACATGTCGGAAAGATATCTCTTTTATCTATACTGGCAGTCGTTTATAGTGTCCTTCCTCAAGTATTATTCAATTTATCGAAAAAGGGGCCATAAACGTTCTCATAATCTGCAGACGATATACCAGAAAGTTTGTTTTAGGTCCAAGGAATTTCGGAAATATTTTTTCCCGTGTATTTAATGTAAGGAGATTGAACAACTCTTTCTTATTCAAAAGTTCGTGCCTTTGAATACAAATATATACGAAGCATATTGCAGAAATATATTATGATGAGAATGCATGTCCTCTCAACTCAGCTCTCGGTTTTTAGAACATTTTACTCAATAAATCGATATATCATTTTTGGCGAACCCGAGGGGAGCCATGACATATTCTATCAAAACTCCTTTTTAATTTAACTGCTTACACTTGCAAAACATTACTTTAATTAAAAGATATATAGTTAGTACCACATTGGCAATTTTTAAATAAGTAGTCTAGATTTGACATATGTCTTATTCAAGTGATTTAGTATCCTTGGATCATATCAATTGATCAGATTGTAAAGTTGATAAAAAAGATATTCAAATATTTCGACCTTTAAACTTTAACCTGTTTATAGCAATAAACATGTATCAGTCAGTGAATGAAAGTCAAACTTATCAATGGACAAACAAAACAAAGATTGGTAGGAGATTCTTAAGGGTGTAAGCAGAGGGCCGCACTCTCACGAGATAAGACAAAGTGGACGAACAGACGGAAACAATAACAACAAACGATAGAAACACGAGGGACAACACCATCCATCTGAGCAATTTCCAAAGTCCAATGCAAAATCGAAATAATCGTAAAAGAGTGCGGCGCTTTACATTTGGGAAAACTGAGTTGAGCATATCATTGGAACCGTCACTACTTGGAACCGTCATTGTGAGGCGTAAAAGCCATCGTATTTTTAACTTTTTTTCATTTTGAATCAGTAACACAGTATTTTATGTCCATTCTTTCTTTTTAATGAAAATGTATCTAAAAGCTTACCCTAGGTTTACACTATGTTCCCGGCGACCACGGCAGTCACGGCGGCCAAAAACGTAGCACACCGTATGATTTTTGGCAGTTTTTATCTTGGTATTCAAGTTCTGTTAGGTCTCGTTAAATTTTCGTACAGTCTATCAAGGTATCCTTGACGAGCCGTGGCTCCTGAATCCCGGAGACCTGACGGCGCACTACGTTTCAACCTAGGCTTGTTACGGACGTTTGTACGTTTCCTCACGACCTGTCACGTTCTGATAAGGTCTGTCACGGTTTGTTACGATCCAATCAAGGTGGCCACGTCTACCAAGTTCTGTCAAGGCCCACTACGATTAACCGTTACCGCCGGGAAAAGGAGACATAAAAAGCTGCATAAAAGGGTTTGGTTTGTTATACTTCTTGTGTGACCGTGCGTACCGTGCCAGGCCGAAGTAGAACTTGAAATAAACCGTAACAAGCCGGGACGTACCGTGACTGAAGTGATGAAACGGCTAACACATTCCTTAGCTCGCCGTGAGAAAGCGTGGCACACCTTGATAAAACGTGCATCTGCCCTAAAGCAGCCGCAGCTAAACGGGACATAAACGTGGCAGACCGTAACTCAACTTCACTAGGATCGTAATTTGTCGAGTCATACTTTTGCTCCCCGTTCCACTACAGACACTGTCCCAAGTTTTGTCACGGTCTGTAACGTTCTGTCACGTTGCGTTCGACCCGTTTTGCTGCGGTTTCTAAAGTAGGCCATCTGCACCGTGGGCTGCCGTGACAAATGTTTTGACAGTTTAAACATTTGACCCGTTAGCCCCGGCAACCACGGCTAGTTACGTTTGTCGATCCCGTTCCCCTTCGTTGTCTCACGGTCACCACGTTTTGTCCACGGTGGTTTGAAACGTGGCCTCCGTGGCCGCCGGGAACATAGTGTAAACGGGGTTTTAAGGAAGAGTGTTTTATTTCCAAAAGATCAAAGGAAGCCGGCAGAGTTTTGTTCTATCTCCAAAAAAGTTGTATGGAATTCTTGTAGATAGAAGTGTTCTAAACTCCATTTTTTGCTATGTCGATTGAAGAAGATAAATTTTGGGGACTATAAAACCTTATGCCTGCTTTTTAAGGGATCCAAATGAAGGGAATTAAAGTAAACATTTAAAGATACTTCAACAAATGTAGTAGCATTTTCATGTGAACCATACATACAACGGAAAACTACCGAAAATGGAATTATCCCAGGTGCCTCCGAAGAACATCGTAAATCTTTATCAATTACTAAATTTGGTGAGAACATTTAAGAAACATATTCATAATACCTGTTTCTTCTTCTGTTCAGTAAGTTCCTCATGAAATATTATAATACGTCCCTAAGCCTTCCTTACATGAAATACTAAGTCAACATGATATCTTAAAGTCCGTTACTAGACAAAATTAATAGTATACGAAATTATTCTTTTTATCTTACTGATTTGCATGTGTAAGAAAATTGCAATATTATGTACTCAATAATTTAAATTGCCCATACTTATTACCGCATTGGTAAATATTGATTAGTCTGCAGAATTCCATAAAGTTCTTCCTAGTAATTGTCATATCGTTCACACAACGCGCGGATCGGGTTAGTTAACGCGGGACAGACCCCTCTGGAATTTTTTCAATATCGTTTCTTTTATAGCCTTATCGGGTATATATAGTTTTCGGAAAAATACTGTAACGTGTGATATTGATTGCATATCTCACATGTGCAACCCGTGTAAGAGGACTTTCCATTGATACCAAAAGTTGTAGCTTGTGACCTTGGAATTTGGCGTTCTTAAATCTAGGCAATAACATTTGAATGATAGAGGGCACGGTATATGTTTCCCTTGTAGGGTCAAGGTCTTTCAATCGGTGTCTTTTTTATTCTTACCTTGTGACATTGATTTCGCCGTTTGAAATGCTGAACAGAAAACTAAATTTATACTGACATTTTATTTTCCGACGGAGGCATCCGTGTTTCATAAACGTGTCCTTCATATTTCTATACCGTCTGCTGATCTTGTACGTATGCACCGTCGCCGATCCCCTACTCCATTTTTCTCTGGATCTGCGCATGCAAAAGTTTAACCGAGAACAATTTTTCAAAAACAGTTAACGTCCTTTTACTCAATGTAGTATGTTCTATCAATAATCAACATGTTTTTGAATTACTACCTTTTCTCATAAATGCAAATTGTTCCTATTGAATATATTTTAAAAGCCTAAGAATTTGCTTTTTGAAATAACAATCGTGGTCGTCGTTGAATGTGATTTCACGATTTTTAAAAATGAAATGTAATTTACCCCTATCTGCATGCAACACAAATAACAGGAACCAGTTTAAAATTAGTAATACAACTCTAAGTTTACTGAAATTGACTTACCACAGAATCGATGTTTTTTAAAAAGTAAATGTGAAAAGTGCTTAAAGTTCATTCTTTAAAACGACTCTATATATTTCCATTTTACTTCATGCTTCAATATTTCTTTCACATATGACTAATCCTCATATGAAAAAAAGATATTTTCATACTTTTAAAATAGGAATAAAGTGAATGTTTTACTTGCTATTTTTGCCAATGGTTATCTTAGACTTTAATAGGTGGTTTTGAAAACAATAATGCGTAAAGATCTCGAGACAGGAAAAATTCCTCTACAAAATAGAACAATATTTAAAAATGCCTCATTGAAACACGAAAGATAACACATAAACGGAAGGAGAACAATGTGCATCCAGTATCGAATGTGGTCGACCACCCGCTTTATTCATAACAGAGGATGTAGTTATCCGGATTATGCGCGCATAACCCTCCCTCATGCACATTATTTTAGGAATGACTGCATTAATTTTGGTTTCATGGGTGTGTAATTCTGGTTCATCACGTCCAAATTACGTGAATCGTGAACAATCATACACCAATGAACACCAAAAGTAAGACAGTCGTTACTTATATCTTCATTTCTTCTAATCATCGGTCATTTATATTTGCATGCATATCGCAAAATTGCCTGTAACAACGTTATATGTAGTTTAACGTTTGCAAATTTTCCATACATGCAAAACTTTGTCGTGACGTCACATTACGCTTCTGAATAAACCCTACACAAAATTTGGAGACATTTTCAAGAGGAAATTTAATGTCTGTATTGAAGATGGCGCCAGGAAAATTCACTTTGACTTTATTTAAACTGCTTAACATGAAGTACTACTGACGAGGATTCAATGTCCGAAACACGTGTCTAGTACAATAAAATTGGTACTATAAAACATATATTTCAATATTGACAATTAGCTACCCAAGTTATTCGAATATGATTGTTGTTGCCTAATGGGCGTTTAACATGCGGAATCTAAGTACTAGTAATGTAATATTGCACATAATTTAGCAAAAGGCCTTCTCACTATCAGGTAATACCACAAACATTTCAAAAGTCTTTACTATGCAATTATCCATCTCCTGAAGAATAATTTATGAACTCTATTGTTACGAATTTTAAAAACACTAATTGCATACAGTACCAAGAGAGTCGGAGAATAGATAAATTATGTTCCAAGAAGAAATATCCCTAAGCCCATCTTATAAAATAGAAGCGTTAGCACCCAAAACAATAGTAAAGGTTATGTCGAACATAAGATTTCATACCCTCCAATATTCACAGAGTTACATGTATCCTCATAAAAGGTGCAAAGTGACAAATCGATCATGAACAGGGTGGATGATAAGCTATACGTGCGAACGTTGACTAGGACGTCATAAAAGACTGACGCGCTTAGTCGCTTCTATCTTGATCAAAAGATGGCAGAAAAGTATAAACAGTTAGACAAATAACTCCGGACTGGACATTTGTCCGGAGTTCAGTCCCCTGAAGCACTGTATGTAGGTAGGTTTTGATTATCAGGTGTGGTAGTACTTACCAAGAGAAATTTATTCCAAAAATTTTTATTCACCTGTGCCACCAGGTAAGGCCACCAGAGGTAATTAAAAAAAATTCCCTCGGGAATTCCTGTGGGAAAAAAATTCCTACAGGATTTTTTCCAGTCTTAATACATTGACGGCAAAATTTTTCCTGTCAACTTCCGTGACGGGAAATTTTTCCCGTGTTTTACTTGAAATAAAAGTCAGGAAAACTTTTCCCATGGGAATCCAATTTTTCCCACGGGATTTTGACGGGAAAATGACAGGAAAATTTTTCCCACGGGAATTCCCGTGGGAATTTTTTTTAATTACCTCTGGTGGCCTTGCCTGGTGGCACAGGTGAAAATTTTTTTGTGGAATAAGTTTCTCTTGGTAAGTATTACCACACCTGATAATCAAAACCTACTTACCTACAGTGCTTCAGGGGGCTGAACTCCGGACAAATGTCCAGTCCGGAGTTATTTGTCCAACTGTTTATTTTTGACGTTAATCAGACATAGGGAGCAAAACAATCAAGCCTCGTCATGGTACAAGCAAATCCCGGATACTCGGGTTATATTTCCTTGTCAATGCTCACACCCGGTGATAGATTCTATTAATCAATAGTCATAATGTCCACATACCGATACGCCACCACAGATAAAAACATCATCACGTGATGATGACATTCATCATGCATAGTTATAATAAGGTTAATATGTAGAATATTATTCAGGAACCTATGCATACCAAATACTAGTGAATGTCGTATTACTATCATACCGGTATATCAGCACCACCAACAGTGAACTCCATATTGGCGATTGTTCCCTAGATAGTGTTAACCTTCGTGTTTCTATTGTGCTGTGTTATTGTCTCAGTATGTTTGTCCGCATTTTCTTTTCTCGCTAGAAAGTTGTTATAGAATTCGTATTCCTTTTTGACTTTTATTCACTGATTTTGACCATAATCACTTATTCAAACATTTACGGTGATTAAGATTCCGAAATGCAGAATCGATAATTGAATCAGCACTAACACTGATAGGAAAATATAATTGCCACCACCACTTCCACTTTCCACCCACACAAAATTAAAAGCGGATTTAAAAATTGAAAACCAAGAAGTTGAAACAGAGCATGAAAAAATCAAACACGAGAAAGTCATACCAGGGACCTAGAGTTACTCATCTTTTATTTGTATTAAAACATCAAATAGAATGGTCATCATGGTCATATGTAAAAGAGTTCTGAATTCAGTTGTAGTTCTTTACAAAGTAAACAAAGAGCCTAAATGTACATGTATTACAAGTTTATCTTCATATATATGACCTTCTCTTCGAAAATGATTTAAAATAGTTTGATTTGTACTGAAATGTTTAAATAACACAGTGTAGGAACGCTCCTGTTCACGACCAGTAACTTGTACTACGCATATTTGATTGGTACCATACACATACGATAAATACCTTTGATTTTGAATTTTATTGACTACAGTTACCAAATCCCTATCAGTATATTCTCCAGTGTTTTAATTATGTTGTTTTATAACCCCTATAATGAAGTTGAGGGAGATTTACTGGTGTTTAAGGTGCCAATAAAAGTACAGAACTTTTACAGTGGCTGCATAAAACCACACAGTTCGTTTTTACTAATTCTTTTCATTTTCTATGAATATATAATCAAGTTTGTGTTCTCGGAGCACTAGGTTATGTAAGCTTTCTTTAAATATGGAACTTGTCACAGTGGACATACATAGGGACTCGAAAATCACAATTAAACGATATAATTTCACTGTATTCCATTGATTATATTCTTTAAGGTGCAATTTCAAGGCAATCTAATTCATTTAAATCATGAAGTACTTCCTGTCTATGAAGTATCAGTCTTAAGGAAATGTTCTATACTGAATCTATAGCAGTATACAGTACAGCAGTACCTTCTAGTGCTTACGTGATAGATGGATATTAATTAAACTGACACATATAAATCTCTCGCTTCGGAAATCGCAAAAAAAACTTATTTCGTACAAAAGCGTTCCTACACTGTGAATAAGGGAAGTTTCAAGCTCAGCGCATCTATTATCTTTCATAAGTCTCAAATGCCATGAAATTTTCAAAATATTTAATAGCCATTCTCTGTAAGGACCAAAATCGTTCGGCACGGCATGTCATGGATTTTGATGATTTTCGGTATAATGGGTATATATTAAGTACTGACAATGAAAATAACACTTTTCAGCCGATGTAACCTCTGGTTGCCATGGTAACGAGGTCATTCTATTTATAGCACTTTTGGGACCATGAAATAAGCCAGCTTCGGAGACTTCGTTGCCATGGATACCACTGTAACAGCTTGTTCATCTTTATATAATCTATTCTTCCTTACTTCCATTCTTACTTAGTACACTTAGATATGTGATATTTATTACAGGAACCTTATTGTATTAAGCCAAAATAAGTCAAAATGAAGCGAAAAATAGAGGTGAAAATAAGGGCCAATTTAGTGTGTTTTTGACCATTTTCAATCTTAAATATCACAAAAGGCACCAATAGGAGACTAGTGATTTTCATCAATGGAAATGAATGTTTAGTGACAAATAAAATGAACGAAAAATTGGAGTGGGTATTTAAGAGTTTTACCTAAATTCTGTTGTCAAAGACCGTTGCCATGGCAACATTAGACCTTTTTGCTTGTTTCATATTATCTTTGAAATTGATTTTATTCCTCTTTAGAGCTACATAAGATTGTCAAAATGTATGCATTTATAGATATGACTTATATCTTTTACATAAGAAAAATTAAAATGTTCAAGGTCATTGGCTTGATGTTCAAGGTCATTTATACTTTGAGACTCAAATTTTGCATAAAATACTGATTTTTTAATATTTTTGATACCGATTTTAGTGATTTTTTTATTTAAATATTTTCATAGGTCATATATATTATGAAAGCACATGAATATAAAAAAGACAAATCTTAGAATTTATTGAATTGTCGCAATTCAATAGGAAAATATTTTTCCGTCAAAAAACAAGAAAATTACAGATTTCTTCCCTTTTTTATCAAAATACTCACCAAGAATTTAGATATTCGAAGATGTGAAGAAACGTAATCAATAGATCTAAGAAATAAGTGATACATTTATCATTTTATGGCAAATAGCTGTTAAGTTCAATATTTCAAGGTTTCTAAAATATTGACACCTTCATTTTATGAAAAATCAGGATTTTTCGTCAAATCTGGTCACTTAAAGTTTAATGACCTTGAAAATTCAGTGGGTGGACCTTGAAATATTTTCAAGGTCATTTTTATATCAAAACGCCTCTGATTGACGTATACATGAACTTCTGTTCCAATATCATGCGTAGATAGTTTGATAGAGGTTGTGTTTAAATTCATCGTATTGAAACCTTTCAGCCGATTGTTGCCATAGCAACTATATTTGATGCTGCTTTGCATATAAAAGGACAAATTAGCCCAATTAATTTTTTATATTCATGTAGAGTTCAAAGATGATACTTATTGGATAACTAGAATTTGGACTTTAAAAATTGGTGCTTTTATGAAATTTTCAACCTTGTAAAACAGTAAAAACATGCAAAAAAGGGTATTTGAGTGCCCAAAACAAAGCCTTTTGATACCCTGTTTTGGCCCAATTTTTCATCTTGTATACATAAGGCACCCGAGATGAATGTAAAAAACTTTACAAATATGCATAATAATAAGGATTAAAAGAAAATAATCAAAGCAATTTAAGATTTAAAATGTACCTGTTTCCATGGTAACGAAGCCTACAAAAATGCCTTGTCCTATAGATTTTCCCGATTTTTGAAACTTCAGACACGGTTACCATGGCAACGACAACCTTTTTGAAAAAACTGGGGTTGATATACATACTAGTACTTCATATTGAACTTCCATACCGAAAATCTCAAAAATCCATGACATGCCGTGCTAACATGTTTTGAAATTCTTTGGTTCTTACAGAGAATTGCTGTTAAGTATTGTGAAGTTTCAAGTTTCGTGTAGTTATCAGCGCGGTTAAAGTCTAAGTCATGGATATCCCAATGTCATCACTGCAACTGTTCCAATGGGAATTCTAATAATTTATCCTTGCCCTGTCGACTTTGAGACTGAATTACTGATTGGTACTTCTTCTATGTTTATTGAATGTTTTGTACTTTAAAATCCCGATCCTCCACAAGTCGTAGCTACAGTGGTCACAACGTTACACTGGAGCGAGACGAGAAAAAGGGAAGGTAGTACATAAACAAACACACGAACAGACAGACCGAGGCGACTTAACATAGAAACGACAAACAAACAAATCAAACAGATGAAGATCATATGGAGCAGATAGACCAAAGTTACTCATAGCGAAGCGAAGCGAGCAAGCGGGTCCAAAGGGCCCCTTGTTCTGAGCAAGCTTTAATGGTAACATATATATATATACATATATATACAAAACAAGTGGAAAAATGATCGAAATAAGGAAGAAAAGATACATACTGACCAACTGAATTTTCTTCAACCAAGATGGCCGTTATGTGCGCCACCATTTTAGTCAGTTTTTATACGAAAATCTTTCTAGATGAATCCCTATTTTTGTAGCTATATGGTGGAGATTCGGTTTTTACAGTGTGTAATATAAAGCTAGGATAAAAAGTAGTGAAATGGTTGAGTATGACTGCAACAGGACACTGAAAAATTTTGAATCCTTTGTTTCGTATGCTACATGGAATTTTTTAATCCTTAGCTTCGTATCCTACATAAACACTGTAACGACGGCCCATGCAATTTTTGATGGATTTTCATGCGCCGTCTTCGCTTCGCTTCAAGGGCTTGCCATAATTCATTTTAAATATAATGGTAAACATCACTGAAACATGAAAAACAATGCACCAAAAGGAAGGAATGAATAAAGAATTATCTGGTGCTATCAAAATCATCTTCGTTCATCTCTATGGATATCTTATTTGATACTTATTGTTTATTTTTTGTTTATTCTAATTTTGTTATCTCCAGTAAGTGAGTTTAAATGTGCTATTTCAAAATTGTCTGATGTAAAACGATATTAGATCTCAACGCTCCCCCCGGTTTTCATCAACATCACATTAAAGAACGCTTATTTCTTTAGTGCCATTTATTCTATCTTCTGCAAATCCATTACACCCAATAAAATCGATTTCTTCTTATTTATATTCCACTTTCATTGCCTTAACGGTGGCATGGTAAACAAAATCAGAAAGATCAATGGCAAATCAAATTTCAACCACAAATATAAGAAAATAGTAAGTCGCCTGCTTTAGCGAGGATATGATCCTAAAGTCATCACAAAATTACTGGGCATGGTACTGGACCAATCTACATTTTTGTACCAGTGTCTTTCCCAACGTTGCTTACTGGCCAAGCGTGACGACTTCATGACGGGCCTTGTTCAAATCTCGTCGGAGAAGACAGCTGGGTCCTGATTCTCTGGCCTGTCTGAAAGTTGGTCAGACTTCTTGGGTAATTGATCTTGAGCTCGCTTTAGCCAGCAGAGCACAGACTGTTATACGCATACCAAAGACTTTTTTTAGATCCATTTACATAGAATCTGTGTTACAATCGGATGCTGCGTATAACTATCTTGTTTGTGGTGACACCTTACAGTGAGAAGTTTTATACTTATACAGCAATTGTGCGTCTTTGGAGACCACTTTGTATCCGGATAAGTGGGAGGGTTGTGTCCACGTAATATTAATCCGGATAACCACGCCATTTGGTACTAGTAAATGGCCGTCCAAAGTCGGCACCGGATGCACATTGGTCTTCTTCCTTTTATGTGTTGTCATTAATGTTTGATGTTTTTGTGCGTCTGTTTTGATTGATTTGTATGATGTTCTAGTGAATATTGTTGTGTCTTTTTGCGGTTTGTAGTTTTGACTGACGTCATTTATATGTCACTTTCTTGTGGGTTTGTTTCGATGGGTAAATACAGGGAAGTTATGCTGGGGATCCTTTCATTTTCTTACTGTCCAATAACTCATCTGTTTGTATCCCTGTCTGACCTTCACACTAATTGTTGTCGTTGCTTTTCTATTTTCATAATAAATGTATATCAGATCCCCCTTTCCAGAATGATCAGTGACATTCTGGATTGTGATTGAATGGCTGTCATCGTCACCAAAAAAGAAATACTCACCTGATGTGTATATCAATATGTACATCGAGTCAATTACTGAATTTGACAAGTTTCCATGGAACTGTTGCGACGGGTTTTGCATGCAATCCGGATACGCTTACTCTTCCCGGGCACGAGGTCTCACTTCGTAATGTTATTCATTCCTAGGTTTGCAACCGTTTCTATGGAAATTCTAATGATTTTGACTTGCCTTTTCGACTTTGAGACTGAATAGCTGATAAGTACATTGTACTTCTTAAATGTTTATCTTATATTTTTGTGATCAGTAAATGAAAGTCAGACAAAAATTTCAAACTCAGAATCTAAAAGTCACATAAATAGGCAAACAAACTCTTGAAAAACACATGTGTTTCTGTGACTATTTACAAAATAGATTAAAAAAAACTATTAAAAATACCATATGAAGGAACTCCCCGACTATAAATACAGCGAAACATTGCTCTCATGAGATAACAAAAAGCGAGTAATCGGATGGAAATAACAACATCACACAACAGAACAATATCCACAGAATCCAATGTAAAAACAACAATTTTATAAGACTCGAATGAATGCAGGGCTGTTCAAACATTAATTTTGGAAGTGGTTAGAATTAACTCAATTAAAAATTTAAGACTGTTGTACTATGGTCATTGAATCGTAAACAGGATAACATATTGTTTGTTTATCTTTTGTCTTGTTGGAAATACCCCCCCTCCCTTAACGTTTGTATGGTTCGATGATCCATGGATATTTCCATAACAACACATCCTCGAACAGCTGAAATAAAGAAACGAAACTAGCAAAGAAGGGAGATCCCCTCCCTTCTTTGCTATTATATAATTCTTTTGATCTTCAAGAATAGAGGAATTTACCGTTTACACTGAGAACCTTTTCCTTGTAGTTACGTTGCCTCCCTTTGATGAATCCGGAAGAAAAATAGAAGCACTTGTCTGGAGTAGGGAAACAATTATGGTCATGTATAAACAAATGCGGAAACTGATCCAGATTACAGGGAAAAATTAAATTCATAATAATTGTTAAAACTTTTGAAATATACAAAACAGCTAAAGGACATAAATTATTCGATTCCACACAGGGAAATTCACGAACCCTATTTTTCTGACAAACTATTTATTTATTTAAGAGATGATCCTGGATCATTAAGGTATGTAAGAACTTAAGACGATATTTAACTTTTTTATTTAAAATGTTTAATGGTTTGCACCATGGAATCCATTCGTGTTCATGAAGAAGAAAACCAAGTAAAGCAGATAGATCAGGAGTCAAAGAACCAGGGGAATATGCCATGATTGTGTAAGTCTCTATTGTTAAGGCAATCGCGAACCCCCGAACAGAGGCATGACCAGGTGCCCGGATATGGCTGCATGCAATACCCGACGCAAATGTCAAATAGAAACGTGTCAATTCCGGTAATGTCCAAATAGCTAAAAGAGCGGTCGTGCTCAGGAATGTCCTAAGTCATCCTTGGTGATTGAAAAAAATAAGCTTTTTCTATAATTTACCCTTCAAATTCTATATAAGGAAAAAATAGCTCACATAATCGTAATAGATAAAAGTAATTATTACGTGCAGAGACAGGAAGTCTTAATTTGAGATGAGGTAAACCTCTCTGCCTCGTAAATAATAGTTTACCACAAATAAGCTCTTGCTTCCTTTGGCTTTGGCACAAACAATTTAGATTCAGATTTACCATACTTATATTGCATACCTAAAATGCATAAAAATCCGTACAAACAGCGTTTCATCACTGGTTCCTGAAATTATGTTCAGCTAAATCTGTATCGATCTTACTCACCAAAGTTTTAACTGAAATCAAATCTGAACTTTGAAAATATTCTTCAACAGTATATTCTCGAAGTGGTATTAACCAGATGTGGATTTTAAAGAATTCAAAGGAACTTTTAGAACATCTGAAATCCAAAGTCTTTGAAATTTCCGACACTTTACACAACAATCCCACAATCTAAATTGAAAGATAGACTCGCAAAAATGATAAGTTATGCGCTTTCAAGCAAGAACGGGAATCACAAGTATAAATTTATTGTTGTTAATTATGACAAAATCTACTTTGTTAAAGAAAATTCAGATTCTGAGAAAAAGTACACCGAAGCAGATATTATTCAGATATTAAACTTCCAGATCGACAACATTTTTGTGGTGTTTGGAGGAAAGGTCTTCCAGCAAATTGTCGGAATTCCAATGGGAACCAATTGTGCCCCACTCCATGTCGACATTTCTCTTAACTCGTTCGAAGCTGAATTCATTCAATCATTAACTTCACTTACCGATACATAGACGATGTGCTGTCCATCAATAATCCTAAATTCGCGGTATTCCTCAGCATAATCTATCCTTCGGAGCTTGAAGTCAAAGAAACTACAGGGATCATAATTGAGCATCCTATCTGGACAAAATGTTGTTCTACGACACTGATGGTCACATGAACACCTCACTCTATGACAAACGTGACGACTTCAATTTCAACATCACAAACTTTCCTTTTCTGAGTAGCGACATCCCTTCATCGCCTGCGTATGGCGTGTTCATATCTCAGTTGATACGCTATGCCAGAGCAAGTACCAAATATACAGATTTTGTTCTGAGAGCTAGGCGTCTTTCAGATAAGCCTCTCAGTCAGGAATACGTTCGTGACCGACTAACCTCGTCACTGAGGAAGTTCTACGGTCGATATGGAGAACTCGTCATACACTATGATGTCCCACTCTCCGGAATGGCGGATGATATTCTGTCTTAGACCATATGGATCATCGAACCACCGAATATACTTGTATCTTCCGAAATGGAAGTAACCGGATCTTAAAATTCTACCGACAAGAAATGACGGGTGTTTCATGCAAGCTGGAGATGCTGACTCTTCCTGGACACCCAGTCTCACTCCCATATTGGGAGTTCGCTTCTTTTCATTTGGTGTAGGTTTTTCTTTGTTTGCTTTGGATCTTGTTTCATCCTGATTTTGTATGCCTTCGGTTTATGATTTTCTGAATTACCGATTTTGTAGTATGTATTAGGATATGGTCACTATCCATATTTGTCATTACTGATTGTAATGTAATGATAGCATTTACAAGTTACTTAGTATTTTCTTCGTTAGTCTGCCAAAGTTTCGATGAGTGGGCTTTTATTAGTTTGAATATAAAGAGATTTCTTGAAATATTATGACATATTCCATAATTCTTCTCCTTTTTAACCGTAAACATGGTACAGTAGTACCTGTCTAAACCGATACCTGCCTTATCCAATTTCCTGTCTATTTCGATGATTTTTTTTATCAAAAGTGTTCAGTACTCCATTGCTATGATATTTCTCTTTGGGACGAAATACTCCGTCAAATTTTTTAATGACAGCATCATACTTTTTTTCATATCCCTAATTGTCAAATGCGAGACTGCCGAAAACTTGCTCCCCATCTTTACCCATCGCATATAACAAAGAACTTATCTGACACTCCTCGTCTTCTTTATTTAGCTTCGACTCAAGTTGTCATTCTGAATCGCGAAAAGCGCTGTTTCCAGTCAGGCCAATCGGCTGGATTCCCAAAATTGAAGCATTCAGGGGATGAAACTTAGCCATCGCCTCAGCGGTACGAGTAACTGTTCATTGACAACTGAAAATCTCCATCTCGGCGTCCGGGAGACTTCTGACACCATGTCAAGTATCGAAACACAAGAGCCTGTAACATTTGCACGTGTTTATTCAGCCGTCAGCATGGTATATGTAATCAACCAATCAAAACAATGGAATTGAATCACATGATATTTTGGTTCACTATTTAGGCAATGGAGCACTGAACAAAAAGAATATTCTATCTTTTCCCATGCAAAATAACCTGTGGAAACCGAACACTGCCTATTTCGATTAATGATATATACTTTTTTTTTATTTGGTTCAAGTGCCATTTTATACATGTTGTTTACACTGTAAAAACCAATATGTTAAAGCAACACCTACCTAGACCTGTCTATAACGATTTTTTTTTTCGTCAGAGTTAATATCGGTTTAGAGAGGTCTCACAGGATATAAAGTCAGGATTCTTGGAATATTGAGATATTTAACGTATAAATGTTTCTATAATACTTCTCTTGTTGTACCGTAAACATGGTATATGGAAACAGGAAAAAGGAAAGCTTAATGCTTTTCTAATTTCTCTCGCTCTATTTGAATGAAAAACAAGGAGAGATTTTTCACTCATTGGCCACGATATCAAAATTTGGAATATGAAAATTACCAAAAACCATTGCATGAATTTATGCTACATAATGAAGTAAAAGTAGGATTGAAAAAAAATGAATAATTAAAATTTTCAAATTTGCCATAGGACATTTCTTTGAAACATCAAGATGAACACGCCCCAGATAGAACATGTACACCAAAATGTGAAAATCGACAAACGGGATACGAAGTGATATAAAAACTAATGAAAACTAAGGATATAAGAGGTTAGTCCTCCGGGCCATACACAAACACCATGCCTTTTTGCTCCATAACACAGATCTTGCAGAGATAACAATAGACATAACCTGGGGAATTTGTACGTTAAACATCGTTGAACATGTACAGATAGATACCAAAGTATGAATAAAACAGTCTGCAGTCCACCGACTGGAGTGAAATTCAATTCATTTACAGCCATCCGAGCAGTCCTACCAATGTTCATATCGATGGTCAGAAAATAGCTTCCCTGAAGACGCTTGGGGATGATTCGTTATAGAGTCCCGTATTTACAGTCGGTCAATATACAAGTCATAGGTACATTAGAAGGCTATATCAGTCAAGTACCACTTAAAACATAGTGTCCCTCCGATGACTACAGAACCATATCCACGTTATAAAAAGCGATTAATGATTATTTTTTATATTTTCTATTTTACATACTGAAGTCCTTTTATCTTTTTACAGTTCCGTACATCATCATAATTAGTAAATGTATTGTGCATTTACTGAACATTTATCCGAATCAGAACTTTTTGAGTCATTTTCAAGATTACACAGGGTTTTAGCAATTAGAACTCACTTCTTGAATCAATTTCGTACACAGGGTTGTTTTTCACTTCTTATGTCATTTTCTTACACAGCTTTATACATGTAGCTCACTTCTTGCGCCGTTTTCTTACATAGGGTTATAGCTCACGTCTTGAATTAATTCTTCAACAGGGCTATATCTCACTCCTTATGTAATTTTCTTACACAGGGTTATAGCTCACGTCTTGAATAAATTCTTCAACAGGGCTATATCTCACTCCTTATGTAATTTTCTTACACAGGGTTATAGCTCACTTCTTGAGCCGTTTTCTTACAAAGGGATTATTGCTCACTTCTTGACTTATTTTCTTACACAGGGTTATATCTCACTTCTTATGCCATTTTCTTACATAGGGTAATAGCTCACCTCTTGAATCATTTTCTTACACAGGTTTATTACTTTTTGTATTTTGTGCGCTACAGGCGCAGCCCTAGTTAGAAAATGCATGCTTAGATTAAGATAAATAATCCCAATATTGTAAGATTTGTAAATAAGTTAAACTTAACACATTTTGTACATTAAGTAATTAGTAAATACGTGCTTGTGATCAATCCATGTAATATCTCGGTAACATTCTTAAAAGGAAACTGTTCACTAATTTGTATCGACCAAGGACGCATCTAAGGGTTTTCCAGTGTCGTATGTATCAGTTTAGTGTGATTCCTAGCTGAGCAAGAAAGAGAAAATTACATGCCTCATGAAGCGATCTGTTTCATTATTTGAAAATCAATTTGATGTACTACATAGATGAAGTAAAAGTCATTACTTTTATGGCAATACATTCTTTTTCGATATTTTTCCATATAAGGCAGTAGTATGTCCTCGAGGTATTGACCATGGAAAGACATAGCACTGCGGCAAAGCAATACAAGCTTAATTAGACAGTCGGGTAAAAATCCAGGTAAAAGTAAAGGTTTAATAAAAAAAAAAAGGAGCATTTAGAACCACTATATTCTGAGATATATTGATTTAAAAATGAATCTCATATTTTTTCTGTTTCAACTGACAAAAATATAAGATTCATTTTCTATCATTCCATTATCATCTATTTATGGAAAACAGACTGTTTTCTTAGATCTAAAAACAATCAATCACAGCACTATATTTCGTAAGTCGGAGGGTTTCGCAGTGATACGTCTGCCAAAACAAGTTATGGCAGCCGCCATGATTCAAACAACGAACTCTATATCTTTCGAATTAGGACCAGTTTGAGCAAATTCTACATGCACTGTTAATTTTTGAGTAAGTAGAAAAGAAATGGTACCCTTGAAATGATAAGCAAACATCAACAAATTGTATTTTCAGCAACGAGTTCATTTGTGTTTGAGGGAACCCCAGGTTCTTAAAATAGTGTCATAAATAGACTTCCGCGAAAAATTGTGTAGATCGATGGTATCAGAATCTTCGTTTCTTGAAAATGACAATGAAAATTAAATGATGAATAATTGAAACATAATCTCGGGAATGAGATGGAGTTAACATATTTAAGGTGTGTATTGTGCAATCGTCTAGGCGTGAAAAATTCTCCAAGAACATGATCATGAATTTGCAGTGACCAGAGAAAAAGCACATAAAAACATAAAAATCTTATTAAACAAAAGATATGATGTGAAACAAACAAATCTTAGTTACTGAAGATGACAAAGCTATTTTTCTACACGGGGTTCAAAGAAACTGTCTAACAATTGACATGAATCAATAGGATTTTTTTCAATAATGTTATATTCTATGAACGTATATCAGGAATTTGACAAAAATAGCAATTTAAAGAAAAAGTATCTTAATCAATGTCAAGAACTTAAAGAAAATATTTTAATAAAATTTCAGGAACTACAAAGAAAATTTCTTAATCAATGTCAGGGTCTTTAGGAACATTCTCTTAAAAAACGTCCGGAACATTACTGTCCGCGCATCTCACTTCAGAAATCGGAAAATTTTAGTTTTCTCTACTTTGTCGGCAATTTTTGCGATTAGGATTTATATAGGGGGATAGATCTCGAATTCTCATATCTAGCGGTGAATGTCTGTACGACCAATACTACGCTCACAGTGAAAGAAAATAGTTTTTGATAGGGAGTTTTCTATATGATAATGTTAATTTTAGCGCGACGTCGCCGATGTTAACACTGAGTCTATGGAGAAAATCGATCGTGTCACGCTAAAATTAACATAGAACTCTCCCCCATCTAAAATATTTTCTTTCACTGTGAGCATAGTATTGGTCGTACAGACATATATATCATACACCGTTAGGTATGAGATTTCGAGATATATCCCTTATATAAATTTTAATCGGAAAATATAGCGAAAAAGTAGAGAAAACTTCAATTTTCCGATTTCTGAAGTGAGCTGCGCGGACAGGAATATTTTCTCAGCAAATAAGTGAATGAAAGTCAAACCCAAAACCCAAAATGAGAGTCCAAAATTCACAATCAACAGGGATACACATACTTAAAACACAACACAAAACAAAGAAACAGGTAGGATATCCAAAATACACGTTTTTTTCTCGTGAAAACCCAGAAAAAGGCTGTCAAACAGGCGGATACAATATAATAGAATAGACCATAGAATAACGGAGGACAAACAGATGGATACAAAAACACTGGACCATAGAATCACGGAGGACAAACAGACGGTTACAAAAACACTGGACCAAAGAATCATGGAGGACAAACAGATGGATACAAAAACACTGGACCATAAAATAACGGAGGACAAACAGATGGATGCAAAAACACTGGACCGTAGAATAACGGAGGACACACATACGGATACAAAAACACTGGACCATAGAATAACGGAGGACAAACAGACGGATACAAAAACACTGGACCATAGAATAAGGGAGGACAAACAGACGGATACAAAACCTCAGAACCATAGAATAACGGAGGACAAACAGACGGATACAAAAACATTGAACCATAGAATAAAGGACGGCAAACAGACGGTTACAAAAACACTTGACCATAGAATAACGGAGGACAAACAGACGGATAGAAAAAAACATTGGACAATAGAATAACGGAGGACAAACAGACAGATACACCAACACTTCGTCATATTAAACGGAGGACAAACAGACAGATACAAAAACATTGGACCATCGAATAACAGAGGACAAACAGACAGATACACCAACACTGGACCATAAAATAACGGAGGACAAACAGACGGATGCAAACCACTTAACCAAAGAATAACGGAGGACAAACAGACAGATACACAAACACTTGACCATATCAAAGGAGGACAAACAGACGGATACAAAAACATTGGATCATAGAATAAGGGAGGGCAAACATACGGATACAAAAACACCTGACCATAGAATAACGGAGGATAAACAGACGGATACACAAACACTTGACCATAGAATAACGGAGGACAAACAGACGGATAGAAAAACATTGGACCATAGAATAACGGAGGACAAACAGACGGATACAAAAACACTTGACCATAGAATAACAGAGAACAAACAGACGGATACAAAAACATTGGACCATAGAATAACGGAGGACACACAGACGGATACAAAAACAGTGGACAATAGAATAACGGGGGACAAACAGACGGATACAAAAACACTTGACCATAGAATAACGGAGGACAAACAGACGAATACAAAAACACTGGACCATAGAATAACGGAGGACATACAGACGGATATAAAAACACCTGACCATAGAATAACGGAGGTCAACGCTGTTTAAAGTAAACAAAATAACAAATGTTAGGAATCTCTAGATGTTATCGTGCTTTGTCATTTCTTTGCTGTTACTCTTATATTGGCTGAACTTTTGTTATTAGTTTGAAATATGTTTGGAAAAAGACAGACTGTTTATTTGAGAAATTCAATTTCATTGAACCAATATCATTAATACGGAAGCCCGTAGGTGACAGGTATGAATTACAATTTATCTGGCGACCGCCACTTAATTTATCTGGCGGCCACCAGATTATTATCTGGCGGCAGCCACTTATTTATCTGGCGGCCGCAAGATAATTTAAGTGGCGGTCATCACATGATTTACAATAAATCAAAACAAAAACAATGCATAACATGTTCTTTCTGTTCTAGGGTGCTGAATTCATCTTCTGTTTTAATCTATTTGGTATGCAAGATGCAAAATAACGAGATGAAATGTAACAAAAGATTTATCTGGCGGCCGCCAGATAATTAAGTGGCGCCACATAAATATTTGGCGGCCGCCAGATAATTATATGGCGGCCGCCAGATAAATTATATGGCGGCCGCCAGATAAATTTTAATTCATACCTGTCACTTACGGGCTTCCGTACATTTAGCATATACTGTGGGGGAATAATATAAACATTTAGTGTGTCAATTGATATGGAGTCTGGATACACCAACGTATTTTAAAAGACTATAAGACCATAAATATCATATAAATCATAGAGTAGACCGCTGTATTTCATAATTTGTCATAAATAGGGCATATATACATAGAAAAAATATGAAAATAGGCAACGTGGAGCAAGATTGTCTTGCTGTAAGTATCTAGATAAATGTTACATAATTATCCACTGTAACTATTGTTATTCGTATAAGGAACGTACAAGTAGCGGAAAGAACTTGAAGGCTATCTGTTAGGTTGCTAATCATTAGAAGATTTATAGAGTATATCCGTCGTCAAGTTTTTTGTTCACTTTGGACTTACAATTCCCTTCTGTACAATAGGAATTGAAAGAATTTTTATGGGAATTGTACTATTTGTGTTTCGACACGGGCAGCCAGTGGCATTGATTCGCTGACAGTGTTACCACTTCGCATTCACTGTATGGTCAATCTTTGTCTCCAAAGATATCTGACCAAGAATGGATTCTTTTCCTCTATGTACGATTGGTACTTTTTCTCTGGTATACTCCAATCCATCCGCAAAGATTGTCCGTTCAATTTTGAGATTCTGAAACCATCTCACATCATGTCGTTCATCTCCGTAGCTAAATAGAGAACAACCAATTAATATTGAGGCTATCTCAACGTTTCATAATTACGAACGCAAAAAATGAAGATTTAAGATAGACAAATTACCTAAATATGTATTGTTCCTTCTTACTCTCAATTCTTGTTCTCTATACCCTTATACATACATGCACATGTACACGTGGTTAATTGCAGTCCACAAACAATATCGATGATTTAGTATTGATCAGGTGAACGCTTTCTTCTTATTTACCGAGAGAACTTAGAACAACTGTTTCAGGTTTCATTTGCCGATTACTATTCCAATGTCTGCAATGATTATATTCTAGAGTGTCACCATGGAGCTTTCACACCATTGCTGTGGTACTTTGACATGTGTCGACCAAGTTAACATAGCACTTTAGATGATATGACCTGAATTTCTGCAGATGGATAAGATTTAAGGTGATTAGTGATACTGGTAATGGAAAAATTATATACATGAAGTCTTCGTCAGGGACAGGTGGGTGCTTCAGTTTCTGTTCTGTGTATTTACTGATGAATATGGACATACATGTAGTAAGATAACTGTCATAAGGTAAATTTTGCCCAAGAAATGGAATAATTTAAAAAAAAAAGGAAATAAGGAGTGATGCGTGAATGAATGAATGAGTGAATGAATGAATGAATGAATGAATGAATGAATGAATGAATGAATGAATGAATGAATGAATGAATGAATGAATGAATGAATGAATGACCAGGCGAGTCCATGTTGTAATAGATACTTTGATGTTTCTATGTCATTCGGTGTTCCTTGTACCTTTTGCGTCTCTTTCTGTGCGTGCTTGCTCTGTGTTTTGCATTGGGTGGTTGGGGTTTTGCTGTGGGTGCTGCAACCGGGTTTCCCTCCTTTCTTTTGTGTGACTGATGGCAATTCGATGTATACAATTAAGTCGTTTGGAGACATGTCTCGAGTTTGCATTATGTCTTAGTATACACCGTAAGACGTAATTTTAAAATTATTTTTTTTTACTGACAGTAATTCATTAACTAAGAATTGATTTTAAAAGTCGTAATTTCTTGAAATATTTTAATAAGTCAAAGGAGTGACAATTTGAAATATTTAGTTTAACCACTCTGTTATACTCAGAAAAAAGGAATGTGCTTGGCATCATTGATATTACAATGCTATTACAAATCGAGACTAATGTCATTTCATTTCTTTATGTTGCCCGGCACTGGACTTATGCTGCAAATTTATCTGCTCTTAAATGATGCTAATGAATTTGAAGACGTTAAACATTTGTACCACTTGGTGAGTGCCACTGATGGTGGACCAAGAGTCCCTGAGGGCACATGTAGCCAAGTTCGATCAATTTCGGTTGGTCGTTTCTTCAAACGCATTTGAAGATTTCTATTTACAAATTGTTCTCAAATTTCTGAAACCTGGGTCCTGTAGCATCATAAGCCAGCCATTTTGCTATGTCTTTCGGTATATTTAGGATATAGTTTTCACAGATTTTGGTCATAATTACATTGTGTAGATTGAGGATCACTGACGAGGGTTTATTACCCGAAACATGCATGTCTGGTCCATGCTGTAAATTTATCTGCTCTAAAATGATGCTAATGAATTTGAAGACGTTACGCGTTAAACATTACAAAACTTTTGAAGCGGAATATGTTTGTCAATCTCACCTTTAAGAAATTCTGAAGGGTAATGTAGTTCAATATCGCACCATCGACCTTAGATTGTATTATGCACCATTTATTTAAACTTTTATTACTGCACATTGGTGTGGGCACGATATCCTCTCATTAACGTTCGGGCATTATTTCTTCAAAAAGCAACAATATGAAAGCATAGTGCCAACACAAAAGGGCAATATTAGGTAAATCGTTATCTCACATTCGTAATAGCAGTCATCACACTATCAACATTAGGTCAATGAATGATATAGGCTTTATCGTGATTCCATACCTCTTCCTCTACACTTTCGTTACTTTTATTTTACATTGTCTCCTATTTACTCCAGCCGCAGTTCTTAAACGCCCAACTATCAATTACATGTAGTATTCATTTGGACTGATATCCAACCAAACAGCAAGGTGTTATGCATCTAGACTTTCCTCTATCAAAACCACAGAGGGTGAGATATCAGCTTAGTCACAAACCCTTCCAATTGTGGATACATTCTGGCTTTCTACATTGTCTTCCCACAGGCTGATCCCTTGGCTTTTGATTTGGTTGTCTTATGATGCATGAATAAAAATCATTCGTCCCCAAAGTTGCACCATTCAGATTGCTAGAAGGTGTAAGACCACAATTGTGTACAAAAGAGAAAGAAAGGATTTCAAGTGTCCGCCCTTGGATTTTATTTAAGACTTGTAGAGGAAGGGGTTTGAACAGAGGAGATGGTTTTTATGATACCTCCCCCCATGTATTGTGAGATCTTAATTGTAATCATCGAGTGCTAAATAAATCATACTAATGGAGTAGAAATCACTGAAGTTAATAATCGAAAAGTCCTGACTGGTTATGCTTTATTTTTCCTTATGAACACAATTAAAACATTTATATCTTTGAAAAAAACAAGAGGCCTAAGAAGTCCACGCTCGCTCACCTTAAAACTACGTTAACTAAGCATATAAACACGAAGAAGTTTGACAAAGGAAAAAACTTGACTTCGGAATTGAACCAGAAATGTCTGGTCCTTATTGCAAACTTATCTGTTCTTAACATAGCAACACTTCTTTAAAAGACATCTCTCTAGATCATCCTGATGTTTTCAGTTTATTGATACGTGCTTCGATTCTGAAGCAGAAGTTCGTCAAAGGAATGTACCCCATGTGACATACTTTTGCCTGTGGTGGTGCCATTCGACGAATTCGGACGAAAAACAACACACTTGTATAAACTCATGAAAATCTGAAAAGTGGTTATGGAAAAGAAACTGAAACCACTCCTTCCTTTTTACATAAAAATTAGTTTTTAGCATAAAATACATATCAAAGCATTTAGTAACTTAAATATGACAAATATGCAGTAAATGAGTGTGTAAAATCAGATATTTATTGAGTTATTTCAATTGTCAATATTGAAATATATGCTCTATAGTACCAATTTTATTGTACTAGATACGTGTTTCGGATATTTGAATCCTCGTCAGTAGTACTTTATGCAAATTAGGTTAAATATAGCCGAAGTGAATTTTCCTGGCGCCATCTACAATACAGAGTTTTAATTTCCTTTTGCCAAAATGAGCGTCTCGAAATTTTGTGTAGGTTTGATTCAGAAGCGTATTAAAGTAAAAGATATGGCCAAAAATCGTTGGAGGGTAGAATATAGTGCAAAAATAAGCATTTCAGACCAAGTCCGAAAGACATCAAAAACGCGTCAAAAAACTTGACTTCGGAGTGGAAACAATAAAAAAGAACCACTTCTTAAGACATCTCTCTAGATCATCCTGATGCTTTCGGTTTGTCGATGCGTGCTTCGGTTCTGAAAAAGAAGTTTGTCAAAGGAAGTTAACCCTTGTGACCTATTTTTGCCTGTGGTGGTGCCACCTTATGACGGATCTGAGCAAAAAACAACAACAGATAAAGGGGAACGTTAGCTAGTGCTCCATACCTACCCTGTTTCATCAAAATCCCTTCAGCCGTTCTGGAGAAGAAGTCGAAAATGTGACAAGTTTACGACGGACGGACGGACAGACGCCGGACGGCACGCTATGATAATAGCTCAGTTAAGCTAAAAACATTGTATAAAACCAATTAAGTCATGTCATTTTCTCTTCACAACGGATGCATAGTGCACTCAAGGAACATACATATATAATCTTAATGATACAATTTGTTTGCTATAATATTGTGTATAGAGAGAGCTATAAACGGTTAAGAGTAATTAATTTTAAAAGTGCCTTTAATCTCAAATCTCTTTACATAGTAAAATACGATAATGAGATCAATGCAATGTATATCAATTTTCTGTTTAGAGTCCATGGTTTCAGGATAAATGCATGCAAAAATTTAACGTAAAAGCAAAAAGAAAACTACGAATGTGATATGTGAACTCATGACATAAAGGTGTCTGAAACAACTCATCGATTTACTCATCATTCAACTGAAATAGGTCAGGACATATTTATGAACAAAACTTCCAATAATGTGACAAATTCAATATCATGTACTTTTAAAGAGAAATTATATCTTTTTATTACAAATCGCTTTGATTTTTTTTATTTATCTGTTCTTTCTTCTTTTTTTTTTTTTTTTTATTTTTTGTGTTTCCTTTTTGTATGTGTTTTCTTTTATTTGTTTTGTGGGTTTGTTCTTATTTGTTTTTGTTCTGGATGTTGGATTTGTTTTGTTTAATTTTTTCCATTTGATTTTTTGGGGTTTGTAAAAAACGTCCAGGTGCAATAGTCTGAATATTTTTATCTCCTAATCAGGAGAAACTATCTCCTGATAAGGACTAAGCTGTCACCTAGTTAAAAGATCCTATCACATAATTAGGATTTAGTTATGACCTTAGGAGATACTATTATCTAATTAGAAGAGACTCTCATATTATTAGGACTTTACAATCACCAAATTAGGACTAAGCTATCACCTAATGAGGGGATACTATCATCTAATTAGGACTTATCTATCTCATACTTAGGACATAGCTATCACCTCATCAGGAGATACTATTATCTAATTATGACTTACCTAGCTCATATTAAGAACTTAGCTATTACCTTATTAGGAGATACTATTATCTAATTAGGACTTATCTAGCTCATACTTAGGACTTAGCTATCACTTCATCAGGAGATACTATCATTTAATTATGACTTACCTAGCTCTTTCATAGGACATAGCTATCACCTCATTAGAAGATACTATCATCTAATTAGGACTTATCTAGCTCACACTGAGGACTTAGCTATCACCTCATTAGGAGATAAGATCATCTAATTAGGACTTTTCTAGCTCCTACTTAGGACTAAGCTATCACCTAATGAGGAGATACTATCATCTTATTAGGACTTATCTAGCTCCTACTTAGGACTTTAATACTATCACCTAATGAGGAGATAGAATCATCTAATTAGGACCTATCTAGCTCCTAATTAGGACTTAGCTATCACCTCATTAGGAGATACTATGATCTAATTAGGACTTATCTAGCTCCTAATTAGGACTTAGCTATCACCTCATTAGGAGATACTATGATCTAATTAGGACTTATCTAGCTCCTAATTAGGACTTAGCTATCACCTCATTGGGAGATACTATCATCTAATTAGGACTTATCTAGCTCCTAATTAGGACTTAGCTATCACCTCATTGGGAGATACTATCATCTAATTAGAACTTTTCTAGCTCCTACTTAGGACTTAGCTATCACCTCACTAGGATATACTTTCAGTTTTAGGGCATACTAACTTTTATTAAGGAGACAGTATCTCCTAATTAGGTGATGATGAGTTAATACCTTTTATTAGGAGATAGTTAAGTCCTAATCAGGTGATAGCTACGTCCTTATTAGGTGATTGCATCTCCAATTTAGGTGATTATAAGTTAATACTTCGTAATTAGGAGATAGTTTAGTCCTAATCAGGTAATAGCATCTCCTAATTAGAAATTAGTATCTCCTCATTAGGAGATAGTATCTCCTCATTAGGAGATAGTATCTCCTCATTAGGAGATTTAAAAAAAATCAAAGTATTGCATTATGACGCTTCCGTAAGTTTATGTGGTGTTGTCTTTTTTCCCCTCTTAATTCTTCTTTGTATACCAAGGGCGTAGGAGAAGGGGGGCATGGGGGCACATGCCCCCCACTATGAAAAGTGGGGGGCACAACCATGTTTGTGCCCACCCACCCCCCCCCCCCCCCCCCACTTTTCAATCACAAAATTTTATGATACATTAACATTGTTTAAAATAGTAATATTTTGTACCATAAATCTACAATTTTTCGGTCAATTTTCAAAAATTTTCTTTGGCTCGCTACCGCTCGCCAGTTCTCTATAGACTTTCTGAATAATTTAGCTATTCTGATCTATCCTTTAAACATATTACTTTATCAATGTACATGAAGACATTCAACTCAAACTATATAGAATATTATTTTATGTACTTGTTAATGATAGAGGGTATAAAAACTTAAGTATTTTCTGATAAGTCAATATTTTGTAAAAAAGTTTCCTGGCTCGCTACCGCTCACCAGACATTAATCATCATGTACTTTTAAAATTTTGAATTGCACCAGAAATGTTAAAAATTTGTGAACATGAACCCCCCATATTGTTTTAAATCTGCCCCCCCCCCCCCCTTCCTTTTTATTTTTTTTTTTTTTTTTTTTTGCTTGTTAGAAATTTTGGGATGTTGTGCCCCCCCCCCCTTTTTCAGGCAGAGCTACGCCATTGTATACAGAGCAAAGAAAACAATTCATATTGGTTTTAACTCTAAAATATATACCCTAGTGATTGAAGCATTTTGAATAAACTACTACTTGACATCAGTACGTCCTGCTTATTATATGAGGAATCCCATATGTTCGTGTATTATATGTGATTTCTGTAACAGCGACTTTTGGTTGAGAATTATTGACATTTTACTGCAGGTAAAAGAGATCAAATAATGTTATCCCAAGGAAATTCTTTGATACCTGAAGGACTTGCTCACAAAGCATTAGCATTGCTTTTATCCCCGAGTGTGATGCATACAATCTTTTATGTGATGTTAGCATTTTACATGTTTCATATAGTTTTTTATCTTCTTTCTATGATTTAAGTTTTTTGATTCCACGAGTAAGCGAGGCTTTATAGGGCAATGGATCGCATTCATTGCATAAAACTTTTTGTGTTCAATATTTGGTAACGAAAATTTCAAAAGTGAAATACATAAATAGGGATATTTGCTGAATAAAAAGCAATAAATTCATGTTGAAGCAAGATATTCACGAGTGATTTTTTAACATTTTAAATCCTAGCTATCGACAATACATATCAACATCATCGATATGGATAATTATTTATTGTTACACCCATTGTGTCAATGATTTTCTGAATCAGCTATTAACCGAATGACCTAGATGAGAAACTTGCCATTCCCTCATTTTTCATCGTATGCGCATATCTGATATATGAAGAAGAATGGTTGTCATTGGAGTTTTTATCTTTAGAAACTTTACAGTCAAATTCTCTAGGGATAGTAATGAATCTTTACTTTCCTTTGTTGTAAGAAAGAGATAAACAAGATCCTGACAACAATCTCAACAGCACTCACAATAGAGCACCAAATTGAGCATCGACGGACTCCTAGCAAGCTAAAGGTGGGACCAGGTGCCCGGGAGGAGTAGGCATTCCCTGTTTGGCTAGCCGCAAACGTATTCCGGATAACCAATCTTAGTAAAATATGATACTATAATATGTGCAGAATGTTTATTTGCTCATTCTGACGTCATATAATTTCGAAATTTAAGTGTCAATTGTTGATTTGTCTAACCAGCAAGGAAGACTAGAAGCTTTAAAATTGATTTCGAGTGATGTGCATCGAGATCAGAGTGTTAATGTCCAGAAAACCTCTTGTCCCGATAACCACTCCCTTTTCTATTTGTTAAACAAATGACCGTCCTTAGTCATGGTACATGTACAAAAGTCTTAACCCCGCCAAGTGTTCTCTTCAGATTGAGCATCACAAAAATGGGGGCGGACTCTCCCCCCTCCAGCCCCTTTCCCTGTCCCTCCCTTTCACTCTGTCCACGCCCTAAAAGATAATCATCTTGTGGGAATACAATGAATGTTATGAATGCATAATTCTAATCAAATATTATACAGTACTAGTGCTAAACAGTACATGTACTGCATTCTGGAAAAAGGGAGAACATCTAGGATATGTACTCTATCTTAGAGTACTTTTGCCGAGATGAGTCCTTGAATGAATTTCTCTTTAAATGCCATGGTTTTGATCAGTTTCTATCTGTGAGTCATAGTTTCCATGGTTTCTGTTTGATTAACTTTTTAAGAAAGCATTGTGGAACAATTTCATGACAAACGAATCATAGCTGGAGGGAGAGACAGTTTTCAAAACGTAAGTGCATTTTTGCTATGTTGCATTTTTGTATAAGTGAACATAGAAAAGCCCTAGAAAATAAAACAAAATGAAAAAGTACAAAAAATTGTAGTGATAGCTCAATGTTACTTGGAATAAATGATTTTTTTTTTTTTGGCCACCTTGTTTCCTGATTGTCGTTAGAAGTCATGCTAATTTCAGATGTCAGTCCATTTGTCCATCTATCAACTATTAATACATCCATTAGAATACTCAATATTCACAGATTCTACATTCTCTGCCATAACAAAATGATCAAAGGTTTTATCCCATGGTACCTAATATTACAGAGATCATAAAGGATCATGTCAGTATTGAAAGCAGCAATTCTAAAAACAGGACTAAATGAATGTTTAGCGCTCACCTGACGTTTATTTCGCTAATGAGCGTGTGCAAAATGATTTGAGTCAGCTGAAAATTCCATTCCCGTTCATTATTTTAAAAATCATTGATTGATAATGTCATATCAGTCAAAATCTAGAAATGCAACAGGTTCGAGAGGTTAATGTTTTGTCCAGGACAATATTCCTGCACATTTATAAGCCTGCAGTCATTTTTACAAAGATACTTACGATAAACTTGAGGATTTATTGTAACTTTCAATTCATCATATCTAAGTCAAATAAATCACAATATTCAAACAGTTTTGATTTTCTTTCTCAAACTTCTTAAATATCCAAAATGAGGCATAGAATTTAAATATTGAATATGGATTTTTAGAAATATATATACTTGAAAGTTACGACAAATTCTCAAATTTATCGTAAGTATTTTAGTGAAAATGTCTGGGACTTCGATCTCAAACGGCGTCGGGTCGTTTCACCCTTTTTACCCTTCGCCCGGGTCTTTTCGCCCCTTTCGCCTCTCATAGTGCGTCATTTCCCCCTCATGGTGGGTAGTTTCGCCCCTCATTGTGGGTCGTTTCGCCTTGTGAGTCGTTTCGCCCATCAAGGTTAGTCGTTTCACCTTCTCATCTGAATAAGATATTTTTTGAAAGTCATAAACATTTTTTTTAAGTTCGCCTTTTATGTGATTCGCTTCGCCCCTCCATATACATGAATACTGTACAATGTTCGCCATTTTCGAATATTTATTTAATTCCGAAACAACTCTGATTTTACAAAATTTTACGTTTATAGTCCACAAGAGGCCTACATACTACTATTCATGTCACAACACAAGCCCATAATTATACCATATTTAAGTATTATTAAATGAGGGAGAAACGACTCACCAATAACACAAGCACAAAAATGAGGGCGAAGCAATCCACGAAGAGGGGGAAGTGTTTCTAAAAAGAGGACGAAACGGTCCACCATAAGGGGCGAAATGACTCATCATGAGGTGGAAAAGACCCACCATTAGGGGCGAAAGGACTCACCTTAAGGGACGAGACGACCTAAGCCGAAACGTCACGAGGCGCAGGGGAAAAGGGCGGCGCGGCGAAACGACCCAGGACCTCCGATACATTCCCCTCATTTCCGAATGTGCGAAAACCCTCTCAGAGTCGCTTGGGCCTTTTTTAATAAAATGTTTTACGGGAATTTTTTTTTTTCAATTGAGTCGAGGGGGAAGAATAAAAATTTTAAAAAGTGAAAAAAGTGTCGGGTCGATAAAAAAATAGAAATAAAACAAAAGATCAGTCGAAAAAATTTTATTTTGTATTTTTCACAGAAACGACTGTTGATCGTCTTTTTTTTTTTTTTTTTTTTTTTTTTTTTTTTTTCTTTTTTAATTTTCTTTAAGTATCTTAACCAGGGTATCCGCTTTCAGCATGACCCGCTTTTAAAAAGTATTTCCATTTTTCTTTTTGTTAATTACTAGTATTGAATTAGAGCTGACATTCATCACTTCCTTACTGCTTACTAAACTATATAGATGCAAATGTATGAAAATTTGGTCAGAGAAAATTCTGAAATATTGGAGCATGTAAACAGATGCAATATCATTGCAAAAATATAGCATCAGTATAATCTTTATTGCTGCTTTACCTACTGATAATATAGGGACAGAGAGTATGTCGTATCCTGTGGTTTACAGAGAAAAACACGACAAGAGACAATCATGATTCTACTTTCATTTCGCCTGTGCTTACCCGAAACGTTTTAAAAATAGAAAAGGGGAAGACCGAACTTTTATATAGTATTTTCTCCGACTTTACAGGTGTGAAAACTCAAAAAGTCTCTCAGATAGCATATATCCTTCATGGCAAATGAAAATCTGGTATTTTAATCGAAAATTTTATTTTTCACAGAAGCAATTTTGGACAGTCGGCGGAGAAAATGAAAATAAAATGCCGAGTCAGTACTTTTATTTTTATTCATTTTCATCAAAAGTTCGGGTCGGCGGTCCCGTAAACCATTTTACCAAGAAAAAAAGGCCTTAGCATTGCGTTCAGCACTTCTTAGTGGTGCGTAGCCGCTATGTTTCTTAGCCTAAGTCGGGTTAATCAAAAGGATGCTATAGTTTTACTGAAAATCAAAGGCATTTGTATGTTCACCGAATAAGGTGTTTTAAAAAACGTGTTTATTCTCAATCACTATGAATATTTCACTTAACGTATCCAATGTACAAATGAAGGTCTCACTGACGTCTCGTCCATTTAAACAGTGTTAAAATTATCTCGGTAACCTTCGGCAGTGTCTCGATAGTTTCCGTGGCATGAGTGACGATCAGCATGTTGACCTTTGATGATGGAAACGATTATTTATGTTTTATTAGGTATATTTGGGTAAAAATATGCCATGATTCTAACTATATAAAACACTTGATATTTATTTGTACAACGGATACCTTAAAACCGAATCGTTACAGTGCAGAGTATCAAAGATATAAACTGTACGCCTTTTGTGTTGGGACATCCATCTTGGGATATAATACATTAACACATAGCATTAAAATTGTTTTTATGCACTTCATAGGAATAGTTTGCCAGTTTATTAGTTCAAGTTTTATTTTATGTAGAAACAGATCTTGATAAAGTCAAATTGAAGTTTTATTTATGCCAGAGCAATAGAAAGGAATAAAGAAAGTTGGCATGGCATTGTATCTTTAATCCTTTCTTTTATTTTTTAGCACTTTTAACAGTCTTTGCTCTTGGCTATTTCATTATGTATCTCAAGTTAGATAATGTTATTGGAATATTTTATGAGACCCATATCTCTCATCGACAGTTCAATTCCTATTGTGCAAAATTACATCTTGAAAAGTATCCTACCAGATACTACTATTGCATAATAGTATTTCTTTTGCTATATGGGATTGATCATCAATTGCCAGTGTGACCTTGACTTTTTCCCTCTTTTCTTAAAAATAAACTGTTTCCTTCTAACAAACACTTCTGGAAAGCTCGTTTAGTTTTTTCCGTGTCATTCATTGGGCTGTGGCCTAAAATTGTCCTCGACCTCTGATGTTGCAGGTGTTCATGATACTGACTTTATTATATTATCAATAATCATATGGACCGTTAAATTTAGTTTTTACTCGTGTGGTCACAAGATTTTGAGTATAGTGTCAAATGTGACCTTTACATTTGACCTTTGACTTGGAAAATCAGTTCAACAGCCAAATGAATATTTGAGAAAGGTGTAATGGTTCTACAACTTTTCTTGTGTTCTCCAATGAGACCTCAACCAAAAACCTCTCGCCATTCAAATAATTAGACTTGATTTCTCCTCTATAGCAAAGCTCGATTCTACCAGAAATTTTGCCAGATTAGTAGAGTTTTTTCTAAACTAAACAATTCGCTGGGGGATTTTGTCATCGGTCTAGAAGTTGGAAAAAGTTTTTGGGAAGATTCCAGGACAACACAGAAACGGTGTTGCAATCCGGATAACATGTGTGTACGATCAATTCTATGCATCTTTAAAAGTTAAGAAAGACTTAGTTGCAGTGCCCATAGCAAAACACCGAAACACAGAGTAGGCAAGCACAAAAACAGACACAAAAGGGACGAGAAACCACCAAATACGACATCAAAACGCTAAAACACAGAGTAGACAAGCACAAAAACAGACACAAAATGGACGAGAAACCACCAAATACGACATCAAAACACAGAGTAGACAAGCACAAAAACAGACACAAAGGGGACGAGAAACCACCAAATACGACATCAAAACGCTAAAACACAGAGTAGACAAGCACAAAAACAGACACAAAATGGACGAGAAACCACTAAATACGACATCAAAACACAGAGTAGACAAGCACAAAAACAGACACAAAATGGACGAGAAACCACCAAATACGACATCAAAACGCTAAAACACAGAGTAGACAAGCACAAAAACAGACACAAAATGGACGAGAAACCACCAAATACGACATCAAAACACAGAGTAGACAAGCACAAAAACAGACACAAAATGGACGAGAAACCACCAAATACGACATCAAAACGCTAAAACACAGAGTAGACAAGCACAAAAACAGACACAAAATGGACGAGAAACCACCAAATACGACATCAAAACACAGAGTAGACAAGCACAAAAACAGACACAAAATGGACGAGAAACCACCAAATACGACATCAAAACGCTAAAAACGAAGGAATACACATAAACCAACGAGATCAATGGGCACTCGATGCCTCCTTAGGACAACCATCTGCCACGCTAGTCGCAAATGGTGGTAAGGAACAAGGTTTGGACAGGGTCCGTCATAGAGATCCGTCGTCGCAGTCGGGATGCGTATTCCTATAGAATGCGCTGGTACAATGAACACTTGTAAAAGTGTTAGAAATTTATGTACGTTGTTTTTATCATCGTAATAAATCTTTTTTTTTTTATTAATTCTATCATTTATAATTTACTTTCCCTTTACATGTAAGAATATTGAATGGAAACCCACAAAGGGCTTTATAAGTTTTGATACAACTAAAAGTGATTTAGATTGATTCATACATGTATATTGTTTAATTCGTAAATGTCATGTTCAGTTTTGATCTTTAAAAAAGGTGATATCGCACTATATTCTATTCGTACCGTGTTAGTTTATTCCAGTTCACGGATATTAAAAGGTCAGCTGTACAGGGCGTTATGCATACACAGATGCATACCCCTTAAGGATGAATTAAATTTTATTTTACCCTCTCTAAATCCAACGGAAGCATACATTTAACTTGTTGATATAGATGTTTTGATATAGATTAATTGAGTAGTTGGTCTGTGATAAAGCATTGATAACATCCCCATCTTTCGTCCATTTACAATGCTTTCTGATTTCGCAATCAGATAAGTTATTGTGACGGACGAGCGGTTTCACTCATTAGTCTTTATACGAATTTTCCAGGACCATATGAAGTAGAATCATTCACGACATGGAAGGATATTTTGTGTATGTCTCGGACAAACTTGAAGAAATAAGGTTTGGCGCTCCGGAAAAATACCAAATTTTTGGGACACGAGAAGTGGTGAAATGGGCGTTTTGGAGAGCGGTGCTAGCAGAGTTCATTGGGACATTGCTTTTTGTTTTCCTGGGATGTGCCTCTGCGGTACCCATAGGTGACAGTATACAACCAACAATAAAGGTAACCATTCATAAGATAATAATATTCGAAATGAAAATAATAATCTAGATGAAAATATACAGTTTATCATTCATTCATAGAAATTTTGAAGGACAAAAAAAAAGAAGAAGAAGAAGAATGAGTCCGGTGACGGAAAAAAGACATTTTATGTGTTATCATATGCATTTAAAATGGGTAAACTAAAATTTGTCTTAAGATCGAATTTTTCAGTACATTTGAAAATACATGGATTTTTTTTTTTCTTGAACTTACAAATAACGTTCATAAGTTATTATTCAAGGCTTGAATTGTTTTGTGGACTGTATGATTGTCCTTGTTCCTTTGACGTCTGTATCAGGGTGTTGTAATGACGTGTCGTTCTTCTAGGGTCCTTCCCTCATTGCCTCTCCATAACCTTTAATTTTCAAAACTCGGACATCTTTGTTTAAGTTTAGACTGTACTTTCATTCGAATATACATGAAATTTTCCTTAAACTGTAACAAACTACAGTCCAATAGGCCCTAGTGTTTCTTCATTACTGTACCGTCCGCTTTTGTACTTGAAACGTCAAGTAAACTGTCATATACTCTAAAATAAATTGTAGATGGTTTTCCTTGGGACGGGGGGGGGGAATCTTTTTCCGAGTCTGTTTGTTTAGAGGAACTTGCTTTTTTACATGTATACTCCTTGAATTTATTGCATAATTTTTTCATTATTTCATCTTGCCATCATTTTTATCTAACTTATTAACTGGTCCTTTGGATATCATCTTCTTCAGCTTGAATCTAAAAGATTCATTTCTATCATTTTTTTATATTCCATATCCTTTCTGCATTTGCGTTTTTACTACAAATCAGTATTTGCTGTCCAAGACATGCCTCCTTTTTTATTGTATTTCTGAACTTTTTTATCTCCAGGCCAATTGTGCTCATTAAAACCAATCCAGGTAACTCTAGCAATATTACTGCTAATCTTTTCTTCATTCATATCGGACCATTGATTATATTCAAGTATCGAGCAAACTGATAATTATCCAGTATCTAGAACTATTGGCGATATGGACTAATGAGGTACTTTATCATATACACAGCTAGATATTAAGTCAAATTCATTAACGTTACTATGACCTCATGCAGTTTATACTTATAGATTCAACTAAAAATGCTAATTAAGATGGAGACTACATTGAGCGTAAACATGGAGACAGTATCTGAGACAGGGGCAGATCTACATTGTTCCAAAGGGGGTCCAATCCACGGGGAGGGGTCCGATTTTGAAAGAAAAACCGGCTAAATACATATTTTTGGCAAATTCCAGGGGATCCTGATTAGGGGTGGGTATCGAAACAAAATTTTCGATACGATACAATACAATACATAAAGTGCCGATATCCAATATATCATATCTATATAATTTTCTATTTTGTAAAATGCACAAATTAGCAATTTAATTTGTTCACTAATAAATATCCCTCTCCCCAACACACACAAAGTAAAATGGGTTCCTGGTGGTTAGGTCTAACTCATAGGTCTTGATATTTTTGATATTTTACATACGATTACGTTCCCTGGTGGGTCTTTTTTATGTTATTTTTCTTACCTATTTTGTCTGTAGTCATGGATCAATCCTTTTTTCATTCGGTCGCAAACTTTCCCGTCAAATAATTTCATAAATCAGAATTGCGTTTTAGAGAAAACATACACCAGGGATAAGTTTGCTTTCCAACGTTTCTTGAATAAAAACTAGAGATTGAGTCGATATTACTTTGAAGATTCAATGAATCATGTTGAATGACAAAAATATAACCTTCATGCCGACTTCGAATCATGAAATAATTTGAAAAACCAGCATGAAAGGCAAGAATGATCGATTCAATTAAGAACATATCTGCCTTTATAAATAACTTTATGTACTTGTATCGGAGCAAAAATATCGATACTCGTATCGATGACCAATATCGATTCATACCGATATATCGATATTGACCCAGCCCTGGTTCTGACCCCCAACCCACCCTCTATATCCGCGTTTCATGGGCGGATCCAGGAATTATTTTCAGGGGGGGGGGTACTAAAGTCCGAATGTTTTGAAGAGCAAAAAAAAAAAAGGAAACACGCCATTAAGTAAAGTCCTTGATTAATGATTGTCATGTCTGTTTCTAATTATCAATAAAACAGATGAATGGCGAGCAATAGCGAGGAAATAGCTCAAAATCCTGACTTTTTCACATCATTGTACTTGATTAATAATTGTCAGTTCTAATATGTAATTACAATAAAAATGGCAAGCCTGCGATTTTTTTTCCGTGCTTTAGAAAAAAATCCTCTATTCATGTCTTTTTCAGTTGCATTATTCTTATAGTGCCCTTGTTTATTTACCAAGGTGTAATGTATATGGGTTGTATAAGAAAGCACAATATCATTTGAAAGTAACGTATGTAATAAATTCTGGCAAGCGGAGGCGAGCCAGAGAAAATTTTTGAAATGCTTACAGCAAAATAATATCAAAGTGACAGATAATTCCAATGCAAATTCATGTTTCATATAATATGACAACAAAAGGGGAATCGGGACTTAATCTTATAAAATATGTATATTTACAACAACAACAAAAACTATGCGTCGAAAATTCCAGGAGGGACCCCCTCCCCTCTCTCTGGATCCGCGCTTGGCGTTCGTAAGATCCTATAATCTGATTATCCGTGTAATTACATGTTTTTGCTTTTTTGAAGTTTCTGGAAGCATATCTAATTACAAGATTACATGTAGAAAGAAGGCAAGATCAATGCTTGCAAGTATTGTTTAAGATTCATTGGTAGAAATAATTCACCGAGTTGAGTTGTATGTGTCTTGTACTTTATATTCCGGTATCAGCTTCTCTTCATTCTATTCAAAATATTTCTTTTCGTATATTTTTTTTCTTTTCAACGTTTAAAGCCGTAGATTATTTGAGACTAAAATATATAAGGGTAGATGATTTTATTTTGTTTTATCAACTTGACATTGACACGATTCACCTTCTATTTTCTGCGGGGCATTTTGGCAATATACAATGAAAAGGAAATATGACTAGTTAAGGACGGCAGATACCAGGGTGGCACGATCCTTCCGCCATCTTAAATCTTCTGAAGGCTCCCTAAATGTAACTAAACGAGTAAATGAGTAAATATATCGCGGGAAACATTGTGCTTAGTGTATCCTTAACGAAGTGTTAAGGACTTTGTTTTTATAAAACACATATTTCGTACTGTAAAATAGATTCGTTGTCATGTTTTTAGAAACTGTATACGAAGCATTTTTTGTCCTCTCACTGCAAGGTCAACCAAGACTACTAGTATTCGTTTTCCCCTCGATTTGTCCATCCAGCAGGCCTTTCTATTTGTCCGTCCAACAGGCCTTTCTATTTGTCCGTCCAGCAGGCCTTTCTATTTTTCCGTCCAGCAGGCCTTTCTATTTGTCCGTCCAGCAGGCCTTTCTATTTGTCCGTCCAACAGGCCTTTCGTCAGTTTGCTATTCCGTTTCAGTTTTCTAACTTTTTCCAATGGTACAAAGGTATATTTTGCAGTGAAAACACAGCAAATTTTATAGAAATGTAACTTCTTTGTCGCACTGAAAATAAAGAAGACGAAAGTGTTCAAATCCGTTATTTTCTTGAACGAAATTAATGCACCAGGAGTTCAGACTCGTGTTTCGTATAGTTCATTATCATTAGTGGAACATCAAGCCAAAATCATTTTCAAACGCAGCCAAATTTATGTCGTTGATATTTTGGATCTATAGGGCTTTATCATTGTGTATGATATTTATTAAGAATAAGCACTCTTGACACTTTGAAATAAGTTTAAAATGCATCAAAGATACAAAGTGCCGAGTTGCAAAACTTGAATGTAAGTATAAATATTCAGACTTACAATTTACATGAACATGAATTGTGTGGGTGAAATATGGCCCAGAATCCATTTTCAGTTATCAAAGTCCTATGACCTTGACCTTCTGCCCCAAAATAAATAGGGATTATCCTTGATTCAAGGTAATCAATTTCTGGCAAGTTTCATAATAGATGCTGTACAGGCTCTAATATGGTCCAAAAACAATTTTCAATCATCCGAGTCCTATGACCCTGACCTTTGACCTTTTGACCTCAAAATCAATAGGGGTCATACTTGGTTCATGGGAACATTTCTGGCAAGTTTCATAGGTGCAATACAGACTTTAAAATGGTCTAGAAACCATTTTCAATTATTTGAGTCCTATGACCTTGACCTTTGGACCCCAAAATCAACAGGGGTCATCCTTGATTCATGGGAAATATTTTTGGCAAGTTTCATTATCATAGGTGCAATACAGGCTCTAATATGGTCCGGAAACCATTTTCAATCATCTGAGTCCTATGACCTTGACCTTTGACCTTTTGACCTCAAAATCAGTAGGGGTTATCCTTGATTCATGGGAAACATTTTGGCAAGTTTCATTAAAATAGGTGCAATACAGGCTCTAATGGTGTCCGGAAACCATTTTCAATAAACAGATTTCTTTTACCTCTACCTTTGACCTGCTGACCCCAAAATCAATAGGAGTTATCCTTGACTCACGGCGAGAAAGTGCATGAAGTTCATTGCGCTAGCATCTAGCATAGTTGAATTTTAGTACGGAAACCAATTGTTGAAGTCGCCAGCCCAGACACTCGCCCATCTCACATCAAATTAAGAGCCGGGTTTTGCAACTCGGCTAAACAGTTAATTGGCTCCCAACGGCGGAGGACAGACTAACATTGTTTTCTTTTAAAAGCTTAATTAAGGACAAGAGTCCAAAATTTAATATTAAAGATAGATGTATGAAACATTTGATAGTTATCCAATTTCGTTACACATGTACATTTTCTTCATTTATTAGATGTGTACTTTGTAGTTACACGGAACTATTAAGGCAAATTGGAAGACTTTTTGTTTTAAAAAATGTAACTATATGTTTGTATGAAAACTCTTGATTTGAATGTTACTTTCGTATTATACCCATTCATTCTTTTTTAATTTTATTCTATTCAATGTATAGCTATATTGTTGCCCCAAAATGAGACAAGATTATTCTCAAAGTAAAAGTCAAATATGCGAGGGCGTTGATTTATACGATACATTTATTCGAACCCTCTGAACCTCGCACCCTTGCCAATATGAACTTCATCTTTCACACTTGATTTAACTTCTATCATTTTGTTTCGAATATCGATCCATCACAGAAAGACCTAGGCGTATTAAAAAAAACCTCTCACACGTATACTTACAGCTGTCTGGTTTATCAAATTTATCAATGAAAGAAATGCAAAACTAATAAAAAAAATGACAATGACGAGAAACCCTCTAATAATGAAATCTCAAAAATACGTGTTTAAAGACTACGTTTGTTCTATTTCATGAGATACTTCCTGAGATAGAGAAAGAGAGAGAGAGAGAGACTAACGGAAGAAAACAACATGATAACACAGGACAACAAAAACACCTTCAAATGTTTCAAGACTTAAAAATATCAGTATCCTACCTGTTTAACATGTTTAGAAGTTAGTCTCTATTTTCTTGCAGATAGCCTTTGCCTTCGGCCTGGCGATCATGTCTCTAATACAGATGTTCGGTCATGTTTCTGGTGGTCACTTCAACCCTGCAGTGTCCATTGGTCTGGCGGTCATAGCTGGAATCACGCCCATCAGGGCGGCTGCATACACCCTTGCTCAAATAGCTGGCGCCATCATAGGGGGGCTCATTTTGAAAGGGTTAGTAATGTTACTTATTTTGATAAGTATAATTCTTTTTACGGTAATTATACGTTTATCGGTAATTGCCGGGTGCATAGGGGTCTTTCTCTGTTTATGTATTGCCATGCTCGTCCTATGTTTCTGTGTGCCTGCTATGATTGGTTGTAGGTTCGTTTTGTCTTGATGCTGTCGTGTGTCTATTTGTATGTCTATCTGTACCCTGTTGTTAAAATTTCACTACATAATATTGAACAATAATGCCTGATCTATAACATATATTGATCAATCTTTATAGATCTTTCTTGTAAAAACGAAATTCGTTGTAGGTGGCGCAACTTAATACGAATGTTTATATTATGTTATAGCGTCACTCCAATACAGCATCAAGACAAACTAGCTGTGACGAGTGTCGGTGCTGACGTGAACGCTGGTCAGGGGCTGGGCGTGGAAATCATCCTTACGTTCGTCCTTGTATTTGTTATTGCTGCTACGACGGACGCTGATCGTCCAAACTTCGAAACTGCATCTCTGAAGATTGGATTAACTGTTACAATGCTTCATATGTCCTCAGTAAGTCTGTATTATAAATACATTGTGCTAATGATAATTAATGATTACCGTTTTGAGAGTAAAATATGGAAGTTGTTATTAATATAGAAAAAGACCTTGCTAGACCAAAAGCAACATTCTAGAAATCTTACATCAGCACTTACGGCGATAAAGGAACACGTAACAAAATATTGTGAAACTGTTCTTAACAGGGACGATGTTAATTTCTTTTGGTCTATTAAGAATTCATGGTGTGTGATTGACAAAATGAAAACTAAAAATTTCCCAGCCAAAACCATTTCTTCTTATTTCTCTAATATGTACACCACGCTTCCTCGCGACAAAAATAATGATCAGTTGTCTAAACTAATTAAATGGTGTTTTGATCGAGAGGGGAAAACTTACATTTGTACATCTGAATCAAAGGGTTTCTTTTCCTCAACAGACTACAAATCATTTAAACCATGGACATGTAGCGACCTGTGTAATGCCTTGTCCTTCTTCTTGGAGTCTTGGGCAATATCTATGTTATATTTGGTGAGGATCTTTAGAAACAGGTCGTAGGGATTCCTATTGGTACCACCTGTGCGCCTCTTGTTGCAGATTTATTTTTATACACTTATGAAAAAGAATTTATCCAAAATCTTCAAAAGAACGGAAAATTTGATGATTTGAAATGCTTTACTTATACGTCTAGGTACCTGGATGATATTCTCACTACTGACAATCCTGTTTTGATACATATAAGAATGAAATTTATCAACAGAAATGAACACTCAACAAGGCAAACGTTAAAAATACAGAAACACCATTTTCGGACCATAAAATCAAAATTACAAACGAAGAAATTTATACAATAACAAAAGAGATGATTTTGGATTCAACATAGTATTTCCCCTGGCTTGGCGGTGACGTTCCCAGACTACCGTCATACGGCATTTATATATCACAGCTCATCCGGTACGGTAGAGCGTGAACTAATGTTTTGGATTTTCCTAGTAGAAATTTACATATAACCAAGAAACTTTGAGGTCAAGGTTTCCGCTTTCATAAACTAATAGATACTTTTTGGAAATTTTACAAAAATTACAGTCAGCTTCTTTTAAAGTTCGGACCTATGCAAGCAACAAAGTATATTACTTTAGGTATTTCACAGCCTGCATTTTATGGTGACATAATAAACAAAATTAGAAGGATCAATTAAGGCAGACAGCATAACCATCGAAAATGCGTCAGAATCATCGAACGCCTTTTATACCGTGGATATGATCCTAATGACACCAGACGGATACTCCGCATGGTACTGGACCAATCTACAGCCTTGTACCAGCGTATCCTTAAGACTTGCACTCTGACCGACTGTGACGACGGGACTCCATGACGGGCCCTTTTCAAACCTCTTTAGAGAAGACATGGCTCCAACCACCTGTTCTCTCTGAATGTCGGTCGGACTCCTCGGGTGATAAAATGCATGAGCTCGCTACAGCCATACAGTACATTCGTACGCCCCTACCCTATTTTTATATATATTTATATATTCATCTGTGTTCATTGGGCCCCTGCGTTGTGCTGTCTTGTTTGTATGGTCATTTTACAGTGATGAGGTTATTTTACACAGCAATTGTGCGTTCTTCGAGGCCTTTGGGTAACCAGAAAAGCTTGAGGGTTGTGCGCACGTAATCCAGGATAACCACACTATCTGTTACAAACGTTGCTGATGGCCGTCCTAAGTCGGTTTCGATTTGCCCATGGGTCTCGTTGGTTTATGTGTTGTCTTTTATGTTCGATTTTTATGTCTCGTTTGCTGTTCCTTGTCTCTTGCTGTGTGTCTTCTCTGTGTTTTCACTTACGTTGTTTGGTGTGTTGCTGTTGGAGATCCCCTCCTTTCTCGCAATGCTCATAAAATGAGAACATCTGAAAAGAAACTTGTAAATTCCCTGCGTACAAAGTAATATTGGTATATGAAATATCTTCACATTGGTTTTTATTTTGGTATCAAATTCTTTTGAAATTTGGTTGATGCTTACAGCAAATTGATTTTAAATCAATAAGTAGAGAGACCTTGTATCTGAGTGACATAGACTTTCTTAGGCCGCCTGAGAATAATACCTGAATCAATTTTTAACCATATGATCTAATATGACATTGATTCTTGATATTTCGAATTGTCATAACAAGTCGATCTACATCCAGATGTTTATTTTGACTGTATACATGTTGTATGTCTACTGATTTCCTTATAGATAACATACACCGGGAGCAGTATGAACCCAGCCCGGTCCCTGGGTAGCGCCGTGGCCTCAAATAGCTACGGGTATCATTGGGTAAGTTGAAAGATCGAAATGTGTATGTTGTGATTTCTAAAAGTATCCTATGACGTTGGGGGTCGAGTCCATTGAACAGGCTAAATACACCTACATTGCCTATTTCGAGTTTAAGGTTTCAATTGTATAATATTTAATGACATTTTCCGATTAACATTAGAAGGGATGGTATCTTCAACAATACTTGGTTGTAGCGCCCACAGTAAAAGTAACAATTATAATGAAAAAGAAAATGTGGCATGAATATGGATAGAAAGTTATGGACAATTTTAAAGGGTGAAAATTAAATAATAAAAATTGAATGCTTATTTCAATTATTATTTTAGAGAATGATGGTAATTAGCTAATGCTAAAATACGATTTACTTATATTTCCAGTAGCTTCAGACAGCTTTGAACAATGTTGAAGTAAGGTTACAATTGCTACTAAGATGTAAATGGCATTTTATTTTTCAGATATACTGGATCGGACCGATTGTTGGTGGTTGCCTAGCAACAATTATTTATAAGTACATTTACTCTCCGTACAGAGGTGCAATATCAAAAGAAGATGCCGTAAACAAATTATGTAAGTTACAACTCTAGATAAATTGAGTAAATCATTTTTATTTACATGTATATTATTCAGATATCTATAGGTAAATATTCAAAGTAAGCAATATGGTTTAAATATATCCAATACCAAGGTTTTATGATTCATACCAAGGAAAATTTATTAATTCCATCATTTTCAGTAACCTTTTCCTTCAGTCTATTGTTGACTGAATAACCAAGTCTCTATTAGTTCCCGCTCCTGAAATGTCTACTTGATAATTATGTTTATGGATGTTGTATCATCATGGTAGCTTTCCTAAACGCAATAACAAAGAATATTTAACGTTAAACATTCTTGTCTCCTGAGAGTGTGTTCCACTATTATTATTGTTGTTGTTGTATTTTTCAAGGTTTGGTATGTCTATTGATTGTGAAGTTTGCGTGGCGCACAATATATAGCTGGAACACGTCAGGCCTTAAAATGTCATTCGTATCAGATAAGGAACTCAAGTCACAAAAAACAAAAACCTTTTCTTTACAATCACTTCGTTAAATATAACAATTCAATTTCTGATTTATATTACTAACTATCACTAAACTCAAAAATCAAAGTAAACCAGAAATTTAAAAAACGCCGACTACAAGCTGAACTTGCCTAGATCACTAAACTTCAAACTGCGTACCCCCTTGGTTTAAACGATCAAATGCATGGACAATGAAACATTTCCTCGGCCTCCACAAATATCAATGTCTTTTCAATCACTAAATTAACAATAAAAGGAAGCATAGGTCTCAAAGGAAAAGACGAAACAAAAAACTCAGAAAAAGAGCTAGAGTACATCGTACCCTCAGAGATCTACTGATACAAAATGTAATAGCACGCAACGGCGGTAGACACGAACGGCTACATGCTCTCTCATCAGTTCTAGCAGTTCAATTGAAATCTATCTTGGATAAAGCTCAAGTTGCGTTCTTAAGAAACACTGATTGATTTAGACTAAATATAATTGTCGCAATGGCACAAAATAAGCTTCATCCTGACACTGAAAATACCTTCATAAAAGGCGATTCATAAAAATTCCATTTATTCACAAAGGTTTTGATCTTCTTGGCATATCTAATATTTTTCGGGATCATCGCGTACAAAGTATGATTCCTCAATATTTTGAGAATTTAGAACCTCCTCCTATTTGTTACAAGTAAAAAACCTATTCGAAATTTCGTTTTTAACTACAATAAAGTTACATCATGCAGATCCTAAAATACTTAATCTTGTCCTGCTTCTTGAGAATGTGCAATGTCAAAATATCTATATAAACCAGATGGGCATGTTGTTACAGATGACTTTTCAATTATCCAAGACAGGCAGCAAGCATATTATCCTATCCAAGATATATTTTATTAAATGTCGCGAAATGCTGATGGAAGTCTTAGATAGGTATAAATCGGGAGGACTAGAATTGCTTGCTCTGAATGACTGGAAAAACCTCATTTTGGATATTACTGATATTTGAATAGATCCTCATCTTTTTTGAAAATCAAAATTCTAAATCTGAAAGATATTTCAAAACCAAGTTACGTTATTTACATAATTTACACGAAAAATATGTCTTCGCGCCAAACAGCCAACAACACCATAAGCATTTGAAAACGTTACTACACTTATCAACTTTATTTTCGGAACTTTCGTCCATTGAAAGTGTCCCTAAAATTATGAGCAAATATAACAGTTAAATTCCTTCATTCAACATCCATATGTCTAAATTGTATACTGCATACCTAAATTCCATAGACTCCTTACAAATTTCGATACATTGCTAATTCTTGCAACTGCTCAACTACAATTTTGTCTAGAAATCTGACGTCAGCACTAACGGCGATAAAGGAACACGTGGCAAAATATTGTGAAGCTGTTCTTAACAGCAATCATGTAGACTTCTTTTGGTCTATTGAAATTTAGGGGATGTGATTGTAGATATCTTCAAGCCAATACGATTTCTTCATACAACTTTTCTAATGACAAAATTAATGCTCGATTATTGAAACTCAATAAATGGTGTTTTGATTGAAAGGGGAAAACTTATATTTGTACATATGATTCAAATGGTTTATTTTCTGCCGCAGTATACAAATCATGGACATATAGTGACCAATATATTGCCTTGTCCTTCCTCTTGGACATTTGGTGAGAATCACTACAAGCATATAGGGATCCCTATGGGTACTAACTGTGTGCCTCTTGTTGCAGATTTATTTTTATACACGTATGAAAAAGAATTTATCCAAAATCTTCAAAATCAAAGAAAACATGATAATTTGAAATGTTTCATTGTTACTTCTAGGTACCTGGATGATATTCTTACTATCGACAATCCTGTTTTTGAAAAGTATATAAACGTTATTTGTCCACAATTATTGACACTAAACAAGGCAAACGTTACAAATACGGATACACCTTTTTTATCTCAATATCAAAATTGTTAATGGAGAGATTCATACAAGTGCGTATGACAAAAGAGATGATTTTGGATTCAACATAGTAAATTTTCCCTGGCAAAATATGATAAAATGGTGAAGATTACCGCCATACGGAATTTACATTTCACAGCTCATCCGGTATGTGTAAACGTCTCAAATTGAATAGCATCATTTAAGAAGACATGTTAACATGTTAACATGTTAGAGCATGTGCTGATGTTTTGGATTTTTAAGTCAAGGTATTTGCTTCCACAAACTAGTAATGACTTTCTGGAAATTTTACAAAACTTATTGTCAACTTCTTTTGAAATTCGGACCCATACAACCAAAAGAGTTTATTACTTTGGGTATTTCAAAACATGCATTTTATGTTGACATAATAAACAAAATAAGAAGAGTCAAATGTAGACAGAATTACCATCGAAAACTTTAAGAATCATCAAACGCCTTTAAAACTGTGGATATGATTCTTTTGTCACCATTTGGTCACTTAACTTGGTACTAGGGCTGTCACAGTTAACCGAAAATTCGGTTAACCGCCCTTCAAGCTTGGTCGGTTCGATTCGGATCGTACTTTACGGATCTCGGTTCGGGTTTTTTTTTTTTTTTTGTTATATCTGGTAATCCGTAGTTAACAATTTTGTATGATACACAGACTGTGTTCGGGTACTCTGTCGTATTTCACCCAATGAAATGGGTTGTTTCACATCTTGATTGTAAACGTGCACCTGTTTGTTTGACAGATGGAGTCTCAGAAGAAGCAGAAAAATGAAAAAGAATTATTTGTTGATTTGTTTTTCTTACCATTATTTCACTCTTTTACGGAAATAAACATCACAAACTAAAACCAAACCGAAAAAACGAGAACCGCGGTTCCTTTTCCTGAACCGAACCGAATAAAGGCTGAACCGTGATAGCCCTACTTGGTACTGGACCAATCTACAACCTTGTACAAATGTACCAGCCCATTCTTAAGTATTGCACTTTGCTGGCCGTGAAGACTTGTTTTACACCACAATTGTACGTTCTTCGAGACCTCTGGGTAATCGGAAAAGTGGGAGGGTTGTGTGCACGTAATCCAGGATAACCACACCATTTGCAACTTGCGTGACAAATGGCCGTCCAAAGTCGGCACCGGTTGCCCATTGGTCTCGTCGGTTTATGTGTAGTCTTTTGTGTTTGATGTTTACATGTCGTGTGTCTCTTTTCCGTCTCGTGCTGTACTCGTCTTTTGTTTTTTTGCATCGGGTGTTTTGGTGTTTTGCTGTTGATGCTGCAACGGGGTCTTTTTGAAGATCTCCTCCCTTCTTGTTTGTATGTGGTAATCTGACAGTGAGGAGGTTGTTTTACACCACAATTGTACGTTCTTTGAGACCTCTGGGTAATCGGAAAAGGGGAAGGGTTGCGCCGCACGTAATCCAGGATAACCACACCTTCTGCTATTTCTGTGGCAGATGGCCGTCCTAAGTCGGCACCGGTTGCCCATTGGTCTCGTTGGTTTATGTGTAGTCCTTTGTGTTTGATGTTACTGTGTTGTGCGTTGACGTTCCTTGTCCCTTATGCGTCTCTTTCTGTGCTTGTCTGCTTTGTGTTTTTGCATTGGGTGTTTTGGGGTTTTGCTGTGGGTGCTGCAGCCTGGTGTTGTTGGAGATCCCCTCCTTTGTTCCATGACGGGCCCTGTCCAAACCTTTTTAGAGAAGACAGGGCCAAGACCAACTGTCCTCTCTGAATGTCGGTCGGACTCCTCGGGTGATAGGTCGGACTCCTCGGGTGATAGCATGCTTGAGCTCGCTATAACCGGCAGAACATGGACTGTATTTCGTAGGCCTTCTGTCATAGTGCGCCGTCCGTCGTCCGTCCGGCTTATTTTTTTACATTTCGACATCTCCTTTGCAACCGCTGCTTAGAAATTCAGGAAACCCTACAGTAAGCAATTACTCAAGGTCCTCTACCAAGTTTGTGTTTTTCGTGCCGATCGGCCATTGAATATGGCCGCCAAAGGCTCTGATAGGCTGTCGCATTTTCGACTACTCCTCTGCAACCGCTAAACAGAATTTCACGAAACCTTACAGGAAATAAGTAATCAAGTTCCTCTACCAAGTTTGTGTTTTTCGTGCCGATCGGTCATTAAATATGGCCGCCAAGGGCTCTGATTGACTTCTTCTCAGCAATCGCTGCACAGAGTTTCACGAAACCATATAGGAAGCAAGTACTCAAGGTTCTCTACCAAGATTGTGAATTATTGTGACGGTCGGTCAGCAAATATGCCTGCCAAAGGCTGTGATTTGCGGACACATTTTCTACTTCTCCTCTTCAGCCGCTAAATTGAATTTCATAAAACTTCACACGAAGCAAGTTATCAAGGTCCTCTACCAAGTTTGTGTTTTTCGTGCTGATCAGTCAACAAATATGTCTGCCGAGGGCTCTGATTGGCTGACGCATTTTCAACTTCTTCTCTTCAAACTCTGCACAGAATTTCACGAAACCCTACATGAAGCAAGTACTTAAATAGGTCCTCCACCAAGTTTTTATTTTTTGTGCCAATCGATCAACAAATATGACCATCGAGGGCTCCGATTGGCTTACGCATTTTCGACTTCTCCTTTGCAACAACCGCACAGAATTTCATGAAACCTTATAGGAAGCACGTTCTCAAGGTCGTCTACAAAGTTTTGTTTTTCGTTCCAAATTGACTTACAAATATGGTCACCGAGGGCTCTGATTGGCCGACAGATTGCTTTCCGACATATCCAAAACTGATGCTCATAATTTCATGAAACCTTAAAAGAAGTAAGTACTCAATGGCCTCCACCACATTGTCCACTGTCGTTCTTTTGTTCAGGTGAGCGATGTGTCCCCCTTGGACCTCTTGTTTATATCCATTTACATATCAATCTGTGTGTTCTTTGGCCCCTGCGTCATGCTGTCTGTTTGTATGTTCATCTTACAATAAGGAGGTTGTTTTCCAGCACAATTATGCATAGCAGATTACCGTCCTAAGTCGGTACAGGTATGTAGTCTCTGTGAGTGAGTTGGTGTTCCTTGTCCCTTTTGCGTCTATTTCGTGCGTGTCCGTTATGTGTATTTGCATTGAGTATTTTGTGGTTTTGCTCTGGGTGCTGCAACCGAGTGTTGTTGGAGATCCCCTCCTTTCTTTTGACATCTGATCTTTACTTTGTGTGTAGGACTCCCACATACTGATGTAAAACACACAACTTATCTATTCATTCCAATTATTTGATGCTGTCATCTAACTTCTCGATTTATCTTTTATAGTGACTGAGGACAATATGCTTGCGATACCACGTGACTATTTCGTGGAAGCCAAAGTAAAGAACAGCAACACAACATTTTGAAATAATGAGAAACAATGGTGTTTTCCAATGAAATGCAGGATCCATTGTGTGAGAAAGGATGTAGGAGGAATTAGTGCCAACTTAACTAAAGGATTAAACTTTGTGAAGGACTGACTATCATCAATGTTTTTTTGTTATCAACAAAGCTTGCGTTCACTCAAAAATGATATTACTTTGATCGAAAAGTTTTTCTTACTTTATTCTAGGGTACTTCTTTGATATTTATTTGATGTTCTTTCATATATATTTGCAATTGTACAAAATATTTGTTAGCACATTTATAAAATTACATAATTTTGTCTACACAGCCTTCGATCATTTTAGAATACGGAATGATTTCATTCCATTTGCTTCCGCCTTGAAAATTAGTTGTTGTTTTTAAATGTCCCGGCCATATCCATCCTTCAAAACAATGGAAGAACTTTCAGTCGATTTAATGTGACCTCACAACAGTTCTTTATAAGAGGAAAATGTCAGATCGGTGAATGGATTATGACAAATCGATACTGCAAAATCTCATTTGTAATTCTAAAATCGTTTCATTCAGTAAAATTAATTTTCCTTTGAATAGTAAATCCTGTTATTCTAGATAAGCAGGAGTATGGCCTACATTACATGTAATCAATATGACTTTAATACTAGATTCAAAGAATCATCATCGTATAAAAAATATGCATGCTTTGCAAGATTGTCTTTTCATGTTCATTTATTTAAATCGTGTATTATTATATCATTATATTTATACTGATTTAATATTATTTAAAAGTTGCTTTTAGCTCTGTTCAGTGTGAGAATTATAAAGTATATACCATGCAGGAGAGGGCTAGCACAATAGACATTTTATTTCTGTGCTTTTTATACAATAAAATGGAATGCAATAAAGCGAAATCTTTACCAAATGTACTTTTGTTGGTTAAAATAATTCTACTCATGGATGGAGGAGTCCAGGATTTCCAAGTTTTAATATTTCATAAGCAATGTCATCCTTAATTTGTCACAATGACCACGTTCTCGGATTGTTTGATATACGTATGTTAAACGTCTTCAAATTCAACAGCATTATTTATGTACAGATAAATTTGCAGCATGGACCTGACATGCACGTTTCGGGTACTTATCCCTCGTCAGAGATCCTCAATCTAAACAATGAAACATGGCCAAAGAGAGTGAGAAATATTTCCCTCGTCAGAGATAATGAAATATGGCCACAGAGAGTGAAAAATATTTCCCTCGTCAGAGATCCTCAATCTAAACAATGAAATATGGCCAAAGAGAGTGAAAAATATTATGTCCAAAATACCAAAAGACGTAGCAGAATAGGTGGGATATGATGCTATGTACAGGACCACCGTTTTAGAAATTTCATGAAATTTTGATAACAGAAATTTTCGAATGCGTTGAAGAAACGACCAACCGAAGATGATCGAACTTGGCTACATGTGCCCTCGGGTCCACCAGCAGTGACACTCACCAAGTGGTGCAAATGTTACCCGTCTTCAAATACATACTTGTATCGACCCAGGCATTAATATTTACATTACTAGTATATTCCCCTTGTTGAACGCTCACTAGGCAACTAGAATTATATTCCAATAACTTGGGTTGCTGTTGTGACGTCACGTTCAAGTTTTGCATGTAGGGAGAATTTACCGACGTTCAAATTCATTCGACGCTATAACAGGCAAAATGTGCGAAATGCATACAAATAAAAATGACCGATATTTAGAATAAATGTAAATATAAGAAATGACTGTCTTACTTTTGGTGTTCATGGGTGTATAATTCTGGTTGGACACGTGCAAATTTTCCGAGAATCGCTTCGCTTCGCGATTCACGGAATTTGCACGTGACCAACCAGAATTATACACCCATGAACACCAAAAGTAAGACGGTCATTTCTTAATTGTTTATAGTATCATATTGATAATCAAACGGACATCTCTACAATTTATTCTGACATGCAGATGAAGCGCGGATCAACAATGATAAACGTCTTCAAATTCAATAGCAGCATTTAAAAACAGATAAATTTGCAGCATGAACAAGACATACACGTTTCAGGTACTTAACCCTCGTCGGTGATCCTCGATCTTAACAATGTAATATGACCAAAGAGTGTGAAAGTTATTATAATGTCCAAAAATGTACCGAAAGACGTAGTAGGATGGGTGGGATATAATGCAACAGGACCCACGTTTTAGAAATTTCATGAAATTTTGATAACAAATTTTCGAATGCGTTGAAGAAACGATCAACCGAAGTTAATGAACATGGCTACATGTGCCCTGGAGGACACCTGGTCCACCAGTAGTAACTCAACAATCAAAAGGGGAGAAAGAGACACACATCAACACCAAAATATAAACACAACTAGATAGTCTCTGACGAGACTCAAACTCCTGGCTGTTTGGAAATGACTCGCACATTTTCGAAGGCCCCAGTGGTAAGGGGATCAAACAAACACGAGAGAACGCTTTTAATTATATCATGCAAAAAGAATACTTGTACTTTATGAGGGTTCATGTTCACAGGTCGATTGTAATGCAAAAATATAAAAGAATTGAAGCTAAACTCTATTGTTCATATTTTATGAGAACTGGTGTTCACAATACATGTATAACTTAGATTTATATCAGAGAAAATCACCAATTCCATTTCCTAATTAAGACTCTGGTGGTCAGGGGCTTAGAAATTGTCAATGTTGAAATATATGTTCTATAGTACCAATTTTATTGCACTAGACACGTGTTTCGGATAACTTTACCACAAGCCCATTATTTTGCAAAAAGAATTATTTCTCTATCAATTATATTGTTTACAAGATTGCAGAGTCACGGTTATACCGGAGAAAATGACCACATCAATTCCCCAAGAGCCTGTGGGTCAAGAGCGTAAACAAAATATCAGGTGCAAAACTAAAAGAACCAACCTCTATAGAATTGGTGTTCACAAGATTACTTAGAGTTATAAAGGAGAAAATGATCAAACCCATTTCCCAAAACTCTGGGGACCAGTGGATAAAACAAAATGCCAGATGCACAACCAGATCACAGGCCCATTATGATGCACAAAAAAAGTAATTTCTTACCATTCACAGATTCAGAGGAATCGCTGTAACGAGAAATGTTTAACTTACGGAAAGACAGACAGACGGACGCCGGGCAGTTGCTTAAGTTTGACAGGTCCTTGACCAGTAGAACTAATAACATAAATAATAGTGTTATAGATTGAGATGGACCAATATGCAACCGAATTTGAATCCGCAATCCGCTATGTAGCGAAAAATTGTTTTGGTTATCCGGATTATGTTCGCACAACACTCCCATTTTTTTCTTTTATATACAAAGAGGTGATATATAAATAAAAGCCTTCTCATTCTAAGGTGATTACACGAAGAAGAGGTATCATATTTCTTTCATCCTTATAGAAGATATGATATCTAGTCTAAAGTGTGTATCTTATAATTTAACTCAATTGATTTCAGGTACATTTTTTTCTAATTAAAAGTGTAAAAAGTCTTCTATAAGTCGGGATACATGTATTCAGTAACCGGAAGATAACATCTTTTATATCTGCCTATTTTAAAATTTCAACTCTTTAATATGAATTGCAAATGTTTTGGAAGTAACAACCTGGCTTCCACATGGCAAGACCTTGACGTCCACCTTAATTAAATCACGTCACCTGGACAAGGGATCAGTGACACCCTGACATCATCTTAATCTTTATTATACTGTATTTCGTTCTAAGGGCAATGCGACTTACCGAAAAAAAAAAATACGCATGTGTATTTATTGTTTGCAAATGAGACTGATTTGAGAACGTCGCTTTGGTAGCAATAGCGATGACGTCATTGGGTGATATCGATGACGTCAGTAGGTGAGATCGATTTATCTCACCCAATGAAAATTTGATAGTTTTCATTTTCAAGTGAGAGAAAATAAACACCACACCATTGAAACAATATTGACAGAATCTTTATAAATACTAGTTATCTGTATTAATTGTTTAGGGTTATATTACAAAACGGCTAAAACCATCATTGAGGGCGCTATGGAAATAAAATAAAAACATATCAGATCCCCCTTTCCAGATTGATCTGTGACATTCTGGATTGTGATTGAATTCAATGACCGTCATCATCATCAAACAAGAAATACTTCCCTGATATGTACACCAAAATGTACATCGAGACAAGCACCGAATTTGACAAGTTTCCATGGAGCTATTGCGACGGGTGTTGCATGCATTCAGGAGGCACTGACTCTCCCCGGGCACCTGGTCTCAGTTCGGAATGTTCTTCATTCCTTGGTTCGCAACCGTTCCAATGGGAATTCTCATTATTTTGCCTTCTTTCATGTTTATTACTTCTTTCCAGCTCTGTCGCCTGAAAGAATCTTTGTTTATGCCATTTATCATTTTGACATCATACATGTATATTATTTTGCTATTTCGGAAACATGTCATTTCATCCAAAAATATCGATGAAGTTAAGGGAGGTTAAAAAATGTAACATCCTAGCACCATTCCTCCAATGCTATTTGAACATACATTTAATTTGGATATGCGACTGAATCGACCCTACAGAAAATTTGGAACCGCAGACTGTCTGTAAGGTAAATACACAAATCTAAATTCAAAAAAATTAAACCAGAGGGCGCTACTTATAATATGGAAGTGTTCCAACTCTATGCCTTCATGAAGAACTAAGATGAATTTTGCTTGCTTCTGAAAATCGCTTTGGCTGTAAATATGACTGATGAGGAAAATACGGTATCCGAAACACGTGTCTGGTGCATACGAAATTAGTTTGTAATTTTCTTCAAGAAGGTATGGAGTTGGGACACATCCGTATTATCTCAAGAGATTTCAATGTAAAAACGAAATTTCCATTGGTGGCGCGTACTAACAAAAGTCTGCACATAAATAAAAAAAAAGGTACAAATAAACTATCAAATGTTGCTGCACTATGATATTGAAAGTTGGGTTAGAAAAATTCCAAGATATACGTAACATGACTGCGTGGAATCAATCTGGATGTTGTAGTGTGTCGAAGAAATACAACTATGAACCGCGTATCTCGTTGGGAAAAAAATTGGCAAAATTCAAATAAGAGGATTAGTTCAGAGAATCCTAAATGGAGATGAGATCAGTTACCAAGGGAGGGTAAGCTAGCATCACCCGTCATTTAAGCCAGACAGAAAAAGGTATAAACCGGTGAAAGTTTCAAATTCAGTGTTTTGATGTTTAGATGGTTCTAACCTAAAATATATTTCAACACAATGGAGAACTTTGATTCTGTCGGTCAACTCGTTCGATATGATGGCGTCGATTTCAATATTTTGTCTTCCAGACTATGGAATGATTTTATTGATGTTCTATGAACTCATCTCCATTCTGACGTATTTAGGACCCCTTAGATATCCAATAATTTTATGTTTTGCTGTGAAAGTCCACTTCAACCTATCAAATAACGAAAATTAAGCCATTGGAGCTGGTGTCGAATCTGGAACCACCACTCAAATTGCTAGCCACAATCCAAATCCTGACGTCGATATCGAATAATGTGACTTGACATTCAAAATGTGAAGCGACCTCAATATGCCACACTCATCAGATGTATGTGACAAGTTAATTAACGTATTTTCACATGTCTTAGAGAATGAATGAGTCATTGGGAGAGAAAAGGCTATAGGCCATTGTAGTCTTTTACATTTGAGGTAGAGTATCCCTCAAGTCAGAATCGCTGCATGGTATTATCTATTTTTCCTCTTCAGAATATTGTTCAGATTATCAAACTGATATTTTTTGGGGAAAAGAAACTTTTATAGTTACATTTTATCACCTTTAAAAAGGGATTTTCCCTTAGGGTCCAATATTAAAGTTCAAACGGCTCAAGTTCTCGGTATAATTATGAAACCACGAATTATATTTTGTTTGTATATCAGGTTAAACATAAGCTGTGAATACGGGTGTATATGGAAAGGAAAATATTGTTAAAGTTGTTATTTAGGGAATATGAGCATCTGAGACCTGATGCATGCTCTTCCTGAAAAGATTTCAAATAAATCTTGAAAGGAATGAAGCCCAGACAGGCCAAGTAATGCCATCTCCGACACATAATGTCAGGATTGGAATGAAAAAGAAAGCGATTGCAGCAACTTTTAATAATACTTATTAATTACTTCCGACAACTGTTTGACGTCATATAAATGTCAATCAATGGACTTGCTTATAATTATGCTTAATAGCATTTTTGAATTATGGTACAAGTTAATTGACCCATACCACGTTAATTCAGCATCTTTAACAAATGTGATTAATGGACGATATAGATAATTTTCTCGATAAAGATGCGTCGTCTTTTAACTCGCTCATTGATTTAGCCATCTTACCAAGCGCCATTTTCATCTTCATTAGAAAATTGTCATTACAGAAACAAAGTGTTTTTAGAAACACAATGCCCATAACAATAGCTTAATACATTAAAAGCAGATATGCTATTGTAATGAAATTGATGTTCAGAGTATCAAATTATGAAATTGTCAGAATGAACATTTGTGAAGAAGTTTCTTTTTTCTTAAGATGGAAGACATATGACGACGTGTGTACTTTCAGATATAGGTCAGAATACGAGGTCTTGCCACACGCATCGAAGTATTAGTAATCATTACTGAACATCTGAAATATGAACATCCTCTCTTAGAGAATGTCAGCGATCATGCATTAAGGTGTAAGTCACACTCCTAAGTAGACAAAGGCCACAAGGTTATGTTCATACATGTATATGGGGAAGACCATTTGATACTGAGGAGAATGGAAAAGGGCCGCTACTCTTAGGAAATAATTTTCAGGCCCTGCAGGACATGGCAAAAAAAAAAATCAGACACTCTTAGTATATATGTTAGATTTGAATACGTGACAAAGACGTAAGGTGATGCAAAGCTTAGTATACATTCACACGTCATAAATAACCTTCAAATTATAACTTTTCAAATTTTTTTTTTCATGGCATTTTTCAACGACGAAATTCAACAATTTGAATCATCACTGTTCTTATATCAAATATAAAGTTCTTATTGATAAATCTTCTCCTTAGAGTTGATTCATGGTCTGTAATCTTGACCTTTGACCTTTAAAATCTAACGAAAATGTTCTTACTCAAGCAAAAAAGGTTTAATATAAACATCAAAGACGTACCCATCAGCTATTCACGAGTCTTAAAGTCGAGATGTTATGAAACGTCTAGGTCATCTGCAAGAAAATGTGAGACACACACACTTTCATTAGATTGGAGGCTTAACTTTATCTCCTTGGAATTATATTTGTAGGAATTAATCCATGTATGCATCACCAAAATTAAAAAGAAAGAATACCTTCAGTAGTTTTGGTGAAGAAGATGAAAATGTATGAAAATAAGTAACCACCCCCCCCCCCCTTTGTTTTTCTCAAATAGAATTCACAAATAAAACCTGTGTTTGTGAAACACGAATGCCCCCGGTGGCATCTTTGTTAGTATAAGCACTATTTTCTGTTAAGTACATGTATGTGAAAGGTCAAGGTCAGGGTCACTTTGTTAAATTTTTTGGTATCGATGGAAAAATCTTGTGACAAGGAATACACATGTGAAATATCAAAGAACTATCACTTACCATTTAAAAGTTACGCCCAATGTTAAAGTTTTTGAAAAGCAGGTCAAAGGTCAATGTCAAGGTCATGAGGACAAAAATTTTGGTATCATTGGAAAGGTATTGTCACAAGGAATACACATGTGAAATATGAAAGCCCTATTACTTACCATTCAAAAGTTATGCCCAATGTTAAAGTTTTTGAAAAGTAGGTCAAAGGTCAAGGTCAAGGTCATGAGGTCAAAAATTTTGGTATCAATGGAAAGGTCTTGTCACAAGGAATACATACGTGAAATATCAAAGCCCTATCACTTTCCATTCAAAAGTTATGCCCAATGTTGAAGTTTTTGAAAAGTAGGTCAAAGGTCAAGGTATCGAGGTCAAAAATTTTGGTATCATTGGAAAGCTATTGTCACAAGGAATACACATGTGAAATATGAAAGCCCTATTACTTACCATTCAAAAGTTATGCCCAATGTTAAAGTTTTTGAAAAGTAGGTCAAAGGTCAAGGTCAAGAGGTCAAAAAAATTGGTATCAATGGAAAGGTCTTGTCACAAGGAATACACATGTGAAATATGAAAGCCCTATCACCTCTCATTCAAAAGTTATGTCCAATGTTAAAGTTTTTCGGACAAACAGACAAACAGACGGACAGGCCAAAAACTATATGTCCCCGAATCTTTGATTCCTGGGGCATAAACAAACCAAAATCAATTTCAAGCATTAAATATATACCAATGCATTAAAAATCATTTAAATGTGATAAATAATGTGGGCATGAAACCTTGTTAAGCACTGCCCCTTAATTGTCGAATCCATGTATCAAATATACAGACAAGAAAATGAATTATCATTATGTGGGAAGTTTTATTTCACAACAACTAACATTTATTCTCTTAAAGGAAAAAATCACTTTCTCTTTTGACTTGAGAATGAATTATGACAAAAACATGAAACAATACGTAGGGCAAGAAATGTCGATGAAAAATACAGCACATCAAAATTGTACATACAGTATAATAACAAAAATATGGCGATACAGTGTAGTTCAAATATGAGTAATGAACAAAAATAACAGATTTTTATGGTCATGTTTTAATAGACTATCTAGTTATAATTCATATGAGCAAAGTGATTAAATGAAGAATGCAGACTATTATCCATGTATTAATATAGAGGATGTTAGCTACACTTTATACCATAGATATTATATATAAATAGAAGAAATTCTTATGGATTTCACCGAAATTCTGAGAATAAATATTGCAAAATACTGAAATGTTGTTAGTGTACAGATCTATATCATATATCACTATGAGCAATACAGTCTAGTATATATAATATACAGTAATATAGTAAATATTACATAGTGTCAAAGCTGGAAATGATTTTGTACAGTGTGAATATTTTGAATGAATTCAACTTCTGCATCTCTCTGGCACAAAATAAATTTATGATTATACTGTTAATGTATACGCTTATCTACATAAATCTGCAGAATGGAGCTGTTACTACATATATACATAAAAAACGAGACAGAGGAAAGTGTATTAAATGTATAGAGAGGCAGTGTATTAAATGAAATGATAAGAGTCATTTTCACTTCGTGAGTACAACCTTGTGTGGACATTTAAAAAACATGTGAGAATACAAGACAGAAACTTCTTTGGTCATGCATGCTTCAAATTAAGGCCAGGGTTACAACTTTTGGGACATGCAAAATTTAAGTTTCCTATTACATATTGGGATTAAAAGCACATTAAGTTGATGTCCTTTTTTCTGCAAAAGATTCTACAATTGATCCTTCCGAACACTGGAAAAATTTGAGAAATTCAATGACGTCATAATACAATTTTGATGTTTGACCGAGGTTCGAAGCTTGTTTTTCCGAGGTAAAAGCATTGTGACGTCACGAAATTTTGCATTTTTTCCCCGTAATCGGAAGGGCCAATTGACAATTTTGGGTCATGGTGATTTTAGTCTACTTTCTCTACCCTTATGATCAATCTCTTCCTTCTAACATTTACATTTACCTCTGTTGTAAACTCAGAAAAAAATCTTGATCCTGTGTATATTTTACGGTACAAAGTGAAGAGTAGCAACTGTTCTTGGTTTTCTCTTTTCGTACATAGCGTAAAATAGTTCTCAAGTTTACCTTAAATTTTTCACTTTGGCCTCCAGCCTGTTAAAAATTTCGTCAAAAGTATTGACGATTGAGCCCCAAACAGAGGTGGTAGTGAGAGTAATAAATCTGTTTGGAGATTGCCTTTTAAGCACTTATTATGCAAGTATTATAAAAAAAAACTAAAGAAGATATATAAAACAAGAAAGAAGTTAAGCTTCCCAAATAGCAAAATTTCCCACATTAATAACAAAAGAAAAAGTAAGGTGTCAATAAAGTAAAATACATTAATTTTTTTTACAAAGGGAGCATAGATGAATTAGGATTTTCTTGCTTTAGTATAATGATATGGGAAGTCGTTACTACAGACATCATAAGCACACAAAATATTAGGTCAAAGTTTGAATATATTCCCCAAAATACAAAAACATTCAACTGCAGAAAACATCCCTTTGGCTTAAATGAGTTAAATTTTGCTTTTTACTCTTTGGTCCTATAACTTGCATCTTTAGCCTACAGAATAAAATCTTTTTGGTCTAAAATATATGTTATCTGCATTTCACTTGGCACTCGAAATACAACTTTGATATGTTATAATGTGTCACAATAGTTTCATTTATTCACACGTATCTATATTGTGATCTATCTTTTCAAATAAATAAGACAATGGATGTCTTGCAAAAAAAGAACAAACTATACTTTCTACATAACATACCCCTCAGTGTCAATATGATAACATAAACAATATATAACCATAGATACATGTGAACAACATAAATATATATCTGTAGTTCATTACTGTCAGACAATACCATGTCACATAAATAATGACATATACCCTGAAATCCCTAATGGTCGCGTCACACCTAACCGGATGGTGCGAACGGACCTATAACGGATGAAAAATATGCCAAAATACTTAATCCGTTGGTCGTCCGTTTGTAAAAAATCAACATTGCCACTGCTCGCAGCTCTCGCGACTAATTTTGAACGGACATGAACAGTACAAGTACCAGATATCTACCGGAAAAGAAACGGACGTGTAACGGACTTCAACGTTCGAGCAACGGATAAAACGGAAATGCAACGCATAAGAACCGGACAGAACGGACATACGTTACTCGTCCGTTGGCCTCCGGTAGCTGTCCATTACATCTCCGTTTTATCCGTTTCACACCCGGTAGATATCCGTTCGTGACTCGAGTCTAACGGAAATCAACGGACACCTAACGGATATGAACGGACACCTAACGGACACCTACCGGAGATGTAACGGACGAGTAACAGTCAAAACCGATAACAACGGATACGTAACGTTTAAGTAACGGATGTCTTAGTCCGTTCTGTCCGTTGGCAAGTTTTGAGCATGCTCAAAACTTGCCAACGGACAGAACGTACACCAACGGTCATCGTCGGACGAGCAACGGATAAAACGGAGATGTAATGGACAAATAGCGGATGAGTAACGGATGCGAACGGACACCAACGGATTGAAAATTTTGCTATCCGTTAATCGTCCGTTCGCCTTATCCGGCTAGGTGTGACTGAGGTATAAAGGGGAGGAGCCACGAAGCCCCGAAATTTGCCCTATATTTTCTATCATTGGAATTTATTGAATATTTATTTTTTATTTGATACTTCGTAAACTTCTCCACTGAATTATAAGTTGAGATTTTATCATCAGAGGCTATACGCCCTCTGAAAACCCTATAAAAATCGGCAATTTTTCGTGAAATTGCAGCAAAACCTACTTGTCTTATTAAAATTAGCAATGGCCACACATGCATGGAGAAACATGAAAACATTACAAATGGAAGATTATCAATATATCTTCTTGTCATAAAAGTTTTATGTTTCTCGATGTGTGTGGCCATTTCGAAATTCTCCACTAAAGGCACATTTTCTAGCAATTTCGCCCATGTTTTGTCAATAACGTCACTTAATGACGTTGTCACTTGATGACATTATAAGACTTCCTAAGGAGCTTAGTTTTGTTATTTGCTCCTTTTATTAAAAGCAGGAAACATTCATTAATTTTCATGTACAATATCAAGTAATTCTCATTTTAAAAGTTTAATTTTAAGGAAAATTATAGGGCCATTTTAGAGACTTTGTGACCCCATCCCTTTCTGTATCATTGAGTCATTTTTTTGTCAATTTTGTACATCAAGTGTTTGGATCACTTTATATTCAGTTTTGAACAATATAAATTGTTGGCATTGAAAACTTCTTTTTACACCATTTCATGAAAAATGTACAGGGATGACAGTATAACAGTATATTTAAAAATCTGTATTAATGGATATCACAAAATTGATTTCTGATCACAAAAACGTTTTCTCTTCACACACCGTTGTCATGACGATTTGTTCATACTGTACAGTGATTGTTCTAATTTTATGGTAAATTTCTGCTATACACTTTAACACAGCTAACAACAGTATCTACAGTAAAATGACTAGATAAGGTTTTCTGAAGGACATAAAGCACATAAATCAGAACTATGAAAGAAAATAAATTATGTTGAATATTACATGACTGCCTTTTATTATTTTGCTACTGACCAGAGAGTGTTCCATAAAAATCTTCTGAAAGCACATGTTATTCTTTCATAGGATCATTCAACAACTTTTTAATTTTTCAAACAGAGTATTCAACACAGATATCATCACCTTGATATGATGATGACCTTGGTCTTCATTAGATGCTTAGCTCTTTTTTGTCATCGACATCCCTTCCAAGTTTGGTTACTCTACATGACGTATAATAATAGAGTTAGGGTACTGCAATAAATGGAAAATGGAAAAATGCACCTAATATGTCTCTTTGCTTTGCACATGACATAAAAAGGCATGTTTTGACAACATTTTTTTTTCAATAGTTGATGTCTTTATTTTGATGAAAAATCAAATTATCTAATTTTTAGAAATAGATAGTCAAACTTAAAAATGCAATGATCGCTGTGCGATATCAGTCCCCTACCGGCGGCAGAAATTTATGACTTGCATCTCTGTTCATCTTCTGCAACAACAGCCAGGAAAAGTCTGGGAAACTGAATTCACGAAATTTGCCAAGTCCAAGTTAAACTCAAATCTGCATCACACTATAATGTATTCACATACAAAAAATCAGCTCATTATCTACAATAACAGGCATGAAAAAGTCCGGAAAACTGAAAATTTCATGAAATTTGCTAAGTCCAAGGGCCATAACTCATGTAAAAATAGGTCAATGGAAATCAAACTCAATCTTGGTCTGATTCACACTGAGATGTATTCATTTACCAAAAATCAGTGCATTATTTGCAATAGAACTGAAGAAAAGTCCGGAAAACTGAAATAGTCCAAGGGCTATAACTCTTGTAAAAATCGGTGAATCTACAGCAAACTCAAACTTGATCTGTATCCCATTGAGATATATCCACATACCAAAAATGAGTTCAATATATGCAACAACAGCGGAAAAAAGTCCGGAAAACTGAAAATTTTCATAAAATTTGCTAAGTCCAAGGGCCATAACTCTTGTAAAATTTGGTCAATCGAAAGCAAACTCAAACTTGATCTGTATCCCATTGAGATATATCCACATACCAAAAATGAGTTCAATATATGCAACAACAGCGGAAAAAAGTCCGGAAAACTGAAACTTTCATAAAATTTGCTAAGTCCAAGGGCCATAACTCTTGTAAAATTAGGTCAATCGAAAGCAAACTCAAACTTGATCTGTATCCCATTGAGATATATCCACATACCAAAAATGAGTTCAATATATGAAACAACAGCGAAAAAAAGTCCGGAAAACTGAAAATGGGACAGACGGACAGACAGACAGACCGAGAGGAAACTAAGAGTCCCCTTCGGCGTTGCCGGTAGGGGACTAAAAAGATGCACTAATAATTTTAGGTCCTATCCCAATATTATAAGTCACTTGGCATGTAAGTCCAAAGCTACATGTAGTCCTAATCTCGGAGGCAGAAATTCTATTATAAATGGAAGGACTCATACCTTAGGCCTGTAAACTCTTTGAAATAATAAGAATTATTGTAAACAGTTGCCGTCATCAAACCAATATCAATCAAGAATATGATGTAAAACTGGGAGTGCATTTTAAATGCTTAGATATGAAAAATGTGAATATTTCAGATTCTACTAGATGAATTGACATGAATCAAAATACATGTAATATGCACCAATTGCTAATCATTAACATAGGGTAATCAAAGATTACATAGCTCGCCTATACAGGTTTTTGTCAGAAACCAGGTTAAAGCTTTTGAAAAGTAGGTCAAAGTCCAAGGTCAACGTCACTAGGTCAAAGGTCATGGTCTCAAATGAAAGGTCTCGTCATAAGGTATCTACATGTGAAATATCAAAGCCCTATCCCTTATAGTTCAAGAGATATAGCCCAGGTTAAAGTTTTGTCTACGGACGACGACGACGCCAAGGGTATGGCATAAGCTCTCCGGACTTTTTCGTCCCGGCGAGCTAAAAATAACATGTAAATAACCACATCATTATCATAACTTTGAAAAAATATAATCAAGAAATCGTGATTTGATAAATCAAAATTAGCTTAAGGATCAATATCCCATTCCCAATTCTTACCATTTGACAGTAATGGGATAGGAATTCAAAGGTTCACAATGAAGAAAATCTTCAATATACAAAATACCGAAGCTGCGATACAAATACTGACCTTTCAGGGAAAAGCTGCCCATTCTCTTACACCTGATTGTTTCAACATTTTTGGGTGAAACTGCTCTTTCCATTGCAAATATTTGAAATAAAATATTAACTTTTCAGCTTGTTTGAAACAAAAATTAGTGAATAGGAACAAATATTTCCAGATCTCAGATCAGAACACATGTATACCCATCATGTCAATGAACGTAAACTTTTTTAAAAGATAAAGAAAAATAAATATTCACAACAATGTCATAAGTACATTTCATGTCTATGGTAAACAAAAATATAACAGGGAAATGTATGAATTACGTTTTGGAATTCAAGAACTCTGTCCTATGGACAAAGTCCTAAGAAAAGTATTTATGTGATGGCACTCATTGCTACCTATAGCATATACCTACATGTTGCAACTGAATTCATTGAATTCATTATTAAGTTTAACTTTTGAATTTATTGAATTCATTATTGAATTCAAGCCTTTAGTTTGATTTTGTAAAGTTTGAGTTTGAAACCAAGTAATTCTGTGAGTACAGCTGAGAACGCAGAAAGAACAACGACTTTAATAATGTTGTAAAGAACTGGATTTGCAGATACTCCTGAGATCTTGAAGGGACTTTCTAGTTCCTGTAAAAAAAAATCATACAAAATTCAATTTCTTTCAAATAATCAGACTGGACATGACTGAGGTAAATTAGAATTTTTCCACAGATATTTGTATTACAAAATTATTACTGTTACTGTTACACTGTTCCTACCATTTTGATTTTGTGAACTACAAATACTAACATGACTAAGGTGTTCAAATATCTCATGACACAATACACATAAATTTGCAGAATGGTGAATCGGACACTGCAGGTACATAACAGGAAGACATGCAAACAGACTCTATAATGGTATTATGCTGGGCGCATAGTAAGACAGTAAGACATAGAGTGACGTACCTTAAGTAAATCCTCGGCCAGTTTAAGTACATTGTTAGCCACCATCAGTTCCTCCTTTTTATGAGGTTTTTGTTCCATCTGTAAGTACAGATTAATCTGCTCCGTGATAAGGACGGACAGATTACGGTACTTTTTGTTGATTTTGAGTCCCAGCGTCATGTAGTGCATTAGGTAGATTCCCAATGCTAAGCACCATACCATCAGTTCCCAGTTACAAAGGTAATCTAAGAACTTGTCGGTATCTTTCAACAACTGAAATAATTAGACGTAAAGATCTTAAACATAGGGTAATCAAAGACCTATACAGAGTTTTGTCAGAAACCAGGTTTAAGTTTTTGAAAAGTAGGTTAAAGTCCAAGGTCAAGGTCACTAGGTCAAAGGTCATGGTCTCAAATGAAAGGTCTCGTCTCAAGGTATCTACATGTGAAATATCAAAGCCCTACTCCTTATAGTTCAAGAGATATAGCCCAGGTTAAAGTTTTGTCTATGGACGACGACAATGACGACGCCTAGGGTATGGCATTAGCTCTCTGTACTTTTTCGTCCCGGCGAGCTAAAAATGGGTCCTTATATATGTGTACATGCATTTTTTGATATGTAAGGTTTTGCATAGATTAATAATCAATGGGTGATAGAAAGGAGAAAAGATGATGCAAAATTTATCAAATACATGTATTAAAGGAAAATCATTAATGATAATTGGTCTTAAATTTTCTATAAGGTATAGAGGTACAAGAATTTTTGATTGAAATCTCCTTTTAGGCAATATGACGAAAGTATATTAACAGACCTGTAAACACACAAGGGTAAGTAGGATAATGGACAAGAGAAAAGCGGCCGATACAATCACGTCAACAGAACGCTGGGGACCTCTTTTCTGAAAGAAAAATAATGCTTGCCTAAAACCTCAAAATATTTTCATATCTTTTCATAAAGTACAATGTAGTTGTATAATAATATGAAATATTCCATCACATTTACATATAGCATTGAACTTTTCACCCCTAATATCAAGAAATTAATCATATTTTCATCTTCTACTGTAGTTCTTTGCCTTTTACATGCACAGAACAATGTAGATGCCTAGACTATAACATAATTTCACCAACCACTATTAGCTTAGTATTTGTCACCCTTAGTACATGTATCAAGCATAAGCTGGAACTGTAGATCCTAAGCAATCATACTACTGTAAGAACTACACTAGCTTTCTCAGAATTTCATAATTATACAATATAATTACCACATCAGAATTTCACCTTGATCATGAGCTTAATTAATTACCTTGAGATAAGATCGGAGAGACAACCATATTTTTATATTTCGTACTTTGTTGAGACGGAAATGAGGCATGTCAAATTTCTTGGCACGTCGGGATGATGTTAAGTAACAGAAATGTTTGGCATATAACAACCTCTGAAAAATACATATAGATACACGATAAATATTTGCATTTTACCCTAAATCATAAGTATAAGAAAAAGTCAAATAATTGCATAGCATTTTAGTTTTAACGTTCTCATTACAAAAAAAAGAAATGATAAAATACAATATATTCAACAAAAGAACAAAGAACTTTCTTCGTTATACTTTAATGGCCTTTGACTTGTTCAGCAAATGGTCTTTGAATATCAAGGTGTAGTTAACAAATGGCTTTTAAAAATATCAGAGAATTGACTCGCACAAAAATTCTATAGAAGTGTTTGCAATGACGAGACTTTGTGAAAACTTTTTGAAACACTAGCCCATTGACAAATTCTACGAGCCGACTTTATAGTTTAATTGTTAGACAATTTCTACTAGCCAATAAGTCATAGCGACTACCTCTTCTTAATATATAGGAATATAAACATAGGTCTTTTATAGGTCCTTTATTTTATAGGAAAAATAGGAATTATAGTACAGCTATGACCCATGCTAGCCTGACAAAATTTTCAGAAGCTTCAAGCATTGGGCAAGTGAGTTTTCATAAAGACTGTGAAAATGAAAATGTTTTTTTTTTTTTTTTTGTGACACTCACCACCAATTTGCTTTTATTTTGTTACCTGTTTAAATGTTCTGTCTGCCACAGAGAGGAGAAAGAAAAATATCACACTCAGACACAACCTCTGTAGTATACCGTTACACAGGATAAAATTCTCTCTACAAAACATCAATAATATATAGTTCATTAGTTGAGGAAATAGTGAAGACTCACATATAGGTATGATTACAAAGCATGTTATTCTTCTTTATCATTACAAGTACTGAGTAAAGAACTTAGTCTTGCATACCAAAAGGATTTCACTATTTAAAAGTTTCTGTGAAAACACAATTTAAAAGTTTCTGTGAAAAAACTATTTAAAAGTTTCTGTGAAAACACTATTTAAAAGTTTCTGTGAAAACACTATTTAAAAGTTTCTGTGAAAACACTATTTAAAAATTTCTGTGAAAACACTATCTAAAAATTTCTGTGAAAACACTATTTAAAAGTTTTGGTCACTAAAACCAAAAGCTGTATGCCCTGAACATTTACAAACTTACTATGAGTATCAATGATGAAAGGAACAAGTCACTTAACTAATTTATATAACATTTTCTCACCTCCATGTGTTGGCTTCAATGAGATTCATAAACGGGACTGAAAGGTTCAGACTCTCTACGTCTAGATCCTTACAATGATAAATACGGAACATGATCGGCACAAGTCCAAGGATCAGTGAGAAGACCAGCCCGATCAAAATATAATCGGAGCTTTCTGGAATGTTGTCTACTTTCTCTATGATAGTCCAGCCGATGTCAAGGGCAGTTAACTCTACCTTCTTACACTCACTTCCCTCCCATATCATACAGCTCACTGCAAAGAATAAACAAGATTATACCTTTGCCATGGAAAGGTTGCATGTTTTTGCAATTCCAAAATTACAAGACTATTTGTTCATATATGATATATGATTTTATTATGTACCAATCATAATCAAATCTTAGTAAATTCTACAGCTAATAACTCTTAATTCACTGCACTTCCTGTTATATGATTCAGAAGGGAGGAATGGCAAATGAACAAAAGACAACTGATATTCCAATCTATGATATGCATTACCAAATACAATTTCCGACAAGAACAATACTTCACATATCAAAATCACTCAAGATAATACCATACTTCTAACATACTTAAACTATAAAAAGATTTGCCATTAAAGAGAACAGAATAAGATATTTTTATTTTTTTTTAAATTACAGCATTAAAGCCATATTTATGAGTGATACACAGAGCTTACAATTTCTATAATCTTACCTTTATCTGGTGGGGAAGTAATGGCTCGTACCTGTACTAGAAGGCTGTAAAAGAAAAAGAGGAAGTTCAACATAATTAATAGTTAATAAATCCAAAATAACCAAGAACAAATCACAGTAAACATTGTGATGCTTAGATACAATTAATTCATAAAAGATGGAAAATCATGCAATTAAAATCAGCAATGTTATTTTAATGTAATTTATCAAACATTTAATCCAAGATCTTGTTATGTCAGATGCTGATGTTTTAATCAGGGATCCATCAAATTTATCATGTGGTTCAAGTATTTAAAAAAGTTTGTTTAAGGTTAACAAGAATGCCTTGATGAAGGAATTAATATCCCCTCGGCAGCATTAATGAAGCATTGGTGTATACATTGTAAATATAGAATTTATACAATCCCTATGTGAAAGTGATTATATCATATTAGTTATGGCAAAGAAATGTTTGTAAGACACCAACTACAGTAAAATCTGAATTTAATTTCCAAGTATCAAATACATAAAGGTGGAAATGTAGATTGTCGAATGGTCAAACAGATTGATTAGCGGATCTCTTGATCTCACATATTCCCAGTAGTTTGGTATCTAAATCAGGTCTACGATTAAAGAAGGGACGAAAAGAAATACACAAGCCAAATGCCAAACACTCTGAACTCTGCTTACAAAATGGTACATCATATACGTGATAAATAAGGAAAAGCTAAAAACTTTGTGTATGTGATTCTATCATACACAACTGGTATAACGGTGTGTATTATAGGGTATTAAGGTATGCTGGCTACATATGACTTTATTATAAGTCTATAATTAAATAATCTCCACAGGTTACAGTGCCGATTACTTTGGTACAGATATAGAATTGATAAAGAAGAGAGTGAATGGTCATATATAAATTTGTATAACCTTTTTAGTATCAGGAGACAGGTTTCTATTACATCTATGGAGTAAACTTACAACAGCCGAAGAAGAAAAGGAACGCTGACGCTGTTATTATGATCAGATATTATTTTTTAAGAGTGAATAATATACATGTATATAAAGAGATATTTTATATTGAGTAGCATATTCTTTTTTGAGTAGACATAATTGAAGGATCCCCAAATGAATATTGCACCTCTTAATCAAATGGCCTATTCATGTATTGTTTGACGGGTCATTAATATTCATGTCATAATATCAAAGTCCGTTGACAGGTGTAATGTTGGACATTTGGCAATCCCTCCTTTGCTATTTCAATTTGCATTATAAGATAGAGACATCATCACATATCATTATTACATATACTAGTTTTGGAGATACAACTAAAATTTGTTATATTTTTTTCCGTGATACGTGCCCCGATACGTGCCAGGATATACGTACTGTGAAGAAAGATACAATATCACAGAATGATAATACATGTACCCAAGTATAAAGCAAAATAATACATATACCCAAGTATAAAGCAAAATGAAGGACAGAAATCATAATTCTTGTCCGTACATGTGAAAGAAATTCAAAGAATTGAAAATTCTGTTTAAACAAGTCCCATTTCTTCACAGGAATAAGGGGATTCAATCTCCCACACATGCGTTAAATTTAAGTTTCGCTTTTCTTCACTTTGAAATCTACCTCTGTCGTCATTGCCTATTGTTTGTATGCAAGATTCTTGCAGACTGAAACTGGGGCTTCATACATGTATTTGTAAATAAAGTATTGCAAGTATATACCATCAGGTTGACTACATTTATGAGGTACACAGTGTACAAGCAATGTCTTTGTTTCACTGCAATGTGATGCAAGGTCAGGGATTCTTCTTCATTGCCACACGATGAACTGAGCGAGAAGTCTCCAATAAAATAAAAAATTCTAAGCTACAAATCAAAGTTCAACCATCTTTAGATTGGAGTCTTGTGAATTTCTCTACTTCAAGATAAGATTTATTTGCTTCATTGCTTATATACTCGCCCCTAAACACTCAAACAAGTCATCTGTGTGCCTCTGGTTGTGAATCTTTTGTACTATTTACGTCAGAAATCTGAATGGCACCACTGTAACATCATATCATTCTTGCGAGGCATCTTGGGCTTTTCATTGTGTGAAATGGCATAGGAAAATAGTGATGATGGCAAGGTTATATTGCAAGCCTGTGCCGCCTATGACCTTGTCTGCATGTTGAAGGGGATTAAATGAAACTATAAACATTGAAAGAACTCTTCTAACCATACATGACATCAGACTGATGTATAATTTAAGATTAATCATACACCTTTTATGACGAAGAAGAAGTATCTTCTTTTGCTGTACAGAATTGAAACTACCTGATGAAAGACTTATACGACCACATAAATTTCTATGAAAATAACTGTTTTGTACTATTTTTCATATATATTTAAGCATGTACATGTTTTTTTCTAGAATTGGTTGGGGTCACATCACTAGGCAACTCCTATTCCATAGCCCCCCCCCTCCTTTTTTTTCTTTTTTATGAATTAAAATATTTTCATTTAAATTGACTTATAAATATGTATTTAGAAGCTATCTCTCTTAACACTTATCTTTTTTTAAATCAAGTAATATTATTCTATTTGGCTTACCAGTAATAGATCAGAGTGAGTTTTAACTATTTTACAAAACAGAATGATTTATATAAATATTTAATAAGGTTAATTGTTAATACATGTAACATATCTAATATGGAGTATCTAATCTAAGTGTCTACTAGAGCTAATTTAGCGGAAAAATTCAAGTGTTAGTTTTAGATAAAACCTACCGATATCACTCTTCCTTCTTGACAGTATGTAAAGTCTCTATCTATACATTAATGATTTCATTTTTTCTGAGTTCTTTGTTTTGAGAATCTCTTATTAGTTCCCTATTATCAAAACAATTTGAGTCTCAGAGTTTTCACTTCATCAATCTCTGTCTGTCTGTCTCTCTGTCTATCTGTAGGTCACACTTTAGTTTCCAGACTTATCTTTTTGCTATTTGTAAAGATATCAGACCGGAGTTTGGTATGTTACGTGAATACAGATTTGCAAGCAACAGACCAAGTATGAGTTTTTTTTTCTGATCAACATTTCCTCGTTACAGGACTTAAACGTGTACGACCTTTTATCACTTAGAAATCAAATACTTGTTATTTTTTTAAAATGAAATGTTTACATCATCACAGTGATGACGGAGGGAGCAATAGATTGAGAGGTCAGTAAAGGGAGTGAATACTAAAACTTTCACCGATTAAGAAGTTTTTATCAAACTACCACAACAGGATAGTGTGACAGTGTTAAGAGGCCAGACCACTGTTCTTACTACAAGTATGTACTACTTGTCTATGTTACCTTTCTCTGGTTTACAAGCTGTGAGATGTATTATACTTGTATAATATTTGACCTACATATTCTATAATGACCTACATATTCAGTCATGACCTACATATTCAATAAATGACCTACATTTACAATAATTGACCAACATGTATTTTTGACAGTATAAACATACAAATGTAATACATTGTATCCCTTTCTAATTTATTCAATTTCCCCAATCTCCTCATAAAGCTATATAAAGTATTTTTTTCCTTCTGAAAAGCACACAATACCTTTTGACCTTTATAAGGATATAACAACTTTTTTATCATAATGTATCGGTGTTCAATGTTTAATTGCCACATCTTATTTCAATTACTTGTATTCTACCAATGAACCTGCAGCTATAGCACACTGACTAAGTAAAATATTGTTGCCAAAAATTATATTTAAGCTAAATTCAAATTGATAGAAGCACCTATGATAATGAAACTTCTAATTCCAAATATATAAACTCTCTATGCATTAACCACAGTTTACATGCAGAAAATGACTACATAAGAAAAGATAGTGAGTACATACAGGCTGGAGCAGATTTATTACATGTGGATTGGATGCTGGAGCTTTGTCTCCTTGACTCGATGAGGACGTTGTAGGGACCGCGGAGGCATCTTCCGATATCTGTGCTACGTCTTGCTCGTTGATTCCGGCCTCAGATTCTGAAGATGACGAGTACGATGACGTAGATACATCAGACTGTACCCTGTCCTCCCATTCCTCTGAACTCACAGTGGCCTGGTCATTAAAATGAACAAAATTTGTCATCACCAAAGCAGCTTGACACTAACAATAGTCAATGAAATATTATCTCTTTGCATCACTCTCAAGTCAAAATATTTTACATTGGCCATCACCACTACAAAGAAGCTTGATGCCAACAACACATAAAGAATTCAGTCCCTTTCCATCTCTTTCAAGTAAAAAAGAGGCAAGTATTACTATGGGTCATTGGCGTCAAACTCCTGTGGCCACAATAGAGATAAAAAGATGTTGCAATAATCTGTCTTTCAGAATGGAATTGAGAACATTATCAAAATAGAGAAAAAAAAATTAATTAGAAAACTTGTGAAATCAGTTCAACATAAGGGCATCAAATAAAGTTTTAAAATAGAATATTAGTACATGTTTATCATATTAAAAGATATTAAAGGAGCCAAAGAAATCAAGTACCTTACTCTCTTCATCCATGAAAGAATTTAATGTTTCAATGTTTTTCATTTCTAAAGAACTTGTATCTTTCCTGGATGAGTTTGTTGCACGACGTGTCCTATAATATGACGCTCCAGACTCACTGCTGTCATCTTGTTGGGGTTTACGACGTCTTAGTCCTTGAAATGTTTTGATTTCATGATCAGAGTCATCCCGATCTGTGTCTGTTTCACTCTCTTTCTTCTTTGGACAAATGTCATTCTCTAAATCTCTCCTCTGCATTATGGGAATTTCGCCATTCCCTACCAATTCTTTGTTCTTTAAATCTGGAGCAAGAGCATCAAAGCTATCTGATGTAGAAGCCTCGTTCCCTGAACCTTGTCTAAACACTTCTCCGTTCATTAAATCTGTATTTGATACATGATTTTCAATTTCTCTTTTGTCACTACTGTCTACTGGAAATTCAACATTATTTGTAAAGATCAATTTACCGTTTTCAGGTAATATTATTTTCCCCTCCCCATTTGGCAGTTTTAGTTGATCAGACATGGAATTCTGCATGAAGACAGCCTGATCATTTTTAACACCAGCAACATTCTGATCCATTGATAAAATTTCAAAGTTGTCACAGATTTGTTCCCTATTTGCAGCATTGTCTACCTTTGCTACTTCAATACCTCTATTTGGGGAACAATTCACAGACACTTTGTTTACAACCTCTTCCTCCTCTTCTGTTAGAATGTCACTTTCAAAGCTCCCACTACTCCTGTGATGATTCAGGGTCTGGGGTGCTTTCTTTGCATCCAATCGTCTGACAACTTCTGGATATTTCAGTGTTCCATTAGCTTGTAGCTTGTTCTTCTGTAGACACCTATCAGAATCGTCACTTTCTACACTAGATTTATCCCTACCCCCGGGTCTGGAATAAACATCACTCCAGCTGACAGATTTACCCTGGCCGAACGGTTTCTTTTTGCGTACTCTACCTTTACCATCTAGCTGAGGGTCTTTATTATTTTGTCTGTTCTCTTCTTGTTTATCTGTTGTACCTATGTCTACATCCTGATTATTGGTTACATCATTAGAAGTTGAGACTGAACAAGCAGGCACCGAGAAGCTCCGGTAAAATCTGCGACCCTTTAAATCCCTATAAATATAGATATGACAAATATTAGCATCATATTTCTTTTACGTTTTCCACTATCAAATACTGCATACATGTATCTTTGCATTGTGTTAGGAGTCTTTTTTCTTGAAATTACATGTAAATTGTGTGGTTGTGATGGACCTAGTATCATTATACATGTTTTAATTATAATGCAGCTTCAGAAACTTGAATAATACTTTTGTAAATCTATACCTTCTACACTTCTCCAAAATTTAATTGTACAATACATGTACTTTTCAGTTTGAGATTTTCATCACATTTGAGTGTTTTCCTAAAATTTCTGCAGTATACCTCAAGATGTATTCAATGAAACCTTCTCATTTTAAAGGTGTTCCTCTAATGATTTTATAAATGTCAGAATATAAGAGATACTTGACTTAATAAATCCACATTCACATTTGAAATTGAGGCAAACTGAATTGAAGAAATTTGATATTTAAGGGGTCCAAATCCTTCTATACTTGATTTAAGAATTTTGTCTTGCTCACATCGACAAATATATAAACTATGAAGTTCACTGTACATACCTGCCACTTTTATCCCTGTGACCCCTGTGTGAGATATGAGACAGCACTGTTTGGGAGTGGATCAGTCCAAGTATAAACATAATGGCCACAGGAATAATGGCCTCACTCAGAATCAACTCCTACAAAATTATAGAAAATAAACATAATGGCCACAGGAATAATGGCCTCACTCAGAATCAACTCCTACAAAATTATAGAAAATAAACATAATGGCCACAGGAATAATGGCCTCACTCAGAATCAACTCCTACAAAATTATAGAAAATAAACATAATGGCCACAGGAATAATGGCCTCACTCAGAATCAACTCCTACAAAATTATAGAAAATAAACATAATGGCCACAGGAATAATGGTCTCACTCAGAATCAGCTCCTACAAAATAAAACAAATACATACATGTATATCAAATACATTCTCTATACAGTATGTGATACTATACAATTATTGACTTTTGATGAGGTCTACTCGTGACTATACAGACCTGGTCAGGTATTGGTTGACCGAGGCCGAAGACCGAGGTTAATCAATGCCTGACCAGGTCTGTATAGTCACGAGTAGACCGAAATCAAAAGTGAACAACTTCTTTATTAAATTATCAGGATTTTATTGACATTTTCATTGTAATGATACGCGAAGTCAAAGATCTGACACAACAAAAATCAACACACATGCCAATCCCGAATAGACCACTTTGAAGCGTTAGTGGTCAACTCACTCTGAGGTACACATTATCAAACAGTGTCTCCACCAATCAGAAATAAGCAAAATCGGCAATAATTCTTGATCATTTAATAATACATGTATACAATTAAAGGCTGGCCCAGAGAGACATAGTTCTTTTATTGTAACAGTTCCAAAAGGGACCTATTTCACGAGGTCATATCACGAGGGAAATAATTCTTGTCAAGGTGACAATAAAGAATAACGCTGTGAGGTAACAGTCTTTAACTATTTTTTTAATCTGTCAGTGTGATGTCATCATGCCATCACCATTCCTAATGTCATAATATTCAAGGAAAAAAATAGCCATTTCATTGAAATATATTATTTTAAAATATTCTCAAATGTATAGTTAATATTAATATTTTAATGTATACATGTAAGTCACAACAACTTATTCTTTTCACAAATTTATTTTTGTAAGACAGAAAAATTAAAAGGCCCATTTGAGGGATTGGTGCTTTTATCCCTTTGAATTTGTTCAACTGTTAACACAGCTTTTACTATTTTCTACCTATCACATGACAATCACATGACCAACTTACATCCTGTGTTATACTGTCCCCTACATTTCTGAAGAAGATGAGGACAGCAGAAAGCTGAATCAAGTACAAGACAAGCATCAACAACCAAACCTTCACTGAAGTTTGCTGGATCCACCTGAAAATTCACAAATAAAGTTAAGGTACATGCCTATATGTCAAAATCATGGGGTGTGACACCTAAAGTAAGACAGACGGATGGACGGACAGACGGTCAACAGGCAGGCGACACAAAAATGTGGTGTGCATTCTTTCATACAATTATTCACATGAAGATTGGAATACTTTTTTCCACTGTTTGTTGTGCAAAATATCATTATCAACAAGATCACACCTTTATTATGATATTCTTACCATCTTGAGCAGAGAGGAAAGAAGATGACTCTTGTCAGAGCTTTCTTGGCTACATACGTCCATGATACTTCTGGTTTGGCTCTAGAAAATGTTGATCCTGAAACAAAATGTATACAAGATTAGGTATCACATCATTTTCTATATGCTCAGACAAGTTTTTGATGGATTAAGTAATCATATTTTATATAGAAATATCATTATGTATATCACCACTCACCTCTGACCAGATCAACATCAATAAGCTCTGTTTTAACTCTCACACTTCGTTTTGGCACATGTTTAAAACTCTACAAAATGAGATAAAGATTTTCATTGCTTAATTCATGCTAATATCAACAAGTATCCTAAGCATACTAAGAAAAATATAACCAATATAGGAGTGTTGAGCCACAGTATATAGTTTTATCTAATACTAGTTCTGCAATAACCCCCCCCCCCCCCACACACACACACACACACACACAATTTCTTTAAATGGCTGTTAAAGTAGGTCAACAAAATCCATAGTAAAACTTGATTTGTAACTCTACACTCTGATGCTCTATACCAAGTTTCTCTTAAGGTTTAAGTGGTGTGGTACTCATTAAAGGGTATGTCAAGGATAATGAAACTATATATAAAAACAAAGAGAGACCAAAAATAATACTTATGAATAATAAAGAATTAAACTTGGACAGTATGATGAAAGAGAAAAAGCTGAATGTTACCAAATTATCAAACATGAATATTGCATGATCATAAATACCTTACTGAGTGAGCAGTAATACACAAAAAAGTTTAAACAATCTCTATGTTTGTGAAACATAAATGCCCCCAGTGGCAGCTTCGAGAATATAAAACCTGTTATCCAAACTTATAACTTAAAGGTCAAAATCGTAAGTCAAAGTCAGTAATTCAAACTTTTGATACTTATGACAAGGTAATTCCGAAAGGAACGCATATATGAAATATCTTTAGGCCCTGTAACTTACAATTTAAAACTTATGACCAAGTTTAAAGTTCCAGAAAAGTAGGTAAGATTACAAGGTCAAGGTAACATTTTCAAAGATCATGGTTTGAAAAGAATGGTCTTGCCATATTTAATCTCCATGTGAAATATTTTAAGCCACACCAGTTATAATTCAAAATATAAAGCGGGTAAGTCTAGTTTGAAAATGTTAAGAAAAGTATGTCAAATGTCAAAGTCAAAGGTCATGATAAACATAGGGTAATCAAAGATTACATAGCTCGCCTATACAGGTTTTTGTCAGAAACCAGGTTAAAGTTTTTGAAAAGTAGGTCAAAGTCCAAGGTCACTAGGTCAAAGTTCATGGTCTCAAATGAAAGGTCTCGTCACAAGGTATCTACATGTGAAATATCAAAGCCCTAAACCTTATAGTTCAAGAGATATAGCCCAGGTTAAAGTTTTGTCTACGGAAGATGACGACAACGACGCCGAGGGTATGGCATTAGCTCTCTGGACTTTTTCGTCCCGGCGAGCTAAAAAATGAATGGTCTTGTCAAAAGTAATCTACATGTGAATAAGCCCTACCACTTATACAGTGTATTTCAATAGATGTAGCCTTGAAAAGTTGGTCAAATTTCAAGGTCAAGGTCACATTGTCAAAGGTCATTGTTTACAATGAATGGTCTTGTCATAAGTAATCTACATGTGAAATATTAATGCCCCACCACTTATAGTTCAAGAGATATAGCCAAGTTTTAAACTTATTAGGGATGAAAGCCCTATCATCTGTACAAAAAATTTTATACCCTTTTATTGAAATGGAGAATTGACGGATGGAATGACATACAGATAGATGAATGGACAGACGGACAGACAGATGAAAGGATCACTATATGCACCCTTGGTCATAAATAACCGGAGGCATAAAAATAATGCTATTTCAGATACAGATTTGATTCAGTTACAATGCTTTTTATTGCACAATAAATATGGAATCCTTTAGTTCGATTCCTAACATTTGCACGAACGACATTGTTGTCCTGCTATTTTGTAATATGTATGGTTTACTTTAAATCAAAAGGCATCCCTAAAACACTTGAATGGGCAAATTGCAAAGTTGACAAAAAGATACATGTATTACTGAATTAAGCTTGGATACATTATTTAAATGCAAAATTTAAAAAAAAAAATAAAAAATGTAATGAAATTTAAAGTTATATTTACATGTATAGGAACAAGTAAAATGACAATGATGAGTGTATGTTCAGTTGTATGTGGTAATTGTAAAAATTTCATCACATGGGCTGAAGAGCATAATGGAAATGAAGAATAATCAATTGTAATTTTTTTTAATAAAATATGTTTCTGTGTACATGTACGGGTAAATGTATGGTTCATGCCGCAATAATGTCGCAAGCTATTTTACTTACCTCAAGCTTGCGACTGAACATTATCTGGAATTTTGTTATGAATACATTATATCTATCTATTTAAACTTAATTTAATAATTTACTCTAAATGTTCAAGCAACGACAGATACTAGTATTTTTGTTTGAAATTTACACAATCATGGATTTCAGTAATTTATTGAAAAACAAAATCTCAAGTCTGTGAAGGAGATCTCTTGTATAAATACACATGATGTAGTGAATGTTCAGCATGGTATGCTCCATATAGTGCATTAACATACTTTTAAATATGGTGTCAAACATGCAATTATAAGCCAAAATATGCCTTAAATCAAGATCAAGGTCATTTCACTATTCAACAGTAAGTCAAATACATACATCCATCGAGGAGGTTACTGTTTTGACAGTGTTTAATTATGTATAATAAAACTATAATACAGTAATCAAATTATCTTCTTAACTTTTAAATCGCGGATCTGATATGTCTTAAGCATCCTACACTCTTCAAAAAGAGTCTTTGAAACCATAGTTTGTCGTCTTTGGTGAAAAAGTAGACATAGCCTCACCTTCCAATGATGAATACAACATCCTTGATGTTGGTAGCAATGCATATTATATATTGTCAAATCTGTAACCATGGTAACTTACTTTGATTATCTTGGACTCGACAGACTGCTCCCACAAATGCTTATCATATGATCCAATCTAAATAAAGAAAATTATACTGTAAATATTCATCGTATAAATGTAGTAAACTAACTCACATATATACATAATAATATCACCCTCCCTATTACACGAATAAATCAACAATCTGTAACTGATGGATGTCATGACTTCTGACCTTGACCTTTGATTCATTTATTTTGTACGTTGTATTATTGACATATTTTCCTCTCTTGATAACAACACATATGATTTGATACCAAGCATCTCCTGATGTGTCCTTGACCTTGGATCAGATTCAACTCAACATCAGTAGCTGCTTCTACAATCACATAAAACAGCTAGCATGAGAAATTTACACCTCGTACGTTATTGGTCTTTTTGTTCCCTTTCCCTTTGGGACGGTATCTGACGTAAAGTTATTGTGGCATCTATGGGAACAAGCATAAAATTCAGGGAAAACATGCTTCAAATATGACGTTTCCTTAGGAATTTCATTACGTCATAATGCATTTACGTCAGATACCCTCCCAAATGGGAAGTAACTCTGTATTTCAAAAAGACGGAATATTTAGGACAAAGTGAAGAATTTGTTAATGAGTGTGCAAATAAAACCTCCAATGTCAGAAACTGGAAAGGCGATTTACTATTAAATACGTAAAAGATAAACAAATTGCTTGCTAAAAACCAAATCTAATTCGATTTCAAATAAAGGTGGGTTTTCTTCTTTTTTAATTTGAAGGTCAGAATATCATTGTTTGCTTCCAAATCTAAACCAGTTTTTACTCAATTTCAAATAAAGACGTTTTACATACATTGTCATCTTAGCTCTTGCTTTTTTTAAATTTTTTATTTTGTTTTTGTTTTTCTTTCTTTTTTTGGGGGGGGGGGGGGTCATCATTCATTGTGATTTTGATCTGGCTGAAAATGATTTCTTTGCCCTTGAACCCATAATCTAGTCACATTTCCTCTACCAGACCACAAATAGGCTGGTACAATCAGAATGACATACGTATGTATGACAAAGGTGGCACGAGGTTACCAGGATTACAGAACATGAGACCGAGTAACCTGCCTTAATGCTACAGACACTACAGTCTGTGACCCAGAAACCTGTCTTCTTAAAAGATTTTAAAGGCTGTTGATAGATCCTTATTAATACTTCAATCAAAATATTTCAAATCAAAGCGATCTGGGCATGCGTAGGTCAAGATTTAAATTGTTATATACCTTTAAAGTTTTGTAATCAAATATTTCAAAGGACATGCAGACTAGAAATACTAAATATGTACGATAGTATCAATTCCATACTACAATTTGAGTACATGTACTTAGTATTGTATTGCTCTTAGGTAGCTCAACGCCCGTACCAGTTCGAGGATACATAATAAAGTCATTAGAGGTATAGCTCCAACTTCAAATGAATCTTCCCCATGTGTTAATCATCATAAAGTGTCTGTAAGTGGTCAAAATCAGCTCTTGTAATAAAGAATATCGATTAAGTTGTTGATAAAGGAGGTACAATGTCAATATGATAAATACACACATGGCTTCATTTTGAATAAATCGCTTCATCCATTTCCCCTAATATCTTCTCGATCAGTGTTATGCAAGTGGACGTGTATATTGTTACGTCCATGTCAAATGGTCATATCCTCAGGTAACTACGGCCATCAAACGTACGGATCCTGACAATAGTCAGTTACTACGGTCACCATACGTACGGATCCTGACAATAGTCAGTTACTACGGTCACCATACGTACGGATCCTGACAATGGTCAGTTACTACGGTCATCATACGTACGGATCCTGACAATAGTCAGTTACTACGGTCATCATACGTACGGATCCTGACAACAGTCAGTTACTACGGTCATCATACGTACGAATCCTGACAATAGTCAGTTACTACGGTCATCATACAAATGTACGTACGGATCCTGATAATAGTCAGATACTAAGGTCATCAAACGTGGTAATGCAGTGCATAATGGCATTAATAACCTTATTTGGAATTATATGTCACGTTACTTCATATAGATCGTTCACACGGCCGGTGACCTCATGGGTAGACATAGTTCTGTAATATATGACCCTACGGCAAGTATAAGGTCTTCGACCAACTCCAAATAATAAGGTAGTCAAAGATGAAGATTTTTAAGTACATATTTTCTATTCATATTAGTATTAGTTCATAAATTACCTTTTTCTGATACCAGGCTATGGCATCATGCACTCTCTCCATTCCTCATTGAACAAACCAGAATAATGAGCCCAGCTGCTCCCTGTCCCTGGAGTAGTTATGTCCCTTGTCAGTCCTTGCTGAATACAGATACACGACGTCTTTCCCTGATCCCTTCAGCATCGACTGGCCCTCATGTTTGACATGTGCGATACAACGTCCCCTGTCAACCTTGATGGAACAGGTGTTTAAACGACCTTCACATCCTCAGTGCACTGTCAAAGAAAACGCTTAATTTGCAAAATCATGAAACGTCAATTAATTAGAAAATAATAACTCGCTTGTCATTGTTACCGCACAAATATAACTTATCTCTCTGCAAAATAAAGATAAGACGTTTTATAAATGATACCGAATACACGCTTTTGACCTTAGTTAATGGAAAATTTGTGTGCATGTATCCAAAATGAAACGCAAAATAGCCATCGAGAGCAAAGAAGAACTACTTATTTCTTATCCATGTTATCTGCAACCGATTTGTTATGCATTGTTTTACGTAAAACATTGCATAAGCAATATGTTAGTTAGAGATATGATATCTTTAACCAATACCTGAATGAAGATGTTTGCATAATGCAAATGAGTGCTGAGCCTGGTGAACGTTTTCTGAGAGAGAGAGAGAGAGAGAGAGAGAGAGAGAGAGAGAGATTATCAAAAGTTTATACTGAAAATATATCTACATTGTACATTTGTTTTCCATTACCTTGTCGAAATGAAAAGAAAAATCCGTGTACACACCAATTGTTCAAACGTCGTCGATAATGCATTCAAAATGAAAGTTAATTTCAAACGAGAATCGTAAAAGTAATAAATTCCTTCATTAAAGTCGGAGAGAGTCTAAATAGAAAAGTTTATCAATATTTCATGACTCTATCATATTCACTGAAATACATAGCATTAGCACCGTCGCTTGCATATTAATTCGATGAAATCAATTTCCTTGTATGTCAGACTTTGTCGAGTCGCATCTGGGCTGCCGACCTTCGGAATTTTCGAACAAAGATATTGACTTCAGATATGAACTATGATTCGAAGAACAAAACAAGTACAAGGAAGTTCCTTCCTGTTTAAAAAACAAAGGTCGAAAACAAGAGCTCAGTCATATCTTTAAACTGAATCTGATACCAGCGTGAAAATAACACGTATACGTATTCTGATAAGGTTATGTCATGTACATGGATCTTCTAAAAGTAGTTTGCCCGTGTTTGATGTCGTTAAACCAACCCCCCCCCCCCCTTTCAATCTATAATTTTACTCATTTCGAAGTCAAAATTAATGTTCACTCCAATGTTGAAATTCCATGCTGCGTATATACGGTATACCAAAAACGTTACAAGTATGAAGAGTGACATGAAATTATGAGATAATATTCCCTTCGTCATAAATATTGAAAATAAAACGGAAAAAAGTTACAGATGCAGACTTGAAGCCTTGAAACCTGTTTACTTCAGTATCTATAATAAAGGCAACCCAAACGTCGCATCCACTCGCAACTGCATATTCAATGCTATCAGCAAAAGGGTTTCAATGAATTCCCATGAGACCTTGACCTTTGACTTTGAAAATCGATAGGTGTTTGTGGAATGTTCGGCGATCCTTTATATACATGTATTGCTTTGTCTTCTTAGGTCTATGCTGTTCACAAGGATCTAAGTCCACAGTGACCTTGACCTTGGGAATCAATAGGGTTCATACTCTTCCCAAAGAGAATATTTGTGGAAGGTTTGGTGATCCTATGGTGAATGCTTTGTTTTCTATATGCTGCTCAAACGGATTTTAAGCCTAAGTCTACTGTTGCATTGACCTTTTGACCATTGACCTTGAAAATCAGTAGGTATCATCCTCTCCCCATGGGGAACATTTGTGGAAGGTTTGATGTTTATATGATGATTGCTTTGTCCTCTATGCTGTTCACAAGAATCAGGATACACACATACCCTCACAGATCACGTCAGCAATGCTATATTCCTGAGAGTGGACAATAAAAGTAAGAAGTGTTTGTGAAACACCCCAACATACAATATGACCAAGTAAATAAATCAGTAGAATTTATCCTCTCCTTATAGCCTTAATCATGATGATTTATCTATTGTGCTGGGGTTTTTTTTCTACATCCATTGTGTATATTCTTAAGATTTTTTTCCCATATTGTCCACTGTGACCTTGACATTTGACCTCTAAAATTGAAAATATGTCATGGATTTAATCCCACATGGCAACTATTTTTGGGATTTTTGTACAGATAAAAACTGCTTAGTTTAAGCATTTTTGGGGGATTTGGGTATACATGAACAATACAGACTACAGTTAATGCTGTCTTCTATAAGTAGCTGTGTGCTTTATACATCAGACAAACACATTCATGCAATCACTGGAAATGCATGGCAAAAATGCTACATCATATACATGTATACTCTCTGTATCTTTGTTTTGAGGAGCCTATGATTGTTTCAAGCTTTAGCAAGTTTTATAGAAATATACACCGCTCAAGGGCTCAAACAAAATAAACTAAGAGTCCCCTTCGGCATTGCTGGTAGGGGACTAATAAAGTGCACAACTAGACCACAGACCCACCATATTGCAAAAAGTGTTATGTTTAGAGCTATTATTGATGGAGTCAGAGGAGCTGTGAGCAAGATTACATAGATTATAGGAGAAAATGACCACTGCAACTTTCTAATACCCTGAGGGCCAGGGGCTCAAACAAAATATCAGGTGCACAACTAGACTATAGGCCCATCATATTGCAAAAAGAATTAACCCTCCATCATTTACAGTATGAAGAGGACATGTCAGCACAAGATTTACAGAGTTCAATAGGAGAAAATGACCACATCCATTTTCCATATCCCTGGGGACTTGAAAATTCACTTACCAATGGGTAAGTACACATAAATGTAGCATTCAATTTCCCAGTTACCATGGTTACTCGACCTTAATTTTTACTTATATTGGGTAACAGGTAATGTAATCCTATAAATATGAAAGATCCAACATCCTAAGCAAAATCTCATGGATGCCCAGGATCAAACCAGTTAGTCTGGTTGAGAGTCAGAAGTGATGTTGTAATAATAGGATTATATTGTTTCCCCTCCAACATGTCTACATTGTAATTTCGGGGAACATTTGTAGAAAGTCTGACGATAGTACAATGATTGCTTTGTGTTGTATGCTGTGAACAAAGGTGTTAAATTGAGTGTATAGTGACCTGGACTCTTGATCAACCCTGGACTTTAATTATGATTCCACTAGGTTCATCTCCTCCTTAGCATACTTAGGGGGAACATTTGTAGAAGGCTTGAAGATCTGATCTGCAATACTGTACAAAGAATCACAACATTCTTAAGCTTATGGTAAGTCCCCTGTGACTGTAACCTTTGACCCTTAATCTTGAAAATAAATAGACTTCATCCTCTCCCTATATCATGTACATGTATATAGAATATTTTTGGAAAGTTTTTCCTTTGTTGATTGTGTTGTCTTCAAACTTTTCACAAGATTTTCAGTCAAAGTCAAAAGTGACCTTGACCTTTAACATTGAAAGTCATCTTTATGTTGTGAACAATCACGGAAGTTTTAAGATCCTGACATGTACGATGATTGCTTTATCTTTCATGCAGTTCACAAAGTTTTTTTTAAGTTGAGTTTGTTGCGACTTTAGGGCTGAGTATTGCGGGTTAAATTTATACATGTTATATTGCAATATATTGTGATATTTGGACAAATATTAATACCATATTTTATAATATCAAAGTTCCTTTTGATTTTCTTCCTCCTATCTCAATCTTGCTTTCAAACTTTCATTAAACATAGGTAATCACAGATTACAAAGCTCACCTCGTGACAGCAAAATTCAATTCAAACATATTTCTTAGTACATGTATATTGGCTTTTAAAGGCAAAACCACTCAAGCAGAAAAAGTAGGTCAAGGTCATTTTATGAAAGTTTGATCAAAGATACATCCAAAATGCAAGTTTGGTACATGTAGCAGTTATACTTTGCTCAATATTGGCTTTATAGAGCAAAATCACTCAAGCGGAAAAAGTAGGTCAAGATCATTTTATGAAAGATTGATCAAAGATACATCCAATATGCAAGTTTGGTACATGTATCACTTATACTTTGCTCAATATTGGCTTTTAAAGGCAAAATCACTCAAGCGGAAAAAGTAGGTCGAGGTCATTTTATGAAAGATTGATCAAAGATACATCCAATATGCAAGTTTGGTACATGTATCACTTATACTTTGCTCAATATTGGCTTTTAAAGGCAAAATCACTCAAGCGGAAAAAGTAGGTCGAGGTCATTTTATAAAAGATTGATCAAAGATACATCCAATATGCAAGTTTGGTACATGTATCACTTATACTTTGCTCAATATTGGCTTTTAAAGGCAAAATCACTCAAGCGGAAAAAGTAGGTCAAGGTCATTTTATGAAAGTTTGATCAAAGATACATCCAATATGCAAGTTTGGTACATGTATCACTTATACTTTGCTCAATATTGGCTTTTAAAGGCAAAATCACTCAAGCGGAAAAAGTAGGTCGAGGTCATTTTATGAAAGTTTGATCAAAGATACATCTAATATGCAAGTTTGGAACATCTAGTACTTATACTTTGCTCAATATTGGCTTTTAAAGGCAAAATCACTCAAGCGGAAAAAGTAGGTCAAGGTCATTTTATGAAAGTTTGATCAAAGATACATCGAATATGCAAGTTTGGTACATGTAGCACTTATACTTTGCTCAATATTGGCTTTTAAAAGCGAAATCACTCAGGTGAAAAAGTAGGTCAGATGCTGCATCCGATGCATGGTTTCATCTCGGCATCCAAAGATGAATCACTTGTGCAAGTTTGGTTACTGTAGCATTAGTACTTTGTTAGATACTGAGCTACCCCAAACTTCTTATCCAAATCACTCAAGCGTAAAATGTAGGTCAGATGCTGCATCCGGTGCATGGCTTCACCTCAGCATCCAAAGATGAATCACTTATGTAAGTTTGGTTACTGTAGCATCAGTACTTTGTCAGATACTGAGCTACCCCAAACTTCTTAACCAAGTCACTCAAGCGGAAAATGTAGGTCAGATGCTGCATCCGATGCATGGGTTCACCTCAGCATCCAAAGATGAATCACTTGTGCAAGTTTGGTTACTGTAGCATCAGTACTTTGTCAGATACTGAGCTACACCAAACTTCTTAACCAAGTCACTCAAGCGGAAAATGTAGGTCAGATGCTGCATCCGATGCATGGGTTCACCTCAGCATCCAAAGATGAATCACTTGTGCCAGTGTGGTTACTGTAGCATTAGTACTTTGTCAGATACTGAGCTACCCCAAACTTCTTAACCAAGTCACTCAAGCGGAAAATGTAGGTCAGATGCTGCATCCCATGCATGGGTTCACCTCAGCATCCAAAGATGAATCACTTGTGCAAGTTTGGTTACTGTAGCATCAGTACTTTGTCAGATACTGAGCTACCCCAAACTTCTTAACCAAGTCACTCAAGCGGAAAATGTAGGTCAGATGCTGCATCCCATGCATGGGTTCACCTCAGCATCCAAAGATGAATCACTTGTGCAAGTTTGGTTACTGTAGCATCAGTACTTTGTCAGATACTGAGCTACCCCAAACTTCTTAACCAAGTCACTCAAGCGGAAAATGTAGGTCAGATGCTGCATACGATGCATGGGTTCACCTCAGCATCCAAAGATGAATCACTTGTGCCAGTTTGGTTACTGTAGCATTAGTACTTTGTCAGATACTGAGCTACCCCAAACTTCTTAACCAAGTCACTCAAGCGGAAAATGTAGGTCAGATGCTGCATCCGATGCATGGGTTCACCTCAGCATCCAAAGATGAATCACTTGTGCCAGTTTGGTTACTGTAGCATTAGTACTTTGTCAGATACTGAGCTACCCCAAACTTCTTAACAGGACGCGGACACGGACACGGACGCGGACACGGACGCGGACGAGGACGCGGACGCGGACGCGTGGGGTTATAGCATAAGCTCACTCAACTTCGTCGAGGTGAGCTAAAAATCTGCAAGTGTCTTGATAACGACAATGGACATGTGTGGACAAATTTTTCAGTCCCTCTTATGCAAATATTCAAAGTCAATCTAATATGTAAGAATACATGGTTAAAAGAAATTAAATTCATCCAAGCTTTAATCAATCATGTGACAATTCTGCTGGAACATCGACATACACACCTGGAAAGACATACATGTGTTATAAGAACTACATGTATATCCTAATTACTTGACAGAAAAATCATGGAATTTCACGAGCCAACATTGTACAAATGTACAAACTAGGTTTGTAACAATATATCAATACAGACATACTCACATAGGTTTATTCAAATAGACATGATAGAAAGAGTAAAACAGTTTTTATCTTCTGACTGTATGTTTTTACTTTTCAGAGATTAATCTTCCATGGAGGAATCAAATTTAAGTTTTATCAATTTCTATTATCCAATTCAAAATCACTCTTTAATCTTGATCAGAGAAAACAAAATAATCTGAAGCAAAGATCCCAAACAACATGAACAAATTACATTACTGCAGATTCAAAATTGATAATGAAAGAAATATAAAGTATCGTGATACTATCATATTGCAATAAATTGGGAAAAAAGATACTAATTTGTATTAGGAATGGGGCCGAATATAAGGCATTAGAGAGCCCTGAAATCTTAGGTTCTACAGCCAAATATTCCCTTGTTTCAGTGCAACAGAGAAGTGATATTTATCTCTCTTCTCCAGAGAAGAGAGCAAAATATTACTTCTTTGTGCGCTGTATTGTTACTACCAACTGCCACAGGTTGCAGACACAAAATGACCCACTTTCTCCTTCTCTTTGTCAGTTTAAGCAGTGTTCTGACAAAGAGAAAGTTCAAGCAGTGATCTCCCAAGAAATTTCAGATAGCATGGTGCCAAGTTTTTGCGGTGTACCTTGCCTTGCAATGCGCAATTGCGTGTTGCATCATTCAATGTTGTGTCATCATGGTCATTGCATATTGCTTCATGTGTTGTTGCTTTATTACTAAACTGTTTTGATAATGAAATAAATATGTTAATAATAACGCATTTTATCTACATGCTAAACATCATTGGTGTTTCATGACAGTGTTAAAACTCAATTAGTTTTGGGCCTTTTGAGAAAATTCTCTTCAGACCATGACTCCTGGTAGCAGATGGAGTTAGTGTAAGAATTTAGCATTCTGTAGTACACTGATTTGGAAGGAAATTCTGTGAATGGGCTATTTTCCATGATTTTCTTAAATTTCAACAATGTTCAAAGGGACATTTCTTAAAGTACTAATTTTCACTGGGCCATTTTGCAAATTAAAAGGTCTATGGCACATGTCCCCTGTCCTTCCCAATCACTGATTAGTGAATCTAAGTTTGTTATGGAAAGAAAGTCCAACCTTGAGTTTTTAATTTTTGGTTCAAGGAAAGGGCAGGTTTCACCTTTTAAAAAAGGTTGAAAGCTATCGTTATACAGTCAAATTCCTAATTGAAATATTAGGTCCAAATATGGAAACATACATCATTAACCCCCCCCTCCTCCTCCTCCTTATTAGCCCTTGCAATAAGCTGACAATTGTTCTACTTGGCCTACAATATGAAGCTTACCTGCACCACCCCCCCCCCCCCCAAGAAATCAAGATATCTTTTTAAACGTTAATCTTTCTATACTGCGCTCAGACTAATCAATTAAATGCGCAATAGATTTGCTGAAATGAAAGTAGAGAACATCATGCAGCTAATCACATGTAAGTAAGTTTGTGGAAAAATAATGAAGTTTGCCGGAGAAATTACCAAATTTGTTATGAGAATATGACACAGAAATTTGGAGGAGCTGATTTCAATTTAGCATATTTTAAAGTCGCATCATTTAATATATTGCATAAAACTTGATTTGTCAAGAAGAAATGTGATCTAAATACCGTATTCATGCCAATGACCGACATTTTTTTTTTTTTTTCAGATGAATTTTACAAACGAACTATAAAACTGAAACAAAAATCTCGATTTAGAGGTATATTTTCATCTCGCTAATGCGACACCATCCCTCATTATAGAGACGATCTCGCAAATCAGGGGTGGTGCCCTACTTGTTTTATGTCTGCAACCTGTGCCAAACCCTCTTGGTCATCATTTAATTTTTTCCCGAGAGGATAAATCATCTAATATTGTGCAGTCCAGCTGGTTAAAAATTCAGAAACCTGCACCATTTGACTGGTCAATCATTGGCAGTAAAGAAGGACACTACTGTATAATTTCAACCAATCAATATCTGATTTCTGAAAATTGTCATTATCAAAATTATGTTTCTCAAATATTTTCATTGTTGGGTCCTCATTGTTGACACATCTACATTGACCTAAAACTTACAAAATGTTCAATATGTGCCAGAAATAACCTCAGATTCCAGAATATCGCACAGCAGCGCGATTAATAAATTGAATTATCCAACTGTTCTTTCTTCTTGTTTTGGTCGGTGCCCGCAATTTGTGCTTCTCGATCTCGATTTTTTTTTTCAATTTAAAAAAGTTTAACACTCTAATTTATGCATTATGAATATACGTCTATGGATTTATGTGAGCAAGGGCTTATAAACTGAGGCCATTTCTTTGTTATTTTCTGTTTGCGTCCTCGTGATGGTAGGTTTTGAACCCAAAGTCATAAAAACAAAGCAAAATTATAGCCATAGCATCTTGTGTAAATTAAAAATGTTTTCAACAGTTTTTTTTTTATATTTCACATAAAAATGTTAAAGTACTGTGGTGATTCAAGACATTGCATTATTAATCTATCTTTTGCTGCATAAAACCTGTTAAGAATTCAAATGAAACAAGTTTCTGTCAGATTTCACATTGTCCATTATAAGGCAAGGGCCATTTGATATTCGGGGGAGGGGGGAGGGCTTGTTTTTTTTTTTTTTTTTTCGAAAAAAAAATTGCTCTGAATATTGATGAAAAATAAATTTGCTTATGGTGTGTCAGAAAACAATCTTGCTCTCACAAGTAATCTAAATTTGAAGAATTACATGTACCATAAAATTTCGCTAAAAACTTCCTGAATTTTTTTCGGCTCGCTTCGCTCGCCGTAGTTTCCAATTTATGTATATTTTTTGGCTCGTTTCGCTCGACATATATATAGTTTTCTATCAAAACATTAATTTTTAATGGCAAAGTTCATATTTGACAATGTCGAAAGAATGCATGTTAATGGAAAAAAAGGCAATATCCTAATAGACGCTTAAAAATGCATTACTAAATATTAATAGATGCATGTATCACCATAGAGTCTAATTTTATATACAAGCTTTGAAGAACTTCAATTTTTCCCCAAAGTGCAATTCTAAATTCAAAAATTTGTCTCGAAAACCCTCCCCTAAGACCCTTTTACTTGTACCTTATACATAGATTTTGTTTACTGAGGATTATATTGTAAAATACTTCTATCTATCTGTTTAGAAGTGAATTTTTTTCATAAAAAGAAAGTAATATTTTAGAGTTTTGAATAAAAATACAGAATTTCTATTGATAAAACACAAATATTCTTAATAAATCACTAAAATGTTGGAAAATTTTTTTGCTCCAACTCTGCAAGAAAAAATTTTGCTCCTGTCCGGGGCAAAAAAAAAAATTTGCTCCGACAAAAAACCCAAACCCCCCTCCCCCTCCCCAGAAAATCAAATAGACCGTGCCTAAAGACCATTAAATGTTTTTCTCCCTGGCAGGATGGTAGCTTTCTTAATTTCAAAAGGAAGCAAAACAGAATAAAAACAAGAAATGGCCTAACTTACTTACTCGGTAACAAATGATAGTATTATTACTCAGACAGTAGAAGATTGAGACTTTTTAAAGTATACATTTAATTTCTCCATTACAAAATTTGTTTTAAATTTTGCATAAATGCGCAGTTTGCCCTGCATTTTTTGTAGATTATTTGTCCAAAAAGATTTAAAATTGACTATATATTTGTTTCTTTAGCTTCTGTATATTTCTTTGACCTAGATTTTCAGAGAATTTACGTTAGACAACTCATATTTACCGAAAACCTTAATTTTTGCAATCAGGGCAAGATATTATACCCAATATGCAGAAAATCATGAAAATCCATGAGATCCCGTGGCACCAGAATTTTGGTGGTAACAGAAAATGAGCCTTATTTTATTTTATTTTTTTTCATAAATTTAAGAAGGGGGGGGGGGGCCTGCTATCTTCGCCAAGGGCGGATTTAGGGGGGTTTGGGGGGGGTTCGGGAAAACCCCCCGGTTTCCCAATTTTTTTTTTTTTTTTTTTTTTTTTTGGTAACATTAGCACTCGGAAAAAAACCTGCAAACTGAGTAATAAAAAAATTGCTTAATGTCCACCAGAATTCACTATTTTGAAACAAAATTTACAAAAATTTTCTGATACATTCTATCGCATATCGATTCGATTACCGTATCAATTGGCGTATTTGTGGATTCGTACAGACAATCGCGAAGTTTTTGTTATGTACGTCGCAGAGGGGGGTTTCTGTTTATTTTATTCCCGAAAATTAACTTTAACAAATACTATAATATGAACATGTTCAAATAATTTGCAAAACATGTACGTGTGTCAAACAATCAATTTAAATGGTACGGGGATCGAAAACTACACGTTTCTGTCCTCAAATACCCGGTTTGAGTATTTTTGTCATCTACAAATTTTGTTAAGTTCGAATATGCTCCGGGGGCCTATAATTAAGCATTCAATTTTTCAAAGCCAAAACCCAATGATACTCAACATTTTTTACTCGATATCTTACCAATATTCTAAGTACATGTTACAGCAAGGACAAATCAACAAGCCAGGGGCGAAGCCAGGCGTACATTTGTACGCAAAAACGTCCACATCGTCTCGCGAAAAAAAGGAGAGCGCCTCCCCCAGTTGCCAAAAAGAAGGGGGAGGGTCTTTTGAAATAGTATTTAAAGCAAACTACTGTTTAGAAATAGATCAAAGACACTTCAGAAACCACCGATTTGAATTCATTAACTCAATACAACCATGCGCGGATCCAGAGGGGGGACCGGGGGACTGGACCCCCCCCCCCCCCTGAGATTTTTGGAGGTAGGGTCCAGCTTTGGTCCATTTCTAACTGAAATGGGTCTAAAATGCATGAAAGGGCTTTGAAACCTAAAATTTCGGCTCGCTTCGCTCGCCATTTACAAATACAAAACTATTTTTTCTGCAAAATTCCTTAATTATTATCAATTGTTCATACTAAGTAATTTTATATAATTGTCTTGGGTCTCAGGGACTCATATTTTGAACAGTCCCTTACTTCATAGGGTGTAACCTCCTTCATCTTTTTCAAGGTTTTGTCATCTTAAGATGTCTGATTATTTGGAAAATGACACATCTCTTATCTATTTATTCTCATGAAATTCGCTCCGCTCGCCGATATAAGGAGTAAAATATTCAATGTTATAAATAATCATCTCGATCGAATCAAGACAAATTAATATTTCATATCTAAAAAAATTCTGGCTCGCTACGCTCGCCAATTTTTCATACAAATAAACGTGAAAAGAAAGCAAAGAAAATTGCCCTCTCAACATCATGTGCACCGATATATATGTACCTACATGATAGGTAGACTTCCTTAAATTTTGGACCCCCTCTGACCAAAAATGCTGTATCCGCGCATGATACAACGATCGCTAACAAAGTGCGAGCGGTCGATTGGAAAGACTTTATGTGGACGTACATGTACATATATAAGTATTTAGGGAATGTCATGTTGTTATCTCAAGTTTTCTTCATCTTTAGATACGGTTCATCGTCTGCTGACATAGAATCATATGCGTTATCCCATCTAATTTAAATTCAGCTCAAATACGCTCCAGAGGTCAGCAATTTGCTTCATTTTTTTTCAAAATTTTCACGGGGGACCCCCTTCAAGGGGATGGGTAACATATTTCCATACTGTCCCCTCTTGACCCTTCGGGCCCCGCAAGTCATCCCCCCAAAAAGAGTCTGTGCCCCCGAACAGCTGAAGTTCTTGGTCCAACCCTTCTTTAAAGACGTCCACATCGAATACACCATGGCTACGACCCTGCCAGCAGTAAAGGAGGAATTATTTTATTTAGAAATCTTTATTAACAACATAAATTGAGTGGAAAAAATGGTCTGAATATTCGAGAAGGTAAGGAGAAAATATGCTCCAGAATGCACCATTTTATTCCATTTTTTCAAAAATTTTCCGGGGGAGGCCCCCCGGACCCCACCTAAGGGCACCCTCCCGTACCCTCCCCCGCTCGGCACTTCGTGCCTCGAATCGACCCTTTGGGTCAATACAAAACCCCCCGCTTGCCACTCTGGATCCGCCACTGTTCGCCCTATTGAATCTCACAAATAACTATCACATGATATTTTTTTTTCTCGGCTCTCTCTCCATTAACTATTATAAGTATACATTAGTATTTTTCAACAGATCAGCTGAAACAGTCTTTAAAATCACGTGTAAAAATACACATATAGTTGTAAAATTACAGAAATTCTTTCTTAAAGACAGTCATGACCGAACCACTGAAGTAGATATTTCACAAAACCCTTGCATCCAAAACCCAGCCATCATCGGAAACACACTTTGTATTCTCCGTTATAATCGTACCTAAAGCAATAGGCTGTGGGTTTTCGACGATGACACCCAGCTTCCCCTGAAATTTCCAAAAGGTAACTATTTATGCATGATCTAAAGTTAAACAGAAGCATCACCTGTATGTAAAGAAATTGCAAAGCTTCCGGGGACGTCGCCCCTGTGCCCAAAACATCTTAGGAACTTAATATGCATAAAACAAAGAAAAAATACTTGTATACCTCGACATTCTGGACAATATTTTACAAATGGTGTCTATTGTGACCTAGACCTTTGCCCTTGGTTCAAAGTCATGACACATCCCTAGGTCCTGAGGAACATTTCTGTGAATTCAAATATTATTGAAATCCATTCACATGGAAGGAGTTATGCTCTGAACAAGGTTCTACTAATGGTCTCTATTGTGACCTTGACCTATGACATTGGTCATGACATACCCTTTGATCCTGAGGAATACCCTTGGGTCCTAAGAAACATTTCAGTGAAATATTATTAAAATCAATCCATAGGGGGGGGGGGGGGGGTTATGCTCTGGACAAGGTGTTGCTTCAAGGTCATGATGCACCCTTAATTAGGTTAATGGAACATTTCTGTGAATATAACTGAAATCCATCCACCGGTGTTTCTGTGAAATATTATTGAAATACAGCCACAGGGAGAGGAATTATGCTCTGGACAAAGTTTTACTAAAGATGTCTATTATGACCTTGACCATTGACTTTGATTCAAGGTCATGACATACCCTTGGGTCCCAAGGGACATTTCTGTGAAATATTGAAATCCATCCACCAGGGAGAAGAGTTATGCTCTGTCAAGGTGTTACTAAAGGTGTCTATTGTGACCTATACCTTTGTCCAAGGTCATGACACACCCTTGGGTCCTAAGGAACATTTCTGTGAAATATTATTGAAATCCATTCATGGGAAAGGAGTTATACTCTGAGCAAGGTTTTACTAATGGTGTCTATTGTGACCTTGAACTTTGACCTATGATGTTGGTTCAAGGTCATGACACGCCCTTAGGTCCTAAGAAACATTTCTGAGAAATATTGAAATCAATCCATAGGGGGAAGAGTTATGCTCTGTTCAAGGTGTGATGGACAGACAGACAGGGTAATTCCTATATCCCCCCTAACTTTGTTTGCAGGGGATGTAATACGCATCCACTAACTTGCCTGCCAAAATTTGAGAAATAACCTTGAAAATCAATAGAACCTTCCACATTCCTACAAATACTTAATTCCTTTATTCATTAATACTGATACGAAAACAATAATACATATAATGCCCTGTTCACACGAAATGCGCATCAAATCTAATTCGCATTAGATTTGATGCGCATAATTTTAATTCGAATTAGATTCGCATTGCGTTCACACGAGAAATTCTAATGCGCATTAAATTTTGGTACATTTGCACTGATAACCGTACATTTTCGAATCAGAAAGGTGAGAATTTATGCCAAATTATTGGATTTCTCACTTTTTTCTCTCTTCGTAAATTCTCTTCAGGAAGGCTAAAGCTTAACAACGAATGACGTCATTAAGAGAAAAAATGACGTCATAAAGTTTGAAACGTTACTGAGCGTAAGTCAAGAGACGTAGTGCAATGCTTATAATGAATGAAATAGATCTAGTATTTGGTCTATTCTGTGATTTGAGATCCAATGGCAGTGAAAAGTGCTAAGTTGTGGTGAATACGTACTATAGAATTCAAGTACGTCAAATACGCATGCGCTAGATTTAATGCGAATTAGATTCGCTTTGCGTTCACACGACAAAATCTAATGCGCATTAAATCTAATGCGAATTAAAGTAATGCGAATTAAATTTGTCGTGTGAACGCAACAAAAATCTAATGCGCATTAAATTCGATTTAATGCGCATTAAACCCTTCGTGTAAACAGGGCATTAATACAACTTCACAATCATATGACAACAGGAGCTCGACGCCAACAACGCTCAGTAACATCCCCCTTACCATCTCTCTCGACTAATAGTTCAAAGGAAAGTAGAGACGGATGTTGGCGTTAGGCTCCTGTGCAAATGACAGACTTTGTTGGAGGTTTTGTCAGCCTCTTTGGAAGGGTAAAAAGGTTATCCAATCACCATAATCAAATCGCATGCAAATCTTTATGATCACAGCTATATATGTAATAAGAGTGTCCACAGTTTTACAAGTATTAATATCTCTTCGAAAATGACCTTGAACCCCTAGTTTTGACATAAACGGTGTCATCATCTCATCATGGTTTACTTAACTAATGTACAAAGTTTGATTGTAATATTTTGAAGATACTGTTACTTAGTGTTTACAAGGCTTAGATAGCAGACCTCAATGTATACAGTCAACAGTGGTGGTACCATCCATAATCAACAAGGGGAGATAACTATAGTAAAATTTGGTCAATTGGAACAATACTTTACCTCTGTCAACGTGAGGAAAAAGAACTAAGTACATGTATCAGTTCATCATCAGAAAGCAGCTTGTTTTTTTTTTTCCCCAAAATGTTTCTACGTGTATAGATCAAGCTTGCATTTATTTCCTAATCTCTTCCAAAGTAAAACATAGGGCCATCAGAGATGACAGCGCTCACCTCAACAGTATCATTGTCCCATGACCAGCATCTGTACCTACATTGCACAAAGTATTTCCAGATGCATCACCCACACAAGTTTGGTTGATAAAATTTCAAAGAAGGCTGGAAATGAAGATTCTAATTTTACCATACCTGGTCAATCAAACGTGAAACTTAGATCAGATAAAGCATCTGTACAGTGCATTGCAGTAAGCATCCTCAGATACATCACCCACACAATTTTTTTTATTGATCTAGGACTTAAAATAGGCCAGAAATGGACCTGTCCCATTTTACTTAACCTGATTGCTCAAGCATGGAATGTGAGTCAGATGCAGCATCTGTATCATGCATTACATTAAGCATCCTTAGATGCATCATTCACACAAGTTGGTTGATGTAGGACTTATAGTAAGGCAGGAATGGACCTGTCCCATTTTACCTAACATGCTCACTCAAGCATGAAATGTGGGTCAGATGCAGCCTATGTACCATGCATTGTTGTAAGCATCCTTAGATTTATCAACCACACAACTTTGGATGACCTAGGACTTATAGTAAGGTAAGAATGGACCTGTCCCATTTATCCAGCCTGCTCACTCAAGCACGAAATGTGGGTCAGATGAAGCATCTGTACAGTGCATTGCAGTAAGCATCCTCAGATACATCACACACACAAGTTTTTTTTACTGATCTAGGACTTAAAATAGACCGGAAATGGACCTGTCCCAGTTTATGTAACCAGCTCACTCAAGCATAAAATGTGGGTCAGATGCAGCCTCCGTTCCATGCATTGCAGTAAGCATCCTCAGATGCATCATTCATGCAAGTTTGGTTGATGAAAGACTTATAGTAAGGCGGGAATGGACCTGTCCCTTTTTACCTAACCTGCTCACTCAAGTATGAAATGTAGGTCAGATGCAGCCTCCATACCATGCATTGTTGTAAGCATCCTCAGATGCATTATCCATCAAGTTTGGTTGATGTAGGACTTACAGTAAGGAGGTAATGGACATGTCCCATTTTACCTCACCTGCTCACTCAATCTTGATATGTAGGTCAGATGCAGCCCCTGTTCCATGCATTGCAGTAAGCATCCTCAGATGCATTATCCATGCAAGTTTGGTTGATGTAGGACTTATAGTAAGGCAGGAATGGACCTGTCCCATTTTACCTAACCTGCTAACTCAAGCAAGAAATGTAGGTCAGATGCAGCCTCCGTACCATGCATTGTTAGCATCCTCAGATGCATCATCCATGTAAGTTTGGTTGGTGTAGGACTTATAGTAAGGCGGGAATGGACCTGTCCCATTTTACCTAACCTGCTCACTCAAGCATGAAATGTAGGTCAGATTCAGCCTCCATACCATGCATTGTAGTAAGCATCCTCAGATGCATCATCCATGCAAGTTTGGCTGATGTAGGACTTATAGTTTGGCGGGAATGGACCTGTCCCATTTTGCTTAACCTATAGAGCAGACACCGATGCCGACATCGGGCGATAGCATAAGCCCTCCTCTACTTCGTTGAGGTGAGCTAAAAATCAAGTGCTTGCTCTGTAAATCCAGAATGTGTTTTTAAAATCTTTGATTCTATCATTATAAAAACAAGAGAACATAATACAATGAGAATCTTTTAATGATTCACAACACTTTCTCAAATTTCACTAATAGAGCCATAAAAAATAACTGAAAATATATAAAGCTACTTCAGTGCAGAATATTGACACAAATAATGGCAAAATAATCATATCTGAAAAAAAATGTTGCAAACATCACAATGAAGACACTAACCTTAATATTTTTACAATTAACATTGTCATGGTAACATGAAATCATCATGAAAAATACAATTTTTTAACTGGATCTACTAGTAACTAATACACTATTCTTTCATTTCGCTATGAAATTCTGAATCTAGATGGGAATGAATTACGAGGAATGACGACAAAACTTGCTATAGTATCCTTTACTATCACATCTAGATTATTTCAGATTTTCTGTATCTAGATATACAACACGCATCAAATACAAATTTTACAATGTACAGTATAAATGGTATACTATGACTAGATTGTCAATACATACATCATTATCAATGTCTCGTTAGAGATGAGAGGATTCCTATGAGATATATACATGTATTGAATGAAATTTATACATTAATTTTTTCTCTTCAACCAGGACCACTGGGTTCTTTTTTCTTCAAAATTTAAATATATATTATTATAATTTCATTTGTGTTACAATTCTTTATGAGATTCTCCTACATCAGTGGCGGATCCAGTGCCCCCTTCGCCGGGGGGTCAAGGGACGAATTTTGCCGATTTTTACTGAAAATGGGCAAAAATACACCTGTTTTTGGAAAAATTGGCGCCCCCTCCGCACCCCCCTGAATCCGCCACTGTACATTTGTAATGTCTGATTGAGTATTACATATCAGTCTAGGAAATATGAAGCATAACAACTTATATTCTGTATAAAGCATATTTTATTTCTTAATAAGTATTAATGTCCTAGTAATGTGGCCTGATAGGGCAGAACTTGACTACCTGGTCAACAACACAGATTTTTTTTTGCCATGTCTGATCTAGATCCATGCCGAATTTGCATACTGTACATAAACAGTGCAGTGAAGAAAATTCTTTTAACTTAAACATGTTAAAGTGTTATTTCCTCAATTGTTACTTTGACTAAGACCATACCAAAAACAAAAGTGGCAAAACAATGTTGAAATCAGTTTTAATCATGTTAATAAGAAAGATTTTTTATTTTCTTCATCTCCTAAGCACAAAGTTAACCCCTCTTTTTGGTGCTAAATATTCCTGGCATGTATCTTGTCTTAATTTTGAAAAGAAAACTTCCATTATTTCTAATGTAAACAAAATGTCCATCATGTGGCGTTTTCAAACTACATGTAAATGTATCTCACTGCTAAATCACCACTAATAATGTCACGTACCAAACAGAACTTTTAAAACTGCAATAAGCACATGTAACATTTCAAATACATAGAATGTACCATATATGGTGAATGACAATTTGGTTTTGTATAATTTACACATCCTGAACAATTTTTAACCTATAAAGCATACAAAGCTTGTAAAACTAATCTGATCCTTGTCATAATAAATACAGGATCTCAGTGTGCATGAAACAAGTTGTACGATTTTACAACCCCGGAGCCTTGGCAATTTCAAAATAATTTTCATACATTGTAATTGATAGAAATACATTCAAATGTCAAATGCGTTGTTTTGACATCATTTCTTACAATAACACACCAATGTTGCACTTTCTGTTATCAGGTCTGGTTACAATCAAACTTCAGCATTTTGTCCAAATAAAATGCCAAAAAAGTATTATGTAATGTGAGTCATAACACAAAATAATGTAATGGCATAATGTAATCCAATACATGTATATGGAGTATGATATTATTATTTACTTTATGTTGATGGTATCATACTGTGTGCAAGGGTATCCTGATGTACAAAAATAAAATAAATATGTAGAATAATTTAATAAGGAAGATGATCCCTAAGTATCGCTATGCTTTGCAGGCGACACAAAAAGGAACTTAAATCCAGTCAAATTACCAAATAAAAAGAGACAGAAAAGGGGTGGGGGGTGGAGAATAAGGGAACATATCATTAAGAAAAAATTGCACAAACAGATTGCTTTTCAAATTATTAAGAATACTTATCAGTTAACTGTTTTGATTCCTAGGAAAGGCCACTGAAGGCAAAAAGTGTTGTAAGAGTAATTATAAAGATACAAAGTAAAATCATAAACAAAACCATATTATGCATCTTTTACTTCATTCATTGTAAATGATTAATCGCAATTCAATTCACAAGTCTTTTTTTTTAAGCATAACATAAATAAGATCAAATAAAGACATCTAAAAAGAACACTATCAGCTATTTTTTTTATAATAATAATACTTAGGCTTTCTGTCCAGAGCTTTTTTCCTGCTCATTTTAGGACCGAAACTCGGCCCTATTCCCAATGGCAAATGAAATCTTTTTTCCCCAAATTTCTAACCAGAAATTCCCAAATTCAATAATGAAAAATGCTATGATCGCTGAGCGATATAAGTCCCCTACCGGCGGCATATATTTATGTCCTGCAATTCTGCCTATGAATTACTCTTAAATTAAACATGAGTTTTAATTAAACTTACTGTCCGTGCAGCTCAGTTCTGAGGTTTTATCTGCTTTATCGATTCGAAAAAGAAGTCAAGCGTGACGAAAGTTGAATTTACCCTGTAACTATCCAAGACTAAGCTGAGTATCAAATTTTAACTGAATATCTGTATTTGTTGCAGAAAAAAAGTCTAGAAAACTGACAAAAACTGAATTTTGCGAGTCATCAAGGGGCATAACTCCTCGAAAAATAGGTCAAGCATGACAAAAGTCGAACTTGCTCTGTAACTAACCAAGACTAAGCTGAGTATCAAATTTTACCTGAATATCTCTTTGTTGCAGAAAAAAGTCTGGAAAACTGACAAAAACTAAATTGTGCAAGTCATCAAGGGGAAATCCTCAAAAAATGGGTCAAGCATGACAAAAGTCGAACTTGCCCTGTAACTATCCAAGACTAAGCTGAGTATCAAATTTCCCATGAACATCACTCTTTGTTGCAGGAAAAAGTCCTGAAAACTGACAAAAACTTAATTATTCACGTCATCAAGGGCATAACTCCTTGAAAAATAGGTCAAGCGTGACGAAAGTTGAACTTGCTCTGTAACTATCCAAGAGTAAGCTGTGTATCAAATTTCACCAGAATATCTCTATTTGTTGAAAGTTGAATTTGCTCTGTAACTATCCAAGACCAAGCTGTGTATCAAATTTCACCTGAATATCTCTATTTGTTGCAGAGAAAAGTCTGGAAAACTGACAAAAACGGATTTTCCAAGTCATCAAGGGGCATAATTCCTGGAAAAATAGGTCAAGCGTGACGAAAGTCGAACTTGCTCTGTAACTATAATCCAAGACCAAGCTGTGTATCAAATTTCATCTGAATATCTCCATCCATTGCAGAAAAAGTCCGGAAAACTGAAATTTGGACAGAAGGACAGACGGAGGGACAGAAGGACGGACGGACAGACAGACCGAGAGGAAACTAAGAGTCCCCTTTGGCGTTGCCGGTAGGGGACTAAAATAATTAACAAAACATAGGTAATCACAGATTACGAAGCTCACCTCGTGACAGCAAAATTCAATTCAAACATATTTCTTAGTACATGTATATTGGCTTTTAAAGGCAAAACCACTCAAGCAGAAAAAGTAGGTCAAGGTCATATTATGAAAGTTTGATCAAAGATACATCCAATATGCAAGTTTGGTAAATGTAGCAGTTATACTTTGCTCAATATTGGCTTTATAGAGCAAAATCACTCAAGCTGAAAAAGTAGGTCAAGGTCATTTTATGAAAGATTGATCAAAGATACATCCAATATGCAAGTTTGGTACATATATCACTTATACTTTGCTCAATATTGGCTTTAAAGGCAAAATCACTCAAGCGGAAAAAGTAGGTCAAGGTCATTTTATGAAAGTTTGATCAAAGATACATCTAATATGCAAGTTTGGAACATCTAGCACTTATACTTTGCTCAATATTGGCTTTTAAAGGCAAAATCACTCAAGCGGAAAAAGTAGGTCAAGGTCATTTTATGAAAGTTTGATCAAAGATACATCCAATATGCAAGTTTGGTACATGTAGCACTTATACTCTGCTCAATATTGGCTTTTAAAAGCGAAATCACTCAAGTGGAAAAAGTAGGTCAGATGCTGCATCCGATGCATGGGTCCATCTCGGCATCCAAAGATGAATCACTTGTGCAAGTTTGGTTACTGTAGCATTAGTACTTTGTCAGATACTGAGCTACCCCAAACTTCTTATCCAAATCACTCAAGCGGAAAATGTAGGTCAGATGCTGCATCCGATGCATGGGTTCACCTCAGCATCCAAAGATGAATCACTTTTGCAGGTTTGGTTACTGTAGCATCAGTACTTTGTCAGACACTGAGCTACCCCAAACTTCTTAACCAAGTCACTCAAGCGGAATTGTAGGTCAGATGCTGCATCCGATACATGGGTTCACCTCAGCATCCAAAGATGAATCACTTGTGCAAGTTTGGTTACTGTAGCATCAGTACTTTGTCAGATACTGAGCTACCCCAAACTTCTTAACCAAGTCACTCAAGCAAAAAATGCAGGTCAGATGCTGCATACGATGCATGGGTTCACCTCAGCATCCAAAGATGAATCACTTGTGCCAGTTTGTAGCATTAGTACTTTGTCAGATACTGAGCTACCCCAAACTTCTTAACCAAGTCACTCAAGCGGAAAATGTAGATCAGATGCTGCATCCGATGCATGGGTTCACCTCAGCATCCAAAGATGAATCACTTGTGCAAGTTTGGTTACTGTAGCATTAGTACTTTGTCAGATACTGAGCTACCCCAAACTTCTAAACCGGACGCGGACGCGGACACGGACACGGACGCGGACGCAGACGCGTGGGGTTATAGCATAAGCTCACTCAACTTCGTCGAGGTGAGCTAAAAATGCTATTAAATCATGAATTTTACATATACAGAACCTACCATTTTTAAGTAAGTGAAGATCAGACTTTGGACCTTCTGCATGCTTAGCTGATGTCCTACCCATTTAGCTACTGAGGTAGTTGCCATCTAAGGTTGTTAGAATGTTTTTTTTTTAAGTTACTACATGAATAAGAAGGGGCTTTGGTGCTCCACCTCCTTCTTATTCATGTAGAGCCTTCAAAATACCATCTAACCTATTCGTAGAAAAAACAAAGGATTGGATTTCTGTTAAGCTAAACATTTCTAAATTCATCTACAACATTTCTTATACATTTATTTTCCAACAAAGTATCTAATCATGTCAGTACCATCTAACACTCTGAAAAGACTAACCTGATAACAAAACAGAATCATATGAAATCACATTTTACATACAACATTTTCTTTTTTATTAGAAACAAGAATACAAAAACATGACGGAAATATCAACAACCAATATGAAATAAAATTATTGTATTTTATACCGGTTAAATTCAGACACAGAACAAATACACGGAAATTGAATGATATAGATGCGATATCACTTATTCCTTTTTCTCTGACTTCTGTTTCTTTGGTGGTTGGATGAATGTAAAGTAAACATATACTCCTATACACAGGATGTGCATGTAAAAGTACAAAGACCTGAAAAAGAAGAAAAGAAGACAACTCCATAAGTAAACAATAACAATTCATAAAGATCTAAAATGATTACAAAAATAAGCTCAAAATGCATCGAAGATGCAAAATGCCGAGTTGCAAAACTGGAATGTAAGTATGAATATGCAGACTAACATGAAATGTGTATGGTTTGTAACAACATTTTGTGGTCCTAAATGAAAATTTCTGGATCAAGAAATGGTCTTCTCTTTATTCTATATCAGCGTGTAATATATTTTCAAGGATACAGATTTTCAATCTCATCATACAGAATACTTTTCTACTTAAATCACGGGAAACATTTCTGGCAAGTTTCATGATTATAGGTGCAATACAGGCTGAAATATGGTTGGGAAAACATTTTCAATCATCTGAGACCTGTGACCTTGATCTTTGACCTTTTGACCCAAAAATTAATGGCAAGATTCATGATTATAGGTGCAATACAGGCTCAAAAATGGTCTGGAAACCATTTTCAATTACCTAAGTCCTGTGACCTTGATCTTTGACCCTTTGACCCCTAAATCAAAAGTGGTCATTTTCTATTCACTGGAAACATTTCTGGCAAGTTACATGATTATAGGTGCAATACAGGCTCAAATTCAGTCGGGAAACCATTTTTAATCATCTTAGTCCTGTGACCTTGACCTTTGACCTTTTAACCCCAAAATTGATAGTGGTCATCCTTGATCCATGGGAAACATTTCTGGCAAGCTTCATGATTATAATTGCAATACAGGCTGAAATATGGTCCGGAAACCACTTTCAATCATCGGAGTCCTGTGACCTTGACCTTTGACCTTTTGACCCCAAAATCAATAGGGGTCATTCTTGATTCATGGGAATCATTATTGGCAAGTTTCATGACTTTAGGTGCAATACAGGCTAAAATATGGCCAGGAAACCATTTTCAATCATCAGAGTCCTGTGACCTTGACCTTTGACCTTTTGACCCCAAAATCAAAAGTGGTCATTTTCTATTTACAGGAAACATTTCTGGCAAGTTACATGATTATAGGTGCAATACAGGCTGAAATATGGTCCAAAAACCAATTTCAATCAACAGAGTCCTGTGACCTTGACCTTTGACCTTTTGACCCCAAAATCAATAGGCCTCATCCTTGATTCAAGGGAAACATTTCTGGCAAGTTTCATGATTATAGGTGCAATACAGGCTGAAATATGGTCCGGAAACCATTTTCAATCATCTGAGTCCTTGACCTTGACCTTTGACCTTTTGACCCCAAAATCAATAGGCCTCATCCTTGATTCAAGGGAAACATTTCTGGCAAGTTTCATGATTATAGGTGCAATACAGGCTGAAAAATGGTCCGTAAACCATTTTCAATCATCTGAGTCCTGTGACCTTGACCTTTGACCTTTTGACCCAAAAATCAATAGGGCTCATCCTTGATTCAAGGGAAACATTTCTGGCAAGTTTCATGATTATAGGTGCAATACAGGCTGAAATATGGTCCGGAAACCATTTTCAATCATCTGAGTCCTGTGACCTTGACCTTTGACCTTTTGACCCCAAAATCAATAGGGCTCATCCTTGACTAATGGTGAGTAAGTGTATGAAGTTTCATTGTTATAGCCTCTTTCGTAGATGACTTATAGTCCGGAAACCAATTGTTGACGCCCTCCCGCCCGCCCAACCGCCCGCCCAGACGCCCGCCCGCCCGCCCGCCCGTCTCACATCAAATTAAGAGCCGAGTTTTGCAACTCGGCTAAAAAACCTCTATCTGTACAGTTATAAATAACATATTCATATACATGTAGACCTGAAATAAGGCAAAGATAACTTCAGCAATACTGAATGAGTGACACTAAGTTCATGACATATAGCACAGTTTTTTTTAAAAGTAGGTAAAAGTCTTAGATCAAGGTCCTTACAGTCAAAAGCCATGCTTTCAAATGATAAGTCTGGTCATGAAGAATCTACATGTGAAATTTCCTATGGTTCAAAAGATATAGACTTAGATTATTAGTTTTTGTCTCTGAAAGTAGCTCAATCCAATGTCTTTGCTAGGTAATGAAAGCTGTAGTCATGGGGAATAGAAGTCCTGACTCCAATGATTCAATATACAATGTTGACATATATATTAAACCAAGACTAATTTTTTCAAAGAAGAGCCCAAGGTAAAGGCCACTAGGTCAAAAGTTATGATACCTTTATAATAACAATATCTGGATGATTCTGAGATACTTTTGGTTTGTCAAAAATACTTCAGTTCTCAATAAGTTTGTCGGTCTAATGCCTCTGGGTGCATTTATTGATGAATCTGGACAAAAACTGGATTTATTCTTCTCAAATTTCATCATAATTTCTTTATTGGCTCTTAGAGATGAAGTCATGATGTCAAAAATATTATTTCCTACAGATGGACAACACACTATGACAATAGCTTACTTGAGCTTTGTATGTCTAGGCCAGCCAAATATGATATTACTTTGGGTCATCAACATTTATAGATGAAAACACAAATATTTTATACCTACTATAGCTACATTAATACAATAATGTCAGCAACTTATAAATGTACATGTAGAACAAAACAATTAACATGGGTCATATCGACTTCTTCTGCTTAAAATATAAGAATATAGGTATATTTCATATGGATATATATATCAAATATAGGAATTTTGGGCGAAAAATAGGAAAATTACAGGACATTTTGAATGTTTAAAGCTTAAGCTGAAAAGGCAATTCAGAGAATACTTGCCTCCTGGTATCTCTTTTTTATTTCAAATGATGGCAAAAAATTTTAGGACAAATTTCTCAAATATAGGACTTCTATAGGTTCCTATATTTTTTTTATAAAAATTATAGGAGAGGTAAGACCCATGAATTATTAAACAAAGGTTTTAGAAGACTACTAATTCAAAAAGAAAAAGTCAGGTATGCTTTTTTTCTGAGACTTACTAAATTGCATGCAAGAGACAGTCTGAAAAATAATTTATCAAAATGCAACGCATAACGCAAAGGAGCAGGTATTTACGAGCATATCTAGATCAGTTTATTGTGGTTTGATACAACATCCCATAGCCTGAATTCTCAAAGTTACAAGCAATCATACTTGTTTATCCAGAGACATTAACTATTTTCTCTTATAATGCATTTTCAAGTAATAAGTTTATAAATGGCATGTTTACACCATTCAAGATACATGTACTCTCACAAACCAATTTACTCCCGACTGTACCTAACAAAAGTGAGAGTAAGAAGTTCATTAATTAGGCCACCTTGACCACTTGTAGTACGACAGTAAATGTAATTTAGAAGTCATTCCAAAATCTGTCAGTCGAACACAGCTCTTAGTGGCTATTTATGTCAAGGGATCAATTCAAATCACACAATATTGGCAAAGGACCTTTTGTGCTTACTCCTTGAAAGAATTCATGAAATTCTAATATAGTTGTAGGGACAAAGTGGAGAGAGTGCCTGTGTGGCAGCGATTCAGAGCTTTCAGTGGTCATATTGTTGACCAAAACATAAAAAAGCCCACAACCTTGGTAGAGAACCTTTGGCTCATGCTTCCTGTAAGGATTCATAAAATTCTATGCAGTAATTCAGAAAAGTCAAATGTGTTGGCCAATCAGAGTCCTTGCTGGACGTACCTATTGACAGAGTCGGGTTGCAGAGGAGAAATGGAAAATGTTTCAGCCAATCAGAGCCCTGAGTGGCCACATTTTGAGATGGATCAATTTGTTGGTTCCCAACCGTCACTTCCAAAGGAATAACCCTTCCATGAATATTTTCCATAGTTGTTGACTATTACTGAAATACTTCATATAACATAAGGTCTTTGGACTCCTTTGTTTGGCTAGATTAAAATGTTTGCAGGGCTGCATTCTTCAAAGCAGAGTTTATAAGCTCATTCAGTGTTGACAGATAAATGCACCACCTTCTCAAAATTATAATACTAGACAATACTATGATAAAACAAGATAGAGGAAAAAATAGATAGTTGGCTACTTCACATTGCACTCTTACCCCAGCACTCTTATTGTCTCATCAAATATAAGAATGCAAAAAGGGAACGTAACGTAGACATTTGTAAAACGTGTGAAGGTAAAGGTCACAGCATCATAGAAATGCTTGCTCTGTCCCGACCCTTGAAATAACGGTCGAACATTCCGCCTCATCTGTAAAGCAATCATATGTGAAATGTAGTAGTTATAAGAATAAATGAACTTACCACAGATAACTGATCGAGGAACTGAACAGTAAGAGACATTGGGTGGCAGCTAGGTAAACATTGGCAAATCTTGTAAATGTAAATGTCACACAATCGTAAAAGTATTTTAGTTGATCCGAGGTTTGGAAATATGGGCGGATATTTCTTCTAACCTGCAAGGATAGGAGGGTGTATGAAATGAGGGAAGAGTAAAATGGGTTGCTCTCTAATTCTACACCTGAAACTAACTACGATGATGGTAAAAGGTCCTTGGATGCTGACTTCTTGATCGGACTTCAGGTTGGTGCCAGGAGGGCATAATCAAAATATGTTTGCGTCTGTGTGTATATGTACTGGGAAAATGGCTAAACAATCTGTAGGAAAGATTCTTAGTTTAATTTTTTTTTTGGGTTTACTATACTTTTTGTTTTTTAACTTTGCATACTTAAACTTACGTATAATGTAAAGTAGATAGAGAGATTAAACATATAAAACCAAAATCCCAAACATTCAAACAGAATCAGAGTAAGATTTTTAATGACATAAACCCAATAAGCTTTGAAGCTGTCTACAGTGTAAATAATAATAAAAGCAATTGAAAATCTTCGCTGGGATTAGATAGCCATTTTTATTTTTAACCTGCATCATGAATATAATATGATGTTGTGCATTTAGGACTCACCATAACACTTTTATGCTTGGAATCAGTTCCAAGATAAAATGTGGACAAGTTAAAAATGTGATACCAAACTTTGTACTGATAAAAGTGAGGCAGTCGTAAAAAGATTTCATACTAGAAGATGACATAAAATACTGCCGTATATTCCTGCGTACCTGAAAAATGTAAGACAGCGAGGTCTTTATTATACTCAGTGATACCAGTTTTATTTCACAATAATGATGAGTTTTGGCAATACGGGACAGAAGATAACAGAAAAATGGAATGGTGTACCAGGGAGGGAATTAGGAAATTGAATATCTTTTTTTAATGAATTTCAGTATATGAAGTATACAGTAAAGCCATATGATGACAAAACTTGATTATGTTCCTATGTGAAAACCTAAGAAATGTTTACTATGAATCTAGAAAAAATACAAGGGCACATAACTCTATGTCCAAAGAGAGTACAGTGTCAAATTAGAATTTGACTTTTTACTTTCGAGAGAACAATTTACAGACAATTTTTACATCTTATATTCTAGCAACTACAGAAATAAAGCAATGAATCTATAATTCATGACTTTGATCTGTAACTTATATACATAATATATACTTATATACTTATATACAGTATCTTTACTTCACAGGGAAATTAAGGTTCCTAAGTGAAACACCTGTTACATGCTCTTGTCCTTAATGGAAATCACTGGGCATCCTACAGCAGAATGACACAGGGTACAGTAACAGAATTTCAACTTGCTTTGTAATTTGCTTTTGCTTCCTTTAAGACTTTATACAGAAATAAACCCTGAAAAGCTAAACTTCCGTTCACAGATGGATATTGGATAGACAGACAGACAGGTTGATAACATCAGAGCTCTCCCTAACACAGAGACCTTTGAAAATTGTATTTAAACCTAATTTTTCAAAACTTCAAAAAATTTGTTTCTTGATTCAACTCCATTTTCGATTTTTTCAGGCCAATGTTCCATTTGAATGGTAATCAACCTAAAAGCAAAGGGACGTCATTAAATTCCTTTTAAAACATCATATTTGTAGCCCTGTTTCCGTAAATGTCATACTCATCTCCATAGAATTTGACAACAATTACTTGACTTCAAATACCTGCACAAATGGAAAGTAACTTTGTATTTCAAAAAGACTGATAACAAGTACACTATGTATTTCAAATTTTTAGGATATTGACTTACCAATCTAGCTGCAACAGTAGCTAAGGCTGCCCCACAGAATGTAAAGTAATATCCGGGGTAGAACCCATGCCAGAATGCACTACACATAAAGACAGCTAGAGTACTGTACTTAGGCACACGATCATATACTATCCTCCTCAGCCATATTAATGTCTGTATATTCCAACTGTCTATATTTACTTTCAAACTATTTGACACCTACAAATTAAAGTTTGAAATGCTAGTATTTGAGTATTTATCTATACATTCAAAGCACGAAAAGCACAGACTGATAAGGCAAGGGTCGTAATCTGCTACATGAAGTAAAGCTATATCATCTCAATGTTTAAACATGTAAATCTTTTATTCCTTGCAAATATATCTTTTTCCAAAATTTACATTTATCTGACTGATTAATATGGATTAGATGGTCACTTGGTATAACGTTTGGCCTAATCTTGAAAGATTTCTATGAAGCTTTGTTTGTTGTTTGTCAATAAAGTTTTAGTCTTAGTCGCTAAATGTACAATCTGACATGAATGAGTCATGTGCGCTAATTCATGAGTTACTGCCTTAATTTGCCCTTCTTCCGCTAAAATTTGGTTGACTTGCTAAAATACGGACTCATACAGTACTTCTAGCTGATACATAAGTATTCAGTGTTACCTCTAGCTGATATATTTGTATATTTCTAATCAGGTCCCAGTTGGCCGTGCCGTCTTTATTCCAACCTTTGAACCCTAGACCAGCAGCATTGTTTACAGCTTCACCTAAAATTTAATCACATAAGAATACTTTATGTCATTAATCTTCTAATTAAGTGGTAGCAACAAAATATAAACAATTCCAATTCTTAAAGTTGTTGTTATTTTCCATTACTAGTAGTCAAGCCAATGTGTGAGTTTTACATCTCCTGATTATGTCCTTATTACACAACATGCAGAGTTCATGAAATATATCGGTTGTTTCGGATTTGCCGATAAAAATTATTTTGTCCAATAAATACTCATGTTGCATCTCTATTATTTGGAAAGATAAAAATTCCTAAATGTCCGACATTTCATTGGAAGATTTCAAGAACTCTGATCATGTACACTGTAAGTGTTAGCCTGAATTATGTCAATACAAAAGATCCAAGTATAGCAGAACTTGATGTCGATACTTAGAGAAATCTACAACGTAGTATGCAGAATAATATGCAATGATAAATGGTATGTATAGAGAAGAAAACCATCAAAGAGACAATCAGACATGGCTTCATGACCTTAAAGGTGACCTTGACTCGAATGATGAGTCGGATACTTTTTCTTCCCCTTTCAAAATATCTGAGAGAATGCACATAGGAAAACCCTTCTATATGACTGACAGCATTCCATTGACTGCAAAAACTATTTTGAGTTATTGTAAAGCAAGATATACTCATAGGTGAAATAATAGGGCAATTATTAGAGTGTAAAAATCACATCCTATTTATATACATGTATATGGACAAAATATGTAATCATAAAGCATAAATGTACAGCTATATACAAGATACACAATAATACACATTTGTACATAAGGATGTTCGATGCTATAAGTATATTAGTAGAAAGTTGTAGCTAAAGTGACTTTCTATCTCAGCTTTCCATGGTTGACACTCTAAAAAAATGTTCACTATCTTACAGTCTTCATAGTTCATTCAAATCTCTGTATTAAAGTTACACACCGATCCAAAACAAAAACTATCTGTTGTGGGGAGGAGGGGGGAGAAATACATGCATCCTGGATTTATGAAGATTTCTATTCATTCTCCCCACCCAAATTCATAGTATTCATCCTGAAAAGACTTTTCAATAAATACATACAGCATTGAAAATGATTAAAAATACAAGATCAATTTATTACATCTGCATAAAAACTGAAGGAGTGTTCACTTGCTATAAAACATTTTTGAGGGTATGACTGGAATGTTCTTCTTCAGAATTGACCCACAATCAAAAGTTATTTAGTTCACCGACTGGTTTCCGATCAAGGTTATGCAGGCTGGGACCAACAGATTAATGTTATTGATGAAGACTGATGTTTATGTATAATATTGTATGGATAGCATTAGAATTATTCTGCATAGAATATTATAATTAAGAAAGAATATAAGTATGATATCATCCATTCCCATATCATTTAAATGTACATGTTCATGTCAACTATTTCTAGAACTTCAAAAAGAATATGATATGAGACGAAATCGAAATTTCCTTGTACATTGTAGATGGAGAATGTTTAGTGCAACCCAAGTGCATATTTTGTCCTGCCAGAGATCTCAACTAATAAATGAGGTGCATATGTACTGCACAAAATAATATTGCTAAATAATATTCAGTACAAATAGTATCTGACAGTAAGGCTTTAACAATACTCTTCCCTCACAATATGATACATATCGCGGTTCAAGCTTTCGGTTTCGATTATTTTTGATACAATACTTTTCAAATAAAAGACAACAGAAAAACCTATTTTTACCTTCAAAATGACTCCTTTTCTTTATGATAAAATATAGTGATGATGCCTCAAGCCTAAATGAATATAGCTATGATGTTTGATAATAAACATGGATGAAAGTTTGGAGACTTCTTTCAATATGCTTTTAATGTCACGTTATGCGTAACTGCATCACACCTGCAACTTACTATCATCAATACCACACAGGCAAAATTCTTGCTTGTTTTAACATAGACCGGTAGCCGTATTGCTTATAATTAATTTTCCTGTTTCATAGCTAACTTCAGTGGAGCACAGATTAAATGGCTAACATTCCTGGTACCACTACAAGGGAAACGAAAGGAGATTGGGGCGTCCTTGGTAACTTTAAAACTCTTCTGCCATATTCCGTTATCCCATGTGACATTTGAAACAATTTATTTGATTGGTCAATGAAACAATGTTCGACCAATTAGAGAGTTTGAGGGCACATTGCTCTGTCAGTATAGTGCTGGACATCCAATCTGGAGGTCCCAGGTTCGAATCCCGTTGAGGGTGGACTTTCTCAGAGGTGATTTATCATCTTGCTCCAACCTGTTCTCTGGCTCAGAGGTAACTAAAACGGTCTGAGTGACCCCTGGGCAGCTGTGGCTGAGGTGATTGTCTCGTGTGATGGCACATTAAAGGCCAATGGAAATACAGACCATCCACTGCAGTACATACATCAAACCTTCCCTGCACAACTGCATACACAGTGGAAAGTACTTTGTACCGTGATCAATCAAATCTAAGGGTTATTGTCGTGGTGCACGGTGCACCGCGGTGAATTGTTACACCCCTATCTGACACATTTCAAAATGGAGTTTAAATACAAAATGTAAAGAGGTCATTGGTAAGGCTGCCAATAAGATGGACTGGCTATGACAATAATTTACCTTGCCTTAAGCTTTGGTATATGTTAAGAGGTTTAGGCCATGTAAAATTAATTCTATGTTTCTCAGATAATTGGGTCTAAAAAAGTGGCAAGGTAGGTAGGGTTTTTATTTTTTGTTTTTTTTTTTTCATCAAGAGTAATCTTATTATTCACATAAGGCAAACAATTGTATGTGCTGTCTAATCCCCCCCCCATTATTCATATATTGAGGCAAAAAATCTTATGCTGCCCACCCCCCTCCCCCCACCCCCCACCCCCCGTTTTTCTTCATAGAAAACTTTGAACCGTCAGTCAAAATAATGGTACATGTACATTAAAATTTATGGCTTTCTCCTGTAAATAAGTTGATTTTTTTATAAGTAAAATAGCCTATTCCTTTTGAGAACGGGGAGACGTAGCTCATCTGTCTGAATGGAAGAAGCTAATAGATACAAACATACGAAGTATGACACGTTTTGATTGCCGTGAGTTGATTAGTAGAATCGCTTAAGAGACTCGACGGGTGTTATTTCTAGGGCTGTCACGATTCACCGCGGTTCTCGATTCACCGCGGTTCTTGACGACGGTTCGATACACGATACGAGAAGAGGCCATATCGTTGATTTACGGTTCGTTTTCAGCATTAACTTTTATCTTTAAAAAATCAACATTGTGACGCCAAAGAGGGGTCGTCAAAGATACCTTTAAAAGACGCTCCTTTATATCAGCAATTGGGAAGGCCACGCACCCTGCGACATAGTCCCATTCTGATAAAAAATGGCCCATAAAATCGGCAACTCGCTTCGCCCCGGTGAGCATTATCCTACGATGTCCATGTTTGGTTTCCAAATCTATCTAACGTACATGTAGATTTACACCAGAAGCAGTAACGTGTGGATCACAGCTTACTTTAAATGGCCAATCACTTCTGCTCTGTTCACCCGAATTATGATACAATATTAATTTTTCTCCGACATTCTTTTTTATTCTCGTTCTGCGCCTGAGATTTAAATCTTCAACATCCACTTACGTATCTTATCGACGTAAAGGTACTTGTGTATGCGTTCGCCCGTAAAATTATTATGTCATTCTAAGTGGTCAGTCAATGGGTTCAAATTGAAGGAAGAATATTTGTACAGGAATGTCAATTGCAGTCAACCCCTTTCCTCTCTTCACAAAGCTGAACATGAAGCTGCCCCATACGTGGACACGAAAATACAGGATAGGTGGCTGAATGTTTCTGTGATATGCATGTTTGTAAATTATTCATTGGAAATGGTAAAATTGGGAATTTCACGACTAAAAATGCGCAAACATCTGATGTATTATGCAAACATTGTAAGCAAAGTTTTCGAAAATTGATCATTTTTGGAAGGGCCCTTTTCTGAAGAAAGATGGCCCATTGATTTTGATAGTCCATTTGAGCAAGTTAGCCTTCCCGATCACTATGATTGTTTTATATATTGCTGTCAAAGTTTTGTACTTTTTTCCAGTTTTCTATAGTCAATACAATAATTCTCAAAGCATTCAAGTTATGAATTATCTTAATTTGTTGTCGTTAAACTTGTTTTATTAAAATATCTGACGAATTACAGAAATGCCAATATATCTACATAAAAAATGATGTATCGTGATATGAATCGTATCGTGAGTAAATATCGTGATATGTATCGTATCGTGAGCTTAGTGTATCGTGACAGCCCTAGTTATTTCCTCACACCTTGTTTAAACCAATTTAAATACGACCCCTCACTTCGTCGGATGGATCCGTTCATATGGTCAAAAATTTGGCCGATAGCGTATATCTTCGGAAGTCTAGTCAGGATGAATGAAGTGTTCAGCATTAACCACCGTCTGATAAAATAATGTACACGGGTACAATATACATTCTTTTATTCATAGATAGGATTTAACTACGTTTCTCTTGCATTCGTTGGCGGTCCTTGCTTATACTTTTTTACAACGTGAACGTTATTATTAATAGATTCGGAAGTATTACAATGGACACTTGCTATTGTTCGGCATAGGTATTTACATATGCTGTAGAGATCAATAAAAAAAAAGCTATATCAACGTTCTAATACATGTAATACTCAATGCATTAAATGTCCGAGACACCTGTCGGCACGTTGTTAGTATATCCTGGATAAAGTCTTCACCCGTAACGTAAATACGGAACGCGCCGTAATTTATACAGGATTTTAAAAGTTTTTATTCATCGGATACTGTTTGGACGATTTTACAGGACAATAAACAAGTTCAATGAAATAAATGAATATTTCGATTTTAATCGATGATCGAGGATGAGACACGGCGGATATTTTTTTCTGAAGTTACAATAAAAACGTCTCATGGGCGGCAAATTTTAGCGCGCAGCGGTGTCTGAGAAACATAGATTTTATTTTACATGGCCTTATAAAGAAATCAAATACTGCTATTTTTATTTTTCTGAAAAGCTTATGCAAATAAAACCATGCAATATATGAGCTTTTTCAAAAATTTAAAACAAAGAAAAGAAATATAAACCTCTATTCCATGTTCCTTCTCTCCTACTATTATGTAAATGAATAATTTCCAATCTAGTGAGTAAAGTCAGGAATCAAGCATATAATATGCACATCATATATTATCATGTGTACTTCTATAAACTATTGAAAAAAATTGTTCTGGTACTGTGATTTTATCAGACACAATTCCACTGAACAAGAAAAAAATCTGAATGTATAAATTGAAAAATGACAATTTCAAGAAGCAGAGACCAAAAACACATCATTCTTGAGGCAAAAATTCAAGGTTTCTGTAGCCTGTTTCACAAAAATACATGAGGAAAATTTTATGAATTTCTTTGACTTTTGATCACTTAGCTCTTATTATAAAATAAAAATTGTAATGTTTTGTCTCTAAAATTTTGTCAAATTCGCTAAAATGTTATTAGAAAACATAATACGATGTAAATGCAAAACATTTTAAACCTTTTATCTAATGACGAAAGTTACAAAATTTCTTAAATTTTTTGAAGGATTTTTGTGAAACTGGGCCCTGGTCTTCTGAGAAGCAACTTCCACTTTAAAGCGGAAAAAAATTATGTCTACTTCATATCACGACAAAGCTACATTTACAAAATGTACATGCATTTCTCATGTTTCTAAACTAAGATATTTCCCTCAGTTTCATGGTTTCTTTTTTCTGATGATTGTCATGTATGAAACTGAAAGTTAGAGTAAATCTCTTTGCATCATACTTCCTTACCTAATTCCCAGGCCAAGTAATACTTCGCTCTCACTAACGTTATACACACAAGGACGTAGTAGTTTTTGTACAACCAACTGGATTTATACAGAAATTCATCATCTGAAAAAAATAATTGCAAACCATGCATCCAGTTATGGTTTAACTCGTGTTTTTTTTATCTTGTCTAAACAAATCAATTAATTACACATGTGCATTGGTCTAAGGGTGATACAGGCACAAATACAATAAAGAAAAGTTCACCTTGTCTTAAATAGGTCAGATGTAGTTGCATCCTTAAAACAGATTATTTTGTGGTATTATGCTTGAATCAAAGATTTACACAGATTCTGCTCACTGATGGTGTTTCATGACTGTGTTACCATGGTTACTGTATGACTTATTCCACCTGGATTCGTATTTTAGCAAGCCTGTGCACCAATTCCAGACCACGCCAAGTCCTTTAACTCTTATGGATTACAGTGCCATGGACAATATAACTTACGTGCATTAATCAATGATTGTGTTAATATGACAATTTGCCTTTTTTTTTTGCCAGCTATAATGTGATTGTGCTTAAATAAGTACACGTACGGTACATATCCATAAAAAAATTAGCCTCACCTGTCAAATAACTAACTGGATAAAATATGGGACTAGTTACAGTTATTATTCCATTTATTAAAGCTGATATCAGTTTTCTCTTTACAGCATCCTGTAAACAAATACATCATATTGTTCATGCACATGTATGATTTAATAAACCTATAAATGTATGCTTGGAATTTCTTCAAATAACATATACTATTTTTCTTGATTTATAGTTGGATTTAATTGCTATTAATAATGAAGAAAGAGATACCATGTATAATTTTAAATGATTTAACATTGCAATAATTTGAACAAACACATCTTGGATTTAAGGAGGTAATGAACACTTGGACGCCAAATTCAATTTTCCTCAAAATTCCTGAAATCATATATTTCCTGTCTGTCCTTGATTATGCAAACTTACATTTGATTCTATCCACAGGAAAATTTTCTACGAGACTTTGAAATATGCATTAATCGACGTTTTCGTGAATTTCTTGATGACGTCATAATATTGAAAGTGTCATCCCAGTTCTCGTAAAGCTATTGGAAATTAATTTTGTTTTAACTTCCAAAATCTTCATAAATGTATTGAACTTACATATTGAAAAGATAAGATTAATTGTGTTTTAAACAAAGGCAGGATATTGGAATAAAAGTTGACACTGTCGCTAAAACATTGCGATTTCTAGCCAATTGACTGTAGTTGATACTTAATTATTAGGAATCCTGTGGATGAAATTTTGTCAGAAACTAATAAAATTATCAACAATGTCCAGAGATGAGTTCATGATTAAATGAGAAAAATTGAATTTAGGATAAAAATATTACAAAGCTTTATATTTTCTAATTTTTCTTTCAAAAATCCGCTTTCCTGTAATGTTAATTTGTCAACGAATTCACTGTGATGAAGATTGACTTTTCTATTTTATACATGCAAAGTTTCAATGCGATACGTTTGGTATTAATGTTTTTATTGCATTTTGAATGCGAAGGTTTGTGACGCCATTTTCCCCGATAACGTCGAAATGACGTCGTGGTTTGCTCGTGGATAAAACTCCAAAAGTCCACAATTTTGAAAATCGCCATAATTTCTTCAAATGACGCCGGAAATTATTCAAACTTCACAAGGATACTCAAATGTGTATACCAATCAGCGTATCAAATGTTTTAAGGAAGTTAAAAGCTGCACTTTTCCCAGGAAGTGGGAAAACAAATAATGCCGCCACCATCTTGGTGTTCAAACCCTCCTTAAATCTTTCAGCTCCTCTGTAAAGATGTAGCTGATTTTATTTTCAGTTCTCAGTAAGTTAAGAAATTAATAGGCTTATTCTATACATACATCTATATGATATAGAGCAAGAGTAATCTTTAAATATGACTTACATTTGGTGATGGAGGAAGCTTGCTATGATTCTGACCCTGAAACACAGACAGTACATAACAAAATTATACAAATAAAATATTATACAATTATCTACTTTGGAGTATGAGCAGAAAAATCTGAGCTTTTAAATTAATAAAAATGCTAATGTGGGCATTATTGTGTATTCTAACATGATTTGAGATTTATCCCTATATGTACTATAATAGAACTCGCCTGGTGTAAAACCTCCAACAAACTTCCAGTTCGCTTAGCTCCACCCATTTACATGCTATAGATCTCGTTTATAGAATAGAAATAACAACTAGCAAGCTGTGATTTGTTGTCCAGTAATTCCCCTCGTCGCATGAACCAATTTGCGGCTCGGTGATAATTTAAGTGGTTCATACGACTGCATTACTGGACAACAAACCACTTCTAGCTAGTTGTAAAGCATCTTCTAACATCTTTTATTTTAAATCATAGACAAAGTAATCAAATAATTGATTTCAGACTACTAAAACCATCGCTGATCTATTTTTAGCACAAGAGCTCTTGGAATGTTATATCTACCTCGGATGACATCATCGTAGGTAGATATATAACATCAGGGCCGTCGCTAGAGCTGATTTGGGGCCGATAATCGGGCCCATTCCCAATGCAAAATAGTATCTTTTTTCCCAATTTAGACTCTAAAAATTCCCAAGTATGTATGGTCTTTGTTTGATATGTTGTATCATCCCCGTCATAACGCCAAACTCACCTACCGCTATCCCTCACTGATGTAATTAGGTACAAACAAGCGTTAATCCCCCGATAATTACCGCTAAACAAGGTACATGTAATCATCCATGTATAATTAGGCATTCTCTTATACAAATAAATAATACATTGTATGTTTTAAATAAACACTGTCTCAGGTAAGATATTTATCCAAAGAGTTTGATTGTCATGTATAGCTTTGACCACGCGGTCCAAATTTACATTAAATGACGATGATATGCGCCCTTTTCAATATTTTTAATGAAAAAAATCTGATTCACTATTCACAGATTTTATTGATGTAATCAGTAAACCTCGATATACCCCCGAATCCGTTATACTGCCAAATTCTAGAAAAACGAAAGACGGCAGTATATTACATGGGAGAAGTACATACATGTACATGTATTCAATTGTCATCTAGCCTGAATAAAGGGTTAATATAAAATTTTATTTCAGTCGTAAATTTCCCAATTTTGCTCAAAATGCCGCTGTTTTTCCCTATTTGTAAGGCTCCGGCCCCTTTCCAAAATACCCTGCGACAGCCCTGAACATATTATTTTTTCATCGAGGCGCTGTTTTAGCCAATCAGAACACGGAAAATGAACCATTCATGTAATAAAAATATTTAATACATTATATACAAACTTGATACACCCTCTTATCATTTCTGTATCAATTATCAAAATAAAAACAGCACATCGAATCTTGTAAACATTCATGTGCTTTTTGCAACCATGTCATGTCTGGTATTAGTTTGAAATTGGTGACAAGAGCATTTTCATTTTGTAATTTGTTCCCATTTCATCGGGTAATTATCATAGATAATGTTCAACAAGCAGAACAAACTTAAAGTTTCATATCTCTGTTTTGAAACTATGATAACAGAACCCCAGAAAACAATATAAAATCTAAATTTCTACATTTTTTTTAATTATGTTTATAAACTACATGTACCTGATTTGGTGGGTCGTACGAACCATCAGTACCCTCTATAAAGTGTATATAGTCAGAGTAAAACACTAAAGGACCACACATAATGTTATGGAAGCTGAATACATAGCTACTGTACGCCAATGGACTAGGAATCTCTCTGAAATTAATGAAAATAATAACTTTTTATAACATTACTTTGATTTAAATTTCGTGCAAATATAAAGGGCAATAAGGAGAACAGTCTGGCAATAATAATCATTACAGTTGATCAAATATGACACTAATCACAGCCAACTGATCTTATAAAGGTTTACGGAAAACTTACATTATCAATTTTGAAATTCCATGTTTGATGTTTCAAATATAATAATAGCACATGATGAAAAATTTTTATAAACATAACTTATTTTATAAATGTACATACACAATTTTTTGTTTCTTCTGATCAGGATTAAGTTGATCATCAGACTTCTGAGTACCATCATGTAGAGCAAAGGCTATACTGGTGGTCTTCTGAGTCAGAATCATTAACGGCCTGTGAAAAGGAGATCGAAAAAATATACCTTTTGATCATCTACTAATGAGTATATAAGCGATGAATTGTGAAAGACATGAACAAGTACTTTGGCATAAAACATTGTACAATGTTGTGAAATAAATGTATTGATATTACTCTGTCTATGTGAAGTTTTTAGTTAAAAAATTGTCACACAATTTATATTTAACACAATGAAAATCTAATTAACAAATACAGATAAACCTAATTCTACAGAATACCTAACAGTCAATATACCCTAAATAATAATTCTTTATCACTTCAAAACTTTATAAATGAACAAACATATATAGAATACATCATGAGAACTTAGCCTGTAATATCTAATGTGTATCCCCCATCGTCATAGATCTGTCTATAGATATGCACGATACTCAGGTACAACATGGAGAAAATTTACCCTTACCCTTAAAACTTACCCTATAATATCTAATGTGTACCCCCCATAGTCATAGATCTGTCTATAGGTATGTACTACACTCAGGTACAACATGGAGAAAACTTACCCTGTAATATCTAATGTGTATCCCCATAGTCATAGATCTGTCTATAGATATGAATGATGCTCAGGTACAACATGGAGAAAACTTACCCTTACCCTGAAAACTTACCCTGTAATATCTAATGTGTATCCCCCATAGTCATAGATCTGTCTATAGATATGTACTACACTCAGGTACAACATGGAGAAAACTTACCTTAACCCTGAAATCTTACCCTGTAATATCTAATGTGTATCCCCATAGTCATAGATCTGTCTATAGATACAAAAGGTATGTACTACACTGAGGTACGACATGGAGAAGACTTACCCTTACCCTGAAAACGTACCCTGTAATATCTAATGTGTATCCCCCCCAGTCATAGATCTATCTATAGATATGTACTACACTCAGGTACAACATGGAGAAAACTTACCCTAACCCTGAAAACTTACCCTGTAATATCTAATGTGTATCCCCCATAGTCATAGATCTGTCTATAGATATGTACTATACTCAGGTACAACATGGAGAAGACAAATACTATAGCATGGAAGTTCTCTCTTGGTGCGTAGAGCATTATCACATATGCTATGGCGGCTTCAGCAAAGACATGTAGGATCTGACTGAAATAATATTAACATACATATATAACAGCATTATGATTATACTAAAGTTTTCTCTGCAATACCATCTATAAGTACCTTTAATTCTGTGGAATTGGTTAAATGTATACCTTTGGCAAAAATACTTAAAGTTTCAATTTGAAAAAATTATCTTTCCTTAATCAAGAAAATAAAACTCCCAAGTATTACTTTAATTGTATGTATAAACTTATAAAAAGTATTTCCATATTCGATAGGTACTATAGACCGACTTATTTCATTTTCTTTTCAGTTATACATGTATTAGACAACTACAGAACAGAAAAGCAAAGAGTAGTGTAGTGCGTCTGTACAAGAGATTGGTGATATGAAACAAATTCTATTAAAAAACCTACCAAATTAAATTACTTTAAAGAAGATCAGTGTTGATGTGTAACAACGACAAAGTCTCAGGAAATAGAAATACATACTATCCAAAGCAGAACAACGTAAGGCAGACTCCGACACACAATTCCACCAGGTGTCTCTGGGTAAAGCTGGCCTTCTTTGGTGACATGTGCTCCCTGAAGTATATCCCTATCCCAAGGGCAATAAACTGGCATGCCAGAAAATTTACCTGCAAATACATTTACAAATGTATCAATTTTAAACTTTTAAAGCAAAGTAGTGCAGTGATTATTCTATATTGAGCCTATACAAATCTTAGAATAGACTAGCTACTGGTACAGAAACGACACATAGTTCTTAGATTGGTTGGGGTGTGTTTGCTTCAGTCTATTACATTTGATAAATCCGTAAACAAAATTCAGGATATGGCCGACACAAACTGGTTAAGTTTTCCAGGGGATAACTTACTATGCCTGCATAGAAGAGCAACAATGTTTGTGAGAAATTTGAGTGTTTTCCAATAAAGGACAGAATACATGCCAACATGGTAGTTAAATTATCATCAAGGCAGTGGCTCCGGATACGAACGTTCGTATCTTTAGACCTATGTCTCGGCGTACGAACATAAATCGTATAACACAGCCGACAAGTGTGTGTCTATTACTGATCAGTGATCACTATAATGATTGAGGGCGTAGATATAGGCTGCCTCTTGTGGCTAAATTACAGATCATGCCGAATAAACTCGTATACCTTGATATACATGTAGTTACAAAAATCAACTTAATATTTTGCTATGGACACATGACCAGAGTCACGTGACAGTTACAGACCAATTAGAAACATGTTCGTATGCCGAGACATAGGTCTAAAGATATGAACGTTCGTATCCGGAGCCACTGCCTATCATCAAAAACCGTCAAAATTGTCTGGATACACTTCCAACGCTGGTATTGGGTTGTGTATCCCACAGAACCTTATTACCATTATTCCACTTAATGTCATACAAGTATTGACTCATTATGTTACTGTGAAGAAGGTGCTTTATATACCTGATCTATTGGAAGTCCAATCAGATATGTCAGAGGGTTCAGAAGTCGAGACCCCATGTAAAACTGTCCGATTTCAACTTCTGGTAACGCCATCTTCTTTGTCTCCTCCTTGTTTTGTTTAGCTTCGTACACAGTGATGTAAGTCTGCCTCTCAAAATAACCTAACTGATGTAAATGAATCAAAGATCAAAGTTTATCTATCAACGATCAACTCGAGTCGAGACATGGTTCGATGTCCTCAGAGTAACACATGGATAAAAAAGCACCTGTTCACTGAGCCCGTACTTTTAAAAGATTTTTTCTCATCCAGATTTGTCAGACAAGCAAAAAAGTCAAAACTTGAAGAGAAATACTGATGATTTGTGCGCAACCATTCCAAGAGAAACAATGACGATAAAAAAAAGTGATTTTGAATTTCGGGTAATACAAACTAGTACACCGTTCTATCTATCTCTTTACTAAGCGCCCTCAAATTTGAGTTCTCTGCTTAGGGTGCGCTGCAGGTTAAAAAACAAACAAGAGGCTAAGGGGGCCACATCGCTCACCTGAGTTGCAGACAAAGGGTTAAAAGTCACAAAAATACTTCCACAGATCAAAGCCCTTGACAGCCATATTTGTAGACCTATCGACAAGAAAAACACAAACTCGGTAGAGGACCTTGAGTACTATCTTACTGTAAAGTTTCATGAAATTCTGTGCAGCGGTTGCAGAGGAGATGTCGAAAATGTGTCAGCCAATCAGAGCCCTTTGCGGCCATATTTTTTGAACGATCGGCACGAAAAAACACAAACTTGGTAGTGGACCTTGAGTACTTCCTTCCAGTAAAGTTTCATGAAATTCTGTGCAGCGGTTGCAGAGGAGATGTCGAAAATGTATCAGCCAATCACAGCCCTCGGCGGCCATATTTGTTGACCTATGGGCACGAAAAACCCAAACTTGGTAGAGGACCTTGAGTACTTCCTTCCTGTAAAGTTTCATGAAATTCTGTGCAGCGATTGCAGAGGAGAAGTCGAAAATGTGTCATCCAATCAGAGCCTGTTGCGGCCATCTTGGATTTAAGATCGGCTCCAAAAACTTAAACTTGTTAGAGGGCAATGAGTACTTGCTTCCTGTGTAGTTTCATGAAATTCTGTGTAGCGGTTTCAGAGGAGAAGTCGAAAATGAGTCAGCCAAACAGAACCTGTGGAGGCCATCTTGGATTTCAGATCGGCTCAAAAAACACAAACTTGGAAGAGGGCATTGAGTGCTTGCTTCCTGTGAAGTTTCATGAAAATCTGTGCAGCGATTGCAGAGGAGAAGTCGAAAATGTGTCATCCAATCAGAGCCTGTGGCGGCCATCTTGGATTTTAGATCTGCTAAAAAAACACAAACTTGGTAGAGGGCATTAAGTTCTTGCTTCCTGTGAAGTTTCCAGATATTCTGTGCAGCTGTTTCAGAGGAGAAGTCGAAAATGTGTCAGCCAATCAGAGCTTGTGGCGGCCATCTTGGATTTCCCATCGGCTCAAAAAACAAACTTTGTAGAGGGCACTGAGTTCTTGCTTCCTGTGAAGTTTCATGAAATTCTGTGTAGCGGTTTCAGAGGAGAAGTCGAAAATGTGTCAGCCAATCAGAGCCTGTGGTGGCCATCTTGGATTTCCGATCGGCTCGAAAAACACAAACTTGGTAGAGGGCATTGAGTTCTTGCTTCCTGTGAAGTATCGAGATATTCTGTGCAGTGGTTTCAGAGGAGAAGTCGAAAATGTGTCATCCAATCAGAGCCTGTGGCGGCCATCTTGGATTTCCGATCGGCTAAAAAACACAAATTTTGTAGAGGGCATTGAGTGCTTGCTTCCTGTGAAGTTTCATGAAATTCTGTGCAGCGGTTTCAGAGGAGAAGTCAAAAATGTGTCAACCAATCAGAGCTTGTGGCGGCCATCTTGGATTTCCGATCGGCTCGAAAAACACAAACTTGGTAGAGGGCATTGAGTTCTTGCTTCCTGTGAAGTTTCGAGATATTCTGTGAAGCGATTTCAAAGGAGAAGTTGAAAATGTGTCAGCCAATCAGAGCCTGTGGCGGCCATCTTGGATTTCCGATCGGCTCAAAAAACACAAACTTGGTAGAGGGCATCGAGTACTTGCTTCCTGTGAAGTTTCGTGAAATTCTGTGCAGCGGTTGCAGAGGAGATGTCGAAAATGTTAAAAGTTTACGCCGGACGGACGACGACGACGACGACGGACGGACGACGGACGGCGCGCTATGACAATAGCTCACTTGAGCTTCGCTCAGGTGAGCTAAAAATGGGTAAGAAAATAGAGAAGAAAAGAGGCTCTAAAGGAGAAAAGAAGATAGAGTTAGAAAGTGAGTAGGGATAAAAGTTCAGAAGAACAGTGAGCCTAAAATAGGATAAAAGAATTTTGACTATGGTGAAAATGCCCCACTGCCACCCTGAACTGGTCAGTGGTTGGCAATGAGACAATGTTGTCTGGCAGTCTGTTCCACTGCACAATGGCAAGTGTTTTGTAGCCTGGATTTGAATGAAAGAGAACTGGTGCATGTGCCGAGAAGTTCTTATTGGGGAGATGGGAGGGAATACTGAGCCACAAGGTTGTGAACAATCTTATATAGGAGGCAGAGTCGTGCATCGCTCCTTCTCTGTTCTAAAGACCTCCGTTGTTTATGATGGATGTCACACTGGAGGTAGTGGCATAATCGCGGACAACCCATCGCGCAGCTATCCTTTGAACCATTTCAATTTGGTATGTAGCTGTAGCTGTATGGGGATCCCAAACGCATGAGACGTATTCCAGTTGAGGACGAACAAGGGCATTGTAAGCTACAGTTCTGAGCTGCGGGCGGGCTGTCCGGATATTCCTGTTCAGGAAACCCAGGGATCTATTGGCATTTGTAGTAATTCTATTGATATGGACTTTCCAGCTCATTTGGTACTTGCAAGTAAAAGTACATGCTTTCACACAGACATTGCTATATGTACATATATTTGGTCATCCTGATTTTCCACAAGTCGACAAAAATGAAGGGTCGATTAAATGGAACTAAATGATTATAATAGCAATATTGTAATAGGCTTTTGATTTTATTGTTGTCGACAGGCAAGAGATGCTTACTCTTCCCGGGAACCTGCTCTCATCTCCACAAGGATTAAAAAACAAACTTTTGTACCTTTTGCAGAACGTTGGTTGCTTTGTTGATATTTGGAGGGGGTCAATGTAAACTTGTGATATAGATTATTCAGTTATATTTCCTTTAAAAAATATTTTCAATATCTCTATTATTATTCTATTTGTTATGAGGGTTCAAAGGAGAATGAAACATTGAAGCTATGCGATTCATTTTCTCTTTATTCTTATTATAAATCATCCTTCAATACAAAAACATGTTAAATGTCCGACTGATTCTTTTCACAACGAACCCGTTACACTGTGATAGGGATGTAAATTAAACACTTGAATTATGTGGTTATTTTCTTAGTTGTTGCACGTGCTGACCTTCTTATTTCCTTTAACACTGTGATTAAATATGCGAGATATTTCCTGAATTCAAGTCCAGGAAACTGATCAATGCGCCATGTACATATGGAGCATCTATAGACAGCATGTTTGTGAAAAAATCGAACAAGGAATTCGTAAGAATGTTTGTGTTGAAATCTCAATAAAGATGACAAAAGACTACTTAACAGCTCTAGTGGACATCACAAAGAAACTCAAATTATCACCAAAAGACGACATCCAAGCGATTAAAAACAGTTATTTGTTGAAACCACCAAAACGAAAGCCGTCCAGTAGTAATCTCTTGGAAGAAGTGACCGAGTATGCCTTGCGTAGAAGGCCGTCACGTGACAATATTCAAATAGACAGCAGCGTACTGAAGCGCAAGGTGTCTACACACACAACGCTGTCACACGTGCGAGAATGCGAAGAAGATGGCACATGTGAATTAGAGAAAAAAGAACATGACGTCACGACTGGATTGTCTCTTCTGGAAAAGCTAGATTACGTGAAAAAGACTCTGGTGAGTGAAAGAAAGTCAAATTACAGCGCAAAGATGAATAGAACCTGTTATACCTGATTGAGATCAGTTGATGGTGATTTGAGATAGTTAATGCATAATATCCGGGACTGAGATTCCTCTACATCGGTCTAATATATATATGACAACAGATTTTTTTTTTCTCACGAGGTTTGAAAGTCTTCTGAACAAAACATTTTGTTTGCAATTGCAGATTGTGTCAAAATTTTACTTTTAAAAGTGCATCATTGTGATTCCATCAAAGCGTGAACCAGAAAAATCTCACATGGTTCATAAGTATTTTCTTGTCTCATGCATGCAGGTGTAAGACAAATATGAATAATTGTTGAGCTACTTGCAAGATTTCTTTTTATCCCTTTTACAGAACGAGATCAGACAACATGACCAAGATCTAGCCCGACAGTTTCTCCATACCTACGCCGAGGCTAAACGAGCCAAAGTGAGGCAGTCTTGTATCATACACCAGGACATGCTAGATGACGTATTCAGTGACGAGGTCCAGGCGCGTCAGACACCCAATGTCTGTGACGCACCGCTTAACAAACGTAGCAGCATGGCGTTACGACAATGTGGCGTTACCAGAATGAACATTACATCTAAACGATTCTCATGTTCTTAAAACATTAAAACTAGAACATGTTGTTAACTTTGTCGTATGAGCGTTCCTGATGTTTGTTCTTTTCCATCATTAAATTTATTTTGATTTACATCCATTTTCTTCATGTTTCATGAAAGATGATATTAATATCGCTTTTAGTTTTAGACTAGCTTCAGGACGATGTTCATGTACCCTATTAGCAAAAATTGAATTTATATTTCACAACAGGAACATGATCTTTATCCACGATTAAAATCCTTTATGTAACTGGAGGAACAAAGTTGGCAAACATTTTAAATGCATTAACACCACAACAATGATTTCTGTGCGATTCAATTATTAGATTGCTGTTATGAATTTTTCCCCTGTTGTTGCCGTCTCTAGTACTTGATACTAATTTTGATTTGATATAACTATCATGGTTAAATTTTTGATTCACATAGGGGCTTAACCAAAAATGTAATCATGTTAAGCCCCTAGGTGAATCAAAAATGTAATCATGATAAAACAATAAGCGAATAAGAAAAAATAGAACCAGATATAAAAAATAGAAACAGTTGACAAAACAGGACATACAAAACAGGAAAAAGAAATAAGTTATGTTCCATCTGTATATGAAACAAAGGGAACAACTCGCCCGACGGAACTGAGTACTATTATTGAGTCCAGGAATAGATGTTTCCTGCTTGCTTTCATCCGAAATATCTTGAATATCTTTGCACTGGTTTTATTCCGTACCTAATTCCGGAGTTTTTGTATAAGGAATTATGTTGAATTGTATTTTCTTTTTCTGTGACTTCTATGATTGTAAGTCACGCTTTCAATGTCAGGATGAAAGCTTATGTTTTTATCGAGAGTTCAACCATTTTTTAAAGTACTACAAATGCTCCTCTTATGAATTTGAATATACGTTTAAAATAACTTTGACCGATGAGGATTTACTATACGAAACACGTGACTGATTTGAAAGAATGGAACGAATAAGAACACTTCAAATTCCAATGTAGGTACTAATTCATACACAGAATAGAGATATAAAATATTTGCAAAACACTACAAATAAAAACAGACATACAAAAAAGGTAAAAATCATAAAGCAAATAACCCACATGGGGGAGCATCTACAGAAGTACATATACATATTTTACCCTCTCGATCAAAACCCCGTTTAATAAGTTTTGATAAGCGATCTGGATATTTGAAGATTATTTACAAAAGTCTGCGGGGATTTGTTCATCTAATTTGCACATGGAGGTCATCTCTACACTCAAAGGCAAACAACAAATGTGGAGGAAGATATGTAAAGAAAGAGATAAACACATAAATTCATGCAAATCATATGAAAATATCAACATAAATTGAGTTGACCAATACACGTCTTGGGTGCTGGGAAGAAACATAACAATCTAAGCCCAATTCCGGTCTTAAAAAATCTGCTTTTTGTCGACTTATAATGGGTCTTGATAGCAAACGATGTTGTTAGCCGGATTACGTGCACCCACCCCTTTTCTTTACTTGTACTTTGAAAAGTGATGGTATGGATGACAAATATGGAAAATGACTATATCCCAATAAACAATACAAAATCCATGATTCAGAAAATCATAAACCGAAGGCATACAAATCAGGATAAGACAGGAACCAAAGCAAATAAACAAAAACCTCCACCACATGAAATAAAGCGAACTCCCAATATGGGAGTGAGCCCAGGTGCCCAGGAAGAGTCTTCATCTCCTGCTTGCATGAAACAACCATCGCTTCAATTCGGCAGAAATATCACATCCGGGTACTTCAATTTCGTAAGATCCAAGTATATTCTGTGGTAGGATGGTTCAAATGGTCTAAGACATAAATTTAAAGCATCCACCATTCTGGACAATGGGACATCATAATGTATGACGAGTTCCCCGTATCGACTGTAGAACAAGCGTATCCCTACTGAGAAGCTTATCTGAAAGACGCCTAGCTCTCAGAACAAATCTGTATATTTGGTACTTACTGGAACACATCCGTATTATTGCTCTGTTATAAAGTATCAATTGAGATATGAACACGCCATAAGCAGGCGATGAAGGGATGTTGCTACTCAGGAAAGGAAAGTTTGTGATGCCGAAACTAAAGTCGTCACGTTTGTCATAGAGTAAGGTGTTCATGTGACCATCATTGTCACAGGACAGCATTTATCCAAATATGCCGAGTTATTTGTCTCTTAAGAAATGAATCTTATATTTTTCCGTGATGCAGATATCAACAGAAAAATTGGACGGGAAACAGCATCAAGGCACATAGCGAGTTGATGCAATTTTAAAGTTTTCCCTCCAATTTTTCGAGTGATACCTGCATCAACAGAAAAAAAAGATTTATTTCTTATCATTTTATATCCTGTTCTTATGGAAAAAAGCAATCTAATAACAATAAATCCCCAAACTATATTTCGGAAGCCGTGGGGGTTGCGCAGTGATACAACTGCCTCCCAAGACGAAACAAGTTATATCAGCCGCCATGATTCAATCAGCGAACGATCGCCTCTCTATATCTTTGGAATAACTACCAGTTAGATAAAATCCTTCATGCACAGTTAATTTTTAGTAAGTAAAAAAGAAATGCTACCCTTGAAATTTTAAGCAAGCATCAACAATTCGTGTTTTCAGCTACGAGTTTATTCGTGTTTGAGGGAATCCCCTGTTCTAAAAAAAGTGTTATAAATAGTTATCCGTGCACAATTTGTTGATCGATGTACATGTATTAACAACATTTCTCAGCCAGTCAGAATCTGAGTTTCTTGATTGCATAAAAAATTGGTTTGAAATTTTCTTCAAGAAGGTATACATTTGTAGATAAACTACAGTGAATGGTTGATTTCGACACTTAATTTAAGCTTAACTTTAGGACTGTTAGCCAAGAGAAATACGTAGGCTAAGTATCGGGAATGGTTAGTCTACCTACATACTGACAGTTTGATAGCAACCACTTGGTGTCATTTCATCTTGGTAAATGAAGCATTTCAAAGATAAACTTCGGATATCCAGTGCTCTTGTTTATCTATGCATAAAACTATAGCAATGAATATTTATTGACACACCTCCAACAGATGTGTAAACACCTCTATACATACAAGGCAATCTTTCCTTATCAATGACCCTCATACCTGACACTACTACACAAGTATCTACAGAGGTTCACATGTAGTTAAGTTCTGTCCAAACATGGCTGACGACCGTGTAGTGATACCATTGGACGATGTCCATCATTTTATTGTGAAGGTGATGAGGACACTAGGAGCTACAGAGGACCATTCAGCTTTGTTGGCAGAAGTTCTGACCACAGCCGATCTCAGAGGGCATTATAGTCATGGACTCAACAGACTTGGTAAGACAATGTGTTGACACGTTTTCTTCCTAAAACTATTGAGGAAGCAATAGCTACAATAAAATGAGCCACTCAGTGATAAATAGTGTTTTGTGTGTAATGAGGTTTATGATAACGAAACCTTTTTAATTGATAGATATGTATGTTGGAGAACTCAGAACAGGTGTTACCATAAAGACAGACGAGAAACCTGTGATTCTCAAAGAGACGTGTGCAACTGCTTTAGTGGATGGCAAATCATTGCTAGGTTGGAACAAACTTTAATGTTATTGATCAAAAAACTGAATTCGATAGTTCATTTGATTATTTAAAGAAGTCTTTCTTCAATCTCTGTTTTTAATGAAAAAATGTTTTCATAAATAGTTTTTCGCTCTCTTACCATAGGTCCCGTCGTGGGAAAATTTTGCATCGACTTGGCTATTGAAAAAGCAAAGGAAGCCGGGATTGGATGGGTTTCATGCAGAGGCAAGTGAACAGTTATGACTGTTGCGAAATTAATTTTTTTTAAACATTTTTCGTTTAATGTCACACGGAAAAAAAAATCATAATTCAGCATACACTGACTGATCAGTTTTTATCTATAATGTAGGGTCCAATCATTTTGGGATAGCAGGCTGGTACAGCATGAGGGCGATGAATAATGGATTAGTGGTCGGTATGACATAGGTATATGTCAAGTACATATATTCATTTAAATAAACATGTTCCTTCCGTCCATGACTTCCATTTTTGATGGTTTGTTTTTAAAATGAAGGAAAGGAGGTGATCTCCAACAACTCTCGGTTGCAGCACCCACAGCCAAACTCCAAAACACGCAAGTACACAGAGAAGACTACCACAGAAAGAGACGCAATAGGGACAAGGAAGACCAACTCACACTAAAGAAACACGAAACATAAAAGATAACTTTTATTAACTTTAAAGCAAATATTGGTTTTCTTGTAATGACTTTTATATAATTCCTTTTAACGCTTCGAGTTTGCATTAAGAAGAACGAAATGTCTAACTTTGCCACCTAAATGCGGTGGAGCAAACATGCATGTTTCGGATGATTCCTTGTCAGTGGTGTTTAGATATACGTTCTGAAGATAAACACATACATGCATGTAGTGTACGAACAAATATAAAGCTGATTGGCTTTCGAGTCTAATTTTGAGGTATTTCATCTTTTTCAAGGGAATGGCTTTCACGAACACATCTCCATCGTTAGTGCCGACGAGAGCAAAGAAAGGAACACTGGGCACTAACCCTATCACGGTAGCGGCGGCAGGGAACGGAGAGGATCAGTTTGTACTGGACATGGCTACAACAAGCGTAGCCCGAGGGAAGGTATCAATTATGACTTATTTATTTATTTATACTGGTGCATGGAAATTGGTTTTAAAGGAGAAGGTCCACTAACCGTGATTTACGGCCCTGTATTTAGTGACTTTTTAAAAAGATATAATTTTGAATCATTTTTATGTAAATCTATCTATCAACATCGGTATTTGCCAACGGTAAAAAGTTTGCGAAACTTTGCGCTCCATGACGTCATTTATGACGTCAGAAACTGGTGACGGTACGGTAATATCCGTATTTTTCGTTAATTTTCATACATTCTTTGCAGTTTTTCGCTAACAACACAGGCGGGTACGTTCCTAATTTTTATTTTAGATAAACAATTTTGACATATTCTCAATATAAACGAATTTTCATTTACGTACCTACTTGTGCTCTATATGAAAACCTTTAAAATGTTACGATATTTTACTTTTAACTATCTGATTGCAGTAAGGGTCACAGGAGTCGTTTTACCGATCGCTGCGTGTCCTTAAGTAGTTTCGGTGCACAAATTCCTCTTATTTGTTTCTTGGCGGATTTTGACAAGTTTTGTATTGATGAAACCGGGAAAGAAAATTTAAGTTTAACGATTAAACGATATATTGGGTAAGATATATCAAAAGTTTGGTATCTTTTATTATCTTTGATTATAAGGATTTTTCTCCATTTTTTTTAAACTTTCGTACTTTGCAGCGAAAAGTTAATAATTTCAAACAAAATGTCTTCATTTGGAAACTTTGAGCGAGTTAATTTTAGTTTCAACCCTGCTTTGTTCAAAGATGTATCCATTATACAAAATACTTCACACATTATCGAGAATGAGCGAGTTGAATGACGTTCATTTATTGAACTGGATTGTCAAAATTTTAAACACCTCCGTTTACGGAATGAATCCTCCCCATAGGGAATTACGTTTATATCATAAATCAAATGTTGGCCTCTCGGTTTAAACACGCCGTTTACGTTTTTCTTTCCCTCTGATTTTCATTAACGAACATGGAACTAGAAATGAGTATTTGCGTAAAAAGCACAATATTTGGGAGGGGGGAGGCAAAACTGTTACCAGTAAAGCATGACAGGTCAGTCTATATACTAGCAAGTATTGTCCAAGAACAGGAATGTTGCTTGTTGTATGTTTGATCCTAAATTTGATTTAAACATATTTTATTTTCCAAACATGAAAATGGGATTGGTCAAAAGTTATACCAACATTATAAACGCCCTCTCCCTGAAGTACGTGATTTTGAACTTTAAGTGACCTTGACCTTCATTGGATGCCGAGTTTCATCATGCTATACAATTCCGACAAAATTTAAAAGATGTCTGATGTGTATCAAGTTTATTTGTTCTAGCGAAATATATGTATATGAAAGTATGACCTACAGACAGACGGACGCCGTGCAAAGTGATCTCTTTTTGTCGCTTTTGCGTTTCAGGCGACATGAAAAGAAAAGGTCGATGAATAATGCTTGACCATTACACAATAATGTTACATTGTTGATTGTTTTTTCAGCACATTATTTTGTAAACTTCTTTATTTTGATTTTATTTCGATGATTTCACAGGTGTGTAAGGAAAACAAATGAAAATAAACGAATCATGGGATTAATCTTCCTTATACCAAGTCGAATGCTGGGTGGAAAGAGGGTTTTCTCGATCGACTCGGGGTTACTAGTTTTATTTCATATCTTTTCATTTTTTATTTATTTATTTATTTATTTATTTATTTATTTATTATTATTTGTTTTTTTTTCAAGCTCCTGTTCAACTTATTTCCTGTTTGCTTTCGTATAATATATCCATGTAGATATGAAATTCAGAATTTAATAGTGAAAAGTGAGAACAGGTAAAGGTCATAATAAATAAAGGATATATACATGTACTTTCCGATCGCAGAGTTACTTCGGTAACCAACAACAAAAAGACGAAATTCAAACTAAATACGTATGCTTGTCACTGACAATTATTAAAATTGTTCATACCGACACTTTAATTAAACAAAAACATCCCATGTTATCGATAAAAACAATAAAGAATAATAAATTCTACAGATTTGTGAAGACGGAGATTTCACGGGCGTAGCCAGGCGTACATTTGTACGCAAAAACGTTCACAATTTTTTCGCAAAAAAAAAGAAGAGAAAGAGATAAATAGACCCCGCCATTGCCCCAAAATGTGGGGTCTACATAAGGGACATAATAAATGATAAAAGTGATATCAGTGATTTAGTCCAAAAACACTCAATAATGATCGTTTTGATTTTTTTTTTTAGTTTTCTCAGGCGTAGAAATTCGCGCTAACAATGTGCGCATGGTCGATTTGGGACAGATGATGTCCCTAGTTTTATTATTTTTAATTTAAAAAAGAATACAGCATTAATTTTATGTTCATATCGGCATATCGGATATTTCATTTATCTTAGATACGTTTCGTGCTCTTGATCCCTTTTAAATGCGGCTCAAATACGCTCAATAACACCTAATTTGCTTCACTTTCTCAAAATTTTCTCTGACCGATCCCCTATCCCCAACAATGAAAGAGGGAAACTTACTTCCATATTGTCCCACTTTGACTTTACAAGTCATCCTCATAAAAAAGAATGTGTCCCTTGTATTTGAGGTTCTGGGTCCGCTCCTGTCGTTGGCGACTAGGCGTCGACATCGAAAACACCCTATCTACATTTACGTCCATGTCAGATAATATTCAGGGATTTTCCCCCTTTTCGGGCCGTTATTCGGCCCCATTCCCAATGAAAAATAGTACCCTTTTTCGCCAATTGTGGCTCTAAAATTTCCCAATCACATATAGATGGAATTATCACTGAAATCAGTGAAATTAACTGGTTCAAAAGTAGCAAACTCACTGTTAATTTGATATAGTGTTGTAAGTATAAGAAATTAATTCATATTTAAAACGAAAAAGATGTATATAGAATAGTTCTTATGTGATGGATCTCAATCCCTCTCTCTCAACTTCCTGTGAAGCCCTCTCGGCGAAAAAAAAAAAACAAAACAAAACAAAACAAAAACAAAACAAAAAAACAAAAAACAAAAAAACAAAAAAAAAAAAAAAAAAACAAAAAAAAAAACAAAAACAAAAACAAAAAATGACGATCACAGTCGCTTACAGCTTGCCCTTTCTCCCCGTTTTTTTCAAAATTTGGTTACGAGAATGCGTAATGAACCTTACACTCTCCTTTGTCCTAAATTGCATTGTTTTGAATTTTTCAGATAATTATTGCGTTTTTAAATATTGTAAGAGCAGTCTATACAAAAAAATGATGATATAAGTTCCCGTCCGGACTCTCAATCCTTCTGCATCGTGTTGCAATTCATCCCAATAAAAAGTTGTATGTGCATCCGGCATTTGAGTTTCTGGATACGCTCCTAAATCTGATTTGGACATGTAACCTGACCTCATTAAAGTCAGAGAAAATTCTAACTTGCTTATTCTGAAAAGCATATAATGACAGCCCCCCTTCATAAGCTGGATGCTGGCGAAAAGTCACCACATACTGTGAGAATAGCCGTCGCCTACTTTCTATTGTAAAGGTATTAAACATGTCAAAATCAAGAATTTTCTTTTTCTATGTATCTTCCTTCAGAGTATCCACCTACTTTAAAATTTATTGAGATCCCTGCCCCTTCCCCTACAAAAAAGTGCATGTGTCAAATGTGTATGTAACCGCTTTCAAAGATGAATAATTTGACGTGACGTCATTTGAGAGCGAAGATACAGTTTCATTGCGATTCAGATGCTTCTGATATCTCTCGGAGATCTTTTCCCGATTTATTTAACATTGAAATCCAAATATATTCTTTAAAAACATTATACGTATCAACTTTATCCTCTGAATTAATTTGACTGCAACAAAAATAGAACAGTTATACTTTTAGTGTAGAGTTTTACTTGTTGTAAATTGTCATTTTACGTCATGACGTCATGGTGAAAGAAAGCGCATTTTGACGTTTCACAATGCCAACTTCGCCGGGTCATGAAACGCTTACCTTTTGTCAGATTTTCATAATGCTTACATTTTTAGAAACTAGAAATGTTGTATTTTATATACGTAAATTTTCTTCAAAAACGGCATGAGGGCCGATTTTGATGGTTAGTGGCCCTTCTCCTTTCTTCAAGAAGGTATAGAGTTGGAACCCTTCGACATTATTATTTCAAAACTTAAACTTCGAAGCAGTACATGTATACTAGTCATTGAATATTTTTATCACTAATTTGAATTTTATTCTTTCTAGGTACAAATTCGGTACACTCAGTGCCTTGTTCATTGCTAGGTGAATCGTTAATGCTGTACTAAGAGCTTCAGGCCTGACTTTGTCTTTATGTGTTTTGATATGATACTTATTTTCATTACAGGTAGAGATACAGAAGGTAAAAGGGAAACCAATGCCTACTGGATGGGCTGTGGATAAAGATGGTCATGTAGGTTTTCACATTTTTACATCAGATGAAAATGGAAAGAAAAGAGATAAATGTTTCTACAAGAGTCTGGGATAAAAAAAAGCAGTGAATGACATTTGATTCGATTAAATTACAATGATTAAATTACAATGACATGGAAGCAAATGAATAGAAAAAGTAAATGTTTACAATATAGGAAAGTGTAATAAGTTTTTTAAATGTTCGCCTTGCGTCTCTTGCTAGGGATCTCCTTCATGTGTATACCGTCTTTAAATTCCATAGCATCATTTAAGATCAGATGAATTTGCAGCATGGACCAGACATGCACGTTTCGGGTATTTAATCAGTGATCCTCAATCTTAACAATGTAATATGACCAAAGAGTGTGAAAGAGAGGAGGGGATCTCTAACAACATTCGGTTGCAGCACCAACAGCAAAACCCCAAAACACCCACTGCAAAAACACAAAGCACAGAAAGATACGGAAATGGTACAATGAACGCCAAATTACATACCGGTAGAAACATAAACCAACGAGACCCATGGACAATCGGTGCCGACTTAGGACAGCCATCTGCCACGTCAGTAGCAGACGATGCGGTTATCCTGAAAGTTATTGTATCCAAAACTGTACCGAAAGACGTACCCGGGTGGGTGAGATATAATGTCACAGGACCCATTATATGTGCGTCTTGTATCTCTTGCTAGAGATCTGCTCCATACTAGTATTCTTTTTTATAATCAACAACGAATTGAAATGGCCTGTGTTTGAGTTTTTCCAGTAATTCTGATTTAGTCTTCAAGTATTTTCAATGTTGAGTCACTTTTGGTTGTGTCATTTCTTGTAGGAAATTACAGGTCCAGATAAATTCTATGGTCTACAACCTCTCGGAGGTACAGAGGAATGCAGTAAGTAAGATACGCATTTTTATTTTCACGAAGTTTGAATGTAACATATGATGATTTGCTATATCAGCGACAATCAAAATTGTTTTGACTTCAAGGAATAGAAATAGACACAATAAGAAAAACGAAGTGTCCAACTGTGCAGCCAGAAAGCAGTCTTCTTCTATACAAGAATTTCTAAATACGGTGCATCAGACCTGGAACATGTTTCGGATAATGAATCCTCATCAGTGGTACTTTAAAGGTTTGAGCTTGAGCTATCTGCAGCCGGCAGAGCACAAACTGTATTTCCATTTACGTATTCATCTGTGTTGCTCGAGCCTCTGTGTTTTGATGTCTTGTTTGTCTGGTCATCTGTCAGTGAGTAGGTTATTCTACACTTCAAATGTTCTTCGAGACTTTGGGTAACCGGAAAAGAGGGATGGTTGTGCGCAGGTAATTTGGATAAATACATTATTTGCTACTTGTGTACTTGCGTGGCAAATGTTCGTCCTGATTCGGCACCGATTGCCCATTGGTCTCGTCAGGTGATGTGTAGTCTTCTGTGTTTCATGTTTCTATGTCGTATTTCTCTTAAAAATTACGTCTCTTATCGTGATTGTCTATTGGTCTCGTTGGTTTATGTGTAGTCCTTTGTATTTGATGTTTCTGTGTTGTGAGTTGACGTTCCTTGTGCCTTATGCGTCTCTTTCCGTGCTTGTCTACTTTGTGTTTTTGCATTGGGTGTTTTGGGGTTTTGCTGTGGGTGCTACAACCGGGTGTTGTTGGAGATCCCCTCCTTTGCTTACTCTCTGTGTTTTCGCACCAAGACTGGATCCTGATTCCCTGTCCTGTCTGTAAGTTGGTCAGACTTCTCGGGTGATTGATCTTGAGCTCGCTTCAGCCAGCAGAGCATATATGCATGCCATAGATTTATTTAGATCCTTTTTCATAGTATTTGTATTACAAAAGGCCGCTGCGTTTAACTGTCTTGTTTGTGACGTCACGTTACAGTGAGACGTTTTATATTTATACAACTTTTGTGGGTCTAAGGAGACCTCTGTGTATCCGGATAAGTGGGAGGGTTGTGCGCACGTAATCCGGATAACCACACCATTCGCTAAAAGCAGATGGCCGTCCATAGTCGGCGCTGGGTGCACATTGGTCTCCTTCCTTTTATGTGTTGTCATTGATGTTTGATGCTTTTGTTCGTCTGTTTCGATTGTTTTGTATGATGTCCTAGTGATTTTTGTCGTGTATATTTATTGTGGTTTGTAGTTTTGTCTGATGTAATTTACATGTCACTTTCTTGTGGATTTGTTTCGTGGGTGGGTGCAGAATGGTCATGCTGGAGATCATCCCCTTTTCTTTTTTCATGTCAGTTCAATAGCATCATTAAAACAGATACATTTTCAGCATGGACCAGGCATGTACATTTTGGGTACTTACATGTAACCCTCGTCAGTGATCCTCAATCTAAACAATGTAATATGACCAAAGAGTGTGAATTTTATCACCTTTAGAATGTACCGAAAGGCGAAGTAGGATTGGTGGGATATAATGCTACAGGACCCACGTTTTAAAAATTTCAAGAAAATTGGTGATACAAATTTTGGAATGCTTTGCAGTGTGTACTGCAACCGAGTCTGGCTGGAGATCCCCTCTTATTTATGCCAAAATGATTCATAATTCAAAATATCTTTTAGTGAAACTGCAAGATAAATAAATCTTTATAAATGTAAAATGTTTAAAGCTTGTTCATGAAACATGATATACAAATAAACAGAAGGTTATTTCATATTACAAATGTATTTGTTTCGAGTTTTGAAATTGCAACCAACAGGAAAATTCAGAAAAAAAAAACTTTTTAAGTATACTTTAGTAAAGATTACACAAATTGTGGCCGTAACATTATCTCTCTCCCCGACTCCCAAGAATGTTTTATTTTTGTATTGAAGGCGGATATAAAGGGTATGGTCTTGCGATGATGGTAGAGATTTTCTGTGGTATGCTGAGTGGATCAACCTATGGTCCACACGTGCGAGGATTCAAACAGCACATCAACCCTGCAAATTTAGTGAGTAATTACATAACAATATGGTATATGTTTGCGTCCCGTTCTTTGTTGGTATGGCATCCTTACATCATTGAAAAGAAAGGAGGGGATCTTCAACAACACTCGGCTGCAGCACCCACAGCAAAACACCCAATGCAAAAACACAGAGCAGACAAGCACAGAGAGACACAAAAGGAACAAGGAACACCAACTCGCATCATAGAAACATGAAATACAAAAGACCACACATAAACCAACAAGACCAATAGGTAACTGGTGCTGACCTAGGATGGCCATCTGCCAAAGATTCACTGTTGGATGTTTCCTCCCTATCTTTGTTTTGTTTTATATTTTTTTCAAATATAAATGTGTATACCTACATTGCTTGATATTTTTGGATTTTATTTTCATTTACTGATTGAAAGTGTTTCTTTTATCTGACATCTTTTGAATAATGAACCTTGTTCACCATCTTTGTTGCCAAAACATTGCGTTCTTTGAATAACCTAAGGAACATACCATATACTTAGTATTTAGGTGTTTCATTCTTTCAAGAATTTAGATTTAATGAGCTTTGTTTCTGTGTGTCCTAATGATTTAAGCATGTTTAAAAATGCAATCAATCATACGGAAGTGTTTCAACTCTATACCTTCATTTTCAAACCAATTTATTTTTTGTTTGCTTTGGTTTCTGTTTTATCCTGATTTTGTATGCCTTCGGTTTCTGATTTTCTGAATTATCGATTTTGTGCTGTATACAGGGATATGGTCATTATCCATATTTGTCATGCACCGGACACTTGTTTCGGATATTAAATCCTTATCAGTGATGCTTCCATCCAAAGTGATTTTTAGACATACTAGTAGCAAAAGTCTATTTTAGTAGCGCCCTTGCGCAATACACTCAATCATTTTCAAATTGAAATTCGATTGAAATGAACGCTGGGCCTAGTAAAGAAGATTTTATCAACAAGCAAAAGTGAAAACCTTATTCAACTGCATATTGCTATTTCCCATATATATTATTGATATGTCTTTAAATGTTTTGATTTCTCTGTTTTGTTCATACAGGGTCAGTGCTTTGTTGCCATTAATCCTGCATGCTTCGCAGATGGATTTGAAGATCGCCTTTCCTCACTAATGAACTATATAAGGAATCTTGAACCAGCAAGTATATTCATTTGTTTTGTACATATTCAAGAATGTAACCTCTTAGGCTCATTTTCATAGTCGAAGATACATTAGAATTTTCTACATTTGTTTTATTGATTTGTTGTATTTTTGGAAACATGACACATATATAACTGAGAGAGACAGACATGAATACGTCTATTGCATGGTTATGGTATAATTTTAAAGATTTAAAAAAAAACAAGTACGTATTTCCAATTCCATTTTGGATATTTCTGAACTGGACCTACGAATATTCGTTATCAGCGAGGCGGAGATGCTTACTCTTCCCGATTACCTAATCTCTTCACTCGTTTGTCCATATGCAGTTTGCTCTACCTATTCAAGCTATTTTCAATTTTATCAAGTCATTTGATTAAATGTGATTTCGATTAGATGCCTGCACAGCTTTTATCCATCAAAGGGTCATGACCATTTTATGTTTTTATATCACGAACAAATGCAATAAATATATTGACCTTTTACCACATTTAAGGTAGATCAAGAGAACAAAGTACTGATACCTGGAGATCCTGAGCGGGAACATTGTCGGCAAGTAGAGGAGTTAGGGGGAATCCCCTATCATAAAGGACAAGTTCAAGAAGCCGTAAGAAAACTGATATATAGCGGGTGACTTCGACTGGTATTCGAGTGTGGTACCTAGAAGAAATATACTGAGTAGTTACTCATATGGTGTCATTTTCGTTTTAATGTCTACCATTCATTCAAGAAGAGCCATTCAAGAGGGTATGGTATCCTTGGTGGGGTGCGCATTCTATAATTTTGTAATGTTGAAATTGATCGTTTGGAATGAATACGGGGGTGGTAAACAACACCCTATACGAGCACCAGTCGACATCATCCGTAAATTACTTACGTTCATAATTACTCTATTATCTCCACAGAATAAAGCAAAGGAAGATGATTGGCGGTTCATGTCATGGCTTTATTTGAAATAGATATTCAATATTCAATAGTTCAATGCACAATAGGCAAATGAATTAAATGCTCAGTAAGTTGATTTTTCTTAGTTCTTGAATATAAGTTCAGTTCAATTGTTCGTCAAGTTCAATGCTCAATAGTTCATAGTTCAATGCTCAATAGCTCATAAGTTGAAATGAAATATGTGCAATATTTCAATATCAATGAATCAATATTTTGACAATATAACTAAATCAATGGTCTACGACGACATTCAATTGTATATGTCGTAGATAATCAATACAAATCAATAATAAACCCCAATTATTGGCTCAGAGTCTGGAAGACAACAGAAACTGAAGCGAGGTTTCAAAGCAAAATTCTGCCGAATACTAAGACAGTTATTAATGAGCGGAACTGTAGTCTTTGAAACAATGAACTTGGACGGGAATGGAAAAGCCATGACGCGTTTAAGGCGAGGTGGTACGAGCAGGTAATCTGGACTGACAACCGGAACTGTGAGCGGGCATCCCATCGTGAAGTACAATGCAATAGGGTCGCGGATGTAGGCATGAGTCCAAGATACATGAATTATCAGCAAGGCCAACCAAATGGAGAATCTACGTCGAGCGTAATCCCGAGTCATGGTAGAATGTTGCTGGAATAAAAGTGAAACAAGCGAAAAAACATGGAAATTGAATGTAAACTTTGACATTGAAATAATATATGATTGTATGAGGAAGAAACTGAGATAAGCACATCTGAAGATTAGAGTTCGTGGAGTGAATTATCAAAGTAACGAGAAAGGGTGTGGAGGGGAGGGTTTTAGTTAAATATTCTAGTTTTTCCTCTGCAGAGAGCACGCCATCTCGAAATGCGCAGTTTGAGTTTCTATTTGAAGAAACCAACACGTACATACATGTACGTTCCGGATAATACTGAGATATGACTGAAGGAGTTATCTTCCTTGGTCAGTTTAATATACGTATAATAAACAAATTATGCTTATTCGTTGAGATAACGTGAAGTTATGCTTTAGAGCATAACTACAATTATCTCCACAGAATAAAGCAAAGGAAGATGATTGGCGGTTCATGTCATGGCTTTATTTGAAATAGATATTCAATATTCAATAGTTCAATGCACAATAGGCAAATGAATTAAATGCTCAGTAAGTTGATTTTTCTTAGTTCTTGAATATAAGTTCAGTTCAATTGTTCGTCAAGTTCAATGCTCAATAGTTCATAGTTCAATGCTCAATAGCTCATAAGTTGAAATGAAATATGTGCAATATTTCAATATCAATGAATCAATATTTTGACAATATAACTAAATCAATGGTCTACGACGACATTCAATTGTATATGTCGTAGATAATCAATACAAATCAATAATAAACCCCAATTATTGGCTCAGAGTCTGGAAGACAACAGAAACTGAAGCGAGGTTTCAAAGCAAAATTCTGCCATAATGACTTTCGATGATTATTGGTGATAACCCTCGAAAGGCATCCGCCACAAAGCGGCCGATTTTGCTGAAACTGAGCGCCATGACAGAACTGCCATATTAGATACTACTCTTTGATATTCGAAGGCATCATAGGCATAATATAATAGAAAAAATGCCACTAGATCGCAGTCTACATTTATCAACAATATCGACTGTACGTATATGACGTATTTTTTACGTGGATGTAACGTCACGAAAAGGGACAGTTTCATTCTGATATATGAGGGGCTGTGTAACAGGTATATAACGCTGACCTTGACCCGTTAACTGACTTTGACCCAATAATCAGCTTAGGGTTGAAACGTGATCGCATTATGCTAATTTATCATATTGTATGGTATGTAAAGCGATAAAGATCGTACCATATTTAGATACATGAAGGGCTCTAAGATGTAAATAATGCTGACCTTGACCCATTAATCATCTTACCGTAGGGGCGAAATGTGATCGCGTATAGAGCTGATTTATCCTATTGGATGTTATGTAAGGCGAACAAAGATCGCACCATATTTTGAAGAATATTCGATACGAGATACAAGTGATCAATGAAATTCTACGATGCCGTTTAATGTAGATTATTAAGCTCAGTCTAACGTTCTGTCCTATATGATACAGGACTGGCCCAAGTGATACAGATATGTAGGCTTCGTGTGCATCACCTATCTAGAGACGCAGTTCGCAAATATTGACATTATTTTTTCGTGTTCATTAAACCGGCGACGCCATATAAAGGACAAGGTAGATCTTAGATAAAGCCCATACGTAAGGAATAAAAGGGGGTAATTCGCATCGTTGTAAGATTCGGTATTAGTTAGGAAGGAATACCGTATTATCATAATGAATATCAGCATATATATTTATTCGTGGTTATCAAAAATGGTTTTGAATGACGAAGAAATTCGGAAGAGAGGACTGGTTCATTTGTTGTGACTTTGGGCTCAGAGGATAACTGTTTGGAATAAGGGCGCTGACATGTCATGACTTTTGTTTAACAAATGTTTGGAAAATATTTAGCAAACGTTTAACAATGATTAGGCTGTAAAGGGAACAGTTGTTTTTGTTTGTTTTTGTTTTTGTTTTTTGTTTTTTTGTTTTTTTGTTTTTTTGTTTTTTGTTTTTTATTAAGGATTCCGACTTCCGTCGGAATCCTTTCTGTTATTGTATTGTCTTTTCTTTATTCTTATTAAGGATTCCGACTTCCGTCGGAATCCTTTCTGTTATTGTATTGTCTTTTCTTTATTCTTATTATTCTTATTATTATTCTTACCCCCAAACGTTCCAGACACTTTACAAAAAAGTACCGCAATATATGATAAAGTAGAAAATACCAAGTGAAAGAGCATATCAAGATCTCAATTCAAATTTTTTTTCTTGTCCAAAAGTTAACATATGCCCCCGCTAGAGGTCATCAAAGGTCAAATCTTTAAACTCTCATAACTCCTAAAGTAACCGTACGATTTGAACGAAATTTGTTTTAAATTGTTCTTTGGAAAATTTGCAAACTTTTATACAATTTTATGCTCGATGAAATATTTACGGTTTTCGCTCTATTACGAGTTGAAAATGGAATTTTAAATTGGCACAGTGCCAATTTCCTCAGTTTTTGAGATTTTGAGTTGAAACTTGGATGGTGGGTAACTTAAAGGTACGCATTTAATGTTGACCTGTTTCAAGGTCAAATTTTGCTTCTCAAGGTCACAACAAACTTTTGCCTATAGAACAAAGACGGTTTGACCTTGAGAGTTCAAACTTCATACATATAATCGTTAAGCCAAGCCCTTTCACCTTGACCTTGACCCAAGGTCAAATTCTCTTTCTCAAGGTCACAACAAACTTTTGCCTGTAAAACAAAGACTGTTTGACCTTGAGAGTTCAAACTTTACACAAATATTCCTTGCATCAAGCCCTTTCACCTTGACTTTGACCCAAGGTCATTTGTTCGATTTCAAGGTCACAGCATACTTTGGTTGATAAAATACTGGACTTTGATCAGTTTAAGATCAATTTTGATGAGAATAACCTCCAATACTTATTTTTATCTGTGACATTGGTTCAAGGTCAAATAATCATTCTCAAGGTCATAACAAACCAGTAGAATTCACATTTCTGGTCCTATACTATTTATTCTTCACACAAGTAGTCCTTCTTATTTGAACTTAACATAGTATAGGAAAGATAACTCTTTTCTTCTTGTTTTCTGTTTCTTTTTTTTTTCTTATTAGCATTACATATCTGTACTTTCATGTTGTTGTCATATTCTATTAATAGAAATTATCTCATTGCAAAATCATTGTGCAATTCTGTTTTGAGAGTGTAATTGTAAAGGATTTGATATAGAGCATGGAATTTAAAGCTTTCGTAAAAATGAAAGGTATTTATTATTTTTTTCTTCTATGTAGTTGATAAATAAATAAGAGTCCCAAATTAGACATCAGCTCTTTTGACTCATCTGCTGAAGTGAATAAGGTACGAAAGCAACTATACTTTTTACCACCTTCTTTTTTCGGATTTTAACACTTCAGTTCCGAGGAAGGTCTAATAAAGGAGGAATCCGTCTGTTGCTTGCAACAGTAGCCATCTAGTTATTCTTATTATTATTATTATTCTTACCCACAAACCGTTCCGGTCACTTTACAAAAAAGTACAGCATCATATGAAAAAACGGAAAGTACCATGTGAAAGAGCATATGAAGATCTAAATTTAAAATTTTTTTCTTGTCGAAAAGTTCACATATGCCCCTGCTAGAGGTCATCAAAGGTAAAATCTTTAAAACCTTATAACTCCTAAACTAATCGTGCGATTTTAACGAAATTTGTTTTATATTGTTCTTTGGGAAATTTGCAAACTTTTATACGCTTACATGCTCGATAAAATATTTACGGTTTTCGCGCTATTTTGAGTTGAAAATGGAACTTTAAATTGGCACAGTGCCAATTTCTACAGTTTTTGAGATTTTGAGTTGAAACTTGGATGGTAGGTTACTTATAGGTAGTCATTGATGATGACCTAGTTTCAAGGTCAAATTGTGATTCTCAAGGTCACAACAAACTTATGCCTATAGAACAAAGACTATTTGACCTTGACAGTTCAAACTTCACAAATACAATCATTGATCCAAGCCCTTTCACCTTGACCTTGACCCAAGGTCAAATTCTCATTCTCAAGGTCACAACAAATTTTTTTTCTATAGAACAAAGACCATTTGACATTGAGAGTTAAAACTTGAAGCAAATATTCCTTGCATCAAGTCCTTTCACCTTGACCTTGACCCAAGGTCATTTGTTCGATTTCAAGGTCACAACAGACTTTTGTTGATAAAATATTGAGCTTTGAATAGATAAAAAGAAATCTTGATGAGAATTAACTAAAATGCTTATCTTTCATCCATGACCTTGGTTCAAGGTCAAATAAACTTTTTCAAGGTCATAACAAACATTTACTCTTGTAGGATTGATAGGATTTTGTTCTTAAATATTTATTCTTCACAGAAGTAGTACTCCTTATTTGAACTTTACATAGTAAGATAGATAACTCTTTTATTTTTGTTCTCTGTTTCCTTTTTTAGCTCGACTGCACTTTAGTGCAAAAGAGCTATTGCAATACCCCCGGCGTCGGCGTCGGCGTCGGCGTCCGCGTCGGCGTCGGCGTCCGCGTCGGCGTCGTCCGAACTAGATGATAAGGTAAATGTTAAGATTACACATTTACCTTTCCTATATTCATATTCTGTTGGTTTTTTTTTTTGCAAATGTTTAATTATACATCATTTAATATATCCAGATGAGGATATAGCCCCTGGGGTTGGGATTTTTAAAATTATTTCAAATGATAAGGCAAATGTTGAGATGATAAGGTAAATGTTAAGATAGCAATAAAGTCTTTAAAAGCCAATATTGAGCAAAGTATAAGTGCTACATGTACCAAACTTACATATTTGATGTATCTTTGATCAAACTTTCAAAAAATGACCTTGACCTACTTTTTTCCGCTTGAATGATTTTGCCTTTAAAAGCCAATATTGAGCAAAGTATAAGTGCTACATGTACCAAACTTGCATATTAGATGTATCTTTGATCAAACTTTCATAAAATGACCTTGACCTACTTTTTTCCGCTTGAATGATTTTACCTTTAAAAGCCAATATTGAGCAAAGTATAAGTGCTACATGTACCAAACTTGCATATTGGATGTATCTTTGATCAAACTTTCATAAAATGACCTTGACCTACTTTTTTCCGCTTGAATGATTTTACCTTTAAAAGCCAATATTGAGCAAAGTATAAGTGCTACATGTACCAAACTTGCATATTGGATGTATCTTTGATCAAACTTTCATAAAATGACCTTGACCTACTTTTTCCGCTTGAATGATTTTACCTTTAAAAGCCAATATTGAGAAAAGTATAAGTGCTACATGCACCAGACTTGCATATTGGATGCATCTTGGGTTAGACTATTGAAATATGACCTTGACCTACTTTTTCCGCTTCAGTGATTTTGCTTTAAATTGGCAATATTGAGCTAACTATAAGTGCTACATGCACCAGACTTGCATATTGGATGCATCTTGGGTTAGACTATTGAAATCTGACCTTGACCTACTTTTTCTGCTTCAATGATTTTGCTTTAAATTGGCAATATTGAGCAAAATAGAGTCTTGACTCCATCTCCTCATTTATCAAATATATTATTTTAAATACATTAGTAGTGTTTATAAATTGGCTGTCATGAGAGATATTATGCTATGCAGTCGAGCATTAGGTGACTCTGGCAACTATTTTTATCTTAGTAGCATTACTTGTCTGTACTTTCATGCTGTTGTCATTCTCTATTTATAGAAATTTTCTCATTGCTAATTCATTGTGCAGTTCTTTTTGGGATAGTAATTTAAAAGGATTCAAAATGGATAGAATAGATATAGGAGTTTAAAGCCTTCCTAAACTTGAAAGGTATTTATCGTCTTTTTCTTCTTTTTTGTCGATAAATAGATAAGAGTCCCAAGTTAGACTTAAGCTCTTTTGACTCATTTGCTGAAGTGAATAAGGTACTAAAGCAACTATTATTTTTTCATCATCTTTATTCGGATTTCAACACTTCAGTTCCGAGGAAGGTCTAATAAAGGAGGAATCCGTCTGTTGCTTGCAACAGTAGCCATCTAGTTATTATTATCATTTAACTTTATGTGATTTGTAGGATCACATAAATTATCATGCCAGTAAATATAAACTTTCATTAAAATTTTGTTAATGACATCCAGAAGGCTTCGTGTATGAATATTTTCTTAATCGTCTTACATAATGATTAAAGGATAAACCTAAATTGATGAGGGAGATGGAATAGGAACCCCTTCCGTAAGAGGATTATTTATACATTGCTTTATTTATCTGTTTATTTATTATTATTGTTATTATTAATTTATGATATTGTTTAATGCTATTGGCATTTTAATAAATGTTCCTTAGTGTCAATTTATTGCATCAGACACGTGATCCTCGATAGTGGACTTTATATGAAAATGAGTGAGAGATCCTAGCACCCAGGGGTGTGGCCAGAATGCAATTGATGTGTACGCACCAGAAAGGCTGGCGGTTAGGTGCCGAACGTTGAATTTATCCTTTTTATTTTTGAAATCCTTGCATACAGCGGACCAGTGGTTTTTTTGTTTTGTTTGTTTTGTTTTTTTTGTTTTTTTTTTTTGTTTTTTTTAAATTTATTTATCCATTCCTTTATTTATCTATTTTTGAAATGCAAGAGGATCTCTTTCCATGATAGGTATTTTTTTTTTTTTTTATACTGTTATATTCAATTCTTTATATATTGATAAGGGCAAACTGTATGATATAGTCGGGGAAAGTTGCTTCATTGGAAAATTTTATCCTATTGGTCTTGGTGTAATGACAGCTACGTCAGTGACGCGCTATTCCGAAACGGACGCCTATGTGGTGGGAGTATGTCTATGAAAGAAAGCTTACTCCGCACACATATTATTATAAATATAATGTGAACTTTAATGTATATAATGTGATAAATGCGAAATGGAATAGTGCCGTAAGTCAAGTATGGCTGGGCATCAAATTCTAAAATTATGTACTGATCCTATTGTAATTAGACCTTGTAAATTTGATGTGTGACACTCGATAAAATGATTTCTGATTCTGATTCATATAAATTTACGAGATTAGTAATTACATATATGATATTCGTATAAGTATGATGTTATTTTAAATTATTTTCTGTTTTATTCGTACTAGTTTATCTGCAGTTTTGTTTTTTGTTTTGTTTTGTTTTGTTTGTTTTGTTTGTTTTTGTTTTTGTTTTTTTTTTGTATATGGTCCAAAGATTAAAGTCTCATCGATTACTAGTATGTTACTTGCATGACTTCCGAAGATTCAAAACATTTCAACGATAGTCTGATGACAGTAACTACAAGTTAGAAATGACTTACATGTATACATTTATTACACTAATTAAAACGAGAATGTGTTACGACCAAGTAAATAAGCTGCATGGCTAGCAGGTGGCAGGTACTTGTTACATCGCACGAGAGTTTATTACAATGTAACAAATATTGACATCAGTGATACTTGGGCAGCCTATTCGAAGTGCACATGCACTCGTTTTGAAATAGTGTACTACGTCCAGATTTGAAAAAAAAGATAAAAATATGTGAAATTGATCTTGAAATTTTCGGATAAGTTTGTTGTTTCCAGAAGGGTTTGACAATTATTTTTTTTTTTTTTTTAATTAATTTATTTATTCTATTTATTTATTATTATTATTATTATTATTTTTTTTTTTTTTTTTTTTTTTTTGTCATAACTGCATATTTAACATTATTTCAGGATCTGGCTTATTTATTTATTCTGACTTATTTATTTATTAGTCCCATATCGAATATGAAGTATTGATCAATGATATGACAGTTCTCATAATTACAATAAAAAATACCAATAATGTTAACAATGAATACCCAGACACGCTAGGAATATAAGTTATGAGAAGGAAGCTACATGTATGCGAGAGCACCCTCATTTGTGCATACTAAGCCTTAAAAAACTTCAGTCTGAAGTATTATCTAATTCTATGAATGAATGAATAAGCAAGTGGACAGATATCTGCGGTAGATAGATAGATAAATAAATGAATAAATAAATAAATGAATAATTAAATAAATAAATAAATAAATAAATAAATAAATAAATAAATAAACATATATGACAGACTGATTGCCTGATTTTTAACACACTAATCAACTAAAATGTTTGTTGTTGTTGATGTTAATATTTCAGACTATTATAGAACTATACTCTAACGGGGGATTCGACATTCACATCATGAAGCGCATTGATACAAATGTAGACGAGTAGATGAATTTATTACAAATGTAGACAGGTAGATGAATAAGTAAATACAAAAGATGTCATCATGAATAAGTAAATAACTTAATAAACAGATATAACTGATTAATAAACATACTAACATTACATATATAAACAAATAGATGTAAATATAATATATTATATGCAAACTGTACAAGTAAATCAATCAGTCTGACTGAGAAAGTTATATAAAATTGCTAGTGTGACAAACACTTCCATATTTTTTTTAATTTTTAAAGACAGACCTTGTAAAAAGGAAATTGACGATATTTAAACTGGAGCAAATGATCGGAAATAGTTTTAAAACATTGCATCATGCATGGGGTAAGATTGTTATCAATATAACCGATATTGTGACACAGGTGAGCTTCAAAATAACTTACGAATGGACGATTTTTTTTTTTTTTTTAATTTAACACCTCATGTACAATTCGATAAAAAAGGAGAATAGAAATACCAAATTTGACGTCAAAGTCATTCAAATCTATTGATATATTCCCCAATTTTTTAAATTCTGCTATTTTCCCCCCAATTTCAAAGGCCCCGGCCATGATCCCAAATAGTAAAGGGCTTGGAAGCTCTAGATTTTAAGACCCAATCAAAACTGTTGGAAGAAAATACATAGAACTTGATAGAAGTCGTGTTTTCAATAAAACTAGGCGAGCTCACGTGTGTACAATTCACTCTTACCTACTGACCTGTCTGAAAAATAAAATTGGACGATACTATACTTTACCGACTTTGGGTAACCACTATTAAACCAAACTATCTAAATACTGAGGGGTAGGAAGACGCAACACATCCTGTTGTCCAGACAAAGCAAGCATCACCCGTGTCTCATAAGCAGGCGTTGTAGGAGCGAGGTCAACAACACACCCGTGCTGTACCCGTACTGCTGAACTGTAGGTGCACTGGTCGGATGAATGATATAAGTCCAATGGCAGCAGAAAGTCGTACACAGCGATAGAAAGAAATGAAATGTTCGCATTTGGCAACAGAAAACGAAATATTTTAGTTAAATATTCTAGTTTTTCCTCTGCAGAGAGCACGCCATCTCGAAATGCGCAGTTTGAGTCTGTGAGTTTCTATTTGAAGAAACCAACACGTACATACATGTACGTTCCGGATAATACTGAGATATGACTGAAGGAGTTATCTTCCTTGGTCAGTTTAATATACGTATAATAAACAAATTATGCTTATTCGTTGAGATAACGTGAAGTTATGCTTTAGAGCATAACTACAATTATATTACTGTATAAAGAACTAGCCGTTAATGTTATAATGCATCTATTTTACAGAACAGAATTGCACGGGAAGTTGGTGTGGAAGAACTTAGAAGACTATGATAAACGTAATAAGCCATATTAAAATTTGTGAAATAGATGTAGAAGTCTTATTCCTATGATCTGTATGATTATTGTACGCAATCAATGTGTAGTTAGTTGTAACATGTAATGCATATTTTTTCTATAAATAAATATTAAGGAAAACAAACAACTTGTTACATTTGTATTTAGAAATACCTCTTTTGAGAACAAACATACTGTTATTCAGAATGAAATATAGTAATTCAATCAAATGTCGTAGCCAACACACTGACGACAAGTAAAAATGTTCTCTGGGTCCCATTTGTATTTAACTTTAAGCAGACGATCATAATTTCTCCCCCAGAATTCTCTGCTCCAGTTTGCCACATCCGCTCCTGCGTTGTTCGGGAACATGCCATTCCCGAATGTGTTCAGTTTCTCTCCTAGGTCCTCGGCATAATGTATGTTACTCATAGCCTGTCCATCCGAGTCACCCCATTTTACAGTCATTGTAAAAGACATTAGGGAAGACCGGAAACTGGGATGTACGGACGTATACTCTGGACAGACAGACTGGACAACACCTGGAAGTATATGTAATGTATAACTATGAAAATGATCATTAAGTGAATTATTGCAGAATACAGATATACTTTACGCAAGTAATTGCCAAAATAATAAAAGAAGATCTTCCAAATCTTGCAAAAATGGAAACATAGCAAACAGAACGTAACAATTTACCAAGCGAGCAGAAGCGAACTCCCGAACGTGAATCCGGATCGAGACTAAGTTCCCAGGAATAAAATCTCAGTCATTTCTTTAGGAAACATTTTCAAATGTTATGTGTACTCATAACATTTATAGATGTTCAAAATGTAATAAAAACTCACTATGGTAATGGCAATGTAGTTTGTTGGAGATGTTTTGAAATTCCCTCTTCGAAACGAACGTGTTACCCATTTCGAATTATTAGGAATACAAATTAATTATGAAATAAAGTTAACAATGATTACTTCATATACGACTTGCCTCCCAATAAAGTCCCTGTTGCTGTCACAGTTGTGCCTTCTGTAGCATTGGCATTTATGACGCTAGATATGACGAAATTGATCCAATCATCCGTGAAGCTGTCATTCCTCATCAGAGTATTCACGGGGTATTCCTGGTGATGAGAGCCTCCGCCTGATGTCTTTATGTAGTTCAAGAAACTGCTATAATTCTCATACTTGCACATTATCTGCCACTCTGGGTGGAATGTTTTAATTGAATCCATATATGAGAAACCAGGGTTGGATGTGTCTCCAAAATAATTTTGAGCTATCAGGATATAGCCAATACTGTTATCCTTTCGGTGAGTACCTCCCAGAAGCAAGTATCCACCCCATTCCGCTGGCATATTGGATAACAAATTTACATATTTTCTCATAACTTTATTACCGATTAACTCTCCGTTATACCTATAAATCGGATACATGCATGCAAATGACGTAATGGTTGGAACCGTTCTGTGAAGTCTGAATGTGTATTTTGTCACAATTCCATACGTTCCACCTCCCCCGCCTCGTAACGCCCAAAACAAGTCGGTGTTTTTTGTTCGTTCGATGACACCATCATCAATGGTTTTTGTGAGTTGGGCATTAGCAACAACTGTGGTTCCATTATATGTTACCATTTCTACCTCTAAGAGGTTATCTACGGCCAAGCCCAGCTTCCTAGACAGGGGGCTCGTCCCTCCTCCGAGTGTGTATCCTCCTACACACACACTCCCACTATTTCCTCCAACAAATACTCTATAATACTTATCAACCTGAAATTGAAAATTGAATTTTGAATTTATTATCTTATCCATGGTTTGCAGCTTTTCTTTTCATTCTTATTGATCAAATGTAAGTGACATACAAATTCAGAGATATGCAAAAGAGACTTTAAAATGTACAAAGTGATTAGCTTCTTGATAAAAATATACTTAGATAATTTATGCCTTATTTAACCTCAGTATAAACATTCATAAGAGTTGTGCCGCTTTGACATGTGACTTCGCCGTCAATGTTACGTTTAGACGCCAAATTGATGTGAACTGCCGTCATGTTACCAAGGTGTATCTGAAAGGAACCATGCTCTGTTGACCTTCCATTGTAGTCATGTCCGGAGGACTGGACAGTAATATGGAGACGGTATTTTCTGGCAAACAGAATACACTTCTGTATGTCGGACGTTGAGGCCACCAGAGCTATGGCGATAGGGAACTTTGTGACTCTGGTATTTCTCATAACAACTAGCTTATCGTACGCTGCACTGTTTGGTAGCAGTATTTGTCCATCCATAGTTGTAGAAAGGACATGGAATTGGTGCATCGAAGGGAAACAATCCATCCCTACCAGGCATCGATTCATTCGAGAGGAAACTATCGTCATCGTGATGATCGTGATGAAAATTGTGAAACACAGTGTTTTGCTAAAAAAAAGAAAACAAATAAGATTCAGATAGTAAAACAATGCTGGCCTTTATACTCACTCATCTAAGTATATATTATTCGTATTCAAGACAAAGTTCCGTCATATTAACAACACTTAATCTCTCAAGGATTTTTTTAGCTTGAATTAGCTTGAACTTTCGCACATAGTGCCTCCCGATAAAAGAATATTGGAGCAATCATAACATACCTCATTTTTTAGCTTCACGATTTTCTCAAGTTTGGAGTGAGTTTTCCTCTATAGCATGCACAAATGAATTCAGAACGTCAGTAACAGTAATGCCTCAACCAAAGTATTTGTTCTATGTTATCGTATCCTATCTCGATATATAAGCGGGTGGCAAATTTACATCACCAAAACTAAATTCTTTAAGATATAAATACAATACAGAATGAAAGGTTACAAGTTTTAAAAACTCTGCATCAGAAATTCAGAGTCTGAGAGATACCGTGGTTATTAAGAATACATGGAATTCTAATGAATACGTGATAGCTAATATTTATTAATTCTTAATATATAAGTATAAACACATAAGAAAATTGAGTTCGATCAACTTCGGTTGATCGTCTGTCTCTTTAACGCATTTGAAACTTTATGTTACAAAATTTTTTGAAATTTCTAAAACGTGGGTCCTGTAGCATCATATCCCACCCATTCTGCTACGTCTTTTGGTACATTTTTGGACATAATAATTTTCATACTTTTTGGCCATTTTACATTGTTTAGACTGAGGATCACTGATGAGGGTTTAGTACCCGAAACGTGCATGTCTGGTCCATGCTGTAAATTTATCAGGTCTTAAATGATGCTATTGAATTTGAAGACGTTTAACATTTGAGCTACTTGGTGAGTGTCACTGCTGGTGGACCAAGAGTCCCCGAGGGCACATGTGGCCAAGTTCGATCAACTTCGGTGGATCGTCTGTCTCTTTAACGCATTTGAAACTTTATGTTACAAATTGTTTTGAAATTTCTAAAACGTGGGTCCTGTTGCATCATATCCCACCCATTCTGCTACGTCTTTTGGTACATTTTTTGGACATAATATTTTCATACTTTTTGGCCATTTTACATTGTTTAGACTGAGGATCACTCACTGACGAGGGTTTAGTACCCGAAACGTGCATGTCTGCTCCATGCTGTAAATTTATCAGGTCTTAAATGATGCTATGAATTTGAAGACGTTTAACATTTGAGCTACTTGGTGAGTGTCACTGCTGGTGGACCAAGAGTCCCCGAGGGCACATATAGCCAAGTTCGATCAACTTCGGTGGATCGTTTGTCTCTTTAACGCATTTGAAACTTTATGTTACAAAATTGTTTTGAAATTTCTAAAACGTGGGTCCTGTAGCATCATATCCCACCCATTCTGCTACGTCTTTTGGTACATTTTTGGACATAATAATTTTCATACTTTTTGGCCATTTTACATTGTTTAGACTGAGGATCACTGACGAGGGTTTAGTAACCGAAATGTGCATGTCTGGTCCATGCTGTAAATTTATCAGGTCTTAAATGATGCTATTGAATTTGAAGACGTTTAACATTTTACTAATAAAAAAAGAAAAAGGAGAAGAAAATAAAAACTTCAAAAGCAAAAACAAAGCTTCTGATAAAAACAGAAAAAAAAGCTGAAATCGAAGATAGGTTTGTATGGATCATTTGAACTAAAATTCTTTCAGAAATTAAAACCTGTCTTCAGAAGTATTGTGGATAAACCAAATGTAAAAATTAAAAAAATTCAAAAGAACGTTTAGAACATCTGAATTCGGGTCCCTGTAAAGTGCGAAACGAAACAAAAACGAAACGAAACGAAACGAAACAAATCGAAACGAAACAGATCGAAACGAAACGAAACAAATCGAAACGAAACGAAACGAAACTAATCGAAACGAAACGAAACAAAACGAAACGAAACAGATCGAAACGAAACGAAACAAGACATAAACCTTAAAGAACTTGAGAACAATTGATGTAAATGCAGAGAACTAGCACTGATGTCAATATCTGCATAATATTATATTATTGCCTTCGACAATAGTTCTTGTGGCTGGAGGGTTTTTTAAAGGGTCAAAGATGACGATTAAAACATAATATATACGGTATATAGCACAATTGCATTTTAAAGAATTAAAGGAGAGTCGGAACGGGATGAATAATCTCGTCATAGGCGGAAAAAATATTAATTAGGTGGGAGGAGTCTAGTACAGAGGAAACGGAACTGTTCCTTTATGTTTATTTGAAAACTTTATCGGACAAATGAGAACAAATACTGTGGGGGCACATTTCGTTTGAAAAAGGATATGATTTTTTCCTGAAATGGACCCCCCACCCCAGTTTTATGATCTCATTACGGTGTCATAGCGTGGTTTTCTATCCCCTCCCCTCTATTCCTCTTAAATATATGAATGGCATTTGACGTTTAGTTTTTCAATTGTCAGCTTTGACTCTTTCAAGAAACCCTCTCGGTACTAGTCACAAATGTAAAACTCTTGGATTAAGGCAATATTACATGCTGATCTTGTCTTTAAATATTCGTTCTCGGCGATTTTTCCTCTTTTTCTCATATTCTTTAAGTTTTATGTTTTGTTTTGTTTCGTTTCGTTTCGATCTGTTTCGTTTCGTTTTGTTTCGTTTCGTTTCGATCTGTTTCGTTTCGTTTCGTTTCGTTTTTGTTTCGTTTCGCACTTTACAGGGACCCTCTGAATTCTGCATGTTGTAATACTGTACTAGTATTTTCTATCAAATTATTTTCGACTCTTTAAATGCAACGACTGTTCATTCAAAATATAATGAAAGAATTTCTCAAATTATTCAAAATGCCTTTACCAGCAAAAATGGCAATCGCAAAAGTAAGTACATCTTGCGAGAGAATATTCTGATTCTAGCAATAAATGCACATAGGAAGATGTAATCAAAATGTTGAAATTCTCTGATCGATAACATATTTGTTGTGTTTGGAGGTCTTTTGGCAATTAATTCCTATCGGAACCAACCGCTGATATTTTTCTATACTCATATGAAGCCATTTCTGTTCAGTCATTGCTTTCTCGTGGAAAGAGGCACTTAGCACTACAATTCTTTTCTTCATACAGATATATTGATGATGTGCTCTCAATTAATAATCTAATTTTGTTGATTACCTAAGCACAATCCATCTGTGTGAACTAGAGGTGAAAGAGACAACTGAAAACAGTAACTTTGCTTCATATTTAGATCTCATGTTTGACGACGGTCACCTAAATACTTAAGGCAAAGAAAAATTTCTAAACTTAATCTAACATTTCTGCCAAGAGACTGCTAAGGAGAGAGCTATGCCATCATGAAGAAACCCCTTCGTTTTGGAATATTTTCATCAAATTTGTGACGGAGAATTTCAAACTGCAAGGACTTCGTTCCGAAGGCATTGCGACCAACCAAGAATATATTCAACCCAGAGCATATTTGTGAGCGACTGACTTTTCCACTGCAAATTTTGGACCATGAAATGATAATATAAAATATCATAACATCTGAAAGATTTTCGAGGTAAGAACCACACGTACAACATACCGAATTTGACGTGAAGTGTTTTTCTGACAAAGCCAAATGTATTTCAGTAGCTCCCTCTGGTTCAATTTTTGAACTTGAATTTGTGCATCTACTACTTTGAAGAGAGTGTACAGCTCCCATTTTTGTAAGGTCGATCGATTACCAAAATTGCATCGGAGAGATGGTGCTAAGATGTTAACCTCCTTTAATTTCGATGATGTTTTAAGATGCAATGACAATTTTCCGAAAAAGCAACATAATATATATAGTGTCAAATTGATAAAGGGCCAAATAAAGCTTCTTTCAAGCGACAGGGCTGGAAAGAAGCAATTATAATAACACTTTAAATATCAAGTCACGGGGAACATATTAAGCTGCAAAAGGAAATAAGTGTTTATAATGATATTATATGGGAGTGTTCCAACTCTTTACCTTCTTGAAGAAAATGAGTACTCAAACTAAAGATGCGCAAGAATGATCGAAAATCGTGATCAATGACCACCTTAAGTAACGGATCTTACAAGCAAGCAGGAAATGCTTACTATCCTGATCTCATTTCCAGTTTGGATCCATCGATGCTCCTTTGTACAATATTTCAGATCATGAATTTGTACGCCCATTAAATATCATTTTTGGATTCATTTTTTGGGTTTTGGGTTTGACGTTCATTCATTAGTTACAATCAGTACACTCAGGATATGAAAGTTCAACAAAAAACCTATACAACTGTACATAATATGATCTTGATCATAGTCATCGTCCCTGAGGAAGTTCTATGGTCGATATGTGGAACTCGTCATACACTATGATGTCCCACTCTCCAGAATGGTGGATGATATTCTGTCATAGACCATTTGAACCATCGAACCAAAGATTGTACTCTATATCTTCCAAAATGGAAGTAACCGGATGTGACAGTTCTACCGAATTGAAGCGACGGGTGTTGCATGCAAGCAGGAGATGCTTACTCTTCCTGGGCACCTGGTCTCACTCTCATATCGGGAGTTCGCTTCTTTTCATGTGGTGGAGGTTTTTGTTTGTTTGCTTTGGTTCCTGTTTTGTCCTGATTTCGTATGCCTTCGGTTTCTGATTTTCTGAGTTATCGATTTTGTGCTGTAAACAGGGATATGGTCATTATCCATATTTGTCACCTTGATATTGTGAAATATAATGAAATGTATACATTGATATCTGAGGACGTGAAAGGGCATCTTCTCAAGACAAGTGTACGTAATACCTTGCTCCCCTTGTCGGATGTCATTTTAACCGAGTTTTTAATGTGTTTGAATGATTTTAGTCTACTCTCAAAAGTACTTGTACGAAAGCATAAAATTATATATTTTGTACGAAAGCATATACATATTGTATGAAAGTATATTAAAATTAAGACTCTGATTTTGTCGTATATACTCTCCGAGCAAAACTCACAGACGCAGTTTTGTGTATGACATCCGACAAAGGGGAGTAAGGTATTACGTACTCTTGTCTCGAGAAGATGTGAAAGGGTCAAAGACAAAGTTCGTAGGACGTCAATTCAGCACGTTTCGTCTTGAATTTTAAAACATTTGTCACATGCCTCTTTTCTGGCAAAACATGAAGAAAACAACTTTAAATGTCCTCAAATGATGTTCTCCGAATAAAAAAAAAACGCCTGGACAATAGAAATTCGGAACATTAGAAAAAAAATTCAGATTATCAATTTAACAGAGACCCCTTTAAAAAAGTTCTTGTGCGACAACCTTATGTCGACAACGTCCATGCTGACACTACTGTCCTGTTCACTATATCCAGAGCACCCTGTTTTGGCGATTTATTCTGTCGTCTGAAGAATTTTGCTATAAATAATTGCTTCCGAGAATCGACCTCCTTTAGTCGTAACTGGAAATTAATTTCAACTTACCCTATCAGCTGCCTTCAAAGCTCAATACGAAAAAATAATATGTCTACGAGGAATTCCCATGTTAATTTCAAGCCGCCGCCATATTGTTCTCCGTGTTAACAATAGTAAACAGTGATGTCAAAGCCTCCGACGTCACACATTTTCAGCGATTTTACTATAGAAAATCCCCGTAGACTTTTTATTTTCCGTCCTATTACTAACTTGACTGACGCATAGCAAAAACAATGGTATTTTCTGTTACGACTAAAGGAGTACTATAAAATTGATATCTTTTTGGAAGATGACATAATCATATTTTAGAGAAAACCGGGAAAACAGGGTGCTCTGGAATAAGTGAACAGGACAGGAAGTCAAAAACGTCCTTTGAACTAAAGCGGACCAGTCTGGTAAAGGTATTTTTAAGCTCTAACATAAAAGCTATGTTGTCACCATTGATACTAGTATCCGCTTCAGGCAAGCTAGAAATGCCACACTGAAAAATAACTTACACCATTCGTCTTGGAAATATTTTTGTATCATGATTGGCGAATTTGACTTAATGTTTTCCATCTTGATGAGGGAAACACTTCCGTAAATAAGTTCAACGTCTTTAGATAATCACCGGGATAATGAACGGTGTGAAAAAAACGACACGAGGGCGTTGTAAATTGACTGATTCTTGGCTCGCCAAGACAAATGTAAACTATCAAACAAACGTAAGGAGACACAGACCAATGTGTGGGACAAACATTTGTTAGGGAACCACATAAGGCGATTAAGGCTACATCAAAGGACACGTAGACAATGATTAGCGTTATTGTAATCGATGTTTAATGCACCAATGTGCAATTCCCTCTACAACCTGTGATTTTACCTCAAGATAAATCATTTCCACCTTAAAACTACTACCGGTATAAACGATTGGCTTTAGTGATAGGGCAAACTGCATGAGGCCGAAACACGTTGTAAACTTTATTTGACTGTTTTAGGAAAAAAATACTGAAATAGTAATTTCGATGTCCTTAGGCACGGTCCATTTGATATTCTGGGGGGGGGGGGGGGGGGGGGGGGGGCTTGGGTTTTTTTCGAAAAAAATAATTTTGCTCTGAATTTTGATGAAAAAAATAAATTTGCTTATTGTGTGACAGAAAAAAATAATCTTGCTCTTACAAATAATCTGAATTTAAAGAATTGCCATAAAATTTTGCTGAAATTCTTGAAATTTTTCCGGCTCGCTTCGCTAGCCACGGTTTTCAGTCTATCAAAACAATTTTGCCTCGCTTCGCTCGCCATAGTCTTCTATCTAACATTATTTAATAATGTCAAAGTTCATTTGAAGATATCAAAAGTGTTAGCAATATTTCTGTATTACTATTAATACATGTTGCATGTATCCCATAGAGTCTAATTTCATGTTCTTGTAAGCATGGAAGGAGAACTTCAATTATTCACCAATTTACAAATTCAACATTTAAAAATTTGTCTAGAAGACCTTCCCCACAGACCCTCTTATATGCATGTACCTTATATGAATTTTGTTTATTTAGAATTGTATTGTAAAAATCTAGTTTTATCTCTCTATTTAGAATTGAATTGAATACTTGCATAAAAATAAAGTATATATCAATATTTAGAGTTTTGAGTAAATAAATATAAATCATTTCTATTGATAAAACACAAACATTCTTAATTTATTTGCACATCACTTTGTTAAAAAAAATTTTTCTTGCTCCGACTTTGCAAGAAAAAAATAATTTTGCCCCGGTCCGAGGCGAAAAAAATAATCTTGCTCCGACAAAAAACCTAAGCCCCCCCCCCCCCCCCCCCCCCCCCAGAATATCAAATGGACCGTGCCTTAGAGATCCCTGCTTAACACTACAGTCGATTCCAAAAGTAAAATAATCACCCTGCATACATAGAGGACAGATTCGATGTACTAGTACCAGATTAACGACCGCAAAAACATTAGCAATCAACATACATAATAGGGATCATTGTGGTTTCTCTGGGGTTGAAAACATCACAAAATGTTGTTATTCGTTTTTTTGTAGCACCTTCCTCCATATTTTACGTCAGCTTGGTATTTTCAACATGACCGAATATTTACATATCATCTTCGTTTTCCCTATAAAGAAATTATATAGAGTAAGAGTTTGCTTTACATTTTTGAATGAAAGGTATATGACTTTACACATTTAAAAGTAAAGGAAATTCAGTATTGGAAACCATACGAATACATAAATATATGGGTTGTTTTTCAGTGTTTGCTTTGCATTGGTTGTTGCATAAAATTGATTCCATGATTATACTGCCTGCATACACCAATGCAAAGCAAAAGCTGAGGGAAAATCCTTTTAAAATATTGACCTCAATCGTAGATTTTAAAATATTTGTATATCGGGATTTTAGAGAATAAAAATGAAAGAATAGGAATTTTTTTTTACCCAATTTAGTTCACCAGAAGTTAGGTATTATCATAGCCCACCGTTCGATTTCACATTTTCAATATCACCTGAACCTCTCGAAGCATCAATTTTTCCTACAAGAAAGGAGGGGATATCCAACAACACTAGGTTGCAGCACCCACAGCAAAACCCCAAAACACCCAATGCCAAAAACACAGAACAGACACCCACAGAAAGAGACTCAAAAGGGACAAGGAACACCAACCCACGCCAAAGAAACATTAAACATAAAAGACCACACAGAAACCAACGAGACCATGCAATGGGCAACCGGTGCAACAATATCTTTTTTCAATAATATTTGTTGTAGTGTTATTGTCGGGATGCTTCAATAGGTGGCACCAACACATGAATAAGTAGGTCACAGAAATGCCCATTTTGTACTATTTTTAACTAAGGTACAGTGATGATTCGTTAGTCCGGACGAATTGGTTCCCGAGGATTTCGTCCGGATTAACGAATTTTCCGGATTATTGAATCATGTTAAAAAATGTCAAAACTTGAGCTCGAAATTCCGAAGGAAAGGGGGAGGGTCGGCTGTTTTTTGTGCGTGTATTTGTACAATTAAATTGTCTTGTAAACAATTAGATAATCATCATCATAGATAATTTGATTAAATTTTTATTTCTTGATAGTAATGTATTACTAGATCTCTAGATATGTATTTAAAGCATGAGCGCGAAAACCTAGAAAAGGGGGAGGTGGTTCGGGCATCGGGATTTTGTCTTCGCTTTTTTGTATTGGTAAGATCGTCTTGAAGTCAATACTTTTCTCATCATTGAAAATAGATATACAAGTAGTTCTATTTCTTTATAATTCTAATCAAAGTAATGTAATTGAATAGAACAAAATGCACAAGAATAAAGATCAAATAAAGTGAAGGAAGGCCTCCGTCTTATAACGCTGATATCAGTCAGTATGGAGGGGGGGGGGGGGGGTAGAGTGTTGCTTTAACTTATAAAATAAGAATAAAATTCTATCTAAACATAGAGTGTATATAATTCCATGAACTCATTTGCCCTATATTTGTCAAATTTAAGTTACTTTCTTTTTATTTGTCCTGCATTGTCATTTTGTCAATTTTTTTTTTCATTTGCCCTACATTTGTAAATTTTTAAATTTGAATTACTCTTTTTTCTTTTTCCTTTTTTATGGGTTATTTGTTCTTGCTTATATCTTAATATTTTGAATTTTCATAATTCCATTCTCATGGTGCAGGCTTTTTTTTTTTTTTTTTGCTCAAAATTTTTTTCTTAATTTTTGTAATTCTATATCTCATGTAAAAATGGGATTGAGGGTACTTTCATCAATTTCGACATTATGAAACTTGAGCTCAAAGGTCACTATTTGATCACATATTTCACACTTCTTAGTTGTTACTGCAACATGCAGTTTCATTAACTTTACAAGAAGCATGTACTCACTATTCTGTATCACAAAGATTTCATGTATTTTCAGGTGAGCGATGTAACCCATGAGTATCTTGTGCACAATAATATGGGTTAGTTGATGACGATATTATTATTTGACTATGTTAAAAAATCAACAACAACAACAACGACATATAGCGCTCTTCGAAGCCTTAAAAAGATATTACCGTTTATCACTGATGATTAATGTAAGTAACTGCTTATTAACTAGATCTAGGTATATTCATTATAATAAGATTGATACATGTTAGCTTGAACTTTAGAGAACCTTTTACTCCATCATAAAAGAGTGATGGAACTTTTTTTAAGTTTCGACATCAATCTTCGATCATTTACATGTATATTGATTTAATTATCTACTTGAGAGAGATCGATATTATTTATCAGAATGATATTTATCAAGTCATACGGACTAAAATTATTTCAATAATATCTATGAAGTGGTAGCTGCTCTCCTCTCTCTAATGGGCTATTTCTTGGAACTGAAAACCATACATTAAACACTGGTAAGTCAATCTTGAGATCCTTTATCCTTGCTCCATTTTCATCTCTTTTCTAATCGCAATTTAGTGCAATTTTTATTTGTCTGTTACATTTTTATTATTACGGAACATTTTTATCATCACTTTCGCAACATCTCTCTCTCTCTCTCTCTCTCTCTCTCTCTCTCTCTCACATGTGCGCACTGTAATTTTCAGTATTCATAACACAATTGCCAAAAGAACTACGCCTAAACAATGTTTTGATTTTGAACTTAATTCATATTAAAAGTTTACATTAATCATGGAGTTCTATGTTATGATACTTTGATTGATGAAAGCTTAAGTAAATTTTGATAGTAAATGTAGGACATTTCATATCGGCAATTTTATGTGCATTTGAGATTTAGACTTGACAAGAATTAATTTTAAACAGGAGAAAATTTAATGTAAACATGGATTTCTATGTAACTGTAAAATACTTTCATTTATCAAAGATAAAAATCCTGAATATATCATATTATAAATGTAAACACGTGAAAATTAAAACAACTGAAAAATTCAATTCGTCATTTTGCATGTACCAAATAAACTTAATTATACTTCCAAATAACATTATGAAAAATTATCCTGTAAACAAAACAATTCCGGGATCAACTTTCCATCATACTGAAGGTCTAAAAATGCTCAAATAGGATGACGTCAAACTTCTACATGCGACCGGTTACCTAAAAACCGATGACGTTGGAATATTCGAAGACGACCGAAATGTTACAAAAATTATCGAAGAGAAAATCTTACTCATTGAATGTTTCTTATCATGTAAAACGATCGTAGTGTCTTTTTTTTTTTTCCTTTTTTTTGACTTTAAATTTTGGGAAAATTTCAAGTGAGAACTGGGAAATTTAAAGTCAGAAAAGACAGTAGCAAGGGGAGAGCATACTATTTGCTCTTGTTTCTATGTTCTTTTATCATCTCATATTGGAAGTACTAAGTGTGTGTTAGTAGATTGAAACTTGATCTATTGTTATTTCAAATCCACTGCTCGTTGGATATTCATTATGAGGAAAAACATCAGATAACAAAGTAAAACGACTGAATGAATAAATAGACTATTCATGAATTCTTAGAGTCACTACGCATATCTTAAGGGACGACCATTTAATCCTGTGGGGGTTGGGGGCTGGCACTTTTTGGAAATAAATATTCTGACCAAGAAAACGTTGAAAATAAATTATCTGAACCTCTAGGAAGCAGAAAATGAATAATCTTGCCCACATTTTCTTAATATTCAAAACATAACGACTCACTTCGCTCACAATACACTAAAACAAATTTCAGCTTGCTTCGCTGGCGACACAACGACTTTTTTTTTCGGCTCGCTTAATTCGCTCGCCTTACACACATTTTTTTTTCATTCTCGCTCCGCTCGTCCAATCATGATATTTCATTCTTTTGAAGTTTTCTTCTATAAATGCATTTTCTTTACCTGTTTTGTACTTGACTTAACAAAAACTTTCTTGGGCAAATGCCTGTCCCCCATGTGCTGTGAAGCTCAATTCAGAATCTGCAGGTGATGCATGTACATGCCATATATAGACTGTAATGCCCCAGAAGTCTTTAAATGTCTTAATAATTAATTGAATTAAGTTAAATATATGGAAATTATGATTGTATGCGTGTGTCTTGTTTTTTTTTTTTTTTTTTTTTTTTTTTTTTTTCTTCTTCCTTTATTTTGCTTGTCAGGATTGTAAGAGGTTGAAAATAAATATTCTGACCTCGAGTTATTTGGGGAAAAAAATAATCCGGCCGGCTCTGCCTTGAAAATAAATAATCTGACCAGAAAAAAAAATGAATAAATGAAACGAAAATAAATAATCTGATCCTGAAAAAAAAAATGTGACGTCATGGTCATCCGGTATTGGTATGATGACATCCATTGTAAATTCCTCATTGATATGATAGAATGCAATAAATATCTGATAAAGTTTGAATTCCTTACCGCAACAGAAGTTTTTGTACTTTGTTATTCGACAAGTGGTATTTTCGACAAATGTCCTTATGAGTCACTTTGTATTGTATTTATAGAGTACACCTGATAGCTAGCATCGTGGTATAAAATATAGAACAAAAATAAATAACTCACTTGCATGTTGTTGTTTTTTAATTAAAATCTTAGAATGAAAATGAAAGTGACTCCTTTCTTGTGTTGATACCTTTGAAATAAACTTTTCTTAAATCAAACATTTTAACATTTCATTTTCTTCATCCGTTTATGGCACGATTTTAAAAAAGTGCATTTTGCAAACCTTAAATCTGAGAAATTGATTTTTGATTTCAATGAATTTTCTTTCTTATATCAATTTATAAACACCCAAACAGAAAAATTCTAGAATATGGGAGCTTAAACTTGTTTTGATATTGAGATGGAGGTCAATACATACATGGCATTGATTTGAAATGCCCTATGTGTTACCAAACAAAAAAATGTCATACAAATTACTATAAATTTATTTAGAATTTATTACATGTTTGTTTCTCTTAAAATGTATTGATTTTATCAGCCTCTTGAATAAAATATATGATAAGAATCTATTTTTTTTTTTTCTGTCCTCTCTTTCAATATTTAAAAGTCATTTATGAAGTTAGTTCAGTCGTACTGAATTTTGCAAAACTTATTTAGAAAAGACTCTCTGCTGACATTGAAAATGGTTAACGTTATAGATTTTTAATCAGATTAACATGTAAGATATTTGTTGACCTTTACCATACATCCATATCGGCTTTATGACAAGTACAGATTATTAAAATCAAGAAAAAAAAAATTACCAGGAAATAAGACCTTGTTCTAAAATTAATGTATTGTACAGCAGGTTAAAATTTGCATCTCACATCTGAATGTTATAGAGAGACACTTAACTATTGCTGTCTAATATAGACTTTACTGTACCTGCATTAAATTTCATGACATATATTATCTTTGACAACTCTCTTATCGTTATCTCAGGGCACATGCTCGGCGGCGACATTACAGGTCGTTAATGATGTATAGTACATAAATACACGTTTTTTACAAGTTGATGAATGTAATACAATTGGTATTTTATACAGGCCGTCGATTTAATAACGCTTCATTTTGGATTTACTTTTTACAAGTTATATATGCTTTGACATTTCTACTCGAATTAACTCTTTTTCGTACTTTAGGTTTCGTAATTTTATCAAATTGAACGTTCATTTTTTCATTAGGTAAATGTGTTTATTATTCTTCTTCATCAGTTTTTGTTTCCCCTTTTCAATAAACCGCACCATTCCTAATTTGGTGAACCTAATTTCTACAATCAGTATTTATTTCCATTGAGACATTTATTTCCAACGTTGTTGTTTCTATTTTTCTAAGTTTAAAAAAGTTAAAGCCTTCAAAGTACAGGCGGTGTACGTCCATACGTCGGTTTGTCTGGTAATGTTGTCAAATGATTTCTAAATAGGTTTAAATTGGTACATTACAAGGAGTTTCAAATTAGAATTGTTGACCTTTTAACATTTTAATTGAAGAAACAGATTTGTATGACAAATTCTCTTTTATATTTTTAGTAAATCAGTTGCAAGTCCATCATATCCAGAACTCTTCTCTATGTACAAATTCATTGTGAAGACGTTGTTTTGTCTCTGGTTTAAAAAAAAAAACAGAAGAACTGCCCGAAAAAATATCAATCCTGTATATTTTAATATGTAGACATACTTGTTAATACAACGAAATCTAATTAGCATCTTGTACAATATGAAATGATCGGACCCATTGGTTATAATCACTTGTAATAGATATTTTTGACATGGTATTGGCCGTATCAAAGCATAAATGTCAGGGGTCCTAGATCATTACTAAGTCGTCGCGATACTTCGTTAGGTATCAAAAATATATATACAACTGGATACCAAGCATGCCAAGTGTGTAAAAAGAAAATCATATGACCTATAAGGAGAATTATGTAACATGTGTTGTAGATTTGTATTTGTTGATGATGTTCGGATATAAGACTGTTTACGGTGAGTATAAACTACATTGTACGTTTTCTTCTATTCTAGTCGTTGGTGCTATTATTAAGTTGATATAATTAATTATTATATAACCACAAAAAGGTATTCATGAAGTTAGAATCATTTTTCATCATGTTTTTGGTAGATCAAAGCATTGAATGATGGGATCGTTGTGAAAATATTTATAAGATTAAAAAAAAAAATCCAGGAAAATAAGCTCAAGTATTTACTCAGGATAAGCAACATAATAAAAAGTGTCCTGAATAGATTAGAATGGACCAGGTTATTCCCTCTATTAAAGTTACCATGACCCTGTCCCTGGTACTTTTATTTTTGCATTTATGTTACATGGTTAAATTGTCCGGAGACCAAAATGATGTACCCTCATTTCTATTAGGACTGTTAATCTTCTATCGGACAAAACTATCTTGTAATGAATTCGAACATATTATTTAATGAAATCATAATTTAAGCCGTATTTTGGACCATTCGAAGGATTTGAACAATTTTGCAGGTGGAGGGTGATCCAATCGACCAAAGGCCCTTTCTTTCAAACATAAAATAATCTACCAAATATTTTAGATGAATTCATCAGAGAAGGTCCATATCCCTCTACATATTTATTTTCTAGTAGATTTTTATATTCTACTTGACCTCAATTTGGCAGACATAAGCCAAAAGCAAAAAGAATCCATATATTCTATGTACCTGTTGTCTTATCATCCAAACTTTCTTGAAAAAGAGTCAAGATGAATAGAGATTGCCAATAATTTGATTTGTAATATTGTTTAGACTGACGGTAAAAAATTGCCAACCTTGATATCTTTGCAACCACAAAACAAATTCATAACACCCGATAGGAACGAAAATGTTGTTAAAAGATGTTGCTTTAAGACAATATATAGCACTATATTCAAGACTGAAATGAAACGACCGATTTCTGATTTCTAGCACTTAATTTATGAAAACGGCTCCAATTAAGAAACCCAGTCTTTGATAAAGCTGATAAACAATTCATAAATATTTTACCTGTACATATGATTAAAACGCCTCCTCTTCCAGTTGAAGAGATATTGCAATTTTATTTATTTATTTATTTTTTGAAATTTAGGTCAAAATTCAAGGTCATAGTCTAAAATGAAAATCTTTGTCAAAAGGAATCTCCATGTGAAATATGGAAGCCAATACCGCTTACAGTTTCAGAGATATACATGTACATGTAGTAAAGTTTAAGGTTTTTGAAAAGTATACCAAACTTCAAGGTCAAGGTCACTAGACCAAATTCAAGGTCTCAGATGAGATTTTGTATTATGGTCCATCATCATGGAAATTTATTTGTCAATTCTCCTCATGGGTTTCTCTCTATTGGATAAAACATAAATTCTTAATTTTCTATCTCAAGGTCAAAGGTCAATGTGAAACTTGGTGCTGCATTTGATTTGTCTCATCATGGTCTATCACCATGATAAGTTTCAAGTTGTTGCTCAAGTTTTGTAAAGTATGACGTAAACGCAATGTTCAGTTTAACCAAAATGTTGACGCATTGACGAACTGACGGACTTCGCCATTTCATAGACCGGATTTTTCTTAACAACCACGCTAAAATATTTTGCAACCATTTCTGTCTGTGACCTTGACTTTTGACATATTTTTTTTTGGTAAGTAAATAGAGTAACTGATCTTCCTACATAATGGCAAATAAATAAACAATGTTAACTAGTTGAAAATCCGTTGAAAAATTCCCATCCATAACATTAACATCTGGTCCATGCTGAAATTTTATTCTGTTGCTGTTCTTAAATGATGCTATTGGATTTGAAGACGTTTAACATTTGAACCACTTGGTGAGTGTCACTGCTGGTGGACCAGGAGTCCCCGAGGGCACATGTATCCAAGTTCGATCAACTTCTGTTGATCGTCTGTCTATCAAAAATCGTGAAATTTCTCAAACGTGGGTCCTGTAGCATCATATCCCACCCATCCAGCTACGTTTTCGGTACATTTTGGACATAATATTTTTCACACTCTTTGGCCATATTTCATTGTTTAGATTGAGGATCACTGACGAGGGTTAAGTACCAGAAACGTGCATGTCTGGTCCATGCTGAAATTTTATCTGTTCTTAAATGATGTTATTGGATTTGAAGACGTTTAACAATTAAACCTTGGGTCAATTACAATGAAAAAAAAATCCAGACTTCTTTGTTACAACATGACACATAAACGAACCATATTTGATTAATTTCCTTCTTGACTGCATACAAGGATTTTTTTTAATTAAAGATGTGTCTCTTATGTGAACTTTTAATACGCTTGAACTTTAAATTGCATAGGTTAGAGCCATAAATGTATGTTCCAATGAAACACGCGCATACTGAACACACTATGATACATTATATCCAGGTTAACTTGTGTGTTTAGTATTTTATGTCTCTTATTGTGCTTGGTTACTCTATGTTTTCGCTCGGGGGGAGGGGGGGGGGGGCTTCAATATTTTGTTTTTGGTATTGCAACCGAGTCCTGTTGGAGATCTCCTCCTTTCTTTAATACTAGTACTTGGAAAGTCTTGAAATGCTGAAATTAAGACTAAATGTCAAGATGCATATTATCGTTAATAAACAAGAATATTTCTGTCACAAATGACATTACAGGGACCAATGATTAAGTACAAGTAAACATTTCGATACTGGAAATTGCAAATTAGACGCATATACGAGCGTATATGCCAAGAGACTATACGCTTTTGGGTGGTTGTCTTTAAAGAAATGCTTACAACCCCCCCCCCCCCCCACACACAATGTGGGTCAACCTCCACCTTATCACAAGGGATACACATGTGTAACATGAAGTCCTACCACTTTTCATTCAAAAGTTATGGTTTCAAAAGTTATGGTCAATGCTAAAGTTTTTGATAAGTAGGTCAAAGTTCAATTTGGTATCCGGGGAAAGGTCTTGTAACAAGGAATACACATGTGTAATATGGACGCCCTATCACTTTCCACTCAAAATTTATGGTCAAGGCTTAAAGTTTTTAATATGTAGGTCAAAGTTCAAGGTCAAGGTCACAAGGTCACTTTTTTGGTATCCATGGAAAGGTCTTGTCACAAGGAATACACATGCTGAAATATCAAAGCCCTATCTCATATCACCCAAAAGTTATGCACAAGGTTACAGTTTTTGTGACTGACGAACAAACGGACGGACGGACGAACCTGTTTCAATGTTCCCGCGTTTTCGCGAAAGCGGGGGACAAAAAGAAGTAAACTGAGAAAAACTTTCCTGAGACCGGTTGGACGACCACCATACCAACGGCCTCCCAAAGGTTCTTTCCAAATATTATTATTTGATCCCGGGACCGTAGAATCTAAGCGAGCGCGCTAACCTGTTTGATAAGGATTCTGCCGTATATAAAAAAATCAATGAATTTAAAGATAGTAAATTTACAATGAATAAAATATCAATTTTCCCTCTCGTTTATCGACTGAATCTATTGTTTTATGAGCCGAATGGTCAATAAACATGGTCATCCTGGCCTCCGATAGGCTAACGCATTTTCAAACAATCCTCCGCAACCGGTACATAAAATTTCACGATTTTGCACAGGAAGCAAACACTCAAATTCTTCTGAGGACTTTGTGTTTTCGACCCAATCCATAGGCCACCAAGGGCTCTAAATTGCAGATACCTATTTGCTGCACATCCTTTCCTAGCATGTAGTAGGAACCTCTTATGAATAACGTGAGCTATGTGATAGTTAGATTTTCCAGGAAAAATTGGTCGCATTTACTCTACTTCATTCAAGATTACTTGTCAGAACTTTGCCATTAAACGTGTACTTATAATACACACAAATCCCGAGCATAGGGCACGATACTTAATGTGTTGACATTTGATTTTACATTTTATGATATTTTAATGAGAATTAATTTATATGGTAAAAGACAAGTCTCATCTTCAATTGTTCATCACTTGACAAGGGGATCTAGTATTTGTTGTTCTAGATGTCAGGGACGTCATTACCAGTGTATGTCAGTGATGGGGACTTTTTAATTAGGAGGGATTTAGCCACCAACATGGGAATCCCAAGCGGACAAGGTGGGAGTTTAAAATTCCTTCCAATCTGTGATTGCACAGCCCCATTTGTTCATTACATGTACTTTTAATTGTTTTCATCTCTTTGTTTTTCGGGAGCGGAGCGTTGCATGATTCTTATTTTTTTTTAATCGACTATCTAAAACTTCTTTTTTTCATTTCTGTTCCGACGCTCACTTTTTCCCTTATCCAATTTCTATTTCATGTGCATATTTCGAAATATCTCCTAACATGTGTTAAATATCTACATTAGATGTAAGCAATTCAGAAAAAAAAACCAACAATCAAAATGAATAAATCTGTGCAATAAGCATCTATGTAATAGTTCTTCTCGTTTAGGAAAAGATATGTTTTGCCTTGAATTCGAGATATAGATACTGACAGAAAACAGTTTTTTTTTTCTCTCTCTCCAAAATATCAAAATTTTAATACTTGGAGGATAAGATTAATAGGTCTGAAAAATATCTACGTCTAAACTGAACATCACTCTCCGGAAAAGAAACAGCAAATTTCTCGTGTTTCATGTAAATATATGCTGTAGATATATGTCATGTCAAAATTACTCATTTGCATAAATCATCATTTTTTAATTAGCGGATGATAATTGTAATTACCAAATATAAAGGTAACATTTTATCATATCACCGGATTTATCTCTCTCTCGAAATTGGAAAGTGTCGATCAATGCATAACAAAATTATTTCTAACATTAAATCAGTAAATATGAAAAGTTCGACAATGTTTCAGCTTAAAACGGGCATATACGAAATTGTTCCAAAATCTGAGCAGCTAGTCATTGACAGTTCATCAATATTCGTACCAAAAATCCTCTAAAATTAAACATTTAAAACTTATATTGCATGCATTGAACAACTGTATCATACATATAGTTTCACACCTTGCCGTTAAACTGAAACAAATTAAAAGTAATGCAAATGATTGTGAACTATGATGACAGGTAATGACAAATAAAGACATACCTAATACCTTTGTTTAAATCGAGAGATGTGCGTGATTAGGCCAAGTTAATGTCGTCATACTAGAAACTAGTGAATAACATACCATACCGTCTCTTATTTCCTGTTTTGACATCTATATTTTTTCAGGTTCATGTCAAAGACGAGGTGAAAGGGATATTTATTAATTTTTTGGTGAATTTTTGGACAAAATGGGAGCGACTTTATTAACTTTTATCACTTCCGTCGCCATCCAAAGTTTCGTGGCATATGGTAAGTACAGAACAATATTGAGATGCTGTACCTTCAATAGGAGGACTTGCATTTCAATTTCAGTTTGTATCACTGGGAAGTTTATTCATCTTGATTTGTTGAAGTTTAATGAAAATTAGAATCACTTTTAAATCTTTTAATTTAATTAAAAGAAGACAAATATTAACAAGAGAATTTGGCTAAACGCATTATGACCCCCTGTAAAATATCAAGATTTTAATGAGTTGAATGCTTTGACATTCGAACTTGTGAATGATTTATTGGGAACACTGGTCAGATAGTTAATTTAATCTTAATTTTAGATTACATGTTCTATAAAGAAGGATTTCATTACTTTTAGTAAATAGATGTACATGTACGTTCCAATTCATGGCATTGGAAATTTATGCATATATAATGCAAAAACATTACTGAGCGCGTCCATTTCATAATCTATCGTCGCCGTTGCGTATGAAATGTCTCCTTTTCAATCATTTATTCTAAGTACCAGGATACGTTTTCAATTTCAAAAATCTATCATATTACGTCAGAAATTTAAGAAACTTCTTTTCTGAGAACAGATGGTTATTAAAACACTCTTTCAAACAATATGTATTCTCGAACACTTTTTATTAGCGTGTTCGAGATAAACCATATACGCTATATACTCCCTGACAACATGCATCGTCCTCTCTCACTAACTCTACTTCTCTTTGGTGATGATAATAGGTTCTTACACTTTAATACAAATGTACATATTCATTCATGTTCAAGAATTTATCATACGGATTAAGCGCTTCTACTAATCATATGAATATTGAGCATGTAAAAGAATTTTCATGATTAAGGCACGGTCCATTTGATATTCTGGGGGGGGGGGGGGGGGGGGGCTTGGGTTTTTTTTCGAAAAAAATAATTTTGCTCCCAATTTTGATGAAAAAAATAAATTTGCTTATGGTGTGACAGAAAAAAATAATCTTGCTCTTACAAATAATCTGAATTTGAAGAATTAATATAAAATTTCGCAAAAATTCTCGAAAATTTTCCGGCTCGCTTCGCTCGCCGCAGTTTTCAATTTGTATCAAAAATTTTGGCTCGCTTCGCTCGCCATAGTTTTCTATCAAAACATTATTCTTAAAAGTAAAAATGTAATAATTTCTATCGATAAAACACAAATATTCTAAATATGCGCATCACTTTGTTAAAAAAATTTCCTTGCTCTAACTTAGCGAGAAAAAAATAATTTTGCCCCTGTCCGGGCCGAAAAAAATAATCTTGCTCCGACAAAAAACCCAAGCCCCCCCCCCCCCCCCCCCCCCCCCCCCCCCCGAATATCAAATGGACTGTGCCTAAGTACATGTATATTTGTAGTATCATGAGTATTGGTCATACACAATTTGTGGGTCCCTGTCAAGTGCGAAACGAAACAAAAACGAAACGAAACAGATCGAAACGAAACGAAATAAATCGAAACGAAACGAAACAGATCGAAACGAAACGAAACAGATCGAAACGAAACGAAACAAAACAAAACATAAAACTTAAAGAACTTGAGGGGAAAAAAGGATAAAGAGAAATCATTGCTGAGAACAAACATTTAAAGACATATCTGCATGTCAATAAGTTCTAGTGGCTAGAGGGTACTGTCTTGAAATAGTCGAAGTTGACCTTTAGAAACATAAATGTTAAATGCCAAAGATGTATTCTGGTGGACTGAGGGGGAGGGGATAAATGACCTCGCCATGAGACCTTAAAATAAAATATATCGGGGCACATTTCAGGAATAAAATCTTATCCCTTTTCAAGCAAAATATGCCACCACAAACGTCAATTTTTACTCTTTCAAGAAATCCTCAAGCCACTATCGAAAGTTAAAATACCAAAAGGCAATAACATGCTGATCTTGACTTTACGTAATCGGTCTCGGCGGCATTTCCTTTTCTATATGGCTTTTTCTCTAAGTTCTTCAAGATATATGTTTTGTTTCGTTTCGTTTCGTTTCGATCTGTTTCGTTTCGCTTCGATCTGTTTCGTTTCGTTTTGTTTCGTTTCGCTTCGATCTGTTTCGTTTCGTTTCGATCTGTTTCGTTTCGTGTCGTTTCGATTTGTTTCGTTTCGTTTCTTTTTTGTTTCGTTTGGCACTTTACAGGGACCCACAATTTGTCATGATATTACCATGTTACTGCACAGTGTCTACAGAAAATTAAGACATATATCCCTTTGCAGAAATCGCCATTTACTTTGCTATATTTGCGTCATATTCTTCTCTTCTGTTCATCATAACGATAGCTTACTTTAATAGATTGTATTTCTTTAATTGTGTTTATCATGTCCACAGTTTACGCATATCAATCATGTCACTTTCTTTGTATTTTCAACTTTCTCTGTCTAGTGTTTTATTTGTCTATATTCCCGTGGGAGAAGAATTAATATAAGCTTCTAGCATCTTTCTTTTACTTTCTATGACATTATAAGTAATGTATTGCGACAAAATAAGTATGTTTAAACTAAACAATATTTTTAAATTCAGTCGTACAAACAATAAAGAAGCTAATCATAGATACTAGTACATGCATTCTTTCACTTTTCTTTGCATTTTATTATTTTGATTTTTTATAGTATTTTTGTTTTTCTTTCAGGCCAGTTTGCATTTCCATTTATGGTTCCAAGACCTTTCCCGTTTCCATTTGGAAGACCATTCATGGGGCCATCAAGTAATATGTTCCAACCTCCAACGAGGCCTCCCTTAACAGACACATCAAGTAATAATATCAGACTGATTCCAGCAAATGTGGCAAATAATAATTTACTCTCTCAAACTGGCAGAAGCTCTTTTCCACAACCTTCAAATCGTTTAGACAGTATAGATTTGAGTCGATTTCCTGATTTTGATACTCAGTCTGGAGTTGCAACAGGTCGGAGACTCATGAATCAAATATCAAATGCTCCAAGTACAGGTGGAAGAGGAGGAATCGTGCAAAGGCAACCTCAGTTTCCGAATGGAATCCAGCCACCACAAGTACAAAGAAATAATTTACAATCACAATTTAATAGATTTCAATCAAGTGCACAGTCAAATTTTGGGCGGCAGCAATTTGGTAGTACCCCTGGTCGTACACAATTAACGTTCCCACCACAGCCCCCTGTGAACATGAGGCAACCATCAGCGCCTCAACAATCTCCAGGAGGACAGCTAAACTTCAACACTTTCCCCCAAAATCCGTTTAATCTTGGTAGGAATCTACCTCCAACTCGTCCTATGTTTGGTCAACAAACAGCTTTTCAACCTCAAGGCGTATTACAATTCCCTCAACAACAACTTCAAGCCCAACAAACACAACGTACACAACAAGTTCGACCTGTCCAAAGACAGATACGACCTCAGTTTCCTCAAACAGGAGTTCAATCTTCATTTGCAAGAAATTTCCAACGCCAAGCAATGACCCAACAAATCGCCGCTCAGACCGGCAGACCTCAACCAGGAATGCCGTCATTCCCTCCTCAACCTACATTTGGAGGTCAAAGAAGCAATCTCGTCAGACCTGGATCACCCGTACCTACTCAAACAAATCAATTTATGGCCCAGGGTGCCAGAGCTCAAGTTGGTGGTCTACCACAACTGCCAACAAGACCACAAATACCTGGCACTCAACAATTGGCTGGTACTTCACAATTAGCTGGTGCTCCACAATTCCCCGGTGCTCCACAATTCCCTGGTGCTCCCCAACAGGCTATGAGTGGACTACAGAATTTTGGGCAACAAAGAACAGCAGCTGTCGCTTCCGCTGGAATTCAACCTTCATCACCAGGAACATCATCTGTAGCAACAGCACCAGGTAGTGCTGCTTCATCAAGCATTTCAGGATCGTCACAAGCTGCGGCTTCATCGTCATCGTCAGACTTGTTTTCAAGGGCAGATGCTCTTGCTGCCTTAGGAATCGATCCTTCGAGTCTAAATCCAAACACATTCCTCCCTGGAGGAACATCAGCGGCTGGTGGAACACAGTCGCAAGGTGTGACGGGAACAGTTATGGGACCTGATGGACAGCCTGCGGAAACAATCGATCCAAACAACATACCGCCAGGAGCAGAAGTTCAGAGTCTAGTTACAATTACAGATGATGCTGGAAATATCTTATATCAAGGTGTTGATTTATCGCCTGAAGAAATAGACAGAATAGCAAATGAAATTGCACAAAATATCACGAAAGACAATCCAGAAGGATCGCCTCCTGTAGGCATAGTAGATGCCGGAACTATAGACACTACCGCTACGGGTGGCGCGCAAGGTGCGCCACCATCGTCTGGAGGACTAAGTGACTTATTCTCCCAACCCTCCTCCTCATCGTCATCCTCAAGTACCTCCTCCCAAGCATCCAGTTCAGGAGGAATTATTGCTGGAGGACAAACATTTGCAGGAGGATCACAAATGAATTCCCGGGCCCCAGGCCCAAGTCAAACTGTGGCGCACTTTTCAAACCCCAATTTCCAGACACCCCAATCGGGTCAGTGATAACATATCTGTTATTGTGCTATTTATAACTGCTTTTTGTCTATTGTTGCTACTGCTCTCTGTGTGGTTCTGTCAATGTTTTAACGTTTTGTGTTGCTATGCAATCTAGATGGTGATGCTCGATTTAGTCAAAGTAGCCGCTGATGCAATGTATGTGCATGTTCAAAGATGCATAATATTATATAATTTAGATTTAAGAAATTGCAGAAAAGTAGTACATCTTATTTTCCATTTTGCATAATTCTTTTTTATCATTTCGTTTCAAACATAATTCTTTTTATCATTTTAAAAGAAAAACTCGAAGGACCTTTATTTCCTGTAACTTATTTCAAGAAGAATCCATAATGGAATTCATGATATTTTCACAGTAATTTCAAATTTGTTAATACGTCATGAAACGCAAGGCTAGATTGATGTTAATTAATGCAAGATTCTTAAAAATCATGACAGAATTGTTAAATATACATTTATAATATCATTAAATCTCATACAAACTTGCATGATATTGTGCATGATGATCGCTGGGATATTTTTGACGAGATAGATTGAAAAGTAGAATAAAGATCGCCTTTTTGTAGATGGTAGTTTTGCTTTCATTGTTATTGCAATATATCAGGTTAATGAAGACTATGAATACCAAACATACAGGTATAATTTTGAAAAATGGAAGAAAGGAGGGGATCTCCAACAAGACTTGGCTGTAAAACCCAAAGGTAAAACAGCGAAAAACCTCAATTTACAAACATAGAGTAGACAAGCACAGCTAGAGAACAGGGATTAGGAATACAAAATACGACACCAAAACACCATGCATACACAAACAAAGGAGACCAATGTATCGAGACACCATAATAAATCATGTACGCTAGGCCTCATTCTGATAAAAAGGGACCAAATCAGTCCCTTTTTCAATCGTTTATTAATTTAAAAAGGGGAAGATTCGAACTCATTCTAATGAAAAAAACTGAAGTCTTCTCATTTATTTCTTACTTTACATCGAGGAAACGGAAATGGATTTGGCCCCTGTATTGTTATCGTTAAATATGCCAACCAAAACAGTTATATTTTGAAATAAATTAGTGAAAGTCAAACAAAAATCCCAATTAGAATTTAAAAAAAAAGCAATTTGGGTACATGAAAACAGAGAAAATACAAAACCAAAATAAATAAATTAATTAATTAATAAAATGAGAAATAAACATTACTGAGCATAAGGGAATCGACGATGGAGATGAAAAGTGCCAAAAGTTGATAAAATCCGTCAATTAAGTAAAGGTCAAATTCGGTGAATGTTTGAACTTCAGTAGGTTTGGATGGTTGGAAACTGAAAAAGTTCTAGTGTTTTTCATTTTCATTGGATCGTCCGGGAAAATTCTGCAAGTTGAACATCTGACTTAATCCTAAATTGGATTCCTCAATATGTCTCTCTTATTTTCAGTTCTTGAATATGTCTCCAAGTCTTTTATTTTCAACTCTTTAATGGGTGCAATGTAGAACACTTTTCGTTTTTCGAGTAATGGAAAATTAAAATATATGTTTTACTTTACATTGTTTTAACAATTTTTTGAAAGGAAATATTACTTGAATTTGCTATAGAATTTGAAAACTTTTAACATTGATACAGATGATGAGAATATGTAGTGGTGCCTTTGTGGCTCTCTGAACACTTTTTAAGAAACTTATAAGGGAAAAAATACAGATTTCTAAGGTATGAGATCATGAAAGCATTTCGTTGTATTCAGTATATCAAAGGGCATCCTTTCACCTTTCCTCACCGTCGTATTAAAAAGTGCTTTTTTAATAATTGTTCCAACTCTTAACCTTCTTGAATAAAATTTCAAATCAATTTTAATGCACCAGACACGTTTTTCAGATAGAAAATCCTCATCAGTGGTACTTACTCAAAATGGTTTGAAATTTTCTGTAAGAAGGTAAAGAGTTGGGACACTTCCGTATTATTATTAAATGCCGAAGTGATTTTTTATTTCAGAAGCGCCCTCTGGTTTTATTTTTGTGAAGTATCACTAAGTCTGCATCTTTATAGGACAAGTTAAGATTTGGAAATAGTTAATAATGATATAGGTTTCGGTATAATAATTTTTTCGGTTATATGTTTAGAATTAAGCTCCTTGCGCCTACCCTCCAACGATTTTTGGTCATATTTTTCACTTAAATACGCTTCTGAATAAACCCTACGCAAAATTTGGAGCCGCTCATTTTGGCAAAAGAAAATCAAAGCTCTGTTGTAGATGGCGCCTGGAAAATTCACTTTGGCTTTATTTAAACTGTTTGACATGAAGAATTACTGACGAGGATTAAAGTGTCCGAAACACGTGTCTAGTACAAGAAAATTGGTACTATAGAACATATACTTCAATATTGATAATTTCTATGTCCATATTTATTTGTTTAATGCTTGCTTTGGGGCGGTGACTTGGATATTCGCACTTGGTCTTCCAGGAATCTAAGACAAATTCAGTGTAAACTGTTTGTAGTCAATTTACTATAATTATCAGATTGAGATTAATATTATTATCAAACGAAAATGATTTAACTAAAATTAATTTGTGCTCAATATAGTCTTGTCTCTTCTTCCGTGTAAAAAAAAAACCCGTTAAATCCAAAGCATGAGAATTAAAGTGAATATTACAGAATTGGTGTATACCCTTACAGAAATCATCCATGCACGAAGTATGCTTTAAGCATACCTTTTTTGTGCTTAAAGTGTACTTTTCAAACTTTCAAAAAAATAAAATGTACTTAAAGTGTACTTCTTAAAAACTTAGATTTTTTTCATTGTACTTTTTCTATACTTAAAGTGTGCTCTTTTTATGCTTCTCAGAATAAGTTGATTTTTTTAATGTTTCTGAAAGTGCTTAAAGTGAGCTTTTCGAAATGATGACCAAAGATGAAATATGCTGAAAGTGTACTTTTTCTTAAAAAATCAATATCAAAAAGTACTTAAAGTAGACTTTTCCTAGTTTAATTAAGATGAAAAATGCTTAAAGTGTGCTTCTACACGACACGTGATATTTTAGCACCAAGTAAAATTATGCTTAAAGTGTGCTTCGTGAGACCATGATCTAGCTGAAAATAATGAAAAGTACTTAAAGTATACTTCGTGACCTTTTTTCCAAATTTTAAAAATGAAGATGAAAAGTGCTGAAAGTATGCTTCCGTTATTTTTTTCAATTAGCCGTATCATTTTCCCCCCGTATCATATGAAAATATTTATTTTTACTTCAAACTGCTGGGGGGGGGGGGGGTTCAGATCGAACTGCTGATTTGGGAATAAACATGTTAAAATATCAATTCGTCAAAATTGTGAAAATATCGAGAGGATCGAATATAAAAAAAAAACTGAGCGGGAGAAGTATAAATTTCGATTTCAAAATAGAAAAAATATCAGCCAATCACAACCAAGAACACTCGGAATGTCTCGCACCTTACTAGTGTTAGTGAAAGAAAAATACCGCTTCTTTCCGAACGATGCACGCTTTCTTTTTCAAAATAAACACGAGGAAGAAGTTCGACAATATTTTGCCGGTAATTAGCCTGTATTTGACCATTAAAGAACAACAACAGAAAGGCATATTCAGTTTAAAATAGGTAAGTATGGTTTATTGATATTTAGGTGAGTTTATAATGTATGATCGTGAAGATCGAGTGACGCCGAACGTCTCGTCACTCGTGCATATAGGCCACAGCTGTACTGCACAGTACTGTACTGGTGTCGGAACAGTTTCCGGACAGTAACAGTTTCCGGACACTCGCCCTTTTCAAGTACTTTGAAAGAAATTATTTTCAAAATTTTGTGACAATTTTGTAGATTTTTAAATGCAGAATTCAAATCACGAATCATATAAACAAAATTTTGCATCTAAGATGCTTTTATCACACCACCTTTTTACCTCTTTCTGCCCCGTTAAATATCGCGCACTGGGGGAAGTCACCAAGAAACATACTATTTTAATACACGTGATTTGAGAAGTTTTGGTTCTATTTTCAAAATTATTTTTACACAGTCATTTGTAGAAAAGATTGAAGAAAGCAATATCCAAAACTCATCCAGTTTGGGCTGAAATTGATTGAGATTGACAGATTTAAAACCAGGTGTCCGGAAACTGTTCCAGTGATTTGCGAAAAATGGCCAAAATATAGGGTCATAAAATCGGTCTAGAAACCATATTTCTTGAGAGATTTAATATTTTCTTTCAACATGAGTATCTGTGGGAAGGGCATAGCATTATTTGAGTGAAATTTGATTTTTTTCCATTGATGGACGGAGGAGTTATCCCCGAAAAACCTTCAAAATCGTCTGGAAACTGTTCCAACACCAGTACAGTATGGCATGATGCATGCGTGCTTGTTGAACGTCATTTACAATCGAGCCTAAAATTGGCTTAAATTCAGGCTACCACAATATATCAGGCGCAGATCTTCTCAGTCTGTATAATTGTAAGCGGGGCCGGGTTAGGCCGAGTTGCTACATGCTCAGTGGCGGATTCAGGGGGTATGCGGAGGGGGCGTCCGCCCCCGGCACTGACCCAAAATTTTCCCAAATTTTGAAAAAAAAACCCTATAGTTTGGCCCATTTTCAGTAAAATTAGTCAAAATTCGACCCTTGACCCCCAGCAAAGGGGGCGCTGGATCCGCCACAGATGCTGAGGTGTGGGTAGCTGTGGTTTATCTGAGGAATGGTTCAGTAACTTCAGTCAGTCATTCAAAGTCAAAGGGGTCAATAATTTAAAAAAAAAAAAAGAGTAACATGCGGGCCAGGTCTGAGATTTAATACACCCCAACCCTCCCCCAGATCCTGACCGAGCAGCTCACTTCAGAAATTCGAAAATTGAACATTTCTCTTCTTTGTCAGCAAATGTTCTGATTAAAATTTATATCGGAGGATAAATCTCAAACGCTTGTAACTAATTGACCCTTCCGACCGCGGGAAAAAATTTCAAAATTTCGTGACGTCACAATGCTTTTACCTCGGACAAATATGCTTCGAACCTCGGTCAAACATCGAAATTGCATTGTGACGTCATGGAATTTCTAAAATTTTTCCCGCGTTCGGAAGGGTCAATTACGGTGTAAGTTATATGTACATACGACCAATAGACTTGTAATACTATGCTCACGGTGACAGAAAATTGTTTTAGATAGGGATGTTTCTGATAATTTTAGCGTGACATCGCAAATTGTTAAAGATGTTTCATGACGTATACTTACTTCTAATTATTATATGTATGATACATGTATTCATACACTTTAAAGTTTGGAAAGCAAATTATGTACATGTAAATGTAATGATTGATTATAAGTTAATTCAACTTTACAATGATCATTATTCTACCGGGTATGTACATTGTACATGCACCATGTTTATTGTAATAAGATATGATCTAAACATAACTTTCATGCCTTAGCCTTGTAAGTTGTTAGCAGTATACTCATGTGTTTAATAATGCAGTTTGAAGAATTTATTTTTCTTTTCTTTTTAGCAGGCCATTGCCTACACTTTTCGTGATGATGATGATGATAATGATGATGATGATGATATGTCCATTCCAAACGTACATGTATAGAGATGAACATTACACTTTACAGTTACGTAGTACAGACTCCCGCTCTTATTTTTGAGTCACAAAGAATGGTGTCATGTATCCTGTAATATGACATCTAAATGAAAGGTATGCTATAATACTATAAATGACTGGTGAATAAAATTTTTTTTTTTGAATTAAATTTTATAAAATCAAGGACTGACCCTTATTGCATGTACGATAAACATGATAAACACAATTGCTGTGTGTTCATACCTGTAACATAACACAAATTCTTGAAATTGTAATTATTGAGACATTTATTCTATGAACATGAAAAAGATGCATTGGTACCGATACATAATGCATTTTGTATTAAAATCCTTCTAATGGACGTGATGATTTCAGGTAATTTACTATAATGTGAATGAATATATTGAGCTTTTCAGATTATAAATATCAGTCAGCTGTTCAATTTAATTCAAATTTTTAATGTTATTTAAGGTACATGGGCTCGGAGAAGAAATGTGCTAGGCCTGGAGCACAAGACAGATCATGCAAGTCCAACATCAACCAAATCTGTTAGCTGATAACATACTCACAATAATGTAAGCAAACACTGAAACATAACTGATATCCTTATTTTTATCATGTGTTCTATTGATTTATTTCATTCTAAGAGATTTAAAAAAAAAATGTCAAAAGATACCAAGTGTGAAAATTACTTTCTAGCATCAATCATGTTTATAGTAACCTTATTTCATGTTATCATGAATTAATTCTTGCTTTTACCTGTATTAATTGATTTGATTTTCACATTTTTTTCAAGTCAACATTATCATCTGATCATTGTGCATGGAGTGTGAACTGTTCATTGACAATCACAAAAGATTAAATTGCTTCACATCTGATTCATGTGTATATACATTGTATAAGAGTCCCTGAAGTTGTTACAGAGATGTAGTAGTTGTATACACATAAATCAGATTGTTGGAACACTTAGAAACAAGCAGATAGAGGGACCCTACCATATCAAGTTGATTAGTTATCATCCACAGAAAGCAAGTCATTCACAAATGATGTCTTTTGACACTAAATCAAAACAAATACTTCTCTAGGTATTTTTAAAATGAATACATAAATTATTATGTATATTACAGAGGTCGGAGTAAGAAGTTTCTCAAGATTTGGTATTTTGAAACCCAAGGAAGAGAAGTGGCATATATGCTAGATGATAAAGAATGGAACCTACAAAGATGTGAAGATACTTTGAGCAAAATACGTGCTGCCTTAAAAAATATTACTTTGCTGAAGAACATATATTATGTCAATAAATGACAACCATTAGGAAAATATATAGATTTTATCAAACTCATTATAAATATAGGCAGTCCATAAACTGTATCAGTAAACTGATGTATATAAACATAACTTGTATAATTATACTTTTATATACTTGTACATGTATGTAAGTAATTTATTTTTCATGAAGATTCTTTGTAGAGGTACTTATTTACTTTTGATTAATGATTGTGATAGATTTTACAAAATTTGAAAATGTCATGAAGATTTTGAGTCCTATTTAAAATTTTTTGGGTTCCCAGGGTACGTTGACAATGGGGAAATATACAATGTTGTGTTTGGATTATTAGGCCACAATTGAAAAAGTATTTGTTTCCCCTCCCCCCGGGTCTATTTTTCCCAAGTGATCCGAAAGGCAGGTTCGTTTTTTCATGCCCCCGTAATCGAAGATTCGCAAAAACTTTAACCTTAGCCATAACTTTTGAATAGTAAGGGATAGGGCTTTGATATTTCACATGTGTATTCATTGTGACAATACCTTTCCATTGATACTAAAAGTTTTGACCTTGTGACCTTGACCTTTGAGATTGACCTACTTTTAAAAATAAATAATCTGGGCTATATCTCATGAACTATAGAGGCTATGGCTTTGAAATTTCACATCATGACATGCAGAATCGTTATGACCAGTCCTTTCATTTGATATCATGAGTTTTGACGCATTGACATTGACCTTTGACCTACTTTGAGTTTGAAACTATAAGAGGTAGGATTTTGATATTTTTCACATATAGATTCCCCATGACCAGAATTTTAATTTGATATTGTGACTTTTGACCTAGTGACCTTGACATTGACCTTTGACCTACTTTTAAACTATAAGAGGTAGGGTTTTGATATTTCATATGTAGATTCCTCATGACCAGACCTTTCATTTGATATGATGACTTGACCTAGTGACCTTGACATTGACCTTTGACCTACTTTTGAAGTATAAGAGGTAGGGTTTTGATATTTTTCACATATAGATTCCCCATGACCAGAATTTTAATTTGATATTGTGACTTTTGACCTAGTGACCTGACATTGACCTTTGACCTACTTTTAAACTATAAGAGGTAGGGTTTTGATATTTCATATGTAGATTCCTCATGACCAGACCTTTCATTTGATATGATGACTTTTGACCTAGTGACCTTGACATTGACCTTTGACCTACTTTTGAACAATAAGGGGTAGGGCTTTGATATTTCACATTTAGATTCCTTATGACCATAGTTTTTTTTTTCATTGCACAACACTATTAATTACCTTTGACCTTTCTGTCTGCCCAAAAATGAATATTTCATCTAATACAAACACTTCGCAATCCGGCCTTACCACCTTTAGCGGTTTATGGTTTATTTGTGTAAATGTGGATCGCACGATTCATCATTTCAATTTCACACTTTTTTTTATTATAGAGTTTTAACATAGACATACCATAAGGATATAATAAATGTATAAACAGTATGTATGTATATACAGTATGTATAATTATATGTTAACGTCAAAGTATAGCATGGTAAGCTTGTCCGTTTATCTGTCTGTAAAAGCGTTTACATTATTCTTACTTTTGAATGATATGTGATAGCACATTCATACTTTCCTATTTACACCCAATTCTTTCACCTTATGGTCTTTAATTCAGTTCAGCATCACACACATAACAAAATACAGTGTTTATTCTGCAAAATATGCTACCAGGAACCTTCATATTCCACATACATATCTTTTTTAGATATATCTTTTCATTTTTCTGTAGTACTTTTTGTATCTGCTTAAAGTATGCTTTTTTAGTGCTTTTTCTATGCTTCTGAAAGTATGCTTTTTCTGTACTTTTTTCCATGCTTCCAAAAGTATGCTTTTTTAGTACTTTTTCCATGCTTCCAAAAGTACTTAAAGTATGCCTTTTCAGTACTTTTTCTATGCTTCCAAAAGTATGCCTTTTTAGTACCTTTTATGTGCTCACCGAAGTATGCTTTTTCAGTACTTTTTCCATGTTTCCTAAAGTACTTTAAGTATGCTTTCTCAGTACTTTTTCTATGCTTCCAGAAGTATGCTTTTTTTGTACTTTTTCCATACTCCCAAAAGTATGCTTTTTTAGTACTTTTTCCATGCTTCCAAAAGTTATTTAAGTATGCTTTTTCAGTACTTTTTCTGTGCTTCTAGAAGTATGCTTTTTAGTACCTTTTACATGCCTCCAGGAGTATGCTTTTAAAGTACTTTTTTTGTACCTCCAGAAGCATATAGGTATCTTAGACATAGTAAAATGTGCCTTTTTAGTGCTTAAAGTGTGCCTCAAGAAGCATACTTATCTTAGACTATTCAAATTGTACTTTTTAGTGCTCCTTTAGTTTACAATAAATGTAAGTTAAATTGTGCTTATTTTGTACTGCTTTTGGCAAAAAACTTACATTTTTTTATGAAAGAAGTATTTTCAGTAAAAGTACCTTTTTAGTACTTTTTTTGTACCTCCAGAAGCATACTTTTCTTAACTAATTAAAATGTGCCTTTTTAGTGCTTAAAGTGTACCTCAAGAAGCATACTTATCTTAACTAAGTAAAATGTGCCTTTTTAGTGCTTAAAGTGTACCTCAAGAAGTATACTTATCTTAGACTATTCAAATTGTACTTTAGTGCTCCTGCAGTTTACAAAAGAAAATGTAAGTTAAATTGTGCTTATTTTGTACTGCTTTTGGCAAAAAACTTACATTTATTTCTGAAAGAAGTATTTTCAGTAAAAGTACCTTTTTAGTGCCTTTTTTGTACCTCCAGAAGCATACTTTTCTTAACTAACTTGTTACTAAGTAAAATGTGCCTTTTTAGTGCTTAAAGTGTACCTCAAGAAGCATACTTATCTTTGACAATTCAAATTGTACTTTTTTAGTGCTCCTTTAGTTTACAAACAAATGTAAGTTAAATTGTGCTTATTTTGTACTGCTTTTGGCAAAAAACTTACATTTTTTCTGAAAGAAGTATTTTCAACAAGAGTACCTTTTTAGTGCCTTTTTTGTACCTCCAGAAGCATACTTTTCTTAACTAAGTAAAATGTGCCTTTTTAGTGCTTAAAGTGTACCTCAAGAAGTATACTTATCTTTGACAATTCAAATTGTACTTTTTTAGTGCTCCTTTAGTTTACAAACAAATGTAAGTTAAATTGTGCTTATTTCGTACTGCTTTTGGCAAAAAAACTTTACATTTTTTTCTGAAAGAAGTATTTTCAACAAGAGTGCCTTTTTTGTACCTCCAGAAGCATACTTTTCTTAACCAAGTAAAATGTGCCTTTTTAGTGCTTAAAGTGTACCTCGAGAAGCATACCTATCTTAGTCTTTCTGCAGTTTACAAAAAATGTAAGTTAAATTGTGCCTATTTTGTACTGCTTTTGGCAAAAAACTTTTTTTCTATTGAAAATATTATTGTGTCACAAGAATACTTTTTTAGTGCTTAAATAGTACCTCTTGAGGCATACTTTTGTTAGAGTATGCTTTTTTTGTACTTTTTCGATTGAACTTTGTAAAATAATGTATTGTGCCTTTTTAGTACTGCCTTTGGCGAATAACTTTATATTTTTTCATGAATTACAATTGAATGGGCTTTGTATTTTATTTAGCATGCAATATTGATATGCAAGTTTAAAAATTTGAATAAAATACATGAAACATACATTCGTTTTATTTATATTTGAAAATTCACAGAAAAAGTGCTTCCTGATTTTAGGAGTTGCTGAGAAGTAAAGTTCGACACAAAGTGTTCTTTTACGGCTTATGATTTACATCCTTGCTGATTTTTTCTAAGTTTTCCGTGAAAAGCAGTACCAAAAAAGCACACTTTGCATGATGCTTAAAGTATGCTTTTTTGATACTTAAAGTGTGCTTCATTGAGTACTTAAAGTATGCTTTTTTTGTACTTAAAGTGTACCTTTTAAAGTATGCTTTTTTAGTACCTTTTTTCCGTAAGGGTACGTATCAAACATTCTCTTTATTATACTAAATCAACTGTCAAGCTTGTATGATCATTTTATGGAATGTTGCATTATAACCAATTGTATAACGAGCCTGTAAAAAATTCGCAATAGAAAAAAATGGTCATTCTTGAATGAAAGTACCCTTACGGAAAAAAGGTACTAAAAAAAGCATACTTTAAAAGGTACACTTTAAGTACAAAAAAAGCATACTTTAAGTACTCAATGAAGCACACTTTAAGTATCAAAAAAGCATACTTTAAGCATCATGCAAAGTGTGCTTTTTTGGTACTGCTTTTCACGGAAAACTTAGAAAAAATCAGCAAGGATGTAAATCATAAGCCGTAAAAGAACACTTTGTGTCGAACTTTACTTCTCAGCAACTCCTAAAATCAGGAAGCACTTTTTCTGTGAATTTTCAAATATAAATAAAACGAATGTATGTTTCATGTATTTATTCAAATTTTTAAACTTGCATATCAATATTGCATGCTAAATAAAATACAAAGCCCATTCAATTGTAATTCATGAAAAAATATAAAGTTATTCGCCAAAGGCAGTACTAAAAAGGCACAATACATTATTTTACAAAGTTCAATCGAAAAAGTACAAAAAAGCATACTCCAACAAAAGTATGCCTCAAGAGGTACTATTTAAGCACTAAAAAAGTATTCTTGTGACACAATAATATTTTCAATAGAAAAAAGTTTTTTGCCAAAAGCAGTACAAAATAGGCACAATTTAACTTACATTTTTTGTAAACTGCAGAAAGACTAAGATAGGTATGCTTCTCGAGGTACACTTTAAGCACTAAAAAGGCACATTTTACTTGGTTAAGAAAAGTATGCTTCTGGAGGTACAAAAAAGGCACTCTTGTTGAAAATACTTCTTTCAGAAAAAATGTAAAGTTTTTTTGCCAAAAGCAGTACGAAATAAGCACAATTTAACTTACATTTGTTTGTAAACTAAAGGAGCACTAAAAAAGTACAATTTGAATTGTCAAAGATAAGTATACTTCTTGAGGTACACTTTAAGCACTAAAAAGGCACATTTTACTTAGTTAAGAAAAGTATGCTTCTGGAGGTACAAAAAAGGCACTAAAAAGGTACTCTTGTTGAAAATACTTCTTTCAGAAAAATGTAAGTTTTTTGCCAAAAGCAGTACAAAATAAGCACAATTTAACTTACATTTGTTTGTAAACTAAAGGAGCACTAAAAAAGTACAATTTGAATTGTCAAAGATAAGTATGCTTCTTGAGGTACACTTTAAGCACTAAAAAGGCACATTTTACTTAGTAACAAGTTAGTTAAGAAAAGTATGCTTCTGGAGGTACAAAAAAGGCACTAAAAAGGTACTTTTACTGAAAATACTTCTTTCAGAAATAAATGTAAGTTTTTTGCCAAAAGCAGTACAAAATAAGCACAATTTAACTTACATTTTCTTTTGTAAACTGCAGGAGCACTAAAGTACAATTTGAATAGTCTAAGATAAGTATACTTCTTGAGGTACACTTTAAGCACTAAAAAGGCACATTTTACTTAGTTAAGATAAGTATGCTTCTTGAGGTACACTTTAAGCACTAAAAAGGCACATTTTAATTAGTTAAGAAAAGTATGCTTCTGGAGGTACAAAAAAAGTACTAAAAAGGTACTTTTACTGAAAATACTTCTTTCATAAAAAAATGTAAGTTTTTTGCCAAAAGCAGTACAAATAAGCACAATTTAACTTACATTTATTGTAAACTAAAGGAGCACTAAAAAGTACAATTTGAATAGTCTAAGATAAGTATGCTTCTTGAGGCACACTTTAAGCACTAAAAGGCACATTTTACTATGTCTAAGATACCTATATGCTTCTGGAGGTACAAAAAAAGTACTTTAAAAGCATACTCCTGGAGGCATGTAAAAGGTACTAAAAAGCATACTTCTAGAAGCACAGAAAAAGTACTGAAAAAGCATACTTAAATAACTTTTGGAAGCATGGAAAAAGTACTAAAAAAGCATACTTTTGGGAGTATGGAAAAAGTACAAAAAAAGCATACTTCTGGAAGCATAGAAAAAGTACTGAGAAAGCATACTTAAAGTACTTTAGGAAACATGGAAAAAGTACTGAAAAAGCATACTTCGGTGAGCACATAAAAGGTACTAAAAAGGCATACTTTTGGAAGCATAGAAAAAGTACTGAAAAGGCATACTTTAAGTACTTTTGGAAGCATGGAAAAAGTACTAAAAAAGCATACTTTTGGAAGCATGGAAAAAAGTACAGAAAAAGCATACTTTCAGAAGCATAGAAAAAGCACTAAAAAAGCATACTTTAAGCAGATACAAAAAGTACTACAGAAAAATGAAAAGATATATCTAAAAAAGATATGTATGTGGAATATGAAGGTTCCTGGTAGCATATTTTGCAGAATAAACACTGTATTTTGTTATGTGTGTGATGCTGAACTGAATTAAAGACCATAAGGTGAAAGAATTGGGTGTAAATAGGAAAGTATGAATGTGCTATCACATATCATTCAAAAGTAAGAATAATGTAAACGCTTTTACAGACAGATAAACGGACAAGCTTACCATGCTATACTTTGACGTTAACATATAATTATACATACTGTATATACATACATACTGTTTATACATTTATTATATCCTTATGGGTATGTCTATGTTAAAACTCTATAATAAAAAAAAGTGTGAAATTGAAATGATGAATCGTGCGATCCACATTTACACAAATAAACCATAAACCGCTAAAGGTGGTAAGGCCGGATTGCGAAGTGTTTGTATTAGATGAAATATTCATTTTTGGGCAGACAGAAAGGTCAAAGGTAATTAATAGTGTTGTGCAATGAAAAAAAAACTATGGTCATAAGGAATCTAAATGTGAAATATCAAAGCCCTACCCCTTATTGTTCAAAAGTAGGTCAAAGGTCAATGTCAAGGTCACTAGGTCAAAAGTCATCATATCAAATGAAAGGTCTGGTCATGAGGAATCTACATATGAAATATCAAAACCCTACCTCTTATAGTTTAAAAGTAGGTCAAAGGTCAATGTCAAGGTCACTAGGTCAAAAGTCACAATATCAAATTAAAATTCTGGTCATGGGGAATCTATATGTGAAAAATATCAAAACCCTACCTCTTATACTTCAAAAGTAGGTCAAAGGTCAATGTCAAGGTCACTAGGTCAAGTCATCATATCAAATGAAAGGTCTGGTCATGAGGAATCTACATATGAAATATCAAAACCCTACCTCTTATAGTTTAAAAGTAGGTCAAAGGTCAATGTCAAGGTCACTAGGTCAAAAGTCACAATATCAAATTAAAATTCTGGTCATGGGGAATCTATATGTGAAAAATATCAAAATCCTACCTCTTATAGTTTCAAACTCAAAGTAGGTCAAAGGTCAATGTCAATGCGTCAAAACTCATGATATCAAATGAAAGGACTGGTCATAAAGATTCTGCATGTCATGATGTGAAATTTCAAAGCCATAGCCTCTATAGTTCATGAGATATAGCCCAGATTATTTATTTTTAAAAGTAGGTCAATCTCAAAGGTCAAGGTCACAAGGTCAAAACTTTTAGTATCAATGGAAAGGTATTGTCACAATGAATACACATGTGAAATATCAAAGCCCTATCCCTTACTATTCAAAAGTTATGGCTAAGGTTAAAGTTTTTGCGAATCTTCGATTACGGGGGCATGAAAAAACGAACCTGCCTTTCGGATCACTTGGGAAAAATAGACCCGGGGGAGGGGAAACAAATACTTTTTCAATTGTGGCCTAATAATCCAAACACAACATTGTATATTTCCCCATTGTCAACGTACCCTGGGAACCCAAAAAATTTTAAATAGGACTCAAAATCTTCATGACATTTTCAAATTTTGTAAAATCTATCACAATCATTAATCAAAAGTAAATAAGTACCTCTACAAAGAATCTTCATGAAAATAAATTACTTACATACATGTACAAGTATATAAAAGTATAATTATACAAGTTATGTTTATATACATCAGTTTACTGATACAGTTTATGGACTGCCTATATTTATAATGAGTTTGATAAAATCTATATATTTTCCTAATGGTTGTCATTTATTGACATAATATATGTTCTTCAGCAAAGTAATATTTTTTAAGGCAGCACGTATTTTGCTCAAAGTATCTTCACATCTTTGTAGGTTCCATTCTTTATCATCTAGCATATATGCCACTTCTCTTCCTTGGGTTTCAAAATACCAAATCTTGAGAAACTTCTTACTCCGACCTCTGTAATATACATAATAATTTATGTATTCATTTTAAAAATACCTAGAGAAGTATTTGTTTTGATTTAGTGTCAAAAGACATCATTTGTGAATGACTTGCTTTCTGTGGATGATAACTAATCAACTTGATATGGTAGGGTCCCTCTATCTGCTTGTTTCTAAGTGTTCCAACAATCTGATTTATGTGTATACAACTACTACATCTCTGTAACAACTTCAGGGACTCTTATACAATGTATATACACATGAATCAGATGTGAAGCAATTTAATCTTTTGTGATTGTCAATGAACAGTTCACACTCCATGCACAATGATCAGATGATAATGTTGACTTGAAAAAAATGTGAAAATCAAATCAATTAATACAGGTAAAAGCAAGAATTAATTCATGATAACATGAAATAAGGTTACTATAAACATGATTGATGCTAGAAAGTAATTTTCACACTTGGTATCTTTTGACATTTTTTTTTTAAATCTCTTAGAATGAAATAAATCAATAGAACACATGATAAAAATAAGGATATCAGTTATGTTTCAGTGTTTGCTTACATTATTGTGAGTATGTTATCAGCTAACAGATTTGGTTGATGTTGGACTTGCATGATCTGTCTTGTGCTCCAGGCCTAGCACATTTCTTCTCCGAGCCCATGTACCTTAAATAACATTAAAAATTTGAATTAAATTGAACAGCTGACTGATATTTATAATCTGAAAAGCTCAATATATTCATTCACATTATAGTAAATTACCTGAAATCATCACGTCCATTAGAAGGATTTTAATACAAAATGCATTATGTATCGGTACCAATGCATCTTTTTCATGTTCATAGAATAAATGTCTCAATAATTACAATTTCAAGAATTTGTGTTATGTTACAGGTATGAACACACAGCAATTGTGTTATCATGTTTATCGTACATGCAATAAGGGTCAGTCCTTGATTTTATAAAATTTAATTCAAAAAAAAAATTTTATTCACCAGTCATTTATAGTATTATAGCATACCTTTCATTTAGATGTCATATTACAGGATACATGACACCATTCTTTGTGACTCAAAAATAAGAGCGGGAGTCTGTACTACGTAACTGTAAAGTGTAATGTTCATCTCTATACATGTACGTTTGGAATGGACATATCATCATCATCATCATTATCATCATCATCATCACGAAAAGTGTAGGCAATGGCCTGCTAAAAAGAAAAGAAAAATAAATTCTTCAAACTGCATTATTAAACACATGAGTATACTGCTAACAACTTACAAGGCTAAGGCATGAAAGTTATGTTTAGATCATATCTTATTACAATAAACATGGTGCATGTACAATGTACATACCCGGTAGAATAATGATCATTGTAAAGTTGAATTAACTTATAATCAATCATTACATTTACATGTACATAATTTGCTTTCCAAACTTTAAAGTGTATGAATACATGTATCATACATATAATAATTAGAAGTAAGTATACGTCATGAAACATCTTTAACAATTTGCGATGTCACGCTAAAATTATCAGAAACATCCCTATCTAAAACAATTTTCTGTCACCGTGAGCATAGTATTACAAGTCTATTGGTCGTATGTACATATAACTTACACCGTAATTGACCCTTCCGAACGCGGGAAAAATTTTAGAAATTCCATGACGTCACAATGCAATTTCGATGTTTGACCGAGGTTCGAAGCATATTTGTCCGAGGTAAAAGCATTGTGACGTCACGAAATTTTGAAATTTTTTCCCGCGGTCGGAAGGGTCAATTAGTTACAAGCGTTTGAGATTTATCCTCCGATATAAATTTTAATCAGAACATTTGCTGACAAAGAAGAGAAATGTTCAATTTTCGAATTTCTGAAGTGAGCTGCTCGGTCAGGATCTGGGGGAGGGTTGGGGTGTATTAAATCTCAGACCTGGCCCGCATGTTACTCTTTTTTTTTTTTTAAATTATTGACCCCTTTGACTTTGAATGACTGACTGAAGTTACTGAACCATTCCTCAGATAAACCACAGCTACCCACACCTCAGCATCTGTGGCGGATCCAGCGCCCCCTTTGCTGGGGGTCAAGGGTCGAATTTTGACTAATTTTACTGAAAATGGGCCAAACTATAGGGTTTTTTTTTCAAAATTTGGGAAAATTTTGGGTCAGTGCCGGGGGCGGACGCCCCCTCCGCATACCCCCTGAATCCGCCACTGAGCATGTAGCAACTCGGCCTAACCCGGCCCCGCTTACAATTATACAGACTGAGAAGATCTGCGCCTGATATATTGTGGTAGCCTGAATTTAAGCCAATTTTAGGCTCGATTGTAAATGACGTTCAACAAGCACGCATGCATCATGCCATACTGTACTGGTGTTGGAACAGTTTCCAGACGATTTTGAAGGTTTTTCGGGGATAACTCCTCCGTCCATCAATGGAAAAAAATCAAATTTCACTCAAATAATGCTATGCCCTTCCCACAGATACTCATGTTGAAAGAAAATATTAAATCTCTCAAGAAATATGGTTTCTAGACCGATTTTATGACCCTATATTTTGGCCATTTTTCGCAAATCACTGGAACAGTTTCCGGACACCTGGTTTTAAATCTGTCAATCTCAATCAATTTCAGCCCAAACTGGATGAGTTTTGGATATTGCTTTCTTCAATCTTTTCTACAAATGACTGTGTAAAAATAATTTTGAAAATAGAACCAAAACTTCTCAAATCACGTGTATTAAAATAGTATGTTTCTTGGTGACTTCCCCCAGTGCGCGATATTTAACGGGGCAGAAAGAGGTAAAAAGGTGGTGTGATAAAAGCATCTTAGATGCAAAATTTTGTTTATATGATTCGTGATTTGAATTCTGCATTTAAAAATCTACAAAATTGTCACAAAATTTTGAAAATAATTTCTTTCAAAGTACTTGAAAAGGGCGAGTGTCCGGAAACTGTTACTGTCCGGAAACTGTTCCGACACCAGTACAGTACTGTGCAGTACAGCTGTGGCCTATATGCACGAGTGACGAGACGTTCGGCGTCACTCGATCTTCACGATCATACATTATAAACTCACCTAAATATCAATAAACCATACTTACCTATTTTAAACTGAATATGCCTTTCTGTTGTTGTTCTTTAATGGTCAAATACAGGCTAATTACCGGCAAAATATTGTCGAACTTCTTCCTCGTGTTTATTTTGAAAAAGAAAGCGTGCATCGTTCGGAAAGAAGCGGTATTTTTCTTTCACTAACACTAGTAAGGTGCGAGACATTCCGAGTGTTCTTGGTTGTGATTGGCTGATATTTTTTCTATTTTGAAATCGAAATTTTATACTTCTCCCGCTCAGTTTTTTTTTTATATTCGATCCTCTCGATATTTTCACAATTTTGACGAATTGATATTTTAACATGTTTATTCCCAAATCAGCAGTTCGATCTGAACCCCCCCCCCCCCCAGCAGTTAGAAGTAAAAATAAATATTTTCATATGATACGGGGGGAAAATGATACGGCTAATTGAAAAAAATAACGGAAGCATACTTTCAGCACTTTTCATCTTCATTTTTAAAATTTGGAAAAAAGGTCACGAAGTATACTTTAAGTACTTTTCATTATTTTCAGCTAGATCATGGTCTCACGAAGCACACTTTAAGCATAATTTTACTTGGTGCTAAAATATCACGTGTCGTGTAGAAGCACACTTTAAGCATTTTTCATCTTAATTAAACTAGGAAAAGTCTACTTTAAGTACTTTTTGATATTGATTTTTTAAGAAAAAGTACACTTTCAGCATATTTCATCTTTGGTCATCATTTCGAAAAGCTCACTTTAAGCACTTTCAGAAACATTAAAAAAATCAACTTATTCTGAGAAGCATAAAAAGAGCACACTTTAAGTATAGAAAAAGTACAATGAAAAAAATCTAAGTTTTTAAGAAGTACACTTTAAGTACATTTTATTTTTTTGAAAGTTTGAAAAGTACACTTTAAGCACAAAAAAGGTATGCTTAAAGCATACTTCGTGCATGGATGATTTCTGTAAGGGTAGTCCTGTTTGAAAATTGACCTTTCTTCTTGAAAGGGTCATGTAGAATATCCGGCTAGCCATCATTTTGAACTTTATCGTCCTGTTTCAGCTATAGTAGTCCATCTGTCTTTAAAACTTCCATAAACTGGATGGTCCGGTGTTATAGCTACAATCAGGATATGTTTGACATACCTTTATTTTGAAATTTGAAGAGCTTTACATGCAGACGCGTTCATTAAGCAAAGCCTTCCCCCCTTTTTTTTTGCAAATGTATAGGACAAAAGTGACAAAAGCATTACAGACACCCTTTCGCTACAATTATAACGAATGTTATAATTGCAATAGAATAGAAGTTTATGGTTCTTCAAAATTTCAAGCTGATTGCCATCGTGATGTCACCAATTTTCCTCTTTAGACGTTAAGATCCCACAAGTAACACAAAATCAACAGATATGTATATTTGTTTTTTCCCCATGAATGAATTCAGCTTTTAAAACATGAATGTTAGAAAAAGGAAGGAACTCGTCAGCAGCAACCACAGAAAAGCACCTAAACACCCCTTTGCAAAAACACAGAGTAAACAATCACAACAAGAGACACAAAAGGGAAAAAGAATAATAGATATGACATCAAAACGCCTTACACAAAAGTCTACACTAAAATTCAACAGGTTTCATTAAATCACGAGATTTTAAATTCTTCGTTCGGTAAGCGATTACACGCAAACTTTCTATGAAATGTGTTTTAGCCTTTTATCCATGATCTCTCTCTTTTTTTTGAAATTATAAAAGAAATAAAACCACACTATAACAAAATCATCCTGGCAAATGCAAACTGGTTCAGTTCGGTACAATCAGTTAATTTTTCTAGAAGTCAAACTTTTCCAAATGACGACATTAAAACTATGCAAAAATAACCAATAAAATTTGAATTGTTGTTTTGACACTCTTTAAAAATATACTGGTTGAAAATCTGTGTGGGTAATACATTTTTCCACGTAAAGGATGTACATTTTTGTAAATAATGGTTTGTTAGAACAATTAATGTTACACGAATGATTATCTGCAATTAACATTGGTATGACACCGATCAATCGTTGGCGATGCCTGAGGCGGGCAGGTGCCCGTTACAGTATGCTATATGTCAATGAATGTCTGTCGTGTTTAATCAGAATGGACATCACATTAAAAAAATCATCAAATAAGCATATTCACTTCATTATTATTTCGTTAACTTCTTTAAAGCTTTCATTCTATTTCCTGTATCACAGAATGATTAACACCTTTTTTAGCTCACCTGGCCCAAACAATTCATTTGTGATACTGACAAAGCCACCGAAGTACGATGGCCGTATTGTGTAAAAACTAAAGGCCTTTAATGGTATGAAAATTGTATTCTACTGTTTTGGGTTAAATTTAGTAAATCCATCATAAAGATTAATACCTCTCAAATACAAAACGTCATTTTTAAATTGCACAAAATTGTTACAAAAGTGAACCAAGACTAAGAGAATAAGATCGAGTTTTTGGAGAAGAAACATCTTAGCTAGTACGGGTATCAAATAATGATACAAACAAATACTATCAAATTATGGTTCCAGTATTGAAGCTAATAAAAAAAACTTCCTTAAATGTCCAGACGGCATGAAATTAATCTTTCTAGATCGCATTCCTTCGACAAGATACTAGTAGTATCGCGTATACAGATTGCAGAAAGTGAAAGCGAAGGGGTTATCTTACATCACTGAATGTCAAACTCAAAACCAAAAATCAGAATCGAAATATCACAGTTAATAGGCATACGAATTCTTGAAACAAAAAATGCAAAAATAAAAATGAAGTAGAGAGGATATCCCAATAATGAAAACTGTGGGACAAAGTCTCATGAGACGGGGAAAAGTGGTCAAAGAGACCATAACAATAATAGCTTATCATAGAAAATATAAAGAACAAAACTTCTTCAAAGAGTCTATTGTAAAACTAAAGTTACATTAATTGTTGGTGTCGCCACTCAAACTAAAAAGGTGGTCATGGTTTGCCAAAATATGCAATTATAGAGGCCAGTAAAAGTGAACGTTAAGGACTTATGACTATCAAATTATTAACATAAGAAATTGCATGCAAAAAGGAGACGCTGACTCTCCCCGGTCGCCTGATCCCACTTCGGAATACTGTTTATTCCGGGTTCGCAACTGTTCCAATTGAGATTCTTAGGATTACTGCCCTATCTTCTTGACCTTGAGACTGAATAGCTGATGAGTACTTCTTTGGCGTTTACTACAGATATTGTTTAGAATCTTGCTCATCATATATTCATAATGGATTTCCTCTATTTCGGCTTCAAATACTATTCCTAGGACTTTAATTATTATAATAATATAATCATAACAATAGAACATATATGTCAATTATAACCGTTGTTTAGATTGAGGATCACTGACGAGGGTTAAGTACCCGAAACGTGCATGTCTGGTCCATGCTGCAAATTGACCTGTTCTTAAATGATGCTATTGAATATGAAGATGTTTAACATTTAAAGGCATCGAAATACCGTAACGGTTCTCCCACAAGATAGACAAAAAAGCAAAGCAAGACCTTAATGGAACACGCGAGAGAAAGGGAATAGAGCAATATGCTACCAGTTCCAACTGGACTTCGTCACACAACACCCAAGGCTAAAAATCCCGAACTAACAAAATGCGAAAACAGAGTGGATAAGAAAAACAAAAGATAACGAAATGACAGGAATACCAAACTCAAAACATTATAAAGATAAAAGACCACACAAAAACTGACGAGACTAATATGCAATTGTTGTCCTTGTACTTCTATTAATTGACGTCATTTTTTGTTACATACAAGTGTGTTCCGCTGTGATCGTTGCATAGTCGTCTTACGTATCACAACTTAAGGAGGTATTGAACACTTGGACGCCAAATTCAATTCTTCTCAAAATTTCTGAAATTATATATTTCTTGTCTGTCCTTGATTATGCAAATTTACATTTGATTCTATCCACAGGAAAATTTTCTACGAGACTTTGAAATATGCATTAATCGACGTTTTCGTGAATTTCTTGATGACGTCATAATATTAAAAGTGTCATTCCAGTTCTCGTAAAGCTATCGGAAATTAATTTTGATTTAACTTCCAAAATCTTCATAAATGTATTGCACTTACATATTGAAAAGATAAGATTAATTGTGTTTTCAGCAAAGGCAGGATATTGGAATAAAAGTTGACACTGTCGCTCAAAAAATTAAATTGCGATTTCTAGCCAATTGACTGTAGTTGATACTTAATTATTAGGAATCCTGTGGATGAATCTTTGTCAAAAACTAACAAAATTATCAACAATGTCCAGAAATGATTTCATGATTAAATGAGAAAACTTGAATTTTGGATAAAAATATTACAAAGTTTTATATTTTCTAATTTTTCTTTCGAAAATTGTCCATTTTCAATGAAGTGACATCCGCTTTCCTGTAATGTTAATTTGTCCACGATTTTCACTTTGATGAAGGTTGAATTTTCCATTTTATACATGCAAAGTTTCAATACGATACGTTTGGTATTAATGTTCATATTGCATTTTGAATGCGAAGGTTTGTGACGCCATTTTTCCCGATAACGTCGAAAAGACGTCGTGGTTTGCTCGTGGATAAAACTCCCAGGGTCCACAATCTTGAAAATCGCCATAATTTCTTCAAATGACACCGGAAATTATTCAAACTTCATCAGGATACTCAAATGTGTATATGAATCAGCGTATCAAATGTTTTAAGGAAGTTAAAACTGTACTTTTCCTAGGAAGTGAGAAAAATAATAATGCCGCCGCCATCTTGGTGTTCAAACCCTCCTTAAATATAACATAGCCGTTCGAAATTTACCCAAGGATAATAGATAACATAATAAATATAAGAAGTAAATCAAAAAGTGGTCTCGTTTAAATATTCTTAACAATAAAGGTAAGTCAAAGAAACATCGAATAAGTACCAATCTATTTTCCAGTGTCAAAGTCGAGAAGGTGAGGCAAAATCATTATAATTTCCAATGGAACAGTTGCGAATCCCAGAATAAACAATATTCCGAATTGATACCAGGTACCCGGGGAGAATAAGTGTTTCCTGTTTGCATGCAACATCCGTCGAAATTCCCGTGAAAACTAGTCAAATTCAAAAACTAAAACACAAACGAAGTAAGAAAAGATAACAATAATGAAACAAGGGGATCGATGAAAAAATATATACATGTATTACTATCTATCTATCTTTATCATCTTATTCCTATGACGATTATTCATTATACATCTTTTTCTTTATTTACAGGACAAGGTACAGAGGGACTTTTTGAGCAGTTCTTAAACAATCCTGGCAATTTTGCAAGTAAGTAATCATGCATAATCGATAATAATTATAGATTGATTTGTAAACTGAAATTGGAAGATTATTACTCTGCACTGAGTGTATCAGCCGGGCCAGGTTTCAACAAGATTGGAAATTAGACAAAACAATGATTTTTCTTTCGTGGAAAATGTTTCATTTATAGCATGTAATGTAAGCTAGGGGTAACAAATTGAAATTGTTTATTCACAACCTGATCAGCTGCTTTTGTAGTATTTCAATTCTTCTAATTCTCATTAAACAAAGCTTTTCATCACTGTCCATCACTCTTGTCGAAAAAGATATTAGTAAGGTAATTTAACGAGACTGAAAGAGGCGCCATTAAATGACTTTGGCATCTGATTCGTTTTTACTTTATGAAACATTGATTAAGATTCATCATCCAGTAAACTTTTGTCTAATTCACAGTATTGGAAAATTCTAGACAATAGGGAGTGTTCGACTGACATCACTGAACCCTTGTTAGGAGATTTGAATCACACAATGAGTATCATGAACAAAGTTTAAAATACAAAGATCATTTGTTTTATTTTTTCTAAGGATTCAAATGGGTTATTTATTTGAGCTTCCTCTGTCATATATTAAATGAGACAACATCATATTTCACAAAAATTTCTGTTGTTGTAAATACCGAGATTTCTCAGTAATGAATCATGCATTTAACAGCAGACAATAAACGTCTTTGGCTTCAAAATATCCAGGAAGCTTTGTCAATTATTTTACCTAAACTTCAGAGAAGTACTTATCATTTATTCAGTCTCAAAGTCGAGAAGGTAAGGCAAAATCATTAGAATTTCCATAGGAATAGCAAATCCCAAAATAAAATATATTCCGAAGAAATACCAGGTGCCCGAGAAGTCAACTTCTCCTGTTTGCATGCAACTCCCGTCGAAACATTTCCATGAAAACGGCGATTGTCTCAGTGTACATATTGATGTTAATGTCGGGTAAAGAGGTTTGGTTTGGTGGTGTTGACAGCCATTCGATCAGAATTTAGAATGTCACTAATCATTCTGGAAACATTTATAACTTTGAATCAAATTTTGACCTTACTTTTTCAGATACCGGTTAAAATACAGACTTGTGATGGTGGTGAAGGATAAAACGGAATTTTTAAAGTGCTTGAAGTGGTAGTGGAACCAGATTCTGTTTGTTACCAAGTTTTGCTGGCATTGGTATACATCAGTCCAGCAATGAAACATCTTTAACTTTTGAATTTGTCCTTATTTCTTTATTCTGGAGACACAAATTGCTTACTATGATATGTTATTTTGTAAACAGTTAATTAATATGACTTGTGATTTAGGAAAACAAAATAGATTCAGAGTATAAAATTATATATCACCTCTGGTAGATTGAAGGGAATGTTTATTTCTTTTTCTTTCGGTCTTACATTTGCGTAACTCTTTCTTTCAGATCGGTAGAAGATTTCACATGATTTTGTATTCCATACAATGTATTGTTGTGTGAATTTACAACCCCGTGTCCTGGCCAGAACATTTAAATCTCATAACGAGTATCATGAATAGTGTTTGCCCATGATGATGATACTGCCATATTGGAATACAACTTTCAGACTTTATCCGTTCCTACCATGCAAAACGTTGACATTAAATATTTCATAAATATATTCAGAAGAAATTTCGTACCTAAACTTCTGACTGCTCATTTAGAATATCATATTGTTTGTAATTCTCACCAAGGCAGAGATGTGAAAACATCAGAAAATTTGTTAAAGTAGAACAATTCTAGCATACAATAGATGAATAAAGTCCGAGAGTTGTATAATCCAACAAGGGAGATAACTCTAGCATATTTGCAGGAAATACGTTACGTGAGAACATACTATAGAGCTTGAAAAAAAAGAACATTTGATCAAATTTGTTTTCCTGGTCTTGGAGATCCTCCTTATACTATTGACCCTTCTTTGCTGCTTTAGTCATGACGTCATACTCGCATCTTATGTTCAATAACAACGCTTTTAAGCAATAGGTTACATATGATATTTTTGTATTAAAGCATTGGGATAGTATCATGTGACAAAACATTATGTATGTATCTTTTAGAATTTGCTTATTGGTCACACAACCTACAGACATAGAATTGAATTTCACTTACTAGTAAGCTTTCTGCTTGTTTTGCTTGTTTAGCTGTTATACTGATTATGAAAATATTTTATGATACATTTCTGTACTTTCCTGATTTATCTTACCTCTGCTTCGAAGTTATGTATATTTTGTTAGAAAAGAGTTATTTTATCTGTAATTTATTCTTAATTATCATTCACATTTGTTTAGCGTGTACCCTTTTATGCGACTTCTTTCGTTTTTGCTGTTGATATTTGCTTCTACAAAGACGAAACAATTTATTACGCTCCCACAAAATATGAAAAATGGCGATTAAAAAGGGAAACATTAATTTTTTTATTTTAAACATGTTTTGTGTTGAGGAAGTGATCATTAAGATTAAAGTTTTGACAATTGTGTTCCATGGCATGTATAAATTTTCATTTGATTCTGAGAGGAGGACGGGGCTGGCAAATTGTTTCGTGTCAGGTGATTTATTTCCAACACAGAGTCGCCCAGATTATTTTTTTTCCAGTAATTCAAGGTCAGAACATTTACTTATAACCTCTAAGAATCATAACATGCAAAAAAACAACAACAGCACACACACATACACTGGTTATTTCATATAGTTGACTTTAGTTCTAGTTTCCATTACTTATTTGCAAGATTTTCTGGGCACTACAAAATATATACATGTACATATGATATGCACAATATGTGTATCACCTGCATCTTTTAAATTTAGTTTTCAAAGCGCATGGAGAGAGAGGGGTATACCAAAGAAAAGTTTTGTCAAATCAAACACAAAAAACAGTTATTTAGTATTATACATTACTGTTCCTACAAGACTTGAAGCTTAGCTTATTTGTTTAAAGAAAATACATTTTTGATTTATGCTTGTTGTAATGAAAGCACATTGTTACACAATGCTAAAGAACACAACCTATGTCTCTAAATAACACTTAATAGTAAATGTCATGGAAGCGCGAGCGCAGCGAGCTCGAACATTTTTTTAGTATAGGGCGAGCGCAGCGAACCGAAATTTTTTGTCGTTGTGTCGGTCAGTATGTGGCGAGCGAAGCGAGCCAATTTTTTTTTTTCAATTATAAGAAATGTGTAAAAGAATATTTATTTTCCGCTTTCAAGAGGGTCAAATTATTCATTTCCAACAATTTTTGGGTCAGAATGATTATTTCCAAAAAGTGCCAGCCAGCCAGCCACCCATCCCCTCAGAATCAAATTGTCGTCCCCTTACTTATAAATGAATAAACGTTTTGGGTTTTTTTATAATTTTTTTCCGTTATTGTTTCCTTAAATGAAATCGTAGATTTATTATCTAAGAATATATTTCGAATAATTTAGATCTATACTTTATCAAATTGAACATTGTATTTACCAGAAAGAGTAAACCCGTTTTTCACATCACTAAGCTAGACCAAGTTGAATAATTATCTATAAGGCAAAATAAACATACGGGACTTTCCTATGAATTATGTTCTTTGATGTTAATATCTTATTAGGCGTGATACAGTTTAATTATTCATAATAAAATTCGAAAAAAATATTTCATTCTTCTTTCATATACATGTATCTTCATCTACTGCAATAGCTGATATACCGATTCACAAACTGAAATGTAGAATGTGGAGATCAATGACAATTATAATGCGTTCAAACTTTTTGCTAGTAAGCAACATTCTGAAAACAGATTTATCTAATACCGTGTTTCAAAAAGGCACGTTTCGGACATTTAAAAACTATTTCATGTTCTTCTATGAAAGATACATCGGTTCCACCCGAAGGTTCTCAAATTCATGATAAACCCGAGGCTTGAAACATGAAACATGAAATAGTCTTTTATCGTCCGAAACGTGACTTTTTGGAAGGAAGGTTCTACATCCTTGTTGTCTGTGAAATCAGTGAATGAATATTAAACAAATACCCGAAATCATATTCCAAAAATTGCAGTCAAAAGGCTTTCAAATTCTTTAAAGAATATATAACAGCATTGTCTAACGAGAAAAGAAAATAGGACAAACAGACGGAGGCTATAACACAGCTTCAGAGAAACACGAAGGACAACTTATTTGCACACCGTGCAAATTAGTACAGTTTAATTATATTTAAATGTCATATGATAAATATCAAAGATGTACCTGTCAGTTTTTCAGTCTCAATGCCGAGAAGGCAAGGCAAAATCATTAGAATTTCCACTGGAACGGTTGCGAACCTCGGAAAGAATAACATTCCGAAGTGAGACCAGGTGCCCGGGGAGAGTCAGCATTTCTGATGCAAAACCCGTCGCAGCAGCTGCATGAATCATGATATAATCTTCTCCTGCTTTTGGTGTTTTTGTTTCCTCGTTGATACGATACGCCAGGGCATGTTCCAAATATGAATATTTCATCGTTAGAGCCAGACGGCTTTCAAGTAAGCTACTTGTTCAGGGTTATATCACACAACTACTGAAATCATCATTAAGGAAGTTCTACGGTCGCTACGGGGATATGATAAAAGCATATCAGATCCCCCTTTCAAGAATGATCAGTAACATTCTGCATTGGGATTGAATGGATGTAGTCATCACCAAACAAGAAATACTTACTTGATCTGTACATCAAAATGTACATCGAGACAATCATCGAATTTGACTGGTTTCAATGGAGCTGTTGCGACGGGTGTTGCATGCCATCAGGAGACGCTGACTCTCCCCAGGCACCTGTTCTCACTTCGGAATGCTGTTCGTTCCGGGGTTCGCAGTCATTCCGATGGGAATTCTCACGATTTGGCCTTGCCTTCTCGACTTTGAGACTGAATAACTGTTAGGTACTTCTTTGATGTTTATACATACGATGAGAGCCATAGCATTCAAGTAAGCAGGGAAAAAAGAAGCTTAAAGCTTATTTCAAAAATAGAAACAAGGGAGGAGTTTCACTCATTGGCCAAGGCCGCAAAGGTAGACATAATTACAATCGAAAATGCGTCAGAATAATCCAACGCCATTTATAACGTCGATATGATCCTGCTGTCACCAGACGACACTAGACATGGTACTTGGCCAATCTACAGTCTTGTACCAGCATATTCTTAAGAAATGCACTCTGGATGACTGTGACGGCTGGACTCCTTGGTGTACCCTGTTGAAACTTCTTTAGAAAAGACAGGACCATGACTACCTGTACGCTCTGAGTGTCCTCTGGTGATTTCATCCATGAGCTCGCTACATCCTGCAGAGCACAGACTGTATATCGTTGCCCTTTGTTTTTTATATCTATTTACATATTCATGTGCATTACTTGGGCCCCTTTGTTTTGCTGTTTTGTTTGTGTGGTCCCCTTACAGTGAGGAGATTATTTAAAGTACAATTGTGCTTTCTTCGAGACCTCTAGGTAAGAGGGAACGTGGGAGGTTTTGGTGCATGCAAACCGGATAACAACACCACTTGTTTCTGGCGTAACAGATAGCCGTCCCTTAGAGTAGGCACCCATTGCCGATTAGCCCTGTTGGTTTACGTGTAGTCTTTGTTTTTTATATTTCTATGTCGTATTTGGTCTTCCCCATCCCTTTTTTGTCTCTCGCTGTGGTTTTCGCATGGGAAGTTTTTTTGTTTAATGCTGTGGGTGATGCAAAAAAGCCTTGTTGGAGATCCCCTCCTTTGTTTTCTACTTGCAAGTGGATACTCTATCCCCTTTCAAGATATAATTGTTTTGGTTACAGCCTTAGTTGAAAGAAAGATAACTCTTTCACTTCCCAGAAATCTTTTTGGTTAAAACATCTTCCCGATAGCCCTGTTTTCTTGCGTGTCTATCATAAAGGTTGGACGTATAATTATTGCAATGTCCATGCCAAAGTTATAAATCAAAAAGAAATTTATGAGAAAATAAACAACTAAACAACATCTTAATTTAGAGGTATGCTAAGAAATCTTATTAGCATGATATTAAAGTGACAGTTAAGTACATCATTTACCTTTATAATAAATTATTCATTCATTGTTTAAGGAATTCCTGTATTTAATATCCTGAAAATCATGGTCAACGAAAGGAGCTTGCATCTGTTAGTTAAATTATGTAAAAATTAATTTTCTGCCGGGGATATTGCTCTTTATCTTTTCGGCTTGTAATTTATGAATTTCACAAAACTTACTCATTTTTGTTATGAAAGTTTCATTTTAATGGCAATTTCACTTTATTCAACTAACAGTTGAGCATTGTATAGCGAACGAGGGATATATGATGGCTTAGAAATATCATTTGTGAAATAACGGCATGAAATGAACAATTATTAGCACATTCTCCAATCGAAACAAACTCATAATCCTTTGAAACAAATAGTTGCTTAAAAGCAATGTAGTACTTTAATGTCTCAATCTATATTTCTCTGTTGACTATCTTAGAGCTCGCTAGAAAGAAGTGGTCGGACAATCAATGTTTACATTTTCATAAATTGTTTTCTTGATAATTAATTTTATCGTGTGTAAACACCTGCGTATTACATGTTTTGTGAGATGGCTTCAGCCAGCAAAGCATGGACTGATTTCCGTATGCCTGCTGTTTTTAATATCCATACACATAGTTTTTGGTTTTCCTAGGGCCCATTTCGTCTTACTGTCTTCTTTGTGATGTAACCTGTGTTTTGAGTTTGCACAACAGCTGTACGTCTCGGACGATCTCGGTTAAGAAAGAGGGTTGTGCAAAATCCGAATTATGGCAAAAGTCACTTAGATACAGCGGATACAATTCAAAATAAGCATCGAAAGAACATTGGTCTGTCTCAATTCATTTTTACAAGATTTGTCTTTTATGCTGTATGTCTGCTTTGATGCTCTATGTGAGCGTTGTTGTATGTCCTGAGGACCCATGTTGGTTTTTTTCTTATATTTGATGTTTGTTTCACTCTGTGGGTTGTTCTGCTTTGATGATTGAAGGGTAGTCTTGCTAGAGATCTCTTTCATATTCTCTTGATAGTCTTTGTTGTTGACCGTTGCATACATGTAACCAATGTTTTGTGATAGTTTGCAAACAGCTTGTTTAATACCGAACAATTTTTATATTCCTTAATTAGTAGCTTTTTAGCAATTTCGCGTTTAAGCATATAGATTGAATTACTACTCAAAGATTTTCTTTCACTCCTATGATATTATTTATAGATGACAAAGCCAACTAACGACAGGACTATATTGACATCATTGTACGATTTATTACCGATTTTGTATCCAAAAACTATATGAAATAGTGTTTTTATCTCTTTTTCAAACTTTATGTGTTGGAAAAAGCGCTTAATTAATGTCCATAATATATCATTTTCCGAACAATCAATAAAATAATGGATGTAATCTTCCTTTTCTTGACATTTTAAGCATAAATCTGTATCTGCTATTTTCCATTTATAAAGAAGATATCCGTTAGGTAAGATATGATGTAAAAGCTTCCATCTATACATTCGCTCCTCGTTTTCTACAATATGATTAGTAATAAATTCGAATGCAGATGTTATGATTTCATTTCTCAAGGAATCAAAGTATTTATTCCAATAACTTAGTACGCTATTGTTTGATATTCTTTTTTCAAGAAGTACTTCGTACAGTGTTTTATTGTTTATATGTTTTATGTTATAAAATTCTTTTCGTCTATACGAATAAACTGTTATTTCTTTATCTCTTGAAGTATAATTGAATTTTCTTTTTTCTCTTTTAAGAATTTCTATCCATTGATTTGGTATTGAACTTTTAATTATTTGAATTTCACTTATCCAATTTGTTTTATTCTTTAATCTGTGAAATATATAATTTTCATTTATTTTCCCTTCTTTGTCAATTAAATCATTTATGGTTATAAATTCTGAATCAATCCAGTGTTTGAAAATCAGTGACTTATTTTCAAAAATAATATATTGGTTTCCCCATATAACTTGGTTTTGTATATTTTCATTTTCATACGGTTCGTCAGACTTTATTGTTTTTATCCAAGACATTAGTAAATGTTGATAAAAGTCTGGTATTTTATTTATTTCTGGAATCTTTCTCAAATCTTTTATATTCATTTTAAAGATCAAAAAATCCACCCCAAATTTATTGAAATAAAGTCTTGGTAAGAATGTCCACGACTCATTGTCATCTGAATATATAAAAATGCAAATTGACAAGATGTTTTCTTTGATTGTGTCATTCTGACTGATATTCTTTTGATGAGCTGCTGTTTAAATCTGCATTTTTTACCATAAAATGTTAAATTTACGACTAGCATTAAGATTTTAAAACGCATTGAAGGAAAAGTAGTAGGTAACACCAAATTACTGGACTATGACACTTTCATTTTGTCTTAGCTAATTCATACAATCTATAAATCTTCAAACATCGGTAAAAAATTCAATCAGATTTTAAAATAATTTAGGAAAAGACCTTCTTGACAAACTTGTACTGACACAACGGAAAACCTCTTCAGCATCGCGACAAAAATTGGTAACAGACAAACCAATTCTGAAATAAAGAGAGGGAACAACTCGACACCTGACTTCACCACACAAAATGGATCAACAAGCAATAAAAGCAGTCATAGCGAACAAAAATGAATCATTTATGACAACACATAAATTGAAGAACTTTGTCTTTAAGCTATACAATCACTTGGAATCACGTCAGGATCTTCTTTAACTCATTGGTAACTCAAAGGTACACTTGAACCTTTACTTAGACATATAGACATAACGTCAGACAGTGCATGAATTTATATATTTTCATTTCCATGCTTCGTAAACATCGACGGCGGGTGCGGCTTGCCAACAGGGGATGCTTACTCCTCCCGGGCACCTAGTCCAACCTCTAGCTTGCTAGGGGTCCGTCGATGTGTAAGTTTGTGCTCTATTGTGAGTGCTGTTGGGATTATCGTCAGGATCTTCTTTAACTCATTTGTGTCACACTTATGCCCTTTGCCGTGTGGAGCTCGTAAAAAAGTTCCCCGCGAGGGGTTTGACAGTAAGTGTTTTGAATATACTTCCCTGACATTGTCGCCATAGCACTTTCTATATAGACATAACGTCAGACAGTGCATGAATTTATATATTTTCATTTCCATGCTTCGTAAACATCGACGGCGGGTGCGGCTAGCCAACAGGGGATGCTTACTCCTCCCAGGCACCTGGTCCCACCTCTAGCTTGCTAGGGGTCCGTCGATGTGTAATTTTGTACTCTATTGTGAGTGCTGTTGGGATTATCGTCAGGATCTTCTTTAACTCATTAGTTGCCATCTTGGAGATATGGAAGAGGACTGTCAGTGTTAGAAACTTAATGCTAAGTGAAGTGAAGAGTTAAGTTAAGTGAAGAATGCATCTAACAAGCAGGAGATAATTACTCTCCGAGGACACCTGATCTCATCTCCACTTGAGATTCATGTTTGCTCCTTTCCAGAATATTTTTGTAGGGAATTTTTGACAGTTTTGTTTTGTTTTGTTTTTTGTTTTGTTTTGTTTTGTTTTGTTTTGTTTTGTTTTTTTTTTTTGATTCTGATTTTTCGTTTTGCGTTTGCCTTTCATTCACTGATGCATAGTATAGATGGAAATGACAACGATTCTTTAAAAGTGTTTACAAAATGATAGAAGAAAGCCATTTTCATGTACTAGCTAAGAAAGTGAATCTGCTGGTTTCTGAAAAGGTATGTGCTTGATTAACTTTGAAGGAAAAATACAAAAGCATTAGAATAATTTGCATTCTGTTTCACTGATAGCTTGTATCATTTTTTTAGTGTATCTGTAGTTGCAACGGGTATTTTTCTTTAAACCTTTACCAGAAGTAAAGGTTGGATGAAAAAATATCAAGCCTATACTGGTATTACCGAGAACGGAACTCAAAAAGTACTTTGCTATAAGACAAACTACCTCTTTTCCGTTCGACAGAAACTTTGTCAAGTTTCCTGTCGCAGATTGCTGCTTAAGCCATTTTCATGTACCAGCTTCGAAAGTAAATCTGCTGGTTTCAGAAAAGATATGTGCTTGAGGAAAAATACAAAAGCGTTAGAATGATTTGCATTTTTCGCTGATATCCTTTTATAATTTTTTCCGTGTATATGTAGTTGCAACAGGTATTTTTCTTTAAACCTTTGGATGAAAAATGAATCGCAGGCCTAAATTGGTATTATCGAGAGCAGAACTCAAAAATACTTTGCGATACGACAAACTGCCTCTGTTCTATTCGACAGAAGCTTTTTTGCTTAAATCGTAAACGAATTCCAGTAATGAAAAAAAAACAAACATTTTAATCTTTTTTACTGAATCCGATGTATGTGATCATCGTTATGGTTTGAAATGGTTGTGTTCGATTTTATGTTCGCACCTGGCATTTGTTCAAAGGAAACAAACTAGATAAACAAAACAAATTGAACTTTTTGATTCAATTTTTCTACATTAGAAATTCATATCATCTGTCAAATGACGGAACTTCAGCTGACTGTCCGTGAAACTTGATAATTCATCAATTATAAGCCCTACCTAACGTTCTCTTATTTAGTAGAAGACTTTAATAAGACAATGGGAAATTTAACAAGGAATTACCGCAATGAACTTGGCACGTAACTTGTCACATCTGACGAGGTGTCATATACAGACATAAAACTATAGTACAAAAATTTGGTGCATCGGGAAATTTTTCCATCAAACAAATTGACAGCGGGATCCATATAGTTGTTATTCTCAACTTCTGAAACAATAATAGAGATCCTATACTAGCACCACCCCTCCAATGCTCTTCAAATAACTTTGTTCCATGATTGAACCTACAGGAAATTTTGAGGGGCGCACTCTTTAGAGAGTGGATACACGAAATTCAAAAAATCAAAATAGAAGGTAATACTTAAACAAATTTGGCTGTGTCAGAAAATCACCTTGGCTTGAGGTACCACATTACAATTGGATTGAAATGTTGTTGAAGAAGGTAACGAGTGAAAACACTTCAATATTCTTATTATTTACATTTATTTTCTTTTGCCTTTTTGCATTGTGACGCGATTGAATGTTTCAAGTGTATCAATTACTATCTTTATAGCTCTGTTATCTGAAAAAAGTCTATCTGGGTTTGGTCCTTTATCACTTTGACTACATATATTATTTTGCTATTTTGGAAAATTATAATTTCATCTAAAATATAATCGAAATTAAAGAAGATATTATTTAACCATATTTAACTATGATACTTAATCGACCCTCCAGGAATTTTGGAGCCGTGCACTCTTTAGATAGTAGATGCACGAAATCTAAAAACATCAAATTAGACGGCGCTACTAAAAGAAATATGGCTTCGTCTGAAAACCACTTTGGCTTGAAGTACAACTGAAGCGGATTTACTATCCGAAGCACGTATCTGGTGCACTAAAATTTGTTTGAAGTATACTATAGAAGAAGTACCAATCGTAGTTCATGAGTCAAAGATGCAGTGGAATATGGCATGATTTTACAAGGCAATTGCAAACCCACGAACGAAGGCAGGACCAGGTGCTCGGGAGGAGTGAGCGTCCTCTGATTGCATGCAACACCCACCGCGAATACCAAATAGAAACTTGTCAAATCCAGTAATGCCAAAATAGGTCCTCAGGAATGTCCTCAATCATCCTTGATAGGCAAATGCCGTAAGTGCGCAGTAAGTTCTTTGTAGCGACTACAGAACTTCCTCTGAGACATCTTAAGCCGCTCCTCTAAATAAACTTGAGCAAGCAGCTTACCAGCGAGCCTATTCGCCCTCAACGGGACGTTTGTGATGGTGAAATTAGAATAGTAAGGTTTGTCATAAAAAGAGGTGCTCAATGATCGTTGTCATTGAAAGATAGTAGTAAGTCTACGTAGGAGGATGAAGTGCTGCTCTCAGTTGTTTCTTTGATTTCCGGTTCAAGGGATAGATGGCGCCAAGGTAATCCTGAATTTTTGGATTATTGATGGAGAATACATCATCAATGTATCTGTAAGTCCAGTTGAACTGCGATCCCAGTAAATAAGTAACTAAGTAGCTTCTTTTTGCTGCTTGAAAGTAGAGGCTGTATGAATTCTGCCTTACATCAATAAAGAAATATGTCAGCTAGGAGAGGATGACAGTTTGTGCCCATTGACACTCAACAACAACGAAAATAGTATCTATCAAATATTCCAGCATCTTCCAGCACCTGTCCACCTTCCAGCACCTGTCCTCTCTGAATGTCAGTCGGACTCCCCGGATGATAACATGCATTAGCTCGCTACAGCCGGCAGAGCACAGGTTGTATTACGCATGCCCTCTTTTTATATCCATTTACATATTCATCTGTGTTGCTTGGGCCCCTGCGTTTTGCGGTCTTGTTTGTGTGTGGTCATCTGACAGTGAGGAGGTAGTTTTACACCACAATTGTACGTTCTTCGAGAACTCTGGGTAATCGGAATAGTGGGAGGGTTGTGCGCACGTAATCCAGGATAACCACACCGTCTGCTACTGACGTGGCAGATGGCCGTCCTAAGTCGGCACCGTTTGCCCATTGGTCTCGTTGGTTTATGTGTAGTCATTTGTGTTTTATGTTTTTCTGTCATTTGGCGTTCCTTGTGCTACTGCGTCTCTTTCTGTGCGTGTCTTTTTTGTGTTTTACAGTGGGTGTTTTGGGAGGTTGCTGTTGGTGCTGCAACTAAGTGTTGTTGGAGATCCCCTCTTTTCTTTGATGATGTCGTCTTCAGTGTACTTGTGTTCTGAATATATAATTAGGGGATCTCCAACAACACTCGGTTGCAACACCCACAACAAAACGCCAAAACACCAAATACTAAAAACCCCACAGAGCAGACACGCACAGAAAGAGACGCAGAAGATACAAGGAACGCCAAATCACATAAAAACATAAAATACAAATAACTACACTTAAACAAACGAGACCAATGAATGTTCCTTGAGTGTTCCTTTACAAAATAAGTTTCTAAACGTCATAAAACGAGGCATTTGTATCTGCGATTGCCACTTTTGAGGACGAAAGAATTTTGCATGATGGATACCAACCTATAGTTTTAAGTTTTTGATGAAGTATGAATGTGTACAGTGTGGAAAAATCCACACAAATTCCAATGCTTGCAATGTGGTTGAAAGTCTGATACGGTCGAAAAGCACTTTTGAGGATCCCCATCTGACTGACGTCACTTATGCCGTAGCACAATACTTCTACAGTACATCATTGATGTGAGTGAGAATTGTCGTAAGCAAAATGGAGAGAGAGGCTTTGTGGAACATATCGATGAATCAGCTATGACTCGCTGTTTGTATGTACATATTGTATTCTTGTGCATCTCAGGAATCCAGTCAGTATAAGTATGGTAATTCAAAATCGGATTCATTTGTAGGGATGTCATATGAATGAAACATAGATATGTGGTTGTCTAAAACTTCTGTGATAGAGAACTGAGTTAAGTTGTATGTTTGATTTCCAGGTGACAAACTGAGCCTATATGGTTTGCACACGAAAACCTAGTGGATATGCTTTGTCTGCTTGGAACTATGACCAAGTTTTCATGGAGGTAAACGAGTTCCTCGGAAACACAAGGTCATGAAATATGGACTCGAATCTAGTTTTCACAGATGTTTCAAGCCGATGAACTCTGCGTTCGAAATGTTGATCCAGAAGTTAAAAAGTCCGAACATTTTAACTTTCTGGGTAGATAGTGATGTGGATGGCAACAGACAGAGTCAATGATAGTAATGTGGATAGCAACAGACAGAGTCAATAATGTAAAATTTTAATGAGAATAGCAAACAATAAAATGTTTAATGATTTGATTATTGTGGGTCGTCGTCCAAAGTTGGAACCGGGTGCACATCCGTTTTCTTCTATCAATGTACATGTATATATTTAATGATAAAGATTATTTGTTTGTATAAATGTTCCCATCTGTTTCATCGTTCGCAGCTGTTTGTTGAACTGTTTATTTTTTTTGTCTGATGTTTTTTTTTTGGGGGGGGGGGTAAGGGGGTTGGAGGGGGTTTACAATCTTGTCGGTGTTATCCGCTGTGGTCAATGCACCATATTCTTGTCGGACATATTCCCAATTCTTTTACACTAATCTGTTCAATATAAATTTCGTATTCTTAGAATTTTAAATCTATCACTTTGTATTCTTAGAATTTTACATATATCACTCTGATAATATTATAAACAAAACAAATAAAGGTGGTGCGGTCAGATCACAATCAATTATCGTAAATATAAATATTAATTTCTATTGTTTTCAATGTTGACTTTTTATATTATTGACATATGAAGAGGCCGTACCGACTGACATTAATTGTCAGTTTGCCTTTTGCTTTTTATTGCCTAGTACATTTACCTTTTGTTTTACTTGTTTATTCACCCTCTACTTTTTTTTGCATTTTGTTTATTGTCCTTTATTTTAATTCTACCTACTATTAACTCTGTTTTAAAATCAATGTAAAACTCATATCCTCTATTCCTTCTCAGACATACTTCGAGCTAAAGCAACTACCCACAGACAACTGCTACAATTCACGGTGGTACATATGTAACTAGAATTTTCGGGAAATGCGAGTTTCTTTTCTTAAGAAATTATCAAAATAGATGTAATGGGATAAATTCCTTCGTTGTCCTTTGTTTGTTGCACCTAGTGTGTATGTTCCGCTGTGGTCACTGCCATGTGGTCTTGTTGGAGATTTTACTGATCCGTACAAATTATCACTAAAGTCTTCATTATTCATTCAAAGCGGTACCGGGAATGTTAGATTCAGATGAATGGAATTCAGAACATATGCTTGATAATATTTGACCTCTGTCGTATACATGAGCAATATGTGTAAAGGATGCATAGACAATTGTCCATGTTCACGTGGTATCTGTATATCTTTTGAAGAGAGTTTGTCATTAAACGGAAACATATCAAACATGACAACATCACGGTTTCAACAATGACATCAAAAACTAGTGATGGACGTAAGATCAGCATAGATCAGTTGATATTATCTTTTTCATACAAATGCTAATACTTTTGTCGTGTAAAGCACCTCTGTGACGAAGAGTTAAAATAGCATTTATTTATTCTTCAGTACACAAACACATTTACACATATTCATGGTAGGAAAAACGTGGATTTTCTAATTAATTAAATGTGCACTTTTATAATTTTCTTTAATATTTAAACATTGCATCAAATCATATTATCCATTTAAATTTTAAATTCATGATAAATAAGATACATATTTCGTGTTTTGTTCGTCGGTGATATTCAACTCTTATTGTAATTTTTTGAATAGGTTTTCACTGTTTGCATATCCATTGTTTTTGCTTCAGGATCACTGACGAGGGTTCTTTACCCGACACGTGTATATCTGGTCCATTCTTTAAATTTGACCTGTTTTGATAAATAATGTGATCACTTTGAAGACTTATTATATTTTTCATATGTTTTCAGTATTAAATTACTTCTTATAAAAAGTCGTCGACATTCTGACAGACGAAAAAAGACATCATAAAAGGTATGTCAGCATTCATAGACTTTATTGTATATCACATTCTATCTATCAAGATACCTTTCTCTAAATAACCTGTACTCTTTGCATTTCGATCAGTCGGGAATTAAAAAAAATTACTGTGAATGGGCAAAGTTCGCTCTATCAAAATAATAAAACCTCACCAATGTTGTTTTACTAGGGCGAGTCAATAAGTTTCCAATAGATCGAGACGCAATTTTCACATCTAATTTTTACTAAAAAGTAGTTAACTTGGTACAAAATTTCATGAATATTTGTTCATTGTTTAATTATGTATTTGACGTCAAATATGGCAAAGACAAAGAAAAGTCATGCTTCTCGTTTAAAGTTGAGTACTGTGCTGTAATTTCCTGTATCATAATGGTAAAACAGGACAGTCCTAGATTCACGCTGAGAAAGACTATCATTATGGGTCTTATTCACTATGTACGAATCAAATTCTGGATTACGGAATTAAAACGGTATGCAACGACTTTAGAAGACGAGGCCTAGTCTGGACGTCCCCTGGATGCCACCGATGAAAAAAAAATGTGTTTGCAAGGTCTGTGATCTGGTCTACTTAGGTAATTCAGGTATTCTCCATGACCGTATAGGAATGTGCAAGCTTACCGTGCGTTACGTACCGAAATCTCTCAACGGGGAGCAAATAGGAACCGTTAGTGTGCAGCGCAATATTGAAGCGTTTCAGGTCAACTTGCTGTCTCTTTTTGCTTTGTATTTGACTGATGAGATATGATTTCATTAGGGCAGAACGCTTAGAGCCCTAAGTGTGTAGGATATGGGTCTCCAAGGCCCAAAAAGTTCAAGATACACTCATCTTCATGCAAGGTGACGGCCACTGGGATTCAAAAGGCATTATCATGTTGGACCTCTTACACTAGCTTGAAAAATTGACGTTATTCTGTAGAGTGAAACGGGTATCAGCTAGTACTGCACCCTGTCTACTCCCCAGACCTTACACCCAGCGACTTCTTTCTGATCCCATAGTTGAAAAAGATATCCATAGACGTCATTTGTGATGTGTATCCTCGTACCTTGAAATGCCAACTTCTGTGCTAGTTTTTAAATTGAATTTGTTTTCAATGAATAGAAAGCTATAAATTCGAAACAAGTGATATTTTTTAAACAGAAGAAACATTATAAAGATACTTAATAGTCATTTTCGTTATTCGTCATTGTTTGTTGAAGACAAAGAAGGCAAAGTTAAGGTGATTTGCCTTCAATCATACATATACTTAATTTCATTACATCAAGTTTTGGTTCAGGCCTTTTTGAATGAGGGACTACGTGACATTTAGGTTAGTTTTGACCGTGTTTTTACTTTTTGTGGTATTCTTGAAGTAAAATAGCAGGGAAGTAATCTATCTTTATATAAACCTTTAAATAGAAGCAATGTTTCGTCATAAAAGTTGACAAACATTGGTTAAACAATATTTTAATTTCAATTATTATTTTCTGTTTACATCTACGATTTTCAATGCATTTCCTTGTGAAAACTGAAACAAAATTCTTAATTCTTACTTAAACACTGAAACAAAATTCATAATTCATACTTAGATAGTTATTCACGATTTATGACATAAACGAAAATTCTAAGCATTGGAACCAAGATTTCAATATGAAATAAAAGGATAACTTCTATAGATCTTTTGTTTTAAGATTCAAATATTTTGTTCTTATGTATTTTATAAGGTGGAATATCAGTCGTCCCCAACTATAGAAATATTTCAACTATTTGAAAATTTTCTCCGCAAACAGATTGTCTGTCAAATATTTTTTATTTGAAACTTCATATCTTGGATATGTATTCTTATCTATTATCATTTTTTAATTATTATTTTTCCTTTTTCTAGATTGGCTATTTTGTAATTCCTGCATATATTACTATCGACACGAGGCGCCTAGCGTTACGTTACAATGTTTACAAGATGTATTAAGTGATTTGTAGCGCTTGTATAGTACGCTGTCAATAAAGTTGTTCTTTTACGTTTTCTACGTGACGGATCTTCCCCTTGACGTTACTGCCGTGACATTACCTTTTTTTCCTCGTGCCTCCGATATCAAAAATCTTATATCCTCCTTTCTCGGATATATATGTTATATCATTCAGGAATTTTAATTTACACGGGGTAAAAAGACTTTTGATTTATTAGGTAAGAACATTATATTTTATTTCAGACTTTACAAACAAATACCTTTTTCAAAAGTTAAAAAATATTTGAATAGAAAGAATATTGCTTTTCTAAATCATGTTCATCAAATACGAGCCATTCAAAAATTGTGCCTCTTTTGCATTAAATTTATCACGAATCATTAAATCTTATGCAAAAAGCTTTCGTCAGGTAAACCGATTTTGAGATAACGTTTTTCATTTTTTAATATATATGATGTGTCAATGGACCACAAGCTGGTTCTCATGGCAACGGATTCAAATTTCGATTTCAAAGATCATTGGTATGGAATTATGGGTAACTATTAACAAGACTTTAAAAAAACTACATTATGCAGATTATCACGGAATTAAATTTAATGATTAAACAAAAAAATCTAGACATTCGAAAGGTCAGGTCGAAAGATTAAAGAACATGTGAGTTATGGGCATCCTACATTATTTTAAGTATTTGTAAATAACAAAGTGTCTCTGATATTAAAGTTTTAATTAAAACAAGAATTTTTGTAATTTAATCATCGTTTATGAAAATATGAATTTCTAAACAAATTTGGTCAAAGATCAGTGATAATGGCTTATGGATGCATATTAAGTTATGTGAAATGATAATGAATCAACGACGTGCTATTCATATCAATGTTTGGAAGTTTTGAAATGTTTTTAAATACATTCATCTTGATGTTCATACGTTTACACTCAATATTTATATCGCTCGTTTTTTTTAGGAGAGGGGGTGTACTATTTCTATTTCTCAATTTACTTAATTCATTTATTATTTGAATTAAGAGGGTACATCAACATATTTTTACTCAAGCACAACACTTTTTTCTACCAAATTTGAGGATTATCATTATCATTAAAGACATAAATCCTTCACATTCCCTACATTTTATTCATCGTAAGGGAGATAACTAATCTGGTCACGACTTTATACTATATAGATAATTAGAGCCATTTTAAGTCCTTATGAGCAATCTGCGGTATAAATTTGTGGTTTTCTCAGTAATAAACTACTAGTGACGTCTCCAGTCATTATTGATGCATTCCCGTAGAACTTCCTCACCAATTAAGCCATTGTATTTTTGTTTTCATAATAATAAAAAAACAACTGTTTTTCTGCATTTTTATATTTTGTATATTGTCTTCGGGCTATTGTAATTATGCATATATTTTGAAGTGCAGTGGTCAAGACCAACAATATTGACCCCAGGATATGGACGTTTATTGATAAAGAACAAACATGATACTGTTACTCAAAAAATGACTGTACCATGGACAGGAAAACTCAGATTTCGGCCCCTGTTTCGTCTCCATGTTTTGTAGTGATATATCAATATTTGCCTTGTCGTTATAAGGTTTGTCATTAGGCAAACTATTTTCTTGTTTAATTATGGAGAGAGTGCGGAAAACTAAGAATGTATCTCTGAAATTAGATCTTGTCAAATTAGAACGGGTTTTTTTTTCAATAAAAGAACGGATTAGATGCTATCCACATTCATGTTTCATGATATTATTGTGGTGTTTTAGGTAGGTATCCAAGTAACAATGTCAGGTGACATTCGTCATGTACTTTGCCATAAAATAGTATCACATCGGACATTTATAAACTCAATTAGCCTAAATCTGCCCTTATAGAGAAAAGACAGGTTGATATATTAATTGCGAGTAATTAAGTACCTAATGATGCAGGTACATTTGGAATGTTACCTGAGGAAGGTAATCTTTGCGTAACTTTTTTTAGAAAAAGGTCACGACCCTACGTCTGTACGCTGCACAAAGGCTAATTGTGTAATCAATGTTAGAATTATGACTGTATATACTCATGTAGGACCATATAACGATCTGGCATGACACGTCTCGTGGTCATTTACACCATTGTTGGTTATGGTATGTCAATTGTGCACGCCCTCTGACCAGTGGACGTTATCTCATCAATGACTTTATGTAAGACATTGACTTCTCACCTCCTCCTACTAAATCAGACAATGACACAGAAAAAAACTTAATTACCACCATAACAAAAAAAAAAAAAAAGAAGGATGAATTGTTCAAATTTTGCTTCTTGGGAAAAGGCCAACCTACCCTCCTATCCTTAATTTAGATTTAAGAATCTAAAGACGGGAAGTACTGTTGAGCAAGTCAAAGTGTCTCTATGTGTTTTCGAGGTGTGGATCAGAACTTCCCTGAATTGTGAATCATTTAACATTAAGTACAAATAGGTTAACTTCAAAATTCGAAATCTATACACCGAGGATCAACATACAGTATACATGTATTAGAAAGAGCCAATAGGTAAATTTCGAAATTTGACAGCCTGCCCGTACAATTTAAAGAATTCAAGACATTTATCTCAGGAGAATGAGTAAGATAAAAGGACCATGAAGATTTAAACTATGAATTTAATGTAAAATAGGAATATATCATACTTTTTCTATTAGTCTTTAGAAAACATAAAACAGCCTTCGGAAAAATTCCAGGGACAGTCTGATTCCCTTGAATTTACTTTATACTTCAACGACATTCCATTCTTCATTTAGTACTGATATGATAATTAAACGTAGATGAAGTCAGAACAATTCATAGCATTTTTAATGCTGTTTCATGTGATGTTTAAAAGTTTCCGGCATCTAATAAGTGACACAGGGCTTTGTAAATTACACCAATTTACCATCCATAAATCAAGAATAAATTACTAGAATCCTTACTCACGTTCCAGTGCAAGCGGTTTTTTTTTTATTCGGTGGCGCTACCTACATTTTTGTGATATTCTAATGTTAATTTGAATGTTTTCCGTTGTCTTTGTTTCGTGTATGATGAGCCTGGCACTTTTTTCTCTAATCACGGGTGGGTATCTCTCAATAGATGGGTAGGTTGCTAGCTACTTAAGCCAGATGGACGTATCCAAAATCATTTTAAGTTAGCCCTCCCCCTTCCCCGGTGGAAGACTGTATCATATCGTGTATAAAAATTAATTTTTAAGTTAAAACCTTTTAATTTTTCTTTAGTCTTTTTTATGGATATATGAAAACAGTTTCTCCAGTCGATAAATTTGTTAAGGGTTTTGTTTTTTTCGGACTCAACCCCAATTTTTTTTTTTTTTTTTTTTCATTTTTTATTTATTTATTTTTTTTTTTTTTTAGTCTGAGGCCCAGGTTCAACATAAATGCCAATATTTAGCGAATACACGCTAAGTGAACTGATCAGTGTAATCAAAGTTACATGTTTATCTTATTACTTTCGGACACCTGGTCTTACATACGGTCACCTAGACGTCTAATGGTGTCGTTTTCTGTATTGCATTGTCATACGTCGTTCAGTATCATATTTTCATGTAATTATAATCGCATTGAAAATTTTGAGCTCGTATCTCATCTTCAAACAGGTATTTAGTCGGATTTGAGAATATAGTTTTATAATTATACTTAATGTCCATACTTGTACTTGAATTTATGACTGACCATGAAACACTCTTTTACAGGTGATTTCAACGGATATACTGTCATAAAATGAGTCAAGTTGCCACAGTTATATTTCTATTATTTTCTGGAATAAACCTTTTATGTAAGTATCAATTTATCTTAATATAGATATACGTCATTTACCAGTAATAACTATAGAATTTTTAAATCAAATCATTTGCTAACACCAAAATAAATTTCGCTATTTTACCTCACCTGAGATAACTGTGTCTTGCCATAGTGTTTATTGTCATCGCCCATGCATCCAAATGTTATTTGTGTGTACTGTTGCATTTTCAACTTCTCTTCTAAAACTTCTAAAACTTTTTGATTACTCGAACTTCGTTTAAGCAGACTTATATTATACGTTTAGTCTGGAAATCAGCAATTTTCAGGTACAGGTAACTTTCCACTTTTAGTTTTGATATACATTGTATATTTCTTTTCGAAATATATTTTTATATATTTCAAATCTCTTTTTTTTCATCTGACACTGTCTAGAATTTTCATGGTCAGCATTTGAAATAATCCCTATTAAACATACTTTTGTGTCACCATATTTCTTCCAAGATTTAGTTTAATTAAGATGGTATTTATTTCGAAATCATGACATATAAATAACATATAGACATTACAGGATTGGGAAACAAGTAAAAAAAAATACTTATATTAATTCCGTTCCTGGTGGGTTATGCTGTTACATGGACATATCATATTTAGAATTAAGAAATACCAAGATTTATACCTAGATTTATAGATTTCCTAGAACTATATAGAGTGATTAGGGCTACCCAAGACAATGCCTTAGCAATGAGAAAGCACCGAATAGCCAGGGATATATCAAATTTATGATACACAAGCATACAGAATTTGTATAAAAGCAATGGACTGAAGTTATCTGGAAAATATTCAACTTTGGGACTAAAATATCCATAATTCTGCTGTAAAGCCCCTGTCACACCTTCACGTTCTGGCATGGCGTTCGCACTACGACCGCCAAAATTGTACGAAACGTGGCGTGAACGTAGTAAGGACGCGGGGAACGTAGTAAGAACTCGCTGATACGTATTGAGGTCGTAGTAAGGACGCCGACGAACGTGCCCGTACGCCGAGCCACCACGACCGTTTTGAACTGTTCAAAACAGTCGTAGTGAGGACGCGGTGATGACAGAACGTGTTAAGGTCTACTTGCGAACGTATTGAGAACTTCATGGACGTATTAGAAACGGGTCACTAACGTAGTAGGGTCGTAGTACGGACGGCTAAAACTTTTACATATAACCATATGGAGATCGTCACGTCTCTGCCGTCCTTACCACGTTCTTGGTTTTAGAGGTCGAAAAAATCAAAATAGACCTCGTACAAACAATTTATCCTTTGAACGTGTTATGATCGTAGCGTGAACGCAGTAAGGACTTAGAGAACGTAGTAAGCACGCCGTACTATCGTAACACAGACGCCTTCGTCGTAGTGTGAACTTGGGGCCGATCGTAGTGCGAACTTGACTAAACGTATTAAAGACGGGAAGGACGTGCTACTAACGTGTTACGGACGCTAAAGGTCGTGTTGCGCACGTACTGGAGTCGTCAATTATTGTTTCGGAGAGCCCTTCTGGGTGAAAAATGCCACGTTCTCACTACGTTCATGAAAAATTTCAAGGACTTCAAGGACGTAGTAAGAACGTCTCGAGAGAACGTGTAGGTGTGACAGGGGCTTAACGAAGGTGACGCAGCAAATATCATTCAATTCTTGCGGCTGTAAATATAAATCCCTAGAAGCACTCTCGAAAATTCTACATTTAGACCATATTTGGAGATAGTCAAAGAGAGAGTATAGCGAGTTCTAGGCGGTGACCCCTTTTTAAAAAATCAACCTTCTCTTCAAAAACTACTGCATGGATCGACACAGTGATGTCTATGCTCCGGTACTTTTTCTTTCTAGGGAAGTACATCCTCTCTCTGAAACTTGGTGTAAATAAAGAACTTTGTAGCCTCTGCCGAGATAAATGATATAAGTGAAAAAGAAGGTTTCGTTCCCAAATGATATTTTGATTCGGCTACTAATTGACTATGATTTGATATATTCAAGTACAATACACATATGATTACTAGTAGTTTGATTTCAAATGTATTCAAATTTCAGCTGCACAGCCATTTTTCGGAGGTCCAGGCTTTGATGGTTTCCCCAGAGGACCCTTCGGTGGTGACTTAGGACCGAGAACTTTTGGAATTGGTGGAGACTTTGGTCCCCCTACAATTCGTCGTTTAGGAGGACGGTTTCCCGAATTCGGGGCAGATTTTGGCGGTATCGGCGGAGGAATAAGAGGAGGCGGTCCTCTCCTCGGAGGTGTTGATGGACAAAGGTTTGGTTTTAATGGCGACAATGCTCTTGGAGTAGGTGGGCCTCGTTTTGATGTTTTAAGAAGAGGTAGATTCGGGTTTGACGATACAACTTTAGGGACAGGATTTGGAAGAAGGGTAGGGGGAGGAGGACTAGGAACACGGTTTATTCCAGGGGAAAGAATCGGAGCAGGAGGATTCGGAGCGGGTAATGCCATAGCACCAAGAAGGCTGGGCACAACTCGCACCATCACCAGAGGCAATGCTTTAGACGTACCACGTAGCACTGTCCTTGGCGGTCTAGGGACGGATTCCGCAGGGTCATTTACGGACCCAATCACCGGGAGAAGAGTTAGAGTACTCTCTAATAACGACGCCAGTACAGTAGTATCACGGAGAGCAGCAGGGACCGCTGGTGGTGCAACAAGAACTGGTACCATAACAACCAGACGTGTGGATCCTGTCGTCACAGCAACCAGAACAAGACTACCAACTACTCTCACACAGAGGGGCACTTTACTTAGAAGACCATTGGGAGGTATGCTTTAGGGATAAGAATCATATGCCCCGTAGACCGTGGATGCTCAGCTAATTAAGAATCCAGAGATGGGCCATCTCGGGATAATTGACAGAAATCGACGTTTCTGATTATCGGAACAAATTAAATTAGAACTAATAAATGCAACCACATCCACGAGCATCTATGATAAGAATTCGTGTAAATTGAGTGCAGGGATTCACATACATTCCCTTGATGTATTTCTGATAGATAAGATATATTTCAACGTGAATCAATAATAACCGATAATCAAAGTAACGACTTGCATGAAAACACAAGACGTTTGAACTATACGACCAAGGAGCAGCATCGACTTATTTTTTATCCCACTGTGGCTTTTCCGATATTTTTAAATAGATATCTATGATTTATAGCATATGCTTTTCGTACCTTAAATAATTCCTTTTGTGAATTGAGGCTTTCTCAACAGAATGAATGGAAAATTTGAACAAGGGAAGTTTAATGATTATAAAAGAAATCATTACTTGAATTCATTAATTCCATTTATTTTTTAAGCTGGAAGAAGGACTCCAATAACTAGGCTAGGAGGTACAACTGTTACCAGACCGGGAACTCTGGCAGGGACAGCAGGCACTGGTCGTAAGTACACTTAGATATATAAACTCTCTGATACTTTGTTTCAAAATCTTGTTCTTTTTCGGGTACACCCTTATTTACCCTCAAGTTCTTCAAACTCTGTAATCTCTAAATCAGAATGAATCAAAGTGTCCGAGAATGATAAGCAATGACATGTGTTCTACAACCTAAGATTCTTTATCAAATGCCTTCTGGAGCATGTTATCATCTTTGAACTTTGAATGTCTCAAGATCTGTATGCCAAGGATAAGTATTTAGTTTTTCTCTTGCTTTTCTTACAAAACAAGTGACATTCCTCAATGATATAAGAGGTGGACGGGGAGCATTCCCTAGGTCATTTTTACCGTTTGACAACATTGAAGGAAGGCCAATGATACCGTTAAATGCTTTGGACTGGAGCAGGTATTAAAAGTGTATCAACAGTAGTTTTAGAAGAACATAACACTTAGTGCGACAAAAAAATCTAACTGTTCCTTTATAAAAACTGTGACAATTAAAGTAACAAACATGTTCCAACTAAACCTTACATTGTAAATAATCAGCTTGAAATCTAAATCTTATTCTCAAGTTTGAAAAGAAAGCAATGATTATTACGAAGAAGAGATGGTTTCTCGATCTAAATTGAAAGAAAACAAGCAATTTTTGTTTCTCTTGAGTTTCGTGTGGGTAACTAACTTGAATGTAACGGCTCAGAATGATAATTTCAGAGGCACTTTTAGACCCGGAAGGTCTCTTTTGGGAACTCCAGATGGTTTACCGTTATCTGACTTTGAAAGGCTGAGTAGCTTGGCAAGAGATATAAATAGGATAGGTACCCGTATATAATAGTCAAGTTATCTATCCTTTCCGATCTTTTCTGTATACATATATTCTTAGTACTGACTAGTTTACTTCTGTCTTCATATCATATACTCTACAATAGGTGTAGATTTCATAGTCTAGAACTATATTATTTGTATTTATTAGATAGAAAAAGCTTTTCCTTCTACATGTATGTGTTCTTTTGAATTCCGCAAAAACCTCAAAATGTTGAAAATGCTTGTTTTTCTCTCTTAGGTTTGGACAGCGAAAGAATTGTGATTAGCCTATGTATAATAAAGCAATGACTCTTTAATCTCGTTTAATTTGCATTGAAATGTCTAAAATTAGCTATGGACAATGTCCTGCTAGGTTTTGAAGCACATTATTCTGAATCATAGGTTTGAAAATACATTTCGATTTGATTTTCACAGTCAGAATAATATTTAATTTTAACATTTCATTTGAATTGTCTTTTGATTGGATGCCTCGTTGAGTTTACAAGAGTAATCTATCAATAAAACCAATTAAAATTCCGAGAAAATATGAATCATGATATAATAACGTCGACGACGATATAAAGACGGACAACATCTGTACAATGGAAAATGCCACACTCTTATCGAAACAACTCATTGTATGATTATGAATAAGCAAAGAGAAGAATGTTTTCACTTTTAACCATAAAGACTTATTCAGATATACGAAATGTAACTTTAATTGCCTTTTTATCTCATTAGCAACAACAAAGGGAATAAAAATCAAATATAACATAAATCTCTCCCATAATTTCTCAGAAAATAAAAATCCAAAATTCAACGATGTATGTCCTTAACCTGATTCACTATACTACATCTTTGAAAAGAGGCAATTTTCCAATGTTTGAAATGAAAATCACGTAAAGTTTGGGAAAATACCCATAATTCAACAAGCCAATCAATTCTTTCAATCAAAAGTCCTTAAAATTCATAGACATCTACATGAGCATGTTTATTTCCTTACTTTAAACATGCACTTTTGAAATGTGTCCACGTGTTATGGGCGATGTATTTGACTGAATGTCTTGATACTCCCTAATGATAAATGGAGAGTACGAACATCATATTTAGTTACAAATATCTTGTCTAAATACGTAACGTTAGACATTGATAGATTATATCGAACTAAGTGCTTCTTGAAGCAATTTTATGATGAACTCAGAACATTAACTTTAAGTGATTAAGGATGAGCTACGAGTTTGTAAATCTACAGTAAAGAACATATCCATTCTGACAATGGGATAGAGATACTATGTATTTTTAACATGATACATTTTCTATTGTTTAAAGAAGTTATCTCTTTTCTGCACAAGCTAGCCAACAGTTGAGGCCCATACCAGGACGTATAATAAGTAGTAACATGTCGCCCAGCAATCCTTTGATTCATAATTTAGCGATGACCAGTACTTTAGTGAATGGACAGGTTCCAATCACCAGTCCCTTAGTGAATGGACAGAGTCCAGCTACCAATCCTTTAGTGAATGGACAGAGTCCAATTAACAGTCCCTTAGGAAATGGACAAGGTCCAGTGGCCAATCCATTAGTGAATAGACAGGGTCAAGTGGCCAGTGCCTTAATGAATAGACAGGTCCCAGTGTCCAATCCCATAGGAAATGGACAGAGTCCGGTGGCAAGTTCCTTAATGAATAGACAGGTCCCAGTGTCCAATCCCATAGGAAATGGACAGAGTCCGGTGGCAAGTTCCTTAATGAATAGACAGGTCCCAGTTGCATCAGTCCCTATTTTCAATAATTTTGTTCAACAACAATCACTTCAAACTATATCTTCTCCTTTATTGACATCTGCAAATGTGCCATTATCAAACACATCCCCTCGTCTGATTCAAGTTCCTAGGCAACAAGTGAAACCTACGCCTGTAGCCTCGAATTCACCTTCTCCCTCGGTGACGTCACAGGCATCAAGGAGTGTCGTCAGACGACATACGAGCACTACACAAAGACCATTGTACCAACAGATAAACTGGATTAAGTTACATCAGTATATGTCACGTGTGATACAATTCCAACAAAGTCAGCAACAAAAGGCATTGCATGAACATGCCCAAAGACAGCTCAAAGAACAGAGTGCAAAGGATGAGGAACTTATGCAAAGGATCAAGCTTCTCACGGACCATATCCAACGACTTGAAAAACAGCAACATGAGCATTTAGAAGTTATAAGACAACAAGAAGAAATCAAGTTACAACAAAAACAAAACCACGAGAAACAGCAGAGAGAATGGCAGATCATGCTTCAGAACCTCATAGACACGCTTCAATCGCCACAACATAAGAAACATATAAACGGTTCCTTAATGAATATTCAAGCATCTCCTATACCAGCACAAGTGACAACTGTCCAAGGAGGTGTGCCTATTTACCAGCATGAGACTACTCCTACTGGTAGATTAAGTAGTCTGGTGGCAGGAGATTCACACATGCAGACCTCAGTGGTATCTACACAAGGTATTCCATGTATGGAGTGTTGTTGATGTCATAGCATTTCTGTAAGTGCGTCTGCCTGTATATTTTTCAAGTCAGAATGGGCCGTCTATGAAGTGCTCGACGTCGTGGTGTTTCTGTAACTTCATGTGCCTCATTGTTGTAAATTCGTCATGGTTCCATTTATGGGATGTGGTGACTTGAACTTTTTGTGTCATCTATCTGTATGTATTCGTGAATTCGGAATGGATGCTCTTGCTTTATGTGTGCCACTGAAGAGACAAGAAACTTAGTACATGATCAAATGTCCATAAATTCTGATAAACCATAGTAGAAATTCCGAAAACTTTTATATGCTCGAGGAAAATCTTAGCATGTTTAGAGCTGATACCTACATCATTTTAGTCATTTGACAAGAAGCTGCTTGGAGATGTTGTTGTCGTACTTTGCACATTGCTGTATTTGCCATCTTGCCGTTGTTTTCCTGTACGCTTATTGTCATGTCACATGTAGTCGGAATCCAACCACGTTAACTGTTCTACCTTTATTGTTTTGGTATGATAACTATGAAACGTAAGCTTATTTTTCTCTGCAGTTGGAACTATCTCGAACTCAGCGAACGTTGATGTGTCCGCCATACCACCATCCTCAGACGGTGTCCCCGTATCTGGTTTTGCCTCAGATCAATCGGGTCAAGGAGGTGGTTTTATCATTTCTATACTTTTTATTAAATCTTACATACATTTTTTTCTTGCATTTTTAAAGTTATCTTTTTCATCTCTTTCTTTATCTCCTATATTCACATCTTCACAGTAAAGTGTTCTGTTCTTGTGCATCCCTTTAACTACTAGGAATAATATTCTTAATATTAACTCGTTCTTATTCGTTATGACACTAGCACATGCGTTTGATGTTTACCATTTGTTCTGTCATTTTCATTACTGCCGAGTGATTAATTTACATGTAATTTTGCATAGGAAGAGGGAATGTTGACACAGAACTTGTTTCAATACTTCCCGGATCAGATCCTTTGTTAGACATGCAAAAAGGCAGTCTTCAACGTTATTTACAAGTAAATGAGGATCAAAGAAGACAACTTCAAGGAACAGGCCGTAAATATATGAAACAAATTGATATATCACTATCATATATTTATATATACAATATTATATAATTTTTCCTAGAACAAATGGTGGAAGAGAATTTGGAAAAATTGCTACTTACTTACTTGAACAACATTGAATATAATACCTCATCCCAAGGTTAGCTGTCGTATTAACACAGAATTTGATACCCCTTTAAATTTGTATGATATTATTTTATCATTATCATAAGAAAAATTAATGGTTTCAAATGATCAATCTAAATTTCTATATCATTATTTACATTTACTGAATAATGCAAAAGTAACTAGAAAATCTTATTAATATTCACTCCATGTCTTCAAGTGATAAGTTTGTTTAGCTTCTATTTTCTTTTATTTATTTTGCTTGTAATAATGACCTGCTTTTCCTGCAGAAAGTAGGCATTTCATATGACGGTCTTCATTGAGAAAATATACAATTTTTCAAATCAGAAATAAAAAAAAACTAAACTTGAACTACATTTATTTCAGTTGCCGCTTTGCTTGCCCCTTCCCTCTTGGGTATTAATTCTACGAGGGGAGCTAACTTAGACCTGCAGCTTCCTTTGAATGACACGGTTGTCACCCCTTCTACAATACACAATATAACTTCCTCTCCTCTATCTACAACAATATCAGGTTAACTTTATGTTAGGGTGGATTTCACATAACCAGGAGCTATACTATATCATACTTATTTATATGCACTGATGATATATTTTTCATTTGTTTTTCATCACCATCATATACACACATACTTATGCATGATGTTTCAGCACATGTATGAATTATAGTGTCATATCTATCAGGTATATGAATTATACGCTGAAGTATCTGTTTTATGTTTGATTGTCCTTTGTATTGAATTTTCATTGTGTATATGTGCAAAAGAAAACAGAGGATCCCTTTCTCTCTCTCCAGAAAGCAACTTTCATCTCTCTTTTAAAATGATTTGCTAGTATTCCTTACTGGCACCTCATAGTAACTGCCCAGTTCTTTCTTGATAACTGTTCTGAATAGTTGTCTATACTCATAATTACACAAACAGAAACGATCTCTATCGATTCTTATGGAAGCACCATCAGCGAAACAAATGAAAAAAAAATATAGATACAAATGAATAGAAAAGTATTGATGAAAAGATTGTATCAGAGAAACAAATTTTCATGTACTCATAAATTTGTGAAAAGTAATTGTATATATGTCTAATTATTGCTATTATATACAGGGGACTCCGTTATAGTGGAGGGAAAATCCTTCATAGACTGGTCATTGTTTAACAAAGTCTTACGGGAAGAGGGACTGTTACTATCCAATGAAACATCCGAGACCTCCTAATCATAACGACATCGTTGATGCCAGAAGGACATTACAGGATCTAGTGGATGGAAGAACAAGTTTCCAGCAATTAAATCAGACAGTTGTTGGACCTGACAACAATGCCCAACAGGGGGCGCTAGGTTCATTTGGCCAATCATCAGTTCCACAAGGCATGTCGATGGTACCTGGTGCTGGCCGTGGTATGGATCAGCAGATGGGTGGAATGACGTCTTTTATAGGAGGAGGTGGCCCTAAGAGGACCTGGAACATCAAACATAGGCAAATAAGACAGACCTCATTCAGCTCCCAGCTTCACCCTTGCCGTAGATCTACATATACCAGCGATTTAGTTCTCCTCTTATGTGCTTGCTTCTGTGCGAACCTTTGTATCTTGCTTTTTGCAATACCTACATGTATTGCTTTATTTTCATATAGCTATAGGTGCTTGTATATCTAGCACGTCGTATCCGTTCTCCTTAGATTAATGGACGATTTCTCTCTATTAGATTTCCATTGTATCGGGTAAGATGAGAAAACCCCCAAGTGAAGTTGTGTATTATTTACTTCTATATATGGGAAAATATACAGAAAAAACATTGATCATCCATTTGTGTCTAAATTTAACGTCAACGTAAAGAAGAGAAGCCAATTGAGATGGAAGTGACATACGTACTTGAACAGTTAAACTGATTTTAAATGGTAAACTGTATAGATAAGATGTAAGCATTATTCTTAAGAGTTACATAAAGAACAATAAATAAGAAAGCTTTTTTTAAATGTTTGATTTTATACTATTCTGCGGTAATTTCTTGCATTACAATCATTCTTTTTTTTTATGCCGATCACTTTGTTCGAACTCATCCATGCATCCGTCTGTCTGTCTGTCTGTCTGTCTGTCTGTCTGTCTACCACAATATCACATATACACATATATGATTCTGACTAACCTAAGTAACACTTTATTTCTATAAAACGTAGAGGGATGACAAGTACCAAAACTCATAGCTTAACGGTCAAAGTTCAACTATAAAAACACAAAGATGCGAAAACTACTCATGAACTTTAAAAACACCTGAATCGCGAGTCTTTTCCGTCTTTTTTCGTAAAATACAAAGGACTGACAATTCTTTGTTGTGTATAAGAAACTGGAATGAATTCGCAATATTAGATTCACTATAGTCGCCAATAGATTTAGATTTTAGGTACTCTTACAGCTTTTTTATTTCCTGCATGCAAAATGTACACTTGTGTATTTGAAGGTGATTGTATATATAATACATGAAGTGTATTCAAAATTTAGTCATGAATTATCTGTTTCTTATAATTATCCAATAAAGTTCAAAGTCACAAATCCATCTGTAAATATGATTTGGTCAAACTTATTTTACTAAATTGTTAAAAGAGCTTTGAAAGAAGAATGATCAATAATGTATTAAAATACATAACATCCGTATTTCCTTTTTAGGAGCTCGCGCAGTTTCCGGAGTTCAAGGTATAAATTCTAACAGGCTGACATTTGATTCTGTGGATCTAAGCGCATTTGGAGGACAGACAGGATTCGGTATATTAACAATTACCGTTCTAGCATGATTCTGAATGTCAAATATTTAAGCCGTAAATTTAAGGCTTTTTTATTCACGTGAATAATTATTATTATCTTTAATAGTACTTGTTCGGTGAAAAGCCTTGGCAAATTTTCTGATTTCCTACAATGTCTTCATAGTACTTCTAATTCTAGTTTCAGAAACATAAAAAGATTCTTTCATGCTTATTTTTCTTGGCTGTATAGTTTATGTATAGGATAAAGACCGAGTTGAGGTCTGTATGAAGGTTAGATGCCCGAGGAGAGAACAGGGTGGTGTTTAAAGACCGAGGCCGAAGGCCGAGGTCTTTAAACACCACCCTGTTCTCTCCGAGGGCATCTAACCTTCATACAGACCTCAACGAGGTCTTTATCCGACTTACAAACCGCAGATTTTCTTCATTTTTCTGAAAAATAAAAATCTAAAAATTCAGTACACCCCTGCTTTTCAAAATGAAATCGACCATGCAAATTATCGGGTGGAAATATGCAACGGTAACGATTATCAGGCCATAGAAGTAAAATAATGTGTTATACATCCCGATAATTTTCTGAAAGGTACCCTGTATTCGGTCAAAGAAGAAATAATAGTGTAAGAATGAGTTCTATTTCCATATGTGATTACATTATTGCAATTAGAGATAAGGAAAGATTTTCTAATCAAGTGAGGATAATATTTCTTTATTTTGTTCATCAATTTCCTCAATATACATGTATTTGAGAAGCATTTAGGAATAATTGGTCTTCAAGAGTCGCTATAGGGATCTAGATTGATTTTGAAATGGCATTTTGTGGTTTTCGGGATAGGAGAATCTATTCTTCTTCTGTTAACATTTCTTATAAAAGGATGTCTTTAGCGGACTTGAAACGCAATATTTTCTATCCTATGGCCGAATACTCATTATAATCAAAACAATTCACACCCGCGACTGAAATAATTTTCTTTTCTCCGCCCCTCATTGTTTTTTATTGACCTCCACACTTCATTGAACGTTCATAAAACCTCGTATATTTAGAATCGTCCGCGGTCTTTATGAAATAAAATGACCGATGAATAACAAAGGAATCGCATTTGAAGGTTTGTAAATCAAGATATAATATGGTAAAACATAACCACATCAACACCACCTTCTAATTACAGGTGCAGATCCCACGGGCCAGCTGACAGGTTAGGGACGAGAACGAGGCTGATGTAGATGATTAACAATGGAACTTGGCATGCTGATAGAAAATAACAGTGGTTTTGGCAAAGATTATCAATTGACAAACCTTTATTCATTGACAGACACTAATAAACTGACATCATTTCGAAGAATAATTTTTCTAACATCTCTCCACATTCAGATTGGGGAAATTCTTCTAATTTCTATGCATCTTTTGACCTATTCAAGGAAATGTTAAAACTTCTGTTCATTTTCACGGCGATCAAATTTGAAGCATAATATGTATAAAGATTAATTTTATCGACCAAAAATGCTAACATTTTCATGTTTTATTGTATATATGAATTAGGTGGTGTGTTGAATAAAAACGAAAATGGAGAGTTTTCTAAATGTTCTTTTCCATATAGAAATATTAGTTTGTGGTCTATTTTAGAGACTTACACACTAACGATGTGAAGTAAAAGTTAAAACTAATACTCTAACTTCATAAAAGTAGAAACATTAGTAGAAGATACATCAACTAACCTTTCTGTGATAATAATTATTTAGTGTTTATTGAATGATATGCACTAGTAGAAAACGTAATTTACTTGAAACTGTAGGAGGAACCTAACTCTGTCCTGTTCGACTCCATTGTTAACCAAGAACTATTTTATTGTAGTTCCATATCCTGTCGTCCTCGCAATTCCAAACGTGATGTGAAATGCACGTTATTTTAACAGAAAGCACAGACTCTATATACTAGTAGTTAAATTCATCCCATATAGTCCATAGGTCTTATCAATAATCAAGTCGTCTTCATTAATAATGATTTTTGTGCCTTATGCTTTTTATTTGTGCATAAATAATCTAAGAACGCAGAAGAGATCTCTAGCAAAACTACCCCTGCACTGACCACAAAAGAACACACCCACAGGGTCAAACTAGCCCAAGTCCAGACGGCTACTACGATTACTGAAAATCACGGTGTTAGCTAATTATGAAAAGGCTTGTCATTCTATTGCAAAACGGTAAAACACGTTTCGGAAGTAGAAATGTATGCATGTGCAAAGATACACAATAAAGAAAACGAAATATAGCGTATATAAAATACATTTACTTAATACAGACAGATTTCCTTAAACAGACTTACATAAATGTTACACCATTAATGAGATAAAGAAGATCCTGATGACAATCTCAATAGCACTCACAATAAAGCGCTAAATTGAGCATCGACAAACCCCTAGGAAGATAGAGATGGGACCAGGTGTCCAGGAGGAGTAAGCATCCCATGTTTAGCAAGCCAAATCCGCCGTTGATGTTCACGCACGAAAATGAAAACAATATCTATAAAACATGCAATGTAAACACGAATCGTAAGCTTTGATAAATCTAAGACGATTTTTTTTATCTAAGACACCAAATATCGTTCCTTAAGGAATTGAAAAAGTGATTGTTCTACTTTGTATTCGGACACCTTGTGATCCTCTGACGATGGCTGTCATCAATGACAAAAGTGACTATTTAATTTCAAAATCACACACTTTTCATTTCTGGACAGGAGTATAGCATCTTCGCCTACATACGGTGTATTCATGTATCGATTTACGTTATGCAAGAGGAAGTGTACATTAGCAAGACATCTCTGCAACGGCAAAGTGTCTTTCAGACATGCTTATTTGTTAACGGCTCAATATTTCATTCAGAGAATTCTACGATCGTTAAAAACATATTCTGGATTAATGCTTGCTTCATAAAGAATTCTGGAATACTGTTTTTAACACTGTAGTATTCAATTTTTGAAAGTCATTGAATTGTTATCATCCACTGAAAAAAAGTGATAGGTGCTGCAAAAAGCGTGCAGGTTGGGGTCAATTTTGCTCCATACATGAAATATCTTGTGTTGCCTTCTGTTATATTAAGTTGTCGTTCTCCTAATGTTAAACTTCTTCAAATTCAATAGCATCATTTAAGAAAAGATAAATTAGCAACAAGGACCAAACATAGTTTAGGTATTGGTTTGAATGACGGACATGTTCGTATGTGGTGCTTTTTCATCTACTTACTATTCCATATTACGTATAGATACCTTGATTTTTAATCTACATTTACATATAACCGAAGATGTATGTATCAAAGTGTATACAAGATTTATAAACCACAGAAACGTCAGTTCTAGCTCTCGTGCCATCTAAAGACGATGGTCTACCAAATACTTTACTTTTCAAGCTTTCTTATCATCGAATTTCCTTGAGAAACAACGTCATGATCACCTGCCTTTGTTATGAAGGATAAGCAACACACTATTGCAACTCTTGGAAAAACAACACACTCTAGCAACTGTTGAAGTTTTCGCAAATATTTCTAGGACAGAAATGCTGTGGGCAGCATGTAAACGAAGAACATGTAATGTTTCATTGGAGTGGTATTACTCTTTGACTTTAACACCTCAATTTGTTTAACTAGGTTACATGTAAGTCACAAAAACTGTGATATGAGGGTAAACTTGACTTTTGCATTGGGTGTTCTGGGGTTTTGCTGTGGGTGCTGCAACCGAGTGTTGTTGGAGATCCCCTCCTTTCTTTATTAGGGCGACATCAGGAGCAATGTTTCTTATAGTACAGTATCTGGTTGTCTTGAATGTTATCATAATAAAATAAAACTGGAACCGTTGAATCATTATATTTACTTGAATTTTTCTTCTACTGAACAGAATTGATGAATGTTTAACGTCTTCAAATTGAAAAGCATCATTTAAGAACAGATAAATTGGCAGCATGGACCAGACATGCACGTTTCGGTTATTTAACCCTCGTCAGTGATCCTTAAATCTAAACAATGAGTGCAAAGGATACTTACTCTTCCATGGAATCTTGTCTTGCTTATGAATTGGAAGACGTGTAATATTCCCTTTTTGAAAGTTATCTCCAATTCACATGGTTGAAAACGGCTTGGTTTTTCACTTTTTTGGTTTATTTTATTATCTTGATGTGCATTGTATTAGATTTTCTATTCCTGTATTTGCCCTCTTGATAATGTTTTCTTCAATATGCTATTATGAGAGAATTGTTGCCACCTATGGGTTTGTGCTTAAATTCTGACGCCTAGAATAAGGAATAGTCCTTCAAACTACAAAAAAGCAATAATTGTTTTAGAATATGGTGACTGTAGATAAAACTTCAAATCAACGAAAGATATTGACATAGCGAAACAAAACAGAAAGATGAAAAGATATTTCATTTGAATAATATTATATTGGAAACAGATAACTAAATATAGTAAAGGGATCGTCATCTACGCCGACAACAAATGTGAACCTCTTAATGGGATAAAAAGCAGGTTCCCGAATATAGTTAGCATTGAATATATAAGGAAGCAAAAAGAAGTCTTTTTTGAACAGGTTCCCATGAGATAGTATCTTCATGCAAAACTGCATGTCCCTTCTGTTTCAAGATCGTAGTCAAAATTAAGAACATAAAATACGGAGTGTTTTGTCCGTCATTTTATTTAACTTTTGCAAATATAACGTATCCTGAATAATATGACTTTGCTCCTTGTTTCAGAATTAGTTTTCAAAAATCAATTCAATACTATTTGAATGCAAACATTATCTTGCTAATACTTCTTGTTCGTAGGATTGGGTAATGGCTTACTGTTGGCACGTTCTGCTGCCGGTGGTGTTAATTTTGGCCTTGATCGCCAAGGTGCCAGACTTCCATTGGATGAAGCAGCCAGAAGAGCTCTCTCAGTGACCAATAGGAGATCAGCACAGACTGGTATGATAACTGGAAGAGTAGCAGGGGTAACAAGGCGAGCCATACCTGGTACAATTACTAGTAGAAGAACAGTTGCTGGCATTCCAAGGAACAGAGTTACAGTAATAAGAGCGGATGCAAGCCCCGTCGCTAGAAGTGCAACTCTGAGAGGATCAGCTGCTACAGGTGTTGCAGGTACAACAGTAAGACGGACAACCTCCACACAGGCACGGCGTATGCCCGGGACATCTAATCTAGTTGCTGCTCGCCAGCGAGGTTTCGTGTTGGATAGCAATACTAGACAAAGACAAGGAACTAGAGGAGCGACGGCGACAGCTACCAACGTCAGAAGGGTCTCAACAACTTCAAGAAGAGTACCCTCTTCTGAGGCAAGACGACAAGTATCTCGTGCAACATCTGCAAGTATGACCGTAGGATCCGTAGGAGCTAGTGCAAATGTACCAACAAATATAGATTTGAGTAACGTTCCTGCACTAGATCTTGGTATGGGAAGTGGCTCGTCTTCTTCTTCATCATCTGCTTCGTCTGCATCATCCAGTTCGTCATCTTCATCAACATCGTCAAGGAAGTCCTCCACTTCAGCAGTGAAGACTGAAACTGTAGTAGATAACAACACTGGAGCGTCGTCTGGATCCCAAGGGCAAGGTCAGAGGACAAGGACCGTTGTTACCGAGACAAGAACAACAATCACAGGGCCTGATGCCTCAACGGGTCGTGACTTGACCAGTCTTGAGAAACAACTTATAGGTGCTGCAGATGTTGACAGACCTGTTTTTGCAATCATACCAATGAATGACAGGGCTAATTCAGCGGACTTACAGAATATCATGGAGAATATAGCTACATGTAAGTACAATGAATATGACTTCATGTCTTTTTTCACGCTGAATATGCAATTGATTATATCCAAGTTATGCGTTCCGTTCTATTTCTTGTATTCTTGTCGAATGATAATGACACATTCAATCAATTTTCAATTTTACCCATGTCATTTCGACCGCAATAAATTTTACTACTTTGTGAACGTAATGATTGTATGTTATTATACTATCTTTATCATTACAGCTATGAATACCATGACATCAACAGTTTCACCTATTCTGCCGTCAATGACAAATTTAGAGACATCAAATACGATAGTCGATACAACAAAGCCAGTGAGTATTCTACAATGTTCCAACTGCTTAAACAAATGAGTTAAAGAAGATCCTGACGATAATCTCTACAGCACTCAATTAAAACAAAAATTAGAGCACAAAATTAAACATCGACGGAGCCCTAGCAAGCTAGAGGTGGGACTAGGTGCCCGGGAGGAGTAAGCATCCCCTGTTGGCTAGCCGCACCCGCCGTCGATGTCTAAGCATGGAAATGAAAATATATAAAATTCATGCACTGTCTGACGTTATGTCTATATAGAAAGTACCATGGCGACAATGTCAGGGAAATATATTCAAAACACTTACTGTCAAACCCCTCGCGGGGAACTTTTTTACGAGCTCCACACGGCAAAGGGCATAAGTGTGACACAAATGAGTTAAAGAAGATCCTGACGATAATCTCAACAGCACTCACAATAGAGCACAAAATTGAACATCGACGGACCCCTAGCAAGTCAGAGGTGGGACCAGGTGCCCGGGAGGAGTAAGCATTCCCTGTTGGCTAGCCGCACCCGCCGTCGATGTTAAAAGCAACGAAGAAAACAAACAGTAACATATTGTAAACCTTCTTATTCTCTTATTGTATTTTTTAAAATTTATATCGAATATCATGTCCTGTTTTCTTATTTCCATTGCAGTCAAATCCTCCGGATCCACTTGCCCTTTAGACGAACCAAACGGTGTCCTCGTGTACTGGAATGTCTTTCCTTCTGACAGATTGTTCATATACCCATTTACATCATTCGTCATTTCTCGCTCATTCATTTCCAATACATTTAGGAACAATTTTACAAACATGATGAGTTTCAAATTGAATTTAAGGCATTTTCTTCTGTTATGATATATTACGATATACTTACAACGAATTTTCAGATAGTATCATTTGATTATTATTCATACTATTTGACATTATAGACCAAAATAAATCTTCCGGTACGATTTTAAATCCTTGCTTATATTAATTTATGGCATACTCTTTATTTTATATCATTTAGAATTTTGTAATAAATGATCTACATAAAATCTGTATTTTGTTTTAAGTAACAGACTACAAAATATAAAAAAAGCTCCTTCAAAGTACAGATCACTAAGTTCTGAAAATGCATTGTGTAACCATGGAGATCTAATCACTTTGTTTTGTAACCTCTCAGTATGACTGCACTTAATAACAATTAATGTTTCACAATTTTATTATATCATCATAGTCAAAATACAAAGCAACATATAGAAAACTAAAAGGTTATATATATACAATGTACAAAGAGTTCTGAGGTAGCCGAACTCATAATAACTGAGACTATTTACATCTTGGCACATTTCTGAAGCAAGTCTTTGTCGTCATGATAACGGGCTCTTTTTCCTGAAAACAAGTCAAAAGAAATTCCCATAAGTGGTCAATCCTGTTGGGATAATTGAATTTTTCACTGTAATCAAACAATTGATTGCACATACTAATGTGTCCTTTCCTGTTATACCCCAGTATTTATACATGTATACCATAGATTAATGCGAATAGGTTAATAGTAGACAATTTAAGTTCATGAATTATCAATCATTGCAAACTCTCAATTAATTGCAAATAAAAATTATATTGACCTGTATCACTCGTTAGTTCTGGATTGGGGCCCATTGAATGACTGAAAATCAAGATAATTGATTCTATTAAGTTATACTAATTACTGAATGGAAATGCATATATTGGGACCAGGTTCCTTCTTCTATCTGAAGGTTAGTCGAACTTCTCAGGTCATGATCATCAGCAGGGATGATTTGAAGATATCTAAATATTTTCTTTCTAATGGAAATTATTTAATTGATTGTCGCGTTTGTAATGTTTAGTCTCCTCAATGGGAAGAGGTATTGCGTAATGCTTTCTAAAAAATATCGTTTAAGAATTTCGACTCAATATTTTCATATGTTATATCCCATATCGGGAGTCCGCTTCTTTTCATGTGGTGGAGGTTTTTGTTTGTTTGCTTTGGTTTCTGTTTTATCCTGATTTTGTATGTCCTTCGGTTTCTGATTTTCTGAATTATCGATTTTGTGCTGTATACAGGGATATGGTCATTATCCATATTTGTCATTTATATGTTATTTTTATACATGTATGAAAAAGAATTTATCCAAAATCTTCAAAAACAAAGAAAACATGAAAATGTTTCAATGGTACTTCTAGGTACCTGGATGATATTCTTACTATCGACAATCCTGTTTTCGAAAAGTATAAAAATGTTATTAATCCACAGGAACTGACTCTAAACAAGGCGAACGTTACAAACACAGAAACACCATTTTTGGACCTGAATATCCAAATTGTTAATGGAGAGATTCATACAAGTGTGTATGACAAAAGAGATGACTTTGGATTCAACATAGTAAATTTTCCCTGGCTTGACGGTTATGTTCCTAGATTACCGTCTTATGGTATCTACATTTCGCAGCTCATCCGGTATGCTAGAGCATGTACTGATCTTTTAGGATTTTCATGATAGAATTTTACAAATACCAAGAAACTTTAGGTCAAGGTTTTCGCTTTCACAAACTTGTAAAGACATTGTGGAAATTTTACAGAAATTATTGTCAACTACTTTTGAAATTCGGACCCATACAAGCAACAGAGTATATTACTTTGGATATTTCGCAACCTGCATTTTATGGTGACATGATCAACAAAATTAGAAGGATCAAAGGTAGACAGAATTTCCATCGAAAATGCGTCAGAATCATCAAACGCCTTTTATACCGTGGATATGATCCTAATGTAACCAAACGGACACTGGGCTTGGCACTTGACCAATCTACAGTCTTGTACCAGCGCATCCTTAATACTGACTGTGACGACGGGACTCCATGACGGGCCCTGTTCAAACCGCTTTAGAGAAGACAGGGCCCTCACCATTTGTCCTCTCTGAATGTCAGTCGGACTCCTCGTGTGATAACATACATGAGCTCGCTACAGCCGGCAGAGCACAGGTTGTATTATGCATGCCCTATTTTTATATCCATTTATATATCCATCTGTATTGCTTGGGCCCCTGCGTTTTGCGGTCTTGTTTGTGTGTGGTCATCTGACAGTGAGGAGGCTGTTTTACACCACAATTGTACGTTCTTCGAGAACTCTGGGAAATCGGAATAGTGGGAGGGTTGTACGCACGTAGTCCAGGATAACCACACCGTTTGCTACTGACGTGGCAGATGGCCGTGTTAAGTCGGCACCGTTTGCCCATTGGTCTCTTTGGTTTATGTGTAGTCATTTGTGTTTTATGTTTTTCTGTGATATGACGTTCCTTGTGTTTGATGTTTACATGTCTTATGTCTCTTTTTCGTCTCATACTATTCTCGTCTTTTGTGTTTTTGCATCGGGTGTTTTGCTGTTTTGCTGTTGGTGCTGCAACAGGGTCTTGTTGGAGATCCCCTCCCTTCTTTTGTACTACTGTGTCTCTTTCTGAGCGTGTCTTTTTTGTGTCTTACAGTGGGTGTTTTGGGAGGTTGCTGTTGGTGTTGTTGGAGATCCCTTCCTTTCTTTGATGTTCATGAAAGGACATTTCAAATGAATACAAGATTGAACCCAAATTCAAAGGGATATATAAATAAGATATTCTCATCAATTCCTACACCATAGTATATGTGTCTCAAACTAGTGACATATCAATGCTGACTTACCGGGAACACCACCTGGAGATCCGGCGGGAGGACTATCCTGTAAGAAATCACTGTCACCTCCTGGAAACATGTACCAAAAAAATAAATAAAGGTTTCAAGAATTTTAAAAAGCTTTTAATAATTGTAAACTATTTTTACAAAATGCTTTATTTAAAAAATGTGCTCTAAAACTTCATTTAGGCTAACGGTATACATTTGTATTGTGCGCCTAGGTTTTCATTGCTTCTTCTCAAATATGTATATACTTTCTTATTCGATTACTTAATTTGAAATGAACATATTTTTTAGTTCAATTGTCCGATGTAAACGAAGGTGCTTTCTTACATTATAAGCAGACACGTCTGAAAAATATCTTATCCTGTTTCTAGTTGAATGAATAATATCACAGAAAATTGGACTAATTCGCATGAAAAATATAAGCAATAACGTATATCAAATTTTCTTTTCTCTACGATTGACAAAAATGAAATTTAAATAAAAAGTTAACGACTTAAGTTTGTTTGCCTGTCAGAGGAATTATGCAATATTCCTATACAAAGGAGAAAAGGTTACGAGTTACTGAAATGTGTTCATGAATTATGCATTTATTGTCCTAGTGAAAACAAAGTTTTCTGTTTTGTATTAACGTTTCAGCAAGTATTGAGATATCTCAGAATGAATATCATATTGTTTAATGTTGCTAGAGATCCTCAATCTTTAGAATCAAAGCTCTGGATGCACTGCTGGCGAGTTTCGTTTCTTTTATGAATAATTTCAATCTATTTTATAGGATTTAAACACTGAATTATTAGTAGAACAAATCCATTTTTTCAATGTTCGGGAATAAAGTCGAACATTTATGAACATTCATGAACCTACATCAGCATGACTACAATCATGAGTCGTATCAAAAAATAGGGTGAATATTAGCTTTTTATAACGCATAAACACGATCGGCGTTCTACTTTCACTTTAATCTACATGAATCATGGACATCGTTTTCAGCTTTATAAAAAGATATTATTTTGAATAAAACCCATGGCTAAGGCATCCTCACACTAACTCACATTTCCCTTTTCTTGCTAAATAATCTGTATTATTCTGTAAACTATAAATAGCGACGCTCTGATTGGCTGATAACGTCACCGACGCTCCTGGATAAATCACCATATACCACGGTCTATAAATAGACCAGGATTACCCAACAACTTCTCCAAATAGCAACGCCTCGGTCAATTTTTTCACATAAAGTCAATATCACATAATATAATATGATGTGATATTGACTTACTGTTATATACACTGAGTTATAAGTCCAGAATTGTATATTACACGAATGTTCTGCGTTGCGAGATTACCCATCGTAAATATAGTACAGACGCCAAAGTTTCATTTTCCTGTACGTATAGATCTGCAAATCTGTTCCGTTTAAAATTGATCTAAAAGCTTGTGTCTTGTATGTTTTTCAGATGTTTAATCTGACCCGATATAATACAAAGTAATCCTAGAGAAGGAACCAATAATTTTTGCTTGCCTGTGGACGTCTAGGTAAACGCCTACTGGATCATGTCACATGGTATTGTCGATAAACTAACATTCTACATGCGTTCACATGAAGGCAGCTATTGTTTAGAACCCCCTGAAGTATTATTTTCGATATGATCTCTAACATTTCATTTTTAATTCATTATGAAAAAGTGTTAAACGCTGAATGCGAAATATACGCCGCCTTTGTGGTAGTGCCATTATCAATTAGTGAATAATGAGGTCAAGGGTCACGAGGTCACACGATCGAAGTTAATATGACTGAGAAAGTCAAACTTTGTAAATAGGAAATATTTAACCCTAGAATAGGTTCAATGCATATCATAAAATTTCCAAGACTATTAGAATTGTAATTGTTGAGATTTGTATTGATATGTTGAATGTTTTCATCTTATTCACTCGATCTATACAATTTAAGGGCGTAAGCATGTCACACATCTCAGGCCACGTGATCCCTGCGATTGCTATAGGCTCGCGAAACTCGCCTAAAAACCGAACAAATAAAAGATTCTTTATATTCACGAAGAAAATGTGAAAATTTTTGCGCTTATAATTCAACGGGTAAAGAAGAACAGAACGCAATGGACATAACACAAATGCGCTAATAGTGAGAATACAAAAGAGATGTAAACCCCAAAAATATTCAATATAGTTGAACCAAGATCTAACTGAACTAAGAACGAAGTACTACGGAAAAAGCAAAAACACACAACGACAACGACAACGACAAAACTTTAAAGAAACAAAGTTATAATGGTTAAAAAAAACACAAAAATACGAAAACTCAAAAGACACAAGGCTACAATGGTTACAATTCAGATGAAGGGTACTGAGGGGATAAATCTAAACCCTTTCAAAAAATATATTTCCTCGTGAACAAGTACACTTTACTTACGTTCACGCCTCTCAATAATTCTCTGAAGAGTTCTTATCATAGTAGATAGGTTTTCTTCACTTGCATTGGTGAGGTCAAGGACGGCCATTATTCGACCTTGCCGTACACCGGCTAAGAATGAAAGCGGGAAAAGAAAAGTGACATCAAAAGATTGTGGAAGAGTTCTAGCAGTAGAAGCATATGAACATACAGAAAGGTATTATTTTCTAATAGTTGATGTTTGGGAATTCTTTTGCATTAAGAGTGTTTTTGATCAATAACATAACATATAAAATTTCCGAGACTATTAGAATTGTAATTGTTGAGATTCGTGTGGAGATGTTGAATGTTTTCATCTTATTCACTCGATCTATACATTTTTAGGGCGTAAGCATGTCACACATCTCAGGTCACGTGATCCCTGCGATTGATATAGGCTTCGCGAAACTCGCCTAAAAACCGAACAAATAAAAGATTCTTTATATTTGTTGTGGGTTATGTATTATTTTAGTTTTACTTTATGTGTAGGTACACATGTACTTAGTCATGTTATATTATGATTTCATAATAATTCTTTCTAGATTTTACTATGTCATGTTTATTTCATTAAAGAATATTCCAGTATGTTCTTTGTTACATCATTATCATCACATGACTGTGATTTCTAGAATTTACTCTATTGTTAATCATTTGTAATGAGTCATTGTTCTAGAAGCTTCTGGTAAATTTATTTGTATTAAGTATATATACCTCCGAGGAACTGTGTTGAGGGAACATTCGTACATATTCGTAGACACGATTCATTCATCTATTCTGATATACTGGGACACTTTATTTGTTGAGACTTTAATCCATTTAACAACGTTTGGACACAGATCTTTCGAGAACGTTTGTGATTACCGGAAACCAAACATTCGATAGACTTTGTGGACCGTAACGGACACTTTGATCCGGACATTGTATTGTAAGTTGTAATCATTTGAAATATATATTTTTTGTACATAATTAAACTTGTAAATTTATATTCTGTCTTTGTCTGATTTTTGCTGGCGTTTTGGGGTATTCTGACCCATAACAGAATTGGGGGCTCGTCCGGGATATGCCCATAACAATATTCACGAAGAAAATGTAAATATTATTGTGCTTATAATTCAACGCGTAAAAAAGAACAGAACGCAATGGACATAACACAAATGCGCTAATAGTGAGAATACAATAGAGATGTGAACCCCAAAAATCATGCTAGACAAATATTCAATGTGGTTGAACTAAGATCTAACTGAACTAAGAACGAAGTACTACGGAAAAAGCAAAAACACACAACGACAACGACAACGACAACGACAAAACTTAAAAGGAATAAAGTTATTATGGTTAAAAAACACAAAAATACGAAAACTCAAAAGACACAAGGCTACAATGGTTACAATTCAGATGAAGGGTACTGAGGGGATAAATCTAAACCCTTTCAAAATATATGTTTCCTCGTGAACAAGTACACTTTACTTACGTTCACGCCTCTCAATAATTCTCTGAAGAGTTCTTATCATAGTAGATAGGTTTTCTTCACTTGCATTGGTGAGGTCAAGGACGGCCATTATTCGACCTTGCCGTACACCGGCTAAGAATGAAAGCGGGAAAAGAAAAGTGACATCAAAAGATTGTGGAAGAGTTCTAGCAGTAGAAGCATATGAACATACAGAAAGGTATTTTTACTAATAGTTGATGTTTGGGAATTCTTTAACATTAAGAGTATTTTTTATCTATAACATATGAGTCAAAGGTCTACAAATGACCTTTATTTTTGTTTTACCTCCAGAATCGCCAACCCTTTCATTTCCGACATTTGACAATTGTCGCTCTGTAACGAAACCGAAACAAACTCTATGAAAATCCGAAACCACTTTCAAAATCAGAGACAGTCAATAGAGTAATAAAAAATGATAATAAACAGTAATGAAAAAAAAAATGATATCGAAAATCCATCCATTTCATTAAAACGTAAACACAAAACATCTATATTATTTCTTTGAAATAAAATAATACATTTACGTTCAACACTTGTAATGTTTCCATCATCAAGGATACGTTTGCTATAGTTACATGGTGATTGGTGACGTTATAAATGAGTTAGTGTGCGCAAGCGCGATGAAACAATGATAGCGAATGAAGCGACGTGTACAGGGTGAATTGAATACTAAGATCAGTAAATTATTAGCGAACGTGCAACTACAAAGATTTATAGATATAAATTCAGTTATAACAGAAAGATTCTTTTTGTTCCATATTCACCAGATAATCCATTTCATCTAAATAAACTTCTTTTAATCATTATATTAAGTTTAACGACAGAAAAAATATACGTAACGCTAAAATTTATTATTTGATACTGATGGTATGTTCCTCTTTGTTATCAATACTTACATATAAGTGGCTCGCTGAGGTCATGAAACATAGGTATCACAGGGGGCGGGGCGTCATCTATACTGAGGGGTGTAGGTGAAGGGGCGGGGACTGTTGTTTGTGTCGTGGCAAGGGGTGTCGTTGGAGGAGGCGTGGCTTCAATGAATACATCTTTCAAAAAAATAAAAAAGAACGTTATTTGCAGAACGTCTTCATTTGAAATACTGAAAAAATAGTTGGTAAAATTTCATTAATTTTTTACTTTTTCATTCGATAGTTAGTTTTATTTCTCAGTTATATACCAATCATTGATTTAATCAAAATTATTATCTAATTTTGTGATTTGCATGAATACAGGAAAGAGATTAAGAGAAACAGAAAAAAGATTCACCTTACTCGTTCCCACACAGTCGAAGAAAGAAATCATAGTCAGATGGAGAAAGTAAATCACATACCATGATTGCTTCGTTAGTCTGTATATTCTTCTAATGGTAAAACATGCTTTCCCAAAAGAAACCAATAGTAACAGAGAGTCCAATGAGGGCATACATGAAAACTTAAGACAGACAATTTGACATCTGTCTAGATAAAAAATTATTATGAGCCGAGTCGGTCTCATTTAAACAATGTTTCTGCGAGTCTGTGAGTGTGACTTTCCAAGTGGTACTCCAGATTATGAGTTAAGAACACACCCTACAGGTTTCTTTGATACATTTTGTTTTGATTTTGAAGTTTTCTTTCTTGATCATAATGTGCTTAAACACTCAAACCAAAGTTATCATTCAGAAGGAAGTGTACAATAATCTAAATGAAATGGAATACATGGAAGTGAAATAGAACATTAGCTTAAGATATCAATTTCATATACATTCTTTGGTGCCACTAACGATAAGGTGTGTTAAAATTGAAAAGGAAAATATTACAGAGGATACTGAAAGTAATGTCATGCAAATAAAGTCTATAGATAAAGCATTCAATAACAGCAAGGAAAAAGAGAAGAAGTGAATGTAGAATAAAGGTTTAATGTTCCATTCCTATGAAACGTAACAGAATATTTGTAGAAATGACAAAACATTGAAATCATAAAATTCAGTTCATCAAATTTTTTACAGACTACCGAAAGTAAACGGTGATGACGCCGCCCCTGATGTTTGTCCAGCTGTACTTGATCCCGCCCCGGCTGGATGTCCGCCGAAACCTCCACCTCCGAATGGACCACCGGCGAATGGACCACCACCAGCAGAACCGGAGGCACTGCCGAATGGACCACCACCAGCAGCACCGGAGGCACTGCCGAATGGACCACCACCAGCAGCGCCGGAGCCACTGCCAAATGGACCACCACCAGCAGCGCCGGAGCCACTGCCGAATGGACCACCACCAGCAGCGCCGGAGCCACCGCCAAACTGTGGTGGTAGCTCAAATGTTGTGGATGACCCTGACCCTGAAGCTCCTGAAAGAAAAACCAAAACTTTACATGTATGCTCCAAAAAGTATGGATTATTTCCCAGTAAATCAAATGACAAATCCTTGGAATGTCATTGGTTACGTACGTGCGAGGGGACTGACTAAGATATAATGTAACGAATTGATAAATCTAGCATTTTAGTCATTGACTGAAAATTACTGAAAGAGTGATCAGCAATGCTCGCTGAGCTTCGCGATACTACGAAATGTGCATTTTTTTGAAAATAGCGCTCTGAAAGGCAGGCATGCGCTCTGAAAGTAAGACATGCGCTCTGAAAGTTAGACATGCGCGTTAACTCAAGTGAATCGTCGATCAGCTACCTCAGCGTGGTAGAAAATAACACAGATACAATAGATCTGGAACTTGTTTTTCGTATCTTACTCCTTTTTTTTTAAACATGAAAGATCAAAATTTCTTTAGGAGTATGTTCCAGAGAAGAAGTACCAATATGACAACTCTCCATTAATCTTAAAATTATCTTACTGTCCGCGCGGCTCACTTCGGAAACTGGATAAACAAGGTTTTGATAACTTTTTCATGCAACAATTGAAATAAAATCTATATCATTGCATAGGTCTTGCTTAGTCGTAAATTTTGGTATATGTTACATGGTCGAGGGCCTATGCAATCATATTATATAGACAAAATAAGTTTTCGATAGGGTATTTTCAATGTTAAATCAGCATGACGTCGCCGAGTTTAACATTGAGCCTATGGAGAGCGTCACGACGTCACGGGAAAAATAAGCATGGGAAATGGCCCATCTAAAATCTGTTTTGTCTATATAGTTTGATTGGGTATATTCAATATCGATATAACATATACTTAAATTTACGACTAAGCGAGATCTATTGAATGGTATCAATGAGTTAAAGAAGATCCTGACGATAATCTCAACAGCACTCACAATAGAGCACAAAATTAAACATCGACGGACCCCTAGCAAGCTAGAGGTGGGACCAGGTGCTCGGGAGGAGTAAGCATCACCTGTTGGCTAGCCGCACCCGCCGTCAATGTCAACTTCATTTAAATTTTTGCTTCATAAAGTAGTCAAAATCGCGTTTATTCAGTTTCCGAAGTGAGCCGCGCGGACAGTAGACAATATTTCCATAAAATCTATCGGAATAAAGTTACAAAATAAACAGCTGTTTCATACAATAATAAACAGGTTTTTATTTTAATGCCCTACAAATTGCTTTAACAATGCAGTAACGAACTTGACAAGTTCAAATATGTTTTCACATTTGCCTCTATCGTGACAATTAAATTCTCACTAATCAAATCCAGAATTTATTGTATAAATTAATATTGTATGTTCAACTAGACACTGAGGCCATAGAATTACCGTAGAATGACATGTGTTTGCATCATGTGGTTTGATTCAAGGTCTAGAAAATGTTTGTCATCGTGACTGTATTGATATATCTTTTAAAGCGTTCCAAGATTAGTAAATCGTTGTTAGTCCCTATTTGAAGCAATGAAAAATGTTTACTATGGATTATGTCATATAACAGAGGTTCTCAAATAATTGTTTTATTTCATATGGTAGATTATGAAAGAATTAATTTAACACCTGATCCATGGAGAGGGGATTGAAATCACACAATTAGATAATAAATACTGTATGGGATGGAAACACATTCTATCTATCACATGCTATAATCCGTAAAAGACAAAATATGTGTGACTTCGGCGTTTTATTTTTTTAGTCATAATATGAATTTTTGGCCAATGATATATCTTCAAGTAAATCATGCCTCAACAAAACTTTACAGAAAACGATATTCAATAGAATTTAATGTGTATCATGTGATAAATCACGTGACAAGTCCATGCCAAACAGTCAGTCATTTATTGTGTCTTGATTTGTTGACTGATCGCTGATATAGATATAACTTTATATCAGAAAAAGCTCTGGGTAACATTCAGTCATACCGCACCTTAAGAGAATAAGAACCATGCAAATCTCTGATTACACATTACGTACCTGCTGAGGGGAAGGGGTTTTGTTCAGTTCCTAGAGTCGACACGAAACCTGGAAAGACACCTCACTCTCTGAGATTTTCAATTTAATAGAAGGAAAATCATATTTAAAGTCCAATAATAACCATCGACTCATGAGGACGATAATCAGATTTATTCTCAAAACATAATGTGATATTTCGTTTTATAAACATCACTCGTCATGCAACTCGCAACTGCTTCATCGAAAAGTCGACATCTCCCCTTCTTTGAAATGTTAAACGTCTTCAAATTGAATAGCATCATTTAAGAACAGAAAAATTGGCAGCATGGACCAGATCAAGCATATTTTGACCACCTTATTTTAAAGATATCTATGGCCGATATGGACCTCTGCTTATATTAAACGATTATTCTATAGAACTTTACAACAAGAGTCTGGCAAAAATAGCAGACGTTTTACGGAGAATCCAGAGAACATTAGCCTAACTCCTTGTTTATACAAATGCGAATTTGTTGAGACATATATATTAAATATATATATATTTTTGCATGACATATATTCTAATACTCAACAAAACGATTGCCTTAACTGTTATAATTATTTTTTACGAAACATTTTTTGGTCTAACATAAAACATAAAAATGGTCTTATAAAAGTAGGAACGATGGGCAAATAGTCGTTAGAATTAAGACATCTCTATGACAACGTCTTTAATTTCAATAGCATCATTTAAGAACTGATAAATTTGCAGCATGGACCTGGGTACTAAACCCTCGTCAGAGATCCTCAATCTAAACAATGTAATATGACCTAAGGGTGTGAAAGTTATTATGTCAAAAAATGTATCGACAGATGTAGCAGGATGGGTGGGATATAATGCTACAGGACCCACTTTTTAGAAATTTCAAGAAATTTTCGAAAGCGTTGAAGAAACGATCAACCGAAGTTGATCGAACTTGGCTACATGTCTATAAATTGGACGGTTACGCCTCAAGCTAAACGCGCATAATCCTTTCTACATGGAAAAAATGAACGCATTTGACTGCACACATAACTGGAAAACAAACTAGAGAAATCTGAAACGATGGGAGATGTTTTATACTGATATTATTAGTTTGTCGAATTACCATTAAAATATATTGATTTTCGTAAAAGAAGATATATATTCGATCCCGATCTTTTCGAAAAAAAACAAACAAACAAATAATCTTGTTAAACCAAGAGTGGTGATGAAAAGTGCAAGATAATTAAATGTGATCCCGATGTTGCCGTCAAATAAATGTGAAGTGCAGGATTCATCATCAGAAACATGTATGTCTGGTTGTTGTATTTAAACATTACTCTCCTGGATGCTACTCTCTGACTACAGAGTTAACCATTTCGTTTATCTGTTTTTATTATTGGGACAGCAAAAAAATTACTTGTAAATTCTGAGCAAACTAGCAAAAAAATTAAAGTACTGGAAACCAATCAACACGTGAGTAATAAATCACGTGCTTCTCAGAATTAATTGGAAGAACCACTTCACGTGATACGACTCAGAATGTTCTCTAGTAGTCGTTAAATATCAACATTTACAGATGTTTTCACAACAGTTCGTATTATTCACACCATCAAGAAATCGTTTATAATATTTGATGGCACCATCGGGATAGTTAAGGTGTAAAAGGTAGATCATTTCGGGTGAAAGTTATTACATTCTTTGAATCTTTTATTCGTTATAAGGTTCTAAGTTCAAAGGGAAGTGACGGATATACAAGAAAATGCTATGTGTGGGGGGAAAAGGAAATGTGTACCATTTCATCACAGCTCAGTGAAACTAAGCTGTCAGATAAAAAAAACTCTAAAACTGAATGGTAACTCCAACCATGATCTGCGTTTTTCATTTCCTTCTTGTATGAATTTACATAATGATATAATTTATTAACATGGTGGCAATGAGATGTCACCACTTAATTGTGAAAAGTCCGTTACTGTGAGGTAATCCCCATGATACCGTATCAGCAGAACTATACAAGTGCGATTTAAACATAGAAGCACGATTACCCAAAACATGCGCAAGACCAAAGCTGACGGCATAATAAGGCTGCTAGCGCTTTACATAGGCTTACCTGCAAACTCGGCGGGAGGATGCGCCATGACGCCTGGCGGCTCGGTGGCGCCAGTGGCTTCCGCACCGCTAGCGCTGCCTGATATCACAGAAAGAGAACCGACAAATCAGTCACCAAGCACAGAAACAAGATTGCTGATAGCGCTTGCCGAATAGCTCTGAGATGAAGAATTATGTATGTTATGTTATAACAGATTGCGTATTCTGTTTCACTTACCTCCTTGTTGTGGCATTACACCTGGTGCTGAAGCGCCACCTGAAATAAATGGGTGAACACTTGATGAAAGAAACAAGACTTTCAAAAAAATTTGAACGAAAAAAGTACAAAATAATATGTCGACTACTTAAACTGCAAAAATAGTGTTCTTCATTTATTAGTTTGTAAAATCCTTATTCTATTCCTTTGAACCTCAAAATCCTATTTCATTTGTACCTTATGATAATAAGTATATGGCATGATTCACTTCTATAATTATGAATTACAATATTTTTGTTCCTCCAAGCATAGCACCTTACCTGCTTGTGCGCCAAAAGGTCCTCCTTGCGCTGTTGATTCAACATAAAAAATACAGATCATATAATGTCGTAGATTTAAAATGGAGTAACAATTAAATTAAAATGAAGTTCAAAAGGAGACGTATCTGATTACAGATCATTAAAAAAATATAAATACCTCCGCCCGCCATTTGTGTTGAAGCACCTCCAGCTCCTGAAAGAAAGAGATGAAAGTCTAAAAACTTGCATGGAATAACGAGGCAGTATCGTCGATACAAAGAAAAAATCATTCCAAAAGAAAAGTAAGAGAAACTTGCAAAACTTTCATTGTTTCTGAGAATAAAACAAATCAGTGGCAAAACAACGATAAAATGTTCATTACAGAAGAAAGGGGAGAAATAATTGGCACACCTCCTGCTTGACTGTTTGCTGAGCCAGCAGCTGCCTGTGGATTCATCCCTGGCATCATTCCCATACCACCTGGCATACCTGGCATCATACCTGGCATTCCGGGCATCATACCTGGCATCATACCGGGCATCATACCTGGCATCATACCTGGCATCATGCCTGGCATTCCCATTCCCGGCATACCCATTCCCATCATTCCCGGCATGCCTGGCATACCCCCCATTGCCATGGGATTACCAGCTCCTATCTGTGGCTGACTACCTGCAAAAAAAAAACAAAACAATGTTTATGTTACTATATTTCAAATTGAAAAAATATTGACTTGGTGTCGAGGCACAAAAATCAACTTTCGATTTATTTTTAAGATAGATATTCCTTTGAGGGAAAACAATACGGATGATTGGTCATGATCTAGCGTCAGGCAAAAAGAGCATGGACTTCTTTCAGTATGCCCATCTTGGGTGTTGCCTAGATCCTGTGTTTTAATGTCTTCTTTGGTTTGTTACCTTAAACTAAAACGACCACTGAATTTCTCGGAAGACCTGTGTATATTCGGATAAGGCGGAGGACTGAACATACGCTTTACGGATAACCACATCATTCACTAATATTTAATTTAAGGCCTTCCAAAATCGGCATCAGATATACATTGAATTTCTTCAATTAATGTATTGACATCCGTGTTTCATGTTAGGTATGTCTACTGTGTTTACTTATTTGTTGGTGGTGGTGTTTGTGTCATTGCCCCTATTGTTTGGTGTGTCTACTTTGTTTACTTATTTGGCCAGTCAGTGTTGGTGGTGGTGTTTGTGTCATTGCCCTTTTTGTTTGGTGTGTCTATTTTGTTTACTTATTTGGCCAGACAGTGTTGGTGGTGGTGTTTGTGTCATTGCCCCTATTGTTTGGTGTGTCTACTTTGTTTACTTATTTGGCCAGTCAGTGTTGTTGGTGGTGTTTGTGTCATTGCCCTTATTGTTTGGTGTGTCTACTTTGTTTACTTATTTAGCCAGTCAGTGTTGGTGGTGGTGTTTGTGTCATTGCCCCTATTGTTTGGTGTGTCTACTTTGTTTACTTATTTGGCCAGTAAGTGTTGGTGGTGGTGTTTGTGTCATTGCCCTCATTGTTTGGTGTGTCTACTTTGTTTACTTGTTTGGCCAGTCAGTGTTGGTGGTGGTGTTTGTGTCATTGCCCTTATTGATTGGTGTGTCTACTTTGTTTACTTATTTGGCCAGTCAGTGTTGGTGGTGGTGTTTGTCTAATTGCTCCAATTTGTTTGTTGTGTCTACTGTTTTTACTTATTTGGCCAGTCAGTGTTGGTGGTAGTGTTTGTGTCATTGCCCCTATTGTTTGGTGTGTCTACTTTGTTTACTTATTTGGCCATTCAATGTTGGTGGTGGTGTTCGTCTCATTGCTCCAATTGTTTGGTGTGTCTACTGTGTTCACTTATTTGGCCATTCATTGCTGGTGGTAGTGTTTGTGTCATTGCCCCTATTGTTTGGTGTGTCTACTTTGTTTACTTATTTGGCCAGTCAGTGTTGTTGGTGGTGTGTCTCATTGCCCCTATTGTTTGATGTGTCTACTTTGTTTACTTATTCGGTCATTTAATGTTGGTTGTGGTGTTTGTCTCATTGCCTCTATTGTTTGTTGAAATTCTTGGTTCCCTTTCCCTTCCGCTAAAGTCATTTCTGGATAGATATTGCTAGAGCGTACAAATCGTTTGATGGGAAACCAATTTGAATTTTGTTCAGTGAGTCTATGAGTTAAAGTTAGACTGTAGACTGAAACTTACCTTGAACATTTTGTCCACTAGGAGTCGACGCACCCTGTGTACCTGTCTGTGCTCCTAACGTTTGTAGCTCAAGTTGACTTGTACCTTGTTCGAAACAAAGACCAAAAACGACTTTTTTAAATGGGATTTTGCAACTTTAAAAATTTTCGAGACGCATGTTAAAATGCTTACATTTTTCTACACGCCTTCTTGAGTCTGGTTTTTAAAAGAAACGTTCATTGAGAAGAATGAGACTAAAAACTTTCCAAAAACACCTTACACAACTTAAACTCTTAACTTGGTAGACCTCTATGGAAAACGCGATCAAAATTCAAGGTTAATTTAGAGTTAAAGAAGATCCTGCCGATAACCTCAACAGCACTCAAAATAGAGCACAAAATTGAGCATCGACGGACCCCTAGCAAGCTAGAGGTGGACCAGTTACCCGGGAGGCGTAAGCATCCCCTGTTGACTAGCCGCACCCGCCGTCGATGTTCATGCACAAAAATGAAAACAAATGTCTGAGGTTAAGTCTATATAGAAAGTGTTATGGCGACAATGTCAGGGGAAAATATTCAAATCACTTACTGTCAAACCCCTCGCGGGGAACTTTTTTACGAGCTTCATACGGCAAAGGGCATAAGTGTGACACAAATGAGTTAAAGAAGATCCTGACGGTAGAGTTGTCCAAAGATTTTTTGATTACATTAAATGATTACTCCGTCCATTGTTAATGTGCAAAACCTTCAATCCAATCATGAATATTCTTTATGAACATTTATGACTGACATTATCAAGAGTTATGATTCTTATGCAGCTAAGAAGGAAAATGTATTTTAGGATTTGGTACTTTTTGTTACTGAGCTCAAGTGACGGACATGACATGCCGGTTAAGTGATGTACTCTTCCTTGATATTTGGTCTCACTTCCATTTTACCTGTCCATACGATGGGGTAGGTTGTCTCTTTAAGGTTTGTTGTTGTTGTCTTCCATTTTGTCTGGTTTTTATGCTTTTGAGTTAACAAAATTTCGGAAAAGCTTTTTTGTTATCAATCATGTTTGATTTTATCAATATTTTGCGATTTCGATTATCCTTAATCCTTGTTATCGTGTGTGAGGATTTCCCTTGTCAATGCTACTGCTATCTGTTGATGTTGAAAACTGCCTTACGAAAAAGTAGGGTATTTTTAGAGTGTGTTGTCTAGAAAGTAAGAAGTATAATAGGGAACGATAGCATATTGCAAAGGATGTTTTAGGGAGGGGTGCAAAACATTGTCATAAAAGACGAATGCATTTCAATGATATCTTCATCAGTTTCCAAAACGTTGCTACATAGATTATTGCTTTGAGTTATATTAGTAGGCATCTTCTAAGCATTAGCGACGATAGGAAGTATGCAATGGCATTGGAACTTAAATATCCTTTTACCGGTGGCCAAAGAAAGGATAGTTAATTTGACATAACGCACAGCCGAAATGTAAATATAGAAAGTATGTGGCAAACGTTGTAGTTCTGTACCTGTTTGTGCCCCTCCTAGTCCTGCTAATCCACCTCCTGCTCCTGCTAATCCACCTAATCCACCTCCTGCTCCTGCTAATCCAGCTAATCCACCTCCTGCTCCTGCTAATCCAGCTAATCCACCTCCTGCTCCTGCTAATCCAGCTAATCCACCTCCTGCTCCTCCTACACCAGGAGTCTGTGTGCCTGTTGTTCCTTGTTGAAACTGAAATCCTGCTCCTGCGCCTGTACCCGCACCTGCCCCTCCAGCTTGCAGAGCGGCAAGTCCACCTGCTCCCGCTCCTGGAAGTCCTTGTTGACCTGCTCCTTGGAGACCTTGAAGTCCTCCTTATATTAGAATGGCAATTGTTAACGTAGAGAAATTGTTATCTTATCTCATGCTTTGCTCTCATTTTTATTTATCTATTTTTCAAAAGATGGGTGACTTTCCAAATTATTTGTTTCAATTTTTAAAGGGTGCGAAATAGAACTACTATCCTGTTCACTTTACAATTGATAGATACACTTAGAAACAAAACTTACGGTTTATATGTCAATTTTCAGTGTTAATATATGTGTGTCAACCTTAACTTCGCATGATTATTTTTCTTATTGTACAGAATTAAGGTTAGGGTTGCAGCTACAGAGAGATAACTCTATTTTCATATAACTCTATTAGTTAACTCTATTTTCATATCATGCAATATCTAAAACCATGATAAACGATAAATAACATAACTTCAGTTTGTTACGTCATTTTTGAAAAAAAAATCTTTAAAATGTTCATTGCTGAATATTTTGGGAAAAATTCGTGTTTTTAATAGAAAAAAATCGCAGAAAATAGGGGGAAATTTCATTTTCGTTCGAGTTCTGCTATCAAAGATTCAAACATCACAATACATACAATCTATCTTATTCTTTGAAATAGAGATAACTCTAAATTCGAACTTCTGACGCCATGGTTTTGGATCAAAACGTATGTTTTTGCATAAATTATAGTGTTATTTATAGAAAAAGTCTTTTTGCTCAAAAAGTAACTCGGGTACATATTACTTTGACTGTTAAACGTCTTCAAATTCAATAACATCATTTAAGGACAGATAAATTTTCAGCATGGACCAGACATGCACGTTTCGGGTATTTAACTCTCGTCAGTGATTTAGGATAAAGTAATACCATAGATCTTTACTAAGAATAAAACTTATGTAACTGTAGACCTTCTCATAAAAAATTGAAGTTGTTACCATGGCAACCAGCAAAGTCGTATTTACAAGAAAATGGTGTCCTTAGAACTGTTTTTTTTCAGAATTTCATGAATTCATACACAAACTATAAGAATCCCGAAAAATTCGGATATATTCAAATTCTTGAAATTCGATGCGTTACAGAGGTATATAACGTTAAAAATGTGTAATCCTCCGAAAAGATGAAAATGTATAGATTTGCCAAAAAATGGATATTTGTGGGCAAAAACGAGACGGGCGATGCAAATTTTGATATTTTGGTCTGAAAAGTTCGAGAAGATTTTCCTCTACGTATGGACATAACCATCTTTCTTCTCTCTCAAGGATATTAAAAGTCGCAACCCTAACCTTAAAGATATCAATCCAGAAAATTGATACAGAAAATAACATGAATTTTTAAGAATAAAATCAAGAAAATAACCAAAATTGTTATATTTTACTGCTCTGGGAGGTGGAAAGTCCTACCTTGCAACATTGGAGGTAACATCGGCGGTAACACTGAAAAGGAATGATCTACAAGTTACTACTAATTGTATATCAAAACAAAATACTTCACTTCAATGGCCTGAATTATTTGATAACAATTTGGAGTCAATCCACTGCATTGCAAAACATGATATCAGATACTGTTGGCATGAATAGCATTTGAATGAAAGTGACGTAGAAATGATGATTTCTCCATTATTCATGATTTATCAATTTTTGCCGGAGCAAATTAGCAATCTCATTGAAATAAATGAATTTAGATTTTTAGAATTCCAGGTTTTCACCCTTCCTTTCTTTGATGATCTCAAATCTCCTTCCTTTCCTTTATGTTTTATTTCATAATCATCGATCGAAAAGGTAACAAAAACAATCATTGATAAAATCAAAATATATGTGCTACTTTTTTTCAATAGTATATGCGAGGGCGAGTCAATAAGTTTCCAGCCTTGTCCGTTTCCTCTAAAAGATAAAACAGGAAAGGAGATTCACGTCGAGTAAGATTTTGTTTACTGGGTCTTCTTAACCATCTTATACACAATTAACAGATTTAAACGTGATAGAACGACTTTAGAATACGAGGCAAATTCTAGATGCCGCCGACGAAGAAATGTGTTGCAAGATCCGTGATCTGGGCTGGTGGCCATAAACATAAAACATTCTTAGACAAATTCTAGTCTTAAACTTTAAGAATAGTCTCAGAATAAGAATCATTTTGAGAATTTTCATAAAATCAATGGCCATAAACGTTTTTAAGAATATTCTTAGCTGAGACAAATTCTAAGACTAGGTCTTTAAAAGTAGAACAAATTGCACAGTCAAAGGCATCTATTCTCCAGCAATCACTAGGTTTGTACAAGCTTTACGGTTGTGTATCCAAATATCTCACTGATGAGCAAGCAAATGACAACCAAGAAATTAGTATGCAGTATTAAGTTGAAGCGTTTATGTAAAATAATAATGATTTTCCTTTGCGGTTAGTGATTGTTGAAGAGACATAGGTTCATTATTATAATCCAGAGAACAAAGATTAGAGTCGGCCAGGGTGTCCAAAGCCGCAAAAGCTCAAGAAACAACTATCTGCAAGAGAGGTGATGGCTACAGTATTGGCATCAAAAGGCGTTATTTTGTAGGAATTCATACATACAAGAAGTCCCATAACTGGAAATTACTATTCGAATTTGCTTGATTAGCTGAGAGCTGTCATAAGATAGAAAAGTCAGGCTAAACCTTCTAAATGTGCAGCAGCGCTCCAACATGACAATGCGAAGGTATACACATTGCTGCTGTAGAGCAAAACGGGTATGAACTAGTATCGCATCCTGCCTACTCCCAGGATCTACTACCCAACGACTTCTTTCTGTCCCAAACATGAAAAAGGATATCCGTTGATATCATTTCCGGTCTGATGAAGATGTCGTTATAGCAGTTTATTGATCTTTACCGGAAACATGGTAGGCTGGTATTTATTTTACTCACCCTCGTATATTATATACAAATAAAGTGATAACGGCACAAAAAGTGTACATAATGTAGTATATAAAGTTTATATAAAATACATAGGTTTGCCATCACAATAAGAATTTGTGTAAGAGAAACCACACAATCTTTATCTTCAACATAAAGGTAGTGTCCTTTACTAATTTCCAACATATGGTTGAAAACCATTACATGTCAACCATATGTTGGAAATTAGTAAAGGACAGTAGGATACCCAAAATGGTGGTAAAAAGTTTACTACAAACCCCACAATACCAATTATTTCTATTCTCCTATATTTTTTTCTTTCCTTTTCATATAATTTGTGTGATACAAATACAGTCTTTTAACACAGACGTATCCCTATATATAAGCTAATATCGGGGAATTGAATATGTGACCAAGACGAAAACGTGAATTTATATACAGTACAGCCAATTGCGTAACGCCTGAGTTTCACAAACCTTCCATGAGTCAACTTGAAGAAGAACATCCTCTAAAACCATTTATCCGTAGTTAGAATTTTTATCTTAAAAGTCTACATATTTTGATTTGGACATATCTAATTTTGGAAATGTAGAAAGTAGATATACAAATTGAAACTATGATACACAATTGGCTAGACGGATATAATAGGATATACGTGTATGCTTACTTGGAGGGAACATTAGTCCTGATTTGAAAAGGAAATGTTAAAATAGTCACATGGATGATCAAATATAACAAATAAATATTGAACTAATAGAAAAAAATAATTCAGTTGAAATGGAAGTCCTTGTTTTAAGTGTTGCGCTATTCCCCAACAACATTCTTTATATTCTTTACACAAAAAACGATTAAATATCCATTCTAAAAATAGGGTGGATAATGCAGGTTACCCTTTTGCTTTATTTATTATGTTTATGGAATTAAGAGTACATGCATATCTTAAGGTCAAGTTATCTACAAAACTCACAACAATTTTTTTTTCACTGTATGCATGTTAAAAAGTTCTAAAGAATTTTTAAAAATCCTATAATCTGCGGAATAATAATCTACGATCAACTGATGTATGTTACACTATAATAAGATTTTTCAAGCTTTCAATCAATATCATTTTACATCATTTTTGAAAGATAACTGTACCAAAATGTAAAGCATAACAAAATTAGCGAAAGGAAAAAAAACATTACTTGGGAAAGGCATTCCGGGTGCTCCACCAAATCCTATTGAGATAAAATAGAGAATGATGATATCCTCTTTCTGGGATTATTTTCTTGTAATATTTTTCGTCAAATAAAAAGATTTTAAAAATCATTTAGAATATAAATTTCTTACCATGATTATGAAAATCAATATCATAATGATATGATGAATATAATAATTTCAATAACTGTTTAACGTCTTCAAATTCATTAGCATCATTTTAGAGCAGATAAATTTACAGCATGCATAGAAGCAATTATGCTACTAACTCTGAATTCATACTACCTTGTGGAGTTTGTTGCTGAGCACCGCCTGCCATCTGCATACCAGTTCCTGCTGAACGTATTAGCAATGTTAATCTTGTTATTTTTCATAATATTTTATTCTTGAAGAAAAGTAGATGATCTCATGCAATTTATATGGAATTTACATAAGAGTAGTGCTATTTTAATCATTGATATAGAAAGAAATAGACGCATTATTTGTTTTCATCTCCAACTTTCTTTGTAAAAGATGAAAATAACATTTCAAATTAATTTTTCACTTTCCGGAGAGGATTTTGATTTTGCTACAAGCTATTTCTCATCAAATACCTCAATTTTGTTTTATTTAATTATCATGCATTATTGAACTGTATGTAAATTTTACTATGAGCATGAATGTGGTTCAGACTTATCAATAACTTATTAACCAATTTTAATCAAACGATGAGCGATAGAAGTCCCCTACCGGCATAAAGCAATGTCCTGCAACCCTGCCCAGAATGCTTCAATTAAACATGAAACTTGACATGTACTTACACCAAAAGATGAATGCCCACACAAAAATTAGTTCAATAAACATCAAAGAAGTACCTATCAGTTATTCAATTTAAAAGTCGAGAAGGTAAGGCAAAATCATAAGAATTTCTATTCGAACAACTGCGAACCCCGGAATAATGAGACCAAGTGCTATGGGATTTTTTTTTTTGATTTGAACATATTTTATTTCCAATTCAATGAAATGGGATCGGGCGTTAAGTTTTTACAACATTATTAAGTGCCCTCTCCCTACAATATTGATATAATAAACATAATATAATACAGTCAAGAATGACAGCATGACACATAAAACATTTTTTTATAATAAATGATGAAAATATAGAAAGCAAAACGTTTGATGATGTAAAGAGATGAAATATCATGAAAAGAAAAAAAAGGAAAGGAAGGAAGGAAGGAAGGAAGGGAGAATAATAATAATAATAAGAAGAAGAAGAAGAAGAAGATGATGATGACGACGACGACGATGATGATGATGATGATGATGATGATGATGATGATGATGATGATGATGATATACATTGACCATGCATTAAATACTGCTATTGAAAGTGAATCAGAATTAAAACCTCTTTGTCGAAGCTATAAACTTATGAACATTTCTAAAAATTAAATTATTTTCCCTTATGCTTAAGGACTGATCACCAAACAGTAACTTATTTAAGGACAAAGGTTGGAGGTGATGCAAATCATTAAACAGAATGTTTCTTTGAGTAGAATAGTAAGGGCAGTGAAATAAGAAATGGGTGGAATTTTCAACACCTAGGCCACAATTACACATGTCATCATCAATAAGATTAACTCTGAAAAGGTCGGCTTTTAATTCCGTGCATTTGTGTCTGAGTTTAGTCATAAAATGCTATGGAAGAGTCAGCGTCTCCTGTTTGCATGCAGGAAAGGAGGGGATCTCCAACAATACTTGGTTGCAGCACCCACAGCAAAACTTCAAAGCACCCAATGCAAAAAAAAACAGAGCAGACATCCACAGAAAGAGACACAAAAGGGACAAGGAACACCAGCACACACCATAGAAACATGAAACATAAAAGACGACACATAAACCAACGAGACCAATGGGCAACCGGTGCCGACTTAGGACGGTCATCTGCCACGTAAATAGCAGAAGGTGTGGTTATCCTGGATTACGTGAGCACAACCCTCCCACTTTTCCGATTACCAAGAGGTCTCGAAGAAGGTACAATTATTATGTAAAACAACACCCTCGCTTTTAGATGACCACACACAAACAATACCGTAAAACGCAGAGGTCCCAGCAACACAGATGAATATGTAAATGGATATAAAAAAACGGACGTGCGTAATACAGTCCGTGCTCTGCCTGCTGTAGCGAGTTCATATATGTTTTCACCCGAGGAGTCCGACTGACAAACAAGTCGCAACAGTTCCATGAAAACTTGCAAAATTCGGTGATTGTCTCAATGATTATATTGATGCACATATCAGGTAAAATGTATTGTTTGGTGATGTTGACAACCATTCAATCGCTGCTCAGAATGTCACAGATCATTCTGGAGAGGGGGGTCGAATATGCTTTTATAAGATTCCCATTGCGACCGAAGAACTTCCTCTATGATGATTTCAGCCGTGAAATCATCATTGAGGAAGACGATCTCTCTATCTTTCCATGCTTTATTTTGGTTTGACCAACAGGGGGAGGGGGAAGAGAATTAGGACTTTGCAACCCCAATATCCACCTGTCTGACCTGGCTAAATCGGCCCATGTGAATGAAGCATTTGGTAATAAACTTTTCAGAGGCGGATTCATCCCAAAGTTTTATATGTATTATGATATGGTTCCATTCAAACACAATGGCAAATAGTTGAAGGCAAGGGGAGGACGGTGAAATACGCAGTTGATGAAAAATTTAGTGTGGCGAGCGAAGCAAAAGTTTAGAGATAATCGGTGATTGTCTCGATGTACATATTGATTTCCATATCAGGTAAAATGTTTTGTATGGTGATGTTGACAGCCATTCAGTCGCAATACAGAATATCACTGATCAATCTTGAAAGGGGGATCGCATATGGTTTTTTAAGATTCCCGTTGCGACCGAAGAACTTCCTCGATGATGATTTCAGACGTGAAATAATCATTAAGGATGGTCAATATGAATATAAACAAAGGTATGAAAAACTGGATATTTCATGAAATTTGATAAGTCAAGGGGCCGTAACTTTTGTAAAATAGGTCAAACTATCTGTATCACACTAAAATGTATTTACATAACAAAAATCAGTTCATGACAATATTTACAACAACAACCAAGAAGAGTCAGAAAAACTGAAAATTTTATGAATTCCAAAAGTCGATAACTCTTGTAAAATTAAATCAATCAAAAGCAAACTCGAAGTTGATCTGCATCACACTAAGATGTATTCACATACTAATATTCAGTTCATTATCTTTAATAACAGCGAAGAAAAATCCGGAAAACTGAAAAAAAATCGTGAAGTCCAAGGACAATAATTCTTGTTAAAATAGGTCAATTGAAATAAAACACAAACTTGATATGTATCTCACAAAGATGTATACTCATACCAAAATCAGTTCAATATATGTCATAAAACCGAAGAAAAGATCGGAAAACTTAAATTTCATGAAAATGAGTAAGTCCAAGGGCCATAACTCTTGTAAAATAGGTCAATCGAATCCAAACTCGAACGTATCACACTAAGATGTATTCACATTCCAAAAATGAGTTCAATATATGCAACGACAGCCAAAAAAAGTCCAGAAAACTAAAGTGTGACAGACAGACAGATAAACGATATGGAAACTATAAGTCCCCTCCAGCGAGCCTTACCTGTTAGCAACTACTTACATGTATTATATATATATATAGTTTATAACTACTTAATAAAAGTATAACTGTAAAACCTGAAAAATAATTCTATAATTTTATGAAAGAAATCGAAAATCAAATAGTTTGGAGCACGAACTCTCCTCAAAATATTGAATTCCATATGTACCTTGCTGTCCCGTGGTTCCTGTTTGTCCTGTAGTTTGTGTTGCAGGTTGTTGTTGTAGAAAACTTTGTCCCCCTAAACCTGATGTACATATAATGGCGAATGCAATCATTACACTTTTATCAAACGCTTCCATCAAATCATTTCAATACTGATGAGGTCAACTTTTACAACTACAATACTGCATGAAACATACATACCAAAAGAGACAAAAAGGAGAAAAATTATATATGGGTTATTGTTGATAAATAATGTAAAGAATTAAAAAATTCAATATTAATATTAAATCATTTTATATAAAAGAATGACAGAAACACCAACCAAAAATTATTTAAGCACGCGTTTAAAATTTTGTTGAAAACCCTTATCTCGCATTCACGACATTAAATTTTAAAGAGAAGAATGCAAAACTTCAGAATGTTTCTAAAATTATGCTGAGAATTTTACCTTGTATACCTTGTATACCTTGTAATTGGGCTTGGAATTGAGCATTGGCTTGAGCTTGGGCTGTGGCAAGGGCTTGTAGCTGTGCCGGGTCAAAACCTCCTTGTCCGCCCTGTGCTCCTGTATGTGGAGAGCATATGTTAAAAAATATGTTTTGATCAGTCAACTAAGGATAACTAAGTTCTTCCTTTAGACTTCTTCCACTTAAAAGAAAAACATACATTAAAGTGAGGCATAATTATTTTCAGATCTGGTGTCAAACCCTCGCAATGAATAGCGTGAAACAGCTCATTATAAAGATAAAATTCCTATATGGAAATTGTAAATTTAACTTTACAAAATTGTTTTATTTCGAAATTAGTAAGTACGTCTTGTATTAGATTCATAGAATTAAACGTTTCTTTACTGTCACTCAAAAATTGAGTGCAATGAAGCGTGATGGAACACACAATTTTCATATTGTTTAGGATGTTCCTTTGTTACTTTGTACCGTATGATTGGTTTCGGTTCGAAAGGTGAGGATGATAAGTAACGAAGACTTCTCCATCATCATTCTATTGATTACAGGCCATGAACAAGGACGTTTTCAGAGGAGAAAGATTGATGGTTTACGGCGCATTCTAGACAATGCACAAGTTTGAAGCTGTATAAAGACGTCACATAAGTGTAAACTGTTTCGAATACTAAGTATGTATACATTTAATTTCTAATTGAAGTACATGTATAACGCATAAACAAGGTTATCGCTCTTATCTAAAATCTAGCATGCACACTAGATCTAAATATTTTTTTTAATAAAGCATATTAATGAGAGGACAAGCCTATTTTAAAAATTGTTTGTTAGACAGAACAGAACAAGGCATTTTGAATGTTATATTTGCCATGCAAATCACTTTCTTGTTATTTGTTTTTTAGAAACTAAATTCTACACGATGCTTTTAAAACTATCTAATTTTGTACATAAATTGTAGATATGATGTTAGAATAAGGACTACCATACAGCTCTATACAGTATGTATACATCGACAATTGCAAATCAAAACAATATCTGATTAAGCTCTTCATGTTCAAAAGCAAAGAGAGAAAACTCATTTTTAGACATCTAAAAGTATCCGATTGAACTCGTTTAGATATGAGAAACGGTACAATTTTCAATCCATTTCGTTTGTATACAATGGATTATGATTGTTATTTCTTGTGTATTTTTTATACAAATTTTAATCCTTTCTTCTTCTTTTTTTTTTTTTTTTTTTTTTGGATTTGCCATCGTATATGTATACACGTATAACCATTATTTCTACTATCTCCTCGGAAATTTACCTGTTGCTCCAGAAGAGCTTCCAGTTGTTGACGTAGAACTTTCTCCGCCCACGAATTCTAAATTAATAGTATTTTCCTCCCTAAATGTTTGTATGTACCATAATCTGATTCTAGCATATAGATTATTATTTCAATTCAAAGTTTAAATAAAAAAAAAGTTTTATAGGTGTAATTAAAATTTTCTATGACTATTTGCATAAATTTCACTACGCTTTCGATTCTACATTTTACCTGTACTTTCTATGTTTCCGTTAGGCCCTACGTTTATAACTGGTACCCGACCATCTAACGAAAGACCACTTTCTTCGGTGGTAACATGGGGAAGATTAAAATAATAATATTATTTTTTAAAATTATCAATTTAATAATGCACGTATATTTGTCTCGTGGCTATGAATATCGAACAACTTAATATGAAGCTAGCCCGTATACATCAAACAATATTTAAACTCTTGAATATTCAGTTTTATTCAATAGACGACATTATGGCATAAGCCTTAATTAAGAACATACCAAAGCCAGCTTGACCTCCAGCTGTAGTTTGTGCCCCGAATCCTCCAGCACCACCTTGGGCAGTAAGTCCTCCTGCACCACCGAGTCCAGGTTGGGCACCAAATGCTCCTGCTCCACCGAGTCCAGGTTGGGCACCAAATCCTCCTGCACCACCGAGTCCAGGTTGGGCACCAAATCCTCCTGCACCACCGAGTCCAGGTTGGGCACCAAATCCTCCTGCGCCACCGAGTCCAGGTTGGGCACCAAATCCTCCTGCGCCACCGAGTCCAGGTTGGGCACCAAATCCTCCTGCACCACCTATTCCAGGTTGGGCACCAAATCCTCCTGCACCCCCGAGACCAGGGAGACTAAGTCCTCCTGCACCACCAGCCCCACCTAGAGAAGGCGTGGCACCAAGACTTCCTGTGCCACCAAGATTTGATTGAGTACCAGTCCCCTGTCCCCCTGCACCTCCAATACCCGCGGCACCAGTGGAGCCCTGTGCTCCAAGCGCTCCCCCAGCTCCTGGTTGACCACCTAGACCTGTGATTGGTGCAATCAATCAATTTCAATTAATCATAGATGTATTCACTTCAATGTGAACTCATTCTAAATGTTTGCCAAATACATGTATTTCAATTCAGAGTAAAAATAATTATTTGATTTTTTTTTTCAATTTAATAGTATTTTAATATAGAACAAATGTTTCAATGAATGTGCTAGCCTCAGAAAAGACTAACGACATTTGGTTATTTGGTTGGTGTGTTGGCAACAATGTTTACAAGAATACGTCAGGTCAGACCCGTGACACCTAGTTTGCCATATATGGAGGTTGTTTCCATATATGGTATACGTGTGCCTGACATGAATCATTATTGTAAACTTACAACATGGCGCTTGAATTCAAAGAGACGAAGCGGTCGTATCATAAATAGTAAAGCCTAAAAGGATGAAACATGGTTGTCGATCGTTTAGTTTTGCTTTATTGAAGTCAGGCATCGTCAGTAATCCCCTGGAAAACTTGCCGATTCGTGCCCGCCATCCCCGCTATTAACGAGTACATCGAATTGCAGCCAACACACGAATACCGAATAACAATGTGTTGTTGGCCGTTTCTGCGGCTATGAATGTGCAAGAAAATACTTTATGTTATTCAATCATTTAAGCTACAGTTCACACTTTTGTATTTATCATGATTAATATTTTGGCTTTACCCAATATGGGCCGTTACCAAAATATCAATCATGATATATACATGCAAGAAAAAATCAAATGTAGATTTCAATATGATCCATACCACCACCAAATTGTGCATTGGTCTAGCTGACGGTCTTTTTCTAATCTTTTTTTTTTAATTGAAAGTTCAAAAGTGTACATCATTATAATAAGATACGTCGAGATCTGTTTTGGTTCCAAGTAAATGCATCAGACTTTTCTGGAAAAAAATTATCCGAGATTTTGTCTGTTATATCTGCAGTGTTCGTTGATTTTGACAAAAGATTATTTATTCATATGGTGAAACTAAAAGAGAAGTGGCTCTACGTTTGATCAGTGTGTTCTATCTAAAAAAATCTATATTTTCAATCAATGTTCTATTGATTTAAGAAAAAAATATTAAGAAAAAGAAAGCACAAAAATGAAGCTTTTCTGACTCAAACATCAATATTGCGCGTCAATTATGAATATCATACAGGTTTTTCTAGCATTCTACTGTATTAAAGCAATCTCAAAGTTAAATTTTTGTAGATAGAACACATTCAAACACCAAGTGCGTTATATAAATATACGCTACCTTCGTGCTAATAACAAAAAAGTACAATTACACAGATACCACATAGTCTACAAAATAGCTAAGGCGAGCCATGCAGGAGTATATAGGATAATGGATGAATCTTTTTTATCATTTTTATTTACTCACGTATTCTTCTGAACCTGGGTCTCCGTCTCAATGACCTCGTTCTGGATCGTAGTCTTAACCTGGATCTAGGTAAAGCAGTTCTTGTACGGCGCATGCGCAGCGGTGGTGCAGAAAATACATTTGGTGCAATAGAAAAAGCATTAAGCAGACGACTTGGCACCCCAGGAGCTCTTATTCTCCTCCTGGGACTCCGGTTTCTATTAGCAATAAGCACGTTTGCAGCATTGTTGGACATTACAAGAAGTTGGTCATTCTCACCTAGTCCTGCTCGTGCCGCCAAGGGATTCAAGCCAAATGGTGGAATTGGGGGTAACCCAAATGGAGGAAGGCCGAAAGGAGGAAGACGAGGAGGGAATCCTCCCAGTCTTGGTAAACCTCCCAAACCTCCAAAACCTGGTCGACCTGCCATTCCCCCGGCCCCTCCGGCAGCTCCGCCTCCTGCCCCTCCAGCTGCCCCAGCACCTGCTCCTCCTCCTCCTCCTGCTCCTGCTGCTCCTCCTGCCCCACCAAAGAGTCCCATGGGTCCGGGTAATAACGGTACTCTAATTGACGGGAATTGTGAGTTTGCTCCTCCTGTCTGTTGTCCTTGTGCTGTAAATTGAAATACATGTACCTCATTATAATACATCATTTTCAGAATAATATGAATAAATCATAATGCTTTCTTCTCAATATTTCTGTCTTATGAAAAGTACGTTAAATTAGTATATTTATACACTTGCTAGGTAGTTCTCAGCACACGATTATCGTCTGCCTCATTATGGGCATCTAAAAAGGCTTCACCTTGATCTCTGCGAAAAAAATCCCAGATTCCTCAGTGAGCCAACATTTTTTTGGTGATGTATATTCAATTTGTGGAGGTGACGATGAAGTAGACAGAGGAAATATTTCTGTCTCGTGAAAACCGAATAAGTCCATCGTACATCTGAAATACTTTCAAATTTTCCCGAATTTTAGTCTTTTGTAATATGTGATAGATCATCCTCCATTTGGACGAAGATGCGTTGTGCTGAACATAATGTTTTCTACATCCTCGGTAGAAAGAGATCAGGTCAAGTGAATAGGCTGCGTTATCGTGTATATAGAGAAAATTTTCCGTCAATTAATTGAAATAATCCTTTTAAAATACTTTTAAATATGATGTATGATGTGAACATCTCAATTCTCGCATCCCAAATATGAGAAATGAATAACGGGTACTAATTTTTCATCACAGGTACTGTACGTATGTCTTCAATTAAAAGTACAAAATTCAGCACAGATATCTGAAGCATCCATGGCTGGGTAATTTACCATAAATACAGGAGATGGTTGATAACGTTACAAAGGGTATGACAGCGTTCATTGTACTTACCAGATATACAAGAGATGGTTGATAACGTTACAAAGAGTATGACAGCGTTCATTGTACTTACCAGATATACAAGAGATGGTTGATAACGTTACAAAGAGTATGACAGCGTTCATTGTACTTACCAGATATACAATAGATGGTTTATAACGTTACAAAGAGTATGACAGCGTTCATTGTACTTACCAGATATACAGGAGAAGGTTGATAACGTTACAAAGGGTATGACAGCGTTCCTGATACCGTTCATTGAGTAAGTCTTGTCCATGAATGAGTCACTTACCAGATATACAGGAGATGGTTGATAACGTTACAAATGGTATGACAGCGTTACTGATACCGTTCATTGAGTTAGTCTTATCCATGGATGAGTCACTTACCAGATATACAGGAGATGGTTGATAACGTTACAAAGAGTATGTTACCGTTCCTGATACCGTTCATTGTGTTGGACTTATCCATGGATGAGTCACTTGCCATATATACAGGAGATGGTTGATAACATTACAAAGAGTATGACAGCGTTCCTGATACCGTTCATTGTGTTAGTCTTATCCATGGATTAGTCACTTACCAGATATACAGGAGATTGTTGATAGCATTACAAAGAGTATGATACCGTTCATTGTGTTAGTCTTATCCATGGATGAATCACTTACCAGATATACAGGAGATGGTTGATAGCATTACAAAGAGTATGATACCGTTCATTGTGTTAGTCTTATCCATGATGAATCACTTACCAGATATACAGGAGATGGTTGATAACGTTACAAAGAGTATGTTACCGTTCCTGATACCGTTCAATGTGTTAGTCTTATCCATGGATGAGTCACTTACCAGATATACAGGAGATGGTTGATAACGTTACAAAGAGTATGTTACCGTTCCTGATACTGTTCATTGTGTAAGACTTATCCATGGATGAGTCACTTACCAGATATACAGGAGATGGTTGATAACGTTACAAAGAGTATGTTACCGTTCCTGATACTGTTCATTGTGTTGGACTTATCCATGGATGAGTCACTTACCAGATATACAGGAGATTGTTGATAACGTTACAAAGAGTATGACAGCGTTCCTGATACCGTTTATTGTATCAGTCTCATCTATGATGAGTCACTTACCAGATATACAGGGGATGGTTGATAGCGTTTCAAAGAGTATGGCAGCGTCACTGATACCGTTCATTGTGTTAGGCTTATCCATGATGAATCACTTACCAGATATACAGGAGATGGTTGATAACGTTACAAAGAGTATGATACCGTTCATTATGTTAGTCTTATCCATGAATGAGTCACTTACAATGTACCAGATATACAGGAGATGGTTGATAACGTTACAAAGAGTATGATACCGTTCATTGTGTTAGTCTTATCCATGAATGAGTCACTTGCCATATATACAGGGGATGGTTGATAACGTTACAAAGAGTATGATATCATTCATTGTGTTAGTCTTATCCATGAATACGTCACTTACCAGATATACAGGGGATGGTTGACAGCGTTACTGATACCGTTCATTGTGTTAGTCTTATCCATGAATGAGTCACTTACCAGATATACAGGGGATGGTTGATAGCGTTTCTTAGAGTATGACAGCGTTACTGATACCGTTCATTGTGTTAGTCTTATCCATGAATTAGTCACTTACCAGATATACAGGAGATGGTTGATAACGTAACTTAGAGTATGACAGCGTTACTGATACCGTTCATTGTGTTAGTCTTATCCATGAATGAGTCACTTACCAGATATACAGGGGATGGTTGATAGCGTTACAAAGAGTATGACAGCGTCACTGATACCGTTCATTGTGTTAGGCTTATCCATGAATGAGTCACTTACCAGATATAAAGGAGATGGTTGATAACGTTACAAAGAGTATGATACTGTTCTTTATGTTAGTCTTATCCATGAATGAGTCACTTACAATGTACCAGATATACAGGAGATGGTTGATAACGTAACAAAGAGAATGATACCGTTCATTGTGTTAGTCTTATCCGTGAATGAGTCACTTACCAGATATACAGGAGATGGTTGATAACGTTACTTAGAGTATGACAGCGTTACTAATACCGTTCATTGTGTAGGTCTTATCCATGAATGAGTCACTTACCAGATATACAGGGGATGGTTGATAACGTTACTTAGAGTATGACAGCGTTACTGATACCGTTCATTGTGTTAGTCTTATTCATGAATGAGTCACTTACCAGATATACAGGAGATGGTTGATAACGTTACTTAGAGTATGACAGCGTTACTGATACCGTTCATTGTTGTGTTAGTCTTATCCATGAATGAGTCACTTACCAGATATACAGGAGATGGTTGATAACGTTAAAAAGAGTATGACAGCGTTACTGATACCGTTCATTGTGTAAGTCTTATCCATAGATGAGTCACTTACCATATATACAGGAGATGGTTGATAACGTTACAAAGAGAATGATACCGTTCATTGTGTTAGTCTTATCCATGATGAGTCACTTACCAGATATACAGGAGATGGTTGATAACGTTACAAAGAGTATGACAGCGTTACTGATACCGTTCATTGTGTAAGTCTTATCCATGGATGAGTCACTTACCAGATATACAGGAGATGGTTGATAACGTTACAAAGAGTATGATACCGTTCATTGTGTTAGTCTTATCCAGGTGTTACCAATCTGTGTTATCTGTAAAAATAAAAGAAAAGAATAAACCCATACCCGAAATGACTAGTTTGGTCTTTAGGTAGATTTCATTCGGTCTCGTGGTCTTAAAAGAAGTGGAAACTGTGGCAATCATACGAGGTAAAAATATCCCGAAAACTATTGTTTCCTTTTAAACGGATGGTCAGGTTACCTAAAGATAAGATTTAAAGTCGGCATGTTAATCAAACAATACAAAACAAGCTCTGATGAGCTTTTAGACCGACCTGGATTACTTGGAAGTATCATTTGCATATTCTTACCAATAATCTACGATTTTGAAGGTTATTGACATGTCTCTGAAAGTTGGAGGATTTTAATACCCTTGGGTATTTTGTTGTGTAACCTTGTACGCACATCCGCAAGAATCCCCAATACACACACAACGTCAAAACAGAAAATGACTCTTTGAGGGTGTGTCCGGTTCCTGAAGGGACATAGTCATGATCATGAGACTATTACATTATATTTTTTCATGCACTTGAATGTATGTCTCTGTGTGTTTAAATGGATACAATAATGTCGAAAGGTTCCAACTCTATACATTCTTGAAGAAAATTCCAAACCAATTTCCATGCACCAGACACGTGTTTCGAATATTAATAGCAATTCTCTGTAAGGACCAAAATCGATCGGTACGGCATGTCATGGATTTTGATGATTTTCGGTATAATGGATATATATTAAGTACTGATCATGAAAATGACACGTTTTGGCCAATGTGACCTCTGGTTGCCATGGTAACGAGGTCATTCTATTTATAGCACTGTTGGGACCATGAAATAAGCCATCTCCGGAGATCGACTTTGTTGCCATGGATACCACTGTAACAGCTTGTTCATCTTTATATAATCTATTCTTCCTTACTTCCATTCTTACTTAGTACACTTAGTTATGTGATATTTATTACAGGAAGCTTATTGTATTAAGTCAAAATAAGTCAAAATGAAGCGAAAAATAGAGGTGAAAATAAGGGCCAATTGAGTGTGTTTTTGACCATTTTCAATCTTAAATATCACAAAAGGCACCAATAGGAGACCAATGATTTTCATCAAAGGAAATATATGTTTATTGACAATAAAATGAACGAAAAATTGGAGTGGGTATTTTAAGAGTTTTACCTAAATTCTGTCGCCAAAGACTGTTGCCATGGCAACATTAGACCTTTTTGCTTGTTTCATATTATCTTTGAAATTGATTTTATTCCTCTTTAGAGTTACATAAGATTGTCAAAATGTATGCATGTATAGATATGACTTAAATCTTTTACATAAGAACAATTAAAATGTTCAAGGTCATTGGCTTGATATTCAAGGTCATTTATACTTTGAGACTGAAATTTTGCATGAAATATTGATTTTTAAAATTTTTTGTTACCGATTTTGATTATTTTTTATTTGAATATTTTCATAGGTCATATTTTTTATGAAAGCAAATGAATATAAGAAAGAAAAATCTTAGAATTTATTGAACTGGAGAAATTTAATGGGAAAAATATTTTTCGTCAAAAAAACAAGAAAGTACAGATTTCGTCCCTTTTTTATCAAAATACTCACCAAGAATTTAGATCTTCGAAGATGTGAAGAAACGTTATCAATAGTTCTAAGAAATTAGTGATACGTTTATCATCATTTTATGGCAAATAACTGTTAAGTTCAATATTTCAAGGATTCTTAAATACTGGCACCTTCATTTTATGAAAAATCAGGATTTTTCGTCAAATCTGGTCACTTAAAGTTTAATGACCTTGGAAATTCAGTTGGTGACCTTGAAATAATTTCAAGGTCATTTTTATATTAAACCCCCTCTGATAGATGTATACATGAACTTCTGTTCAAATATCATGTGTAGATAGTTTGATAGAGGTTGTGTTTAAATCTATCGTATGGAAACCTTTCAGCCGATTGTTGCCATAGCAACTAAATTTGATGCTGCTTTGCATATGAAATGACAAATTAGCCCAATTATTTTTCATATTAATGTATAGTTCAAAGATGATACTAATTAGGTAACTAGAATTTGTACTTCAAAAATTGGTGCTTTTATGAAATTTTCAACCTTGTAAAACAGTAAAAACATGCAAATAAGGGTCTTTAAGTGCCCAAAACAGAGCCTTTTTATACCCTTTGTTGGCCCAATTTTTCATCTTGTATACAAAAGGCATCCGAGATGAATGTAAAAAATTTACAAATATGCATAATAATAAGGATTAAAAGAAAATAATCAAAGCAATTTCAGATTAAAAAAGTACCTGTTTTCATGGTAACGAAACCTACAAATATGTCTCGTCCTATAGATTTTCCCTATTTTTGAAACTTCAGACACGGTTACCATAGCAACGGCAACCTTTTTGAAAAAACTGGGGTTGATTTACATACTAGTGCTTCATATTGAACTTCCATACCAAACATCTCAAAAATCCACGACATGCCGTGCCAACATGTCTTGAAATTCTTTGGTTCTTACAGAGAATTGCTGTTAAATTCTCATCAGTGATGCTTCTTGCGGAGGTACCAAAACCATTTCAGTAGCACCCTCTTTAATTTTTTGAATTTAGATTTGTACATTTGCATTACAGAGAGTGCGTGGCTCCAAATTTCCTGAAGGGTCGATTCAGTAGCATATCCAAATAAATCTATGTTCAAAATAGCATTGGACGGATGGTGCTAAGATGTTAAACTCCTTTAATTTAGATGATATTTATCGGTGAAATGGCTAGTTTCCGAAATGGCAAAATATATATATATATATATATGATGTTACATTGATAAAAGGCCAAAACAAAGCTTCTTTCAGGTGACAGAGCTGGAAAGAAGTAATTAATACACTTGACAAACATCAGGTCACGGGGAACGATTTTAACTGCTCCACACTGCAACGTGAAATAAGTGTTCACATTCAAACAGTTTAAATGACATGACCTCGAACTTTCGTCAGTGACTGAAATGAATAATTTTAGCATTCGTATTAATATATTTTGTCTTTATTTAATTGATTCACATGACTATGCTCATTAATGCACAAACATTTCTTTTCTCGTGTATTAATCATAATAAAATCATTTGACACTTTAACTCTGAAGTCTCGTGCATTAATTTGCTTACCTTTAAACAATTTTGAATCTCGCATTATTGTTGGGTTTTTTTTTTTATGAAAATGGATGACATGGAACCAAAGAAAATGAACAAAACAGTCATGTATCAGAGGAAAACAATCTAATTCACATTTACCAAAGATTTTGATTGGCTTGTCAATGAAATTATGTATTTTTCCTTTTACCTGGAAAAATATGAAAACAAACGTTCCTTTCTGAAAGAAAAAATTTAGATACTCTAAGTTTTTAGCAAGCGCGAAAATTAGGGGGGGGGGGTCAGGACCCTCTGAAATTTGCAAAAAAATATAGAAAAGTTCTGATTTTCAATTTCATATGATTTTAGAGGGGAGGGTTCTAAATAACAATCCGGGTCCCCTTCCCCTTTCGAACGATTTCTAGACCCGCCCATTATTACATTTTCTCTTGGTTTATTGCCACTAAAGATTAGTACGGTTTTCCTCCTTGAATTGTCCAATTACATCCACAACATCCTTGTCACCCCCTCCCCTCTCCGCTCCGGCATAAAATAAGGATGAATAACGCACGGAGAAGATTTTTCATAACATGCAACATTAGCAGGAATTCCCTAGTTATAATTGATGAATATCTTATGTCAGTTATGTTTTCTTTAGTGATGTCAGATCAATCTTATTGACATTGATTGAATTGTTTTATGAATTATTTTTATAAATATGCCTGTCGTTATGTCTAGCAAATTTATATCAGCAATTAAATCCATTTTTTTTTTCTTCTTTCTTTTTAAGCCAAGATGACAATTATGTTATGATATCCGGAGTAGTATAAAGACGAAATATGAGTCTAAATATTTTTTTATGACGAAGCCAGTTTTTGATCTGTGCGGAAATGATCGCCCAATAAACAAATATAATATCCGGTGCATGTCGGTATATTAAAGCTCTAGGCTATTATTTTACATTGAAAATCTTGTTTTTCTCAGATAGTAATCTAACAATAAATACTGCATGTCTTTTGTTGACGACTTGTTAGAACCATTGTTCGTCACACGTACATTACATGTGTACTTGATTACTTAATCAGAGCAATACATCATTACTATAAGAAATATATTTAGTATGTCCATAGCGACCAAATCCAAGTTAATTCTTCAGCATCTATAATTCCCTTCCTAAAGAAATGTATTGCAGATTCATTTTCAGAACGCTTCTGGTATTTACATACAGCTGCCCCCTCCCCTCCCCCTTCTTATCCAATCTTGTTCCCTTTCACTTATTTCAGTTTTGCGTCCTTACAATAGACATGTTATTTGATGAAAACAAAAATGTCAAAAACACAAAAAGGTGAATAAATAATGCTTGCAGGGTCCAACTCGTATACATCCTATGATTAAAGAAGAACCTTCTTCGTGTCAAATCTCTCAAAATTGATAGGTCGTCGCGTCGTCAAAAAATATTTTGGATAAGCACAATACCTGCAAGATAGATAAAATGGGGAAGATTTCTTTTTTTAAAAAATCCTTTTCACTCCAACTTCTTACAAGACAATCCTCTTCTCTTTGGATGATTTTTACTTCGTACTTTATAGAGTCTGAAGGAATCGTTCGTATCCAAGACTAAGGGAGGAAAAGGGGATAAGGAAGTTTCTGATAAAATAATAGGTAAACGGTTTCCATCTACGAATAATGTCGATTGAATATAAATCATATTATAGAAGTCAAGTAACCGTACATCTGTGAACAGGATATTTGTCTTAGAACTTCCTTCTTATATTTGTTTCATGTCATAATGGCTTATTAACTGTAATGTCAAACTCTAGGCATGGTCTTTGGACAAGATGACAGTAATTCCTTATCTATGTAACGACCAAGTAAATGAGCGTATATATACCATATCATAATCTACGTAACGACTAAGAGAAACTTTACCATTTATGAGCGTATATATACCATATCGTAATCTGCGTAACGACTAAGAGAAACTTTAACATATATGAGCGTATATATACCATATCATAATCTGCGTAACGACCAAGAGAAACATACCATATATGAGCGTATATATACCATATCGTAATCTGCGTAACGACCAAGAGAAACTTCACCATATATGAGCGTATATATACCATATCGTAATCTGCGTAACGACCAAGAGAAACTTTACCATATATGAGCGTATATATATCATATCATAATTTTCGGAACGACCAAGAGAAACTTTACCATATATGAGCGTATATATACCATATCGTAATCTGCGTAACGACCAAGAGAAACTTTACCATATATGAGCGTATATATACCATACAGATGACGGTAATCCATAATCTACGTAACGACCAAGAGAAACTTTACCATATATGAGCGTACATGTATATATACCATATCATAATCTACGTAACGACCAAGAGAAACTTTACCATATATGAGCGTATATAAAATGTATACCATATCATAATCTGTGTAACGACCAAGAAAATGAGCGTATATATACCATATCATAATCTATGTAACTACCAAGAGAGACATTACCATATACATGTATGAGCGTATATGTACCATATCATAATCTGTGTAACGACCAAGAAAATGAGCGTATATATACCATATCATAATCTATGTAACGACAAAGAAAAACTTTGCCATATATGAGCGTATATATACCATATCATAATCTGTGTAACGACCAGGAGAAACTTTACTATATATGAGCGTATGTATACCATACATATGACGATAATCCATAATCTATGTAACACCAAGAGAAACTTTACCATATATGAGCGTATGAATACCATATAGATGACACTAATTCATAAGCTATGTAACATCAAGAGAAACTGTGTATAAATACCAAATAGATGACACTAATTCATAAGCTATGTAACATCAAGAGAATACCATACAGATGACAGTAATTCATAATCTATGTAACACCAAGAGAAACTGCACCATGTATGAGCGTATAAATACCATATAGATGACAGTAACTCATAAGCTATGTCACACCAAGAGAAACTGTGTATAAATACCATATAGATGACAGTAACTCATAAGCTATGTAACACCAAGAGAAACTGCGTATAAATACCATATAGATGACAGTAATTCATAATCTATATAAAGACAGTGAGAGAGTTTTCCTTTTTGATCGTACGAAGAATATAATACTCGTACGTTCTTCTTTGTTCACGTGGATCTATATGTTGCCATTCTCGTTACATTTTGGTATTTTCTATGCTAAAAACCACAGGGACTTTGAATATGGACATTACAAACGTACAAGTAATTATATTCCCCATATATAGAGGATTGTTATTTATTTGGAAACCAATTCAAGTCCATGTGCTTCAAGCCAAATTGTCAAAAACCGAGTACATCCCAAAATTTGAATAGATGACTCCAACCTTCTAGTGCATTCTTGTTTTATTTGGGAGGTAGTCAGAGATTAGTTAATTATAATCATTTTGCCGTGTGACCAAGAGGAATTGCCAAAACCAGAATTACAGTAGAAATTATGTTCAAAATGTAGTTTGTTTAATACAGGATACATTATTTCGCGTTCGAACATTCAAACATTTAAAATCTATTTTACAGGTAAAATGAGTTTACTCGTGACTTGCTACACCTGTTTGACGTTACGTATAAGAATGACTTGGTGACAGGAAACCACAGATTAATAGAAATCTAATTAATTTTGTTCAATCGATCAATTGAAGATCCGTACATTATCCTGATAGTTCAGTGTGGAACGAACTTGATTTGTGGGTTACCCACCATTACGCATGATAACTTGCACCAGACATTCTATATAAGCAGATATTAATATAAACCACCAAAATACTTGCATTATGAGAATTTTTACCTCTGTCGTTAATTAAAACGTAATTTGATTATTCATAGAACAGATAAAATCTTTACCTGTTATTTCTTTCCTGAACTTAATTATGATTTGTGACATTGTCAGATGCGTACTTTATATAATAACTCATGATGGAGGGTTGTCAGAGGTCTCGTTATTTATCCTTTGTCTATTTACGTTTGACAGCTACAACGTTTTGAATCAAATGTAATTATTTTTCCTTGAGTGATAAGACAATTGTCATGTTTGGAGAATTTCCGACATAGAACGTCCTTTTCTATTGCTCTGGGGTTATATTTTGTCCCTGGATTACACCAAAATAGAGTGAAAAAGTAGACATATATATATATATATATATATTTCTCCAATTTAAGTGTTATCCTCTTATATTTTACACAAAATATAATGAAAGTAGAGAACTACATTAGCTACATACTCATATGAATCTTTATAAATTGTTTTAAGAGTTTTTAAAGATCTTGTGCAATGATTATTAATTTGATTATTTATGATACCAAACATATTTGACGTTAAAATGTTGAGTCAATGCAGAAAACACGTTTCACTTTGAAATTATTTTCGGATTTGTTTTCATTCTTTTTTTCTTTTTTTTTTTGTGAAAAGTTCGTAAAACCTTTTTTCATTATCTCGTAAGCGTCCATTCTAGAAAATATATATACATTTAATATATAAATCTAGATTACACATAAAAATACTTCTAAAATGAATCTAAATTGCGCTTCAATACTAAATATATAAAATCAATTAAAATATGAACGAAAATGAAAGAATGTTTCACGTAAACTTACCAAATATTTCCACGAAAAAAAAGAAATGTAGTCCTGTATTCCTTTATTCTTATTTGTTTCTTGGGACTACCATATGTGGAAAATTTTCGGCGACCAATCTGTAAAGTTACATGGACAATGAAGCGGAAAATGGGCCCTGATCATTAACGTGACGTAAGCAGTTTTGACAGGTACATTTCTGATGCCATAAATTACAAAAAAGGCATGGTGATTTGAAACAGAAATTGTTTTGTGCGCATCATGTGATGATATCAACTTGTCAAAATTAAAGTTAAGAAAAAGGTGTGTGAGTTTGGTGAAAATCAAAATTTGTGATTTTAATATGATTCATGATCATGAGGAGGAATTTCACGTGACAAAATTATTATTACTACGTGTCATACTGAGAGACAGACGGACAACAAGCATGACAAGCGAAGAGTGTGAAAGAAAGAAGAAAAGATATTACAACAGCTTTGAATTGGATGTAGGAACGAATAGTTTGTTCATGAATTACAAATACAAGTATAGGCTTTTACAAAAAGCTTTCCTTCAGTTAGCCGACTTCAGTTTAGAAAAATACCGGAATACACGATCCGTATTGCATTCTTAATTTTGTAAGATCAATAGCAAATTTCCGGGAATTTCCGTTTTTCATTCCGGTCAGAGTCCGCTAAAAGGCGTGTTTTGATTGGAGAAAAACCTGTAGGGTGAGGGGGCCTGTTATTTTAGATGTGACAGAAGATGTGATTGGTTATCAATTATGTTTTCTTTTGGTTTATTGTTTGAAAATAATATATATAAGTAAAAAATAATTGCAATTAAAATGTCGATGCCCTGATTTTTTCCCTAGCTCCCGATCCGCTAAAGGGGACGGGGGCGGGAAATTTTGAAAATTCACTACAGGGTACCTTGTGACGCAAATAGCGCGAAAAAGAGCCGGTCATGCTATATTTTTTTATTTAGTTTCGTATAAAGCTTGAATCAACGAACAAATCGGTATATAACATGCAGGGCCAGCAATGTTGGTATAGAAGTTATACGGCATTTTGTTAACATTACGGCCTATGGGAAATGATTTAGTGGACGCTGACCTACCGATTCAAGCGACGGAAATGCCCGAGAATGTGTTATTCTTGAAGACGTTTCGATACAAAACCTTTTCGATGTATCTTTAGGAAGAAAATGCATGCATTGATACGATATTACTTTCCATCGTCTGGTCATCTAGACTTTTAAACCAATCTGATAAAAGAACCTAATGTACAGATTCTGAATAATCTAGATGAATATTGTAATTTTTTTTTTTCGTAATATTACAAAAGGGTAGTAGGTCGCGAATGATTACAGTATACAGGTATTCATGACTGCAGATAATAAATAAAACAAAAATACTTCCATAACTCGATTCCTTATAATACCTACGAGAAAAAGAGACAGAAAAAAATGTTTCCGTTTTTATCTTTTATTCAAGTTTTCGTATGGATGCTTATTGCAGAACGTTTATAGCAGATTTCGTGCAGAGTGTGAAAGTTCACGATTATGTGTATCAGATGGTAATTTGAAATACCTTATGAATACAAGAATCATGAACCAATCATCGGACTTCGGTAAACGTTATATCTTCAGTCCCTTATGAAATCTATACCAAACTAGTGTTGCTTACATAAATTAAGATACCTTTGTATATGCTCTTTTTGTACATCGAGACAATCGCCAAATTTGGCAAGTTCTTGTAGGACTTGGTCACCTGGTCTCACTTCGGTATATTGTTTATTCCGGGGTTCGCAACTGTTCCATGGAATTTCCAATGATCTTGACTTTAGACTCAATAACTGATGGGTATTCTTTGATGTTGAATGCTCTTTTGTCCTGCAAATAGACCATGCTATAGAAATATGGTGACACGTGGTTTATGTGTATGAGGAAGACAGTGTTAGTACAACATGAATTATAACCAAGTAACTAGAATATATAAACAATTTTTGTGGGTGTGATCGATTCGCTTCAGATGAAAAATGCTGGGTAGAAGTCCACTAGCACATTTATATAAATTGTATACCGCTGTGATGCCATGAGCCTCTGGAGCGACATTATCACTGTACAAGCTTCACAGAGTCAGCCGTATACTAGTATAGCATAGAGTTCCAATTTTAAGTTGACTTCCGAAGAAAGGCGACAACTTCGATTCATAAATACATTTAATGACAAGTCGATCCCAATACGTATAGAAAATTATCATAGGTAAAACAAGCACCATAGGTCATCCCTCAAAAAGATTTGGACTAGAAAAGGACCAGCGCAAGTGCGGGAAAGATTGTCACAGATACATTGACACATTTAGATGCGTTATGTATGACTCTACATGTACATAGGGATTCTGTTCAGATTTATAATTGTGTGGCAGGGATAGGGGCAAAATCTGTCGTTTTTGGCCCCATTTTTTTTTTTTTTTTTTTTTTTTTTTTTTTTTTTTTTTGCTATTTTCAAAAATTGTTTACATACTATTTTTTATCTTTCAAATAAGAATAGATATATTGTTGTTTATTGAAACTGAATCGAAAATAGATATAATCAACTAATATGAGTGTTATTTCCCGCCAAAATTGCCCACTACTATCATGACTATAGAAATTAGTAGTAAAATGATAACAACCAGATTTTAACATAATAGTTTATAGTATATATAGAGCGCATGTAACAACGTTATACTTTCCATGTACATTCAGAATATAAAAAGGAATGTCCCATATGAGTATGAACCTGTTACACGCCCTTGCTCTAGGGCTTACAACTGTAGGTATGTGTGTCCCTTGTCAAAAAATCAGAATTTCTAATGTGAAGACATAGTGCTAAACTTTCAATCATTTTGCCCTGAAAGGCACGGTTTTCAAAAAATCTCAAATTTGTATTTTTTTGTTTAGAAGAAGCATAATGAATAAGAAAATATAACTTTCTAAAAAATTCTGATTGGGGCCAAAAATGGTCACTTTTGCCCCTACCCCTTTACCACATGAATTGAAATGATATGATTTTCATTGTCACCGATAAGCGGATGACCGTAACCAATTACGGTGATATCAAATTATGACTAAGCAAGATCTATTGAATTTTATAAATTTCATTTACAGTATTTTTTGCATGATAAAGTGGATAAGTGAGTTGAGCAGAAAGTAGTCACAAATTTATGGTGGCATACTTCTGCCTCCTACATGCAAGATATTTTTATAGATATCATATCAACATGCAAGTAAAATATGTTTACATGCAACTTTATTATGTTGACATACAACTTATTTTGTCAACATGCAAGATAATCATGTCAACATGCAAGATAGTTATGTCAACATGCAAGAAAAATATGTATACATGCAAGCTTATTAAGTTGCATGTTGACATAAATAAGTTGCATGTCGACATAAATAAGTCGCATGTTGACGTAAATAAGTCGCATGTTGAGATAAACGGAAGAAAAATATCTTGTATGTAGGAGGCAGAAGTATGCCACCATACAAATCCTTTCCTTCGTTAGTATATTGTAAGAATCGATAAAGCTCATGACAAATAACACATTTCAGTATTTGTATACAAAAGTGTCAAAACGTGAAATATAAAGTGTCTACATCTGAGTTTGACATTGATCCATTGGAAAACGTCATGAGAAAAATAGCATGGAAAAATGCATTGGTTATTAAAGAAATACACATTACATACTATTAATGCTGTTAGGGGTCTACTCAGACCGTTTTAGTTCCTTCCGAGCCAGAAAAAAGGGAGGGGGCAAGATGATGATTCACCTCTAAGAAAGGCCGCCCTCGACGGGATTCGAACCTAGACTCTCCAGATTGGATATCCGGCTGGATGTCCGGTGCTCTACTATCAGCGCTATGATACCCCTTTCTCGAACATTCTCTCGTAAGATTGTACGTCATAAACAGAAAACGAATGTGGAATCTTGAATTGAATCAGCCTCCCACTGACATGATAATACGGAAGGGTTCCAACTCTATACCTTCTCGAAGAAAATTTCAAATCAATTCAGACACGTGTTTCGGATATTAAATCCTCATCAGTGATGCTTCCATCTTAAAGTAATTTTTAGACACAGCCAAAATTAATTTTAGTAGCGTCCTCTGGTTATATTTTTTAAGGAGCTGATAGGATAAGGGCTGCATTTAACCCTGAATATCATCAAGTATTTCTTCTACACAATGATCTGTACACAAGAAAAACTTGATAATTACTCAAATGTAATGTATTTGAAGATTCCTCATACAACTTTTATTTTTGGTAAGCTTATTTCTAGATAATTAAATTACAGTCCAAAGAGTAGGGGGTTGCCATGTTGAGAAAAGGCTAATACCGATCGAAAAACGTTGAAAGTTAGGAACAATCTGACTAATATGGATATCTATAAACTTTAATTAAAACATAGTTATAGTCTATACAAGATACTAGAAATCAAATTTAAAAGACCGGTATCAACTTTATCCATAAATTTTAAAATCTTGAATCTAAAATACGGTTGTATTTTGTATTCATTGGCTACAAAGTAGGCATTTTACCGCGAAATACACCTGTGTAGAAATAAACAGCACGCTCTTGTTTATTTCATTCCAAAATCTTGTGCATTTCATGTGAACATGTTTAGAATAAATAAATGAATGACTTTAAAAGGGAAAAAATGAAACTTTTCTTATATTATGGCCTACATCACAGATTCTTAAAAAGCCCCTCACCCTCCCTTTTTCAGTTTTTCGTCTCTGGGGCATTGTTCCACCCTAGCTACAGAACCCCACTTTGTCAAAAGATGTGTATTAGTGATATACACCTTCTGTAAAATTGGCGTTCTGTAGCTAGGGGGGGGGCAATGTTTTAAAAAACTTTTCCATTTTCCATTGATTTCTATAGAAAAAAGACATATTTTTCCCAAAATTTAGGAAAACTATGAACGATAAATCTTATCCAACTGCCGATTATAATGAAACCAAGAACTGGCTTCATATTTGTGAAAGAATTATCTCGCAGTTCCCATTTTGAAAATTCCACTTTTTCAGGGCAGATTTAACGCCTTATCTTATCAGCTCCTTTGTGCAAGGAGCTCGAACGATAAGTATGGAATTCCGCCCAGTTGGGACCGAAAATTTTTTTCCCTCATTAAAAGAAATTAAAACTCTGAATTCGGTAAGATTTTTGCTGAATTTTATGAAAATAGTAATATTTCAAACATGCGACCTATATTTTGTGTATAATTTCGGTTAAAACAGTCGATTTTAACACTAAAGCCTATGGAAACTGGAAAAGTTTTTTAGAGTATTGTTCCCCACCTTGCTACAGGATTTCCTTTTAATAGAAACTTTAGTTTGACAAGATCTTCCAGCATGGCGAGTAAGATCCTGTAGCAAGGTGGGGAACGATGTCAACCAAGCGATCGAAATATAAAAAAAGGGGGATGGGCGGTTGAGAAGGCTCAAAAGATTGAGTAATTATACATAAATCTATCACGTTTTCTTTCGATGGGTTTAGAGTGATGATACTTTGCAACAAAAAATACTATTCTCGATTATATTTTATTTTCCTCTATTTATCAAACACTCTATTATTTGTTTTTACGAATAACCACCAAAAAAAATCTCTTTTTTCGATAGTTTTTCGCTTACATGTAATACTATCTTTTCGTAATGTAAACGCACTAAGCGCATTCGTTCATTGTGAATTATTGGGAATATGGTGATGAACCAAAAATGTTGTTCTGAATAAGGAAAAGAAATACTAGTTTTTGAAGGAGGAGAATAATTCTACCGTTTATTAAATCACTAAATGTATGATAACTTAATATAACTCAGAGTAAAACGATTTTCTCAATTTCATCTCATCTTATTGAATTTTATAACGTAATACCACGGACTCTAAATGGTGGACCCCTTGTTGCTTTGATTTCAAATAAATACCAAATAGGTAAATGTCAATGATATACATTTGAGTAAATATTAAAGATTATAAGTTTTTCTATCCATAAATATATATTTTATACCTTAGAATAGTTTTAGTAACCCTGGAGGAGATTTTTTTATCTGGGCGAATTTCCCGTCAATTCGTGCGAGGTCCTTTGCAGGGAGGCCGCGGCCCAAAATTTCCTGTAGAGTCGATTCAGTAGCATATCCAAAAAAAAGATCTATGTTCAAAATAGCATTGGAGGGATGGTGCTAAGATGTAAACTTCCTTTAATTTCGATGATATTTTTTAATGAAATGGCAAGTTTCCGAAAAAGCAAAAGACGCGACACAGCTGGGCAGAAGTAATTTATAAAATACACTTAAAAACATCCATGCCATGGGGAACGAGTTTAACTGCTCCACACAGCAACATAAATGTTTATATGAATAATACGGAATGAGAAACGTCTTGCAAGGATTGTCTTATTAAATTTATGATACTTAAATAGTCTTGGACTGGAAAGGGAGTATAAATCAGAGGATAATATGAAATTAATGGTTAGTGTCCGACGCCGCTTTTGAACTTTAGATTTTCTAAGATTTGTTTTTAGGAAAACGTTGAGACATAATTAATCATTATTCGTTAATTAGAAATAATTCCCTCTAAACAATTATCAAATTCACATTGTAATATCATAATGCTATATCTTCACACTCGTAAATATCACACCATTTATCTCTGTCCTCTTCGTTTCGACAGAGAATCGGCTAATTCGTTCCTTTATTAGTATATAAATGGTATCTGGTATAACCTTTTCCTCCACTTATATTCAGCTGTTTTACTCTCTTTTCTTTCTGACACACAAGAAACGCCCTCCACCTTAAGAAAGGTATTCTATGTTATGTACCAAAGACTGTATTCATCTCTAGATCAGATTGAGGTACTTGTACAAGTGGGAGAGGAGAGCTAAATGAGTCTGCTAAATAAAAAACTTCACTACCATACCCAAATGTATTTTGGTATTTGTGAATTATTCGTCATTAAGGGGTAAACCATACAGAAAACGCTGTTCTATTTTAGTTAAATTCAAACATTTATGGATTGATGTTTATTTGAAGGCAACACTGAGAATTTTCTCTTAAATCTTAAGAACATAAATAATTTTTTCTCCATTATTTTGATACATTAACAAGGGATGCAAACGGCAATAAATGACACAGCAGACAAATCAATATTTCATTTTGTTTCTTGCAGGCAGCAAAGAAAGATATCACAGAAAAACTTATTTCCTAAAGATATCACAGCGCACTTGAATAGATAGGCAATGGAAGAAAGCAATTATTTTGGACGAAGGAAACAAATTATTCCGACGATCGCTTATTTGCACTTCTTCTAATTAAAATCGATATGTCTCTTCCAGCAATACTGTTTGTGTCGTCGTTTTCATCTGAATTCCCAGGACTACGTGCAGTGTAATGTACATCGCCGACAAGCCATCATCCTAATGTCCTCTACTATAGCTATATGGCATAAAACCAAGGCTGGCGTCATTAATTGGCTTCAGACTTATAAGCTGTCTCCAATATCCTTAGATTCTGCAGATTGGTGTCTTCAATTTCTACAAATAAGTCAATTCATGCACACTTTCAGTCTGGAGAAATTTAATGAATCGCATCTTGGCCGCCGCATGTCTGTTTGCCATCAACATTACTGCGACGATACAAATGTATTGCGTTCTCGTTCAGATACAAGCAGAGTTCTACATACATTTTTATTAATTTTTTGAAACGGACAAACTTTTCAAAAATGTAAACATAAAAATAAGTACTTTAAGAGTCTGATACCCAAAAACGTTTCACACTTCGCATTGAAAAAAAAAATCTATTGCTTTTTCAACAGCAGATTTGATCTGAAAGTCAGTCAAAAACATTTAACATGACACTGGACCAATCTAATATTTGTACAAGCATCTTTACCAAACGGTGCACAATGACTAACTGTGACAACAGAACTCCATGAAGGCATTGAAGATGACTGACTCCTGATGATTCCTTGGCCTATCTAAACGTTGGTCAAAAGTTTCGGTTGATCATGAGCTTTCAAGTCAGCAGAGAACTGACTGTTTTTGATTTCGATTTATATAGGTTTTGGGTTACCTAGAGCAAACGTCTTAGTGTCTTGTGTAGTGTTCTTGTTTTACCAGCTGTACATAGTCTCGGAAGACCTATTTGTATCCTGGTAAGTGGAAGGATTGTGCGCACTTTATCCGGATAATCAAACAATGATATTGAAATGATATCAAGCAAGACAGCGAAATACACCCACAGTGATGCAGCAGAGAACAGACATATCAATATATGAAAAAGATTCAACAAACAACAGGGGACAAAAACGAGTCGCACATCATCCACACAAATAGGATTGACAATCAAAGAAAACACATCGAAACAAGAAATACGGTCGATGATCAAGAAACTGGAGAAGACCAATGTAGATTTGATGCTATCTGCTATGTAATAATTAGTTTATGGTGCGGACTTTCATACCTTCCATAACAATATGCCATGTCTATGTTGATACACCTGTATTCCTGATTAAGCGGTTCTGTGTTGATGCTCCGGATATCCACACCATTCACCTTTCTTCTGTGTTATTTCCATCCTATTTCTACCCAGTTGCCAATTGGTCTCTGTGCTTTTCTTGGAATCTTTATTTCGTAGATATTTTAGTGTCTTACAATTTTCATTGCATTAGTTACTTCCCTTATTACTTCCCTTATTTACTCCTACCGTCGTTTAATAATCATGTCAAGATCATGTAACTTTTTGAGAAATGGTTTAAATGAGCTAAGAGACAGCATTTGCCAGAAGAACAGACTACAAGCTGCGTAAAGAAAATAGTTCGGTCATAAATCCATATTTGACGAGAGGGCAGAAATCGTATGACTTCATCGAGAAGTTATAGATTTCCTATCTACTTGGCACGCAAGAAATTATGCTCAAAATTGTTCCGAAGGCTGGAATATTTCTTTTATTTATTTCTTCTGTTTTCCTTTTCATTATAGCTGTAGTTAAAAAAAACGCCACTGGACAAAATTGTTGAACACAATTCTCCAGATGAACATATCAGAAGAAATTATGCATATCTCATATAATCAAACGAGAGCGGTACCAAATTTTGATTTGTTTCACTTCGATAGGTGAGATGAAATGTTGGTGCATTCAAAACACTTGAAAGGCTTTCTTGCTCGAATAAGTCACATTCAGTGCATTTGTACATAGATTCCATACATTACTGTGTATTGTAATGAAACAAATAGTGTCTTTTTCTCTCTGGCACTACGATAAAGATGCTACCAAAAAGAAGATTTAGTAATGCAATGACTTATTTTTTTTTCACCTTTTCAAACGTTGTACTATTTGTGCCGTCATCCTACAGTGATGAGGCTACCGTAAACAACAATGGCGCATTCTTCGAGACTGCTTGGAAACCAGACAAGTGGAAGAGATTTTGCGTATGAAATCCTGATAATACGCCCCTTGATACTAACATGGCAGATGGCCATCCTAAGTCTTCACCGATTGCCCATCGGTGTATTTGTTTCAAGTGTTGTCTTTTGTATTAATTTTAAAGTGTTTGATGTGGTCTTTGGCGTTTGGTCTTCCTTGTCTGACTCTCCCCGGGCACATGGTCTAACTTCGGAATGTTATTCATTCCGAGGTAACGTGCATGTCTGGTCTATGCTGTATATTCATCTGCTCTTAAATGATGCTAATGAATTTAAAGACGTTTAACATTCGCAACCGTTCCTATGGAAATTCTAATAATTTTGCCTTGCCTTCTCTACGTTGAGACTGAATAACTGATAGGCACTTCTTTGATGTTAATTGTTCATCTTATGTCTCTAGTTGTGTTTGTCTACTAGCAGTGTTTTCAAATTTGGTTGGGTGTTTCTGTGTCTTGTGTCTGTAGTTGTGTTTGTCTACTAGTAGTGTTTTCAAATCTGGGCGGGTGTTCTGTGTCTTGTGTCTGTAGTTGTGTTTGTCTACTAGTAGTGTTTTCAAATCTGGGCGGGTGTTCTGTGTCTTGTGTCTGTAGTTGTGTTTGTCTACTAGAAGTGTTTTCAAATCTGGGCGGGTGTTCTGTGTCTTGTGTCTGTAGTTGTGTTTGTCTACTAGTAGTGTTTTCAAATCTGGGCGGGTGTTCTGTGTCTTGTGTCTGTAGTTGTGTTTGTCTACTAGTGGTGTTTTCAAATCTGAGCGGGTGTTCTGTGTCTTGTGTCTGTAGTTGTGTTTGTCTGCTAGTAGTGTTTTCAATTCTGGGCGGGTGTTCTGTGTCTTGTGTCTGTAGTTGTGTTTGTCTGCTAGTAGTGTTTTCAAATCTGGGCGGGTGTTCTGTGTCTTGTGTCTGTAGTTGTGTTCGTCTGCTAGTAGTGTTTTCAAATCTGGGTGGGTGTTCTGTGTCTTGTGTCTGTAGTTGTGTTTGTCTACTAGTAGTGTATTCAAATCTGGGTGGGTGTTTTGTGTCTTGTGTCTGTAGTTGTGTTTGTCTGCTAGTAGTGTCTTCAAATCTGGGTGGGTGTTTTGCTGTAAGTGCTGCAACCGAAACCTGTTGTAGATCTCCTCTTCTCGTATTTACTGTTACGACAGTTTCTCTAAGTTTCGGATCAGAGTGGGCAATGATCCTGACCAGCTGAACTATCTGACAATAGGGTACGATTGGTATTTCTCCTTAGGTATACTTGGTTTTGTTTTGCATTGTTACTGTTATAAGATCCCCTGCTTCCGTTTCTTCTGTAAAATTCTGATCAGAGTGGACAATGTCCGGATCAACTGTACTATTTGAACGTAGGTCGGATTTCTCTAATCATGAAAATTGAACTTGATTTAATAGGCAGGACATGGAATATTTGTGTGTGTGTTTCACATTTGCATATTCAATTCGGCCGTCTAATTGTCCTGTGTCTCATTATCATGTTTGCAATGATAACCTATACAATGAAGGATAAAACAATCCAATCTACTGAACTGAAGACTAATAAGCAGGAGATGGTCCAGGGTACTTGATTTCATCTCCATTGGAGATTCACTTTTGTCCCTTTGTATAGTATTATGGTCGTTTTGTTTGGTTTTGCATTTTACTGGCTATGTACTATTGAGTCTTTGCGGAATACAGAGTTCTTCCCACTTACAGACGGTATCTGACGTAAAACCATTATGACGTCATGAAAATGGTATGGTAATGTCGATTTTATACCGTCATTTCCCAGACTTTAAGGACTGTTTCCATAGAATTTGATGACGTCATAATCAGTCTACGTCAGATACCATCTCAAATGGGAAGTAACTCTGGTTTTCGCAAATAGCGTATATCCATTTATGGTAAATTTTAAATTCGAATTTGTGTATTGTATTGGTGTTATAATACGGATGTGTTCCAACTCTTTATCTTCTTGAAGAAAATTAAATGCAAAAGTGATTTTACGAAAGCCAAAATCATTTCAGTATACAGCCGGAACGCCAATCCCTATTTTGACGGTTGGAAGCATTGTTTCTAAAAGGGGCGGATAACTCTTGACACAAAAAGTAGCAGAATAAAAATAAATTGGGCTAAACGCGTTAATTGTTTATCTCAAATTTTATATATTATTATACAACAAATAAAACTCGGATATAATTCACTACATATAACTGAAATTCCTCTGAAAGGGATTTTTGATATTTTTCAGACCTGCTTAAGATCCAACGAAAATTGTGCATACACCGTTGGTTTTAAAAGCTGACACAAATGCTCCCCTTTGCACTTCTGGTCAAAATTCAATGATAATCTTTTCAACAGAATCCCAGTTATGATACCTATATAGAATTTTAGTCAGTTAGTACTCTATAGATAGGAATAAAAACGCTTTAACGAGGACCAGATTTTAATTAAAATTCATCATTACGGACTCAGAATACACCAAATTCAAGTGGCAATGGAATTTTCAACATTTGTTGGATGGTTTGATACTTTGTAGATCATTTTGTGCCAATGTCATGTTTCATTTTGGCAAATCTAACCACTTCGCAGCACCGACTTGGGTACATGTGTACTCGTGTACTCGCTGTTTACAAACGAGTTTCCATACGTTGATATCGAAGTTAGAAAGGTGACACAAACCCCTTAAGGCAAAGATCGGCATACTATTTTTGGTTTTGGTGACTTCGGTGATACATAAAGTTTACATTCAGATTGTTCCCAATCATTCCCAGCCGGGATTTTAAAAGAAAATAAGCAATAAAATGCAGGTAAACAGATCGCTGGCGAAAAACTGCCCTTGACAACGCCCGATTTATTTCAAAATGCCACAAAATTTACCTGATTAAGTGATATGACTTGAAACGGTATCTCTATTGCCATCAAAATCACCTGTGTCATTCTTGCTTACACATACAGCACAATCAGTATGACGCGTTTTTGATGACGTGGTACAGTGTCGTCATATTCAAAACATTTGTCACGTGACTTCGTTTTTAAACTTCAAAGACAAGTGCCGACTGGCGTTCCGGCTGATAGCGCCCACTGGTTTTATTTTGAGAATTTAAATTTGTGCATTTATTTTACAGAGCGTACGCGACTCCAAATTTTGTATTGGGTCGATTCATTAGCATAGTTAATTGAAATCTATGACCAAAATAGCACTATAGGGATGGTGCTAAGATGTTTTAAATTAACCTCCTTTAGTTTGGATGATATTTGGATGAAATGACAAGTTTCCGAAATAGCACAATAATATGATGTCAAATTGATAAAGAGCCAAAGCAAAGCTTCTTTCTTTATTTTTGGTGTAAGTGGGGGGTTTTATTGATGTGACAAATATGGATAATGACCATATCCCTGTATACAGCACAAAATCGATAATTCAGAAAATCATAAACCGAAGGCATACAAAATCAGGATAAAACAGAAACCAAAGCAAACAAACAAAAACCTCCACCACATGAAAAGAAGCGGACTCCCGATATGAGAGTGAGACCAGGTGCCAAGGAAGAGTAAGCATCTCCTGCTTGCATGCAACACCCGCCGCTTCAGTTCGGTAGAACTGTCACATCCGGTAACTTCCATTTCGGAGACATAGAGTACAATCTTTGGTTGGATAGTTCAAATGGTCTATGATAGAATATCATCCACCATTCTGGAGAGTGGGACATCATAGTGTATGACGAGTTCCCCATATCGACCGTAGAACTTCCTCAGTGACGATGTTAGTCACTGATGGATCGTCAATCAGCGAATGAAAGTTAAACACAAAACTCAACATCAGAATCCAACAATTACAATCAATAGGCTTACACATTCTATAAAAATACATGAAAAACAGAACTACAGCAGTGAAAAGATAAAAACGGACAAACAAACGGAGATAATAATACAGCTCCATAGAAACACCAAGGACAACATTATCTAGTGAACAACCTCCAAAGTACGAAAATTATTATAGGTTAGATATGAATCTACAAAGTAAGTAACATTATCTAATAAGGTGTGATCGAAAAGAAAGCTTATATAAATTTCTCTCGCAATATTATTAGGAAAAAACAAGGGGGTAGTACCTTGGCCATCAGAAATAATAAAATTACCAAAATTCACCGCAGGTGGCGCTACCATGGATCAATCGACTGAGGAAATCAGACGTACACTATACATTATGTACTTCAAAAAAGCAAGTCCATTGATCCTAAAGCCTGCCAAACATAATAATCTATTGTGGAATCTGATATCAAAATAGTAACACAGTGAACACTGGGGACTATCAAACCAACAAACAGTAAAAAACACAGAAAATAATTCCACAACAAATAAGATGATTAACTTGAACGTTCTGCAAAGAAGCAAATGTGAACTCCCATGGAGACGAGATCAGGTGCCGGGGAGTAGCTAGCTTCTCCTGTTTACTAGAGACACCCGACACTTATAGGCAGTGCAGAAAAAAAAAAGTCATATAAAAAATTTGTTAAACTCGGTGTTATGATTGTTCTAACCCGAAATATATTCCAACATGGGGGACAACGAGGTTATTTTCATTGTATCGTCCAAAAAATAAATAACTGTATTTATATGATTCGTGCAAATTGTCTTTTGTGGTTTGATTTCATGTGAACCCGTGTTGTACATATATGTGTTTTGATTTCAATATTGCAAAAAAAAAACCGGGAAAGGATGTTTCTGTTCTTTGATCTGGTAGTTTCCTAAACTTTATCTTGTATGACGACGCGATCAATGTGCTTTGTGTGCCTTCAGGTATGTTTATTTTGCACGTGTACATATATATGTGTGTGTGTACTTTGTATTTTCTCTGCATCTTTGCTATTTCTTTCAAACATCATCAGAGTTTCCCTTTTTACATGGTATGATTTAGGTTTTTTATTCTATCTTTGTTCACTATTTTGATTATCAGCAGCATCAATGATGAGACATCATTGTTCAAAGTGTACATACGGGGCTCTGAAATCATTGCGATAAAACATAGTTTCCAACATTAACATTTCTAGGCAGTACAGTTGATATTCCTGCAAATTACGAATATGGAGAACGTTTTATCAAGATCTGCATAATTCATAAGAGGGGGATTAAAATAGAACATAATATTCACTGCGATAATTCCGCTTTCAGTCGCCTTGCTCGGATGCTGACTCAGGATCGAAGAAAAGCTAATATCAAAAATGCAATTCACGAAATCACCTAGTGATAAACGACGTGAAGCAGGTACTATCAGAGATTGATAGTTAGTTGATATCTCCTGACAGCATCGTTTTATCTGAGGATATTTGCTTACCATTCTCATGGTTTGATTAAGCTGGTTTGATGCCTCATCAGATATGACACCTACCAGTAGTCGACTAGGCCGGTATTGACACGATTCTTATGCCATGAACCTCTAAGAATGCAAGTTCGAGGGGGGGAGGAATATTTTTTCCTTTACGTTGAGTTTTATGTAATTATCTTGTCTTCCCTCATGTATCTTCTGGGGCTTTTGCAATAGATAGTCTTCTTGAAAGCAGATCTGAATCGTCGATTCTATGAACACTTTGTACAGTAGTATCATAGGAGGTACTCGAAGACAGAATGATAATGAATCTCTAATTCGCTTGAATTAGAAAGGCATCTCATTATTATCGATTCAAGCAATCTTATATAAAATTGGAATACAAACGTCACTGTTTCCATAGTGAAGAATGATAATGCCATTTATATTCCTGAAAATCAAACAAAATTATATAGTGATATAAATTTATCATACCATTTTGATAACAAAGTAATTGTCCTAAAGTAAATCAATTCTAAATGCATCTTTTGAAAATTTAATCAAATTAAGTGCTCCAGACTCATCAAATATTAAATCATGAAAATTGCACGTACCAATTTTTTTAACAAAAAAATATCAAAATTAATGTGTTGAATTTTAGAATGACGCAAACTATATTATTAATCTTTGGGGAAAACGACTCCAGGCTACTAGCGGATTATCATATACTGATAGATCCATAAAAGAGATATGTAGGGCCTGTACGTCTGGGGTTTCCCTGTTTACTGTTCTTTTATTGATCAATGTTTATTGTTATCAGAAACCTTAGGATCATTGCAGTCAGTCTCTCTCAACAGGTAGTGGTATAAATCTGATGGTCAATGACTAGGTAGGAGACATGACTTTATTAAGGCAAGACAGGTAAGGAGAACTTATTTATTTTAATAAAAAATCTACATATATATTTTCAAAGGATTGCGTTCTAATTAATCTAATTTGAGGAAATCACGTTTTAAACCGTGTTTTATTGATAGCACGAATTTCATACGAAGCATTGTTTATATTTTCATCGCAAATGCCATATGTTTGGATTGTTAAGTGATCAAAAAGTTTCTATATTAAACGTCGTCTAGACAAAAAGTTAAATTGAAGTGCGGTAAAATGTTCAGTTTCTGGGTATGATATTGATTTTCGAGATCAGGATAAACAAGATATTTATTTGAATAAACCCCAAGTAATCATAGGTCAATACCATTTGCCATTTTAAACAATTCGACGAAACTACTGTATACTGTATTTACATAAGTGAAAAAGAAACAAATGTTGTACAAACAATAGGAAACGCGCCTTTTCTTCATTTTTCTCAGTTATTCTTTCTTAATAATCCAATTATTATGAATGCTTTGTTAATACTTTTATCAATCAATCAACCCGAAAAGCTAATACTTTAATAATTGATTTTTTTTTTTAATTTCTTATTCCATCAGATGATATGTAAACTGTCGTATTAACTATTCAATATCAGACATTCAAAAGAATAAGGCTTGAAGTTTGACTACATTAGACAACGTCCGTTCCTTTTAGATGGGATGATGTTGAGCAATGGAAATGTAAAGAGGGGGTATTTAACTTCTTGAATTTTTATTGAAGGGTTGGGGGGAGAGGGCAAGTAAAATTGTCGTTACCGAACGGATTTTCGATGTTAAAAATTAGAAAGTGATTAAGAAGACTATAGACATCCAAATAATGACTGTATATGTTACAGATGATTTTAATCACCAAAACATTACAAGATGAAATACGACTACTAATTATATAATTTTTTTTAAAAATCACAAAATACAAAGCAAAATGCAAAATAAATACACAAGAAAATTACCAAGAAAAAAAAACACAGAAATTAAAAAAAGAACATTACAAAACATAAAGCAAATGTACAAAACAAAGCCAAACGGCTGAAGCTAAACACAGAACGAAATTATGAAAGATTCTCACATTTTCGGAATTTTTATGGTTATTTCTTCCCGTTCATGATTAGCATATTCTGTCAAAAGCCTTGACGACAAAGGCCGCTGGACATATCTCCAAATCGAAGATGCTCAAATAAAAAATCATCGTAATTAGAATGGTGATCATCGTAATGCTATAAGCTGCCAACACACTGTCGCTAATATATTGGGGGATACCGTGTATAATCGATCATATATATTCAGATTGAGTAAAACACAAACAGCCTGTAATGTCAAGGATTTATGGTGTCAGACATTACACAGATTAATAGATCCAAGGGGACGTATATTATATTATAGATGTTAAGGCGACGATGCTGACGCTCTACATCCTGGGAATTATATAGTTATGGCATTCTCCATCATGGTGCCAGGGGAAGCAACTTTCTGACTGAAACAGAGTATGTAGTTTTTGTTTACATCAATTTTAAAGCATTAACTCTTATCTTTAATCTTTTTAAATTTTTATCACCTATTTATTTATTTTATTCATTTATTTACTTATTTATTTACATTTGTTTTTCTTGTGTAATGGGGATAAGTGATTTTTTTTTTTCGTAGAATACAAAACATACTACATCAACTTCACAAATGAGAAAAAAAATTTAATTCTATATGGTTTTTTCCCTTTTCACGACTGATATCCATTTTATCATGTACGTCAATGATAGTGGTTCTATTGCTGAGTTTTTGTGATGCTATTTTCACTAACTGTAACAATAGTGAAAGTATTCTCATGTCAGCTAAAACATCTGTCACACTATGTAACTGCTGTAAAACACATGACTACGAGTACTACGTAATCTTTGTCAATATAAAACGGATTTGTACTTTCCTTCTTTTTTTTTTTTTTTTTTTTTTTTGGTGAAAATCTTGCCTTTTTTATATTTTCATTTTTGGCATTGACATTGTGGAGGAAAATTCCCTCCTTCCTCATTTCGAAATCGAATACTCATCTCATCCTCATCCATGTATATATAACAATTGTTTTTTTTTTAGTTTAGTTTAAACATATTACATATTTTATTTCATAACAACATGAAATAGGATTGGACAAGAGTTATAATCAGCATTACATAAGCCCTCTCCTTAAAAATAACATTTTACTGAGTTGCAATGAAGCAGCAAATACGTAGCTAACAACTTTTCATGCGACTTTGTGTTGGCCACAAGTCTGTTCTGCTTTTCTACGAATAGAACCGGTGGGTTTCCAGCTATAAAAAAAAACAAAATAAATAATGGACAATGATCTATATATCGTACATATTATCACCAGTTCAAGCTCCTCAGAATTTCCGCGTTAATTTCTGTTTATTTTTTAATTGTCCGCCAATCTCGTTATATCTCGTTTTCGGTATTTGGAAAACCACGAGGCCAACAATATAACAAACTTTTGAAGAACATTCTATTATTTTGTACAATGCAACGAAAAAGTGTGACATTTTTCATCACAACATTTTGCGATGAATTTTTTCACTAACTTTGTTTCTTCATCTTATTCCATTTTGGTTTACCAGCCATGGAAAAAAAAACTTCATTGACAAGGGATGGAATCAATATTGACACTGTCTAGAGGCATCTTGTGAACTCAGACCATATTTAATACCTAACAATTACGTCTATAGATAAATGTAGGATTAGAATTCATCGTTATACGTGCATAGAGCTCATTTTTGTCTCTTTATTGTATACCTAAGATACAACGTCTCATTACGTCCCCGCTAATGGCACAATATGTCTAATATAGTCAATATCTATTACGTTCTATAATTGTCTACTTTGTCGTCAAAATAACGAAATTAGGTTCCCTTGCCAATTTCAGGATTGATAACAAATACAGTACGCGTTCGAACTCTCGCCCACCATTCATCTGTCTTTGAGCAATATCAAAAAATAAATATTAATGACCCTTCGTATTGGAATTGTGAGCTAAACTGATATTGTCTTCTCATTTGACAGTGATACTTCCTGGTTTGATTGACGGTAGAAATGGCTTTGAGCCAACCAAGAAAAATCTCATGGTGACATGTCGTATCAGAATAATGCGCAGTACTTAATAGGTTACTTTAAATTAATATATCTATAGATGTAGATACTGTCTAGCCGACACTGACATTTTACACAATAGTAGACGACAGTTTATCTTAGAATATTGCATTGGATTCGTTTTCAAGGTACGGTCTTCGTTTTATGGCCAATTCTGTTCGTCTTACTCAGACAATGCCAGAAGCAATCATTTTCATTCATGTTTGATGTAATCCAAATGCCTTTTCTGCAGTTTCTTATCGCCAGGTTATATACAAGTATATCTATCTTCACTTCGTGAATATATATTCAACAAATTTGAGTATTGTATATTGATATAAAATTTATTGCATGGATCTCAGATTCAGCTGTTTTGCTGCTAAGTTTAATTTGGTCGGAAGTATGGAATAAAAATATCTCATTGTCAGGATTCTTATGGATTAAGTTTATTTTCCGAATGTAGAAACGAGGCCATCCTTGCTCTCGGGAGATTAATCATTATTCCGTTTCATTTTGTTTATGTGACTCCATTACGCAATTTCCCTGGAAGGCAGGCAATTTGGAATGGAAATTCTAAGTGCGTTATCAAGTTTGCCTTCAACCATGATTCTGTCTTCATTAGGTCTGAAAATCTGCGCGACAGAAGAGGAATATGTCTTGAATTAAATAAAAAATCTAGCGTGTGTGTGCAACGTTCTTTATAACCTTGATTTCAGCATACGTCATCTTGTTTTTATCAAAAGTCAGAAGATGAAATCATGTCAAAATTGTTCTTTTTTTCAGAGACATGACAAAGAGATGAATGTACCAATACTTTTCTAGGACGTGAATCGAACACTTGTTGCCGTATGATGAAATCATTGACGGAGTGTGTCATAACTTTGCTGGTAACCGTTGGTATAATCACATCGAACACTCTCATTTTTCTCGTTATCGTCTGGACCGACTCGTTAAGGAACATTAACAAAATTTACTTCTGTTCACTGACGGTTGCCGACCTATGTATTGGACTATTCATCACACCCTTTGCTGTTATAAGCTCTTTCGGTGAAGATAGTATTCATTTTGACGTTGTTTTCTGTCACTTTGAAGCTTACTTTCTGGTAGTATTTTTCATAGCAGGGATCTATTCTCTAGCATGGATAAGTGTCGATCATTACCTTTTTATAAGGAAACCACAGCGTCACAAAGTGGCGATGACAACGGCACGGTCACTTTGCTGGATTGCCTTCGTCTGGATAGCTGCAATCAGCTTCTGTAGCCCACCATTGTTCTCCTTTGACAGAGCAACCTACTATGAGGATGTTTGTCTTTGCTCTATTTTTGCGGGACCACAGAAGCCGTATTTTGTGACAGCAGGACTACTTGTGTTACTTCCTGCTATAGTCGCCCTCACAGTCACCAATGGATATTTGTTTACGTCAAAATTTCGGAAAACAAGGCACATGTACGAGACGGTTCTCCTCGATACAGCCTCGAGACCGAAAAACTATTTCATGAACTTTATCGTTACCATGGTGCTGGTGATTTCCTGGATACCATGGTTGGTTCTCCAAATCTACGGTGTTCTGATAGAGGAGATCACAGACTTTCCTCATTCCATTCACTTTTACCTCCTATGGTTCGGGATCGGCAGTTCGTTTTACAAATTCTTCGTCTATTTATGGAGCCAGGACTTCCGACGAGGCCTGAAACAACTCTGTGGACACAGTGAATGTAGGTGCCCTGATTGTGTGCCAAATAGAGGCACTGCACTTATTACTCTCAATGGTGCAAAATAAAAGAGAAAAGGAAGCTTGGCGGACATGAAAGTCAAATAAGCGAGTGTTTCTTGCAGAAGAATAGAGCTGAAAGACATCAACCCAAAATATTTTATGGATACTCTTGCCACCACTAAGTGTTTTACATTAGAATTGAATATACCATACAAATTGTTGTGTTCCTTACTGTACAAAGTAAACACTGTTACGAAATTCATTCCATTATCGACTTAATTGTTTCCGTCAGGGATATATCGAGCGATAACATAGTCCATCTTTACTCTCAGTCTGTACAATGTAGAGACTCAATTTTGCATCTGAATCTTTAATGCGTTTTATGTTCACCTAATGAATATTATGCATGAGAAACATAATATCAAAATTCCTAATCTTTTTTTATTTGATCAATGCAGTTAATGATGATGAAATCTTAACTATCACACAATCCAAAGCCAAACTAAATCAGATAAAAATTAATGTTTGCGTGATAATACTGATATTGTCTGTAAGAAAGCCTGTTATTTTGTGATTTGTTACTTTATTATATTTTCGTCTTTATTGAATGAATGATAACTGATGGTATATTTGATGTTCTTTGTGTTCCCCTGAATGAGGTGACCAAAATAATTACTATGCAAATTACAAATACAATATGGAAGCTTTCCACTTCAATATTGTATTTTGTTTTCCCACAGCAACGTTGAAATATTGATTTTATTATTAAATCTACTACTTGCAATTAGCAAACATTACGCCTATTGTTGAAAGGTTTTAAAGCATATAAGAAAAAATCCTAATAATGTATATATTCGACCTAAAATATTCTATTGATAGACTCCACGGAGTCAAAGAATATTTTTGAAGATTTCTATCTGAGTTTAGATTCCCTGATCATATTACGGCAGCATTTAATGGTTTATTTTAATTTATTTGTAACATTTTGAAATTGGTTCTGCAGTGCATTCATTTCAGAATCTTTTTTTACGTTGGATTCTGTAGAAATTCTTCAGTAAGATAGCATTGTCCGTCGAGGTTCTATGGTGTAATGTTAACGTCTCCGTCTGTTTGTCCACCTTTTCTCGTCTTCTAATCTAGAGTGTTCCGCTGTTTTCACAATTGGGGATCTCATCCTTGTCTTTGTTTTATTTTGAATTTTTCGTGATCTTGTATTGTATATCCTGAATTCTGATTTTGGCTTCGTGTTTGAATTTCATTCACTAATGAATAACAATACCTTGATTTAATCGACAGTATTTTTGTTTGCACGATCCAGCCATTGTTTTTCTACATGGAGGCAAACAAGACAACTGAGTGCACGGTCACCTCACCTAGTCAAGATCTCAATTTATTACCTACCAAGTAATCTTGGCTTGCGTCCATGTAGGATTTCTCAAATTGTATCTGAAACCTGATTTGTATTCTAGACTTACATAGATATGAAGCTTTAAAGATTGTGTTATGACAGACAACACAAACAAGGAATAGGAGAGAGTCCACAACAAAAATGATATCAGAATCAAAATGTTATGATCATTGAGGATACAAAACCATAAAAAGTGCAAAACCAAACAAAGCAACGAAAACATTCTGCAAAAGATAAAAAGATCTCCATGGGAGATTATAACTATCAACCATATGTTATCATGTGGGATGAAAAAAGCCCATCCGAAGGGTCTGGTTTCTGATCATGAAACGAGGCTCCAATACACGATGCAAAGTACCTGCGTAGGGATTATCTCCCTCGTCGTTGCTAATAACGACAGCCAACATTACAAGAATGGAGGCTGGTAGTTGAACGGCGCCGTCGTTTGTTTTCATACTTTTCAGCCCGAGTCATTTGATATATTTTAAACGATGAATATAGAGTGATGGGATGGCTGACAATCAAGTACAAGTTCGATAGTGGTAGATTTGGAATAAAATGAAATCTATCAACAGCGTGAGCTATCATCGCATGGACGCGATATGTTAACCAGCAATATCGCGGTAAGTACTTCATTTTATCGTTTGCGTGTTGCTACACTTGATTACTTTTGTTTATCTAAAGATGAAAACTGCATAAATGACGTGTATCTTGTTAAGTTTACGAAACTCCCAATGCAAAAGCACATAGCAGACACCCACAGAAAGAGACGCAAAAGGGAACAAGGAACACCAACGCACATCATAGAAACATGAAACACAAAAAGACCACACATAAACCAACGAGACCAATGGAAAGTGAAATATCTACCTCATCATGACAAAAAATATTAAATGAATGTTGATTTTATTCAAAGTATATACAATGTAAAAACTTCTTTTTCTTCTGTTTTAAATATAAAACACACATGATTTATATGAAACATTCATATATATTGAAACAATGTGAATTTACTACTGGCAAGATTAAAGCTTGTCTATAAGTTCTTTTCAATGTATGAAAAGGATCAATATATTCTATTTTCTGCCTCCAAGATTCTGATTGGAAACTCCAGGTATTTCAGTGTTTGTTAGTATCAGTCCTCGTGGAACGCACTGTAGAATATCTTGTCGCCATACTTTGTTATCTGGACACGTCTTCTCGAATGCATCCCCAAAGTTATCACAGTGGATGTATCTGTTGTCCACACCAGGGATGGTGTAGAAGAAAAGATCGGGGACTGTTCCACACGGGTTGGCTTGGCCCATGTGGTACGTGTCTTTTGTAGGATCCACGACTACATCACGATAGAGACAAGTTAGATGAGTCTGCGACCAGTAATGGTGATCGGGACAAGACTTTATTCTGGCAACATTAGGTATGTTGTAGCATTCGATGTACACCTGATCATTGCCGGGATACTCAAAAAAGAAAAATCCCTTAAGAATATTATCGGCAGTGCAGGGATTCAGGAGTGATCCGGGACTTGGCCTCGGTGTGATCGTGGCTGGAGGTGGGGTTGTGGGCGTGGTGATGGGTATGAACGTAGTACCAGGAGTGGTCACTTTTATAAGTGTGCCTGGTACACATGCTTGGTAACTTGGATCGTAGATCTCATCAATGGGACACAGCACTATGAAGGGATTTCCCTGCTTGTCGCAGTAGATGAAACGGTCGTTGATTCCTGGATATACAAAGATCTGAACGTGTCCAAGAAAAGGAGAACAAGGGTTCTGGAATCCAGTTCCTGCAAAAGAAGAATAACAGTTTTGTCGAGTACTATAGATCAGTTATATTAAATAATGGACTACAAATACGTAGTTTATATCAATGCAATTTACTTTTAAAGTCGTAAGTGCAAGACAATTGATTTTTGTTCGAAAATGCCTAAATACTAGTCTAACCTACCAACCTACCTGGTTGGGTTATGAGAGGAAAACTCTGGAAGAGCGTGTTTGCGCTGCAGTTCTGTATAATACGATGCTCTATGCACAGGACATGGGAGTCTGCGAAAGAACGACGATTGTATTTATCTAAATAAAAATCACTATTGTAATTGTTTATATTTAATTCTGATGTTCATAATAAATCAACAGAATCACTATGAATACATCCTGACTATATATACATAATTCGATGGATTCTGTTAATTGATGATGTTCTCCCTTCACAGATACGAATTTTTGCATTTCCAAGTATGATTCTGATCTCTACAAATTATATACATGTATATCAATTTAAGGAAAAAGCATATTCTGCTAACTTACTTGGTTTAAGGGATACACCTTGTTGGACGTCTACATGGAAATTAGTGACACAGGACCCAGGATTGGAGCTTACAAAGGCAAGAGCAACGGAGTCATTTCCGGAGATGTAGAAGGACATAGGAGCTCTGGTATCGGCTACACGTGTAAACTCGTTCAGGACAGCACTAGCTGTGGAGTAAGATACAGAACCGAATATGGACACGGTACCCTCCATCACAGTAACCTATAATTCAAAATATAGTTACCTAGAGTTGTAAAATATGGATTAAGCTAAACAAGAGTAATAACAACAACAGCTTTTTTCGAATATCGTACGCTTTCAAAGAGCAGAAACCAAGCAATAATACAGTGCGAACAAAACGTTGCAGTTTGATAAACCGTGTGAACGGAATTAACTCCTAAGCGGCTACACTGTTTTTATTGATTGACTATACTGACTATAGAGGCGAGTATCCTTGTCTTCTCTCTTTAAATTTTTAACAGATGGGGGTAAGGGAAATCGTGTGTCATCATTGAACACAAACTAATTGATATGCCGTCATAAAGGAAAACGTATTCATCCTCACTCATTTTGAAGTATCTCCCTCAATTGTTGAGGTATGCGTCTTAATTAACATATTTTGTATAACCACTTTCATCCTTTAACAAAACAAGGAGAAAATTTTACCGTGACGGTAGATCCTACAGTGACGTTGGGAAGAATCTGTACATTGACGTCATTCCCACAAGGGTATGTGTAGTTGTTTGAGGTCAGAACGGCAGGTGCTGCAATGAAACGTTATTTGACTAAATAAAACTGAATCTGAAGAAACATTCATGAACTCATTTCCCTTAATTCGCTACCTAGAAGACGTTCAGAGTCCAAAGGGTATGTAAAAAATAACATCGTTATAAATACCTTTGCACGAGACTTGCTGGATTTCGGCTTTTAATGAGTCCAAGTCAGAGAAGGCGTTCAGAAGTTGTACGTGTGTACATGTTGGTAAACTGGCAACAGCATTAAGCTCAACCTATAACAGTGATTCTTGATTATCAAAACATCTGCATCATTTTTTCTACATTGCCATGTTAATTCAATACCCGAATACCCGATCATTATTAATTCGAACAAAACTCTTCCAACGAAAAATACTGGTATGTATTGGTATACGGCCGATATGTAATTTTGAACAACTTTTGTTCCTCAACCCACATAAAAAAGTAAGGATGCTGAGCACTAAGTCACCAAATTACTAAGGGTCTGCTGATGCAATTCAATGGTTATTACAATGAATTTTCAATGATTTTAAACTTTAACCTTTTTAAAAATCTTTTCGAAATAATGCAAAATTCCTTCGAAACAAAAATGTATTGATGTGAAAAAGTCATGCCCAAGAGGGGCGGAAAATAGAAACAATTTTTACCCACCCAATAATTGTCAATATTTAAAAAAAATATGTTCTATTATCAAATCTTAGTGCACCATATGCGCATTTCAACAAGTTATGTCTTATCAGTGATGCTCGATGTCGAAAAAGAGGAAATCCAAGTAATATGAAATAATGAAAATACTTGATCCTGCTAAGTTTTTTGGTACATTTTTGGACATGATAATTTTATACTCTTTGGCCATATCATTGTTTAGATTGAGGATCACTGACGAGGGTAAAGTACCCGAAACGGGCATGTCTGTTCCATGCTGCAAATTGATCTGTTCTTAAATGATGCTATTGAATTTGAAGACGTTTTACATTTAAACCACTTGGTCAATGTCACTACTTGTGGACTAGGAGTCCCCAAGGGCACATGTAGCCAAGTTCGATTACCTCGGTTGATCGTCTGTCTCTTCAACGCATTCGAAAATTTCTTTTATAAAAGATCTTGAAATTTCTAAAACGTGTGTTCTGTAGCATCATATCCCACTCATCCTGCTACGTTTTTCGGTACATTTTTGGACATGATAATTTTCACACTCTTTGGTCATATTACATTGTTAAGTACCCGACACGGGCATGTCTGCTCCATGCTGCAAATTGATCAGTTCTTAAATGATGCTATTGAATATGAAGACGTTTAACATAAAGCTAACTCACCTGATCGACCTGTGGTGTAACACCGATGGTGAAGATGCTGATACCTTTATTTTTGGCGATAGTTGCCTCTCTGATTGTGTCCACTTCATTCTCTGATCGGCCGTCAGTTATCAAGATAAGCACCTTTAATCATGGATTCAAACCAATATGTACAATATGTACATATCATACTAGGTTGTATTATGTTTCAACTATGAAATGAAATCTTTAAGAAAAGCAGGAGCCGTTTATAGGATTGCAAACGATATGGCTACTTCAAATAACTCCATTTCAAAATTTGCTGCACAATTGCAATTGATTATATATTGTTGAATAAAACATAAACAATCAAATGACATTATGCTCTAATTGCCAGAAGTATGTCGATAGGTGAATAGATCTTACTTTAGCAGATCCACGTCTTGCCCCCTCTATTTCACTGTAGACATTGTTCACAGTATAGGCTAGAGCTTCTGCTGTGTGGGTACCGCCAGGTGAGTATCTCATATTCTTTATTGCCGCCAAAACATCAGACTTTTTCGTGTACGCCAAGAAGTTGAACTGAGCCTCGACCGTGGTACTATACTTCACAACGGCGACACGTGTGGCATTGCGTGCAATATCGAACACTCCCAAAACGTTACCGATGAATTGCTTGGCTGCTTCAAAATCCCTGGATGACAGACTGGCTGAACTATCCACGACAAAGGCCAAATCAAGGTTGTCAGCACGAGTACATCCTAGGAAAGATATAGAAAAATGCTATTCGACAACATCCTCATGGAATGCTGAGAAATTGATCAAATTATATGCATGTATACGAGGCAAAAAAATCAGGAAAGCTCCAGTTATTGACCATGATTAGCTGGATTTAGTGTATCAAGCATTCATATTTCAAAGATAAGACGTCGGGGGGTTTTTTTTCAGATATTTCATCTCGGTCACCGTTTTTATTAGATATATATATATATATATATATATATTTCATCTCGGTCACCGTTTTTTTTTATTTACTGAAATTCCAAATACCGGTAATCTTCAAGTGAAGTAAAGACTAAATGAAACCCTTATTCTAGCAATTTCATTCTCATTAGTCTAGAACATGTGTAGGAGTCAATTCATTCCTTTCTTAACTCGTTTAAGCTGTTGATCGTACCTGTTTCAAGTTTGTTAGCGCCACTGTAGAAGACGCTGACCTCTGACCCTGGTCTAGAGGTATTCTGCCAAAACACTGCCTGGTATTCAATACCTGCTGGAACGCTTTGTCCTACCCCGCTTGTCAACAAGTAAGTGTACATAGCTGCCGCTAACCCTGAGTACAGTGGCTTGGTTAGGTCCTGCCATACGACTTGTGACCAGTCAATTCCCATTCTATCAGCCAGCATATTCCTCGCATTGGCTAGAGCTGAATCGGTTTTGGTCATTTGGAATTTATCTTGGTCAACCTAAAATTGTGATATCAATATTAAAACATATGTTCTATGGTAGGAATTTCAGTGTACAATATGCGCATTTCAACGTATAATGTCTCATCTTTATTCTTGCATAAAGTCAAGTATATATCCTGCATAAAAATAACGACAATTAAAAATCATTCCATAGTTTTTGCGTATATATAGAAAATACATAAAAATTTAGAAGAAAGTACGATAGTATTTCGAGTTGATCAAAAATGTTCCTTTTAAGTTAGAAATATAAAAGATATACGCTACGAGTTAAAAAGGTGTACGTCCAAAAATACATTTCATTTTCCAATGATATCATAAAGTCGTGCATCAATTTCATTTAACATTGACTCATTTTGAAGCATACGTTTCATAAAAAGATATGCCAAACTCATGCTCCTACAATCTTGAATAAGAGCAGAAAAGATAGTGTCCAAATTTGCTGCCAGACAGCAACAATTGTAAACAGAAGTTTCTAAATACTGTGAACCATACAAGTGTCGGATAATGAATCCACATAAGTGGTAGTTTAGGCCAAAAATGATTCAAAAATAATAAAATTAATTTGTGTGACGACATCTCGTTTAATTTCGTCATTTCGGGTATTTCGTTAAGAGTGAATAACTCCCTCCAAGTTTCCTGTAGGGTCTTATTCAGAGGCATAATCGAATGAAAAATGATTTTATACAAATTGAAGGAGAGGTTCTCCAATATTTTGATGATAATTTAAAATGGAGTGGCAAATTTAAATACTGGTATAATTTAACGTATTTTTATTAAAGGAATGGTTACGTTAGATTAATTTGTCTCCAAAGAAAAGCTGAAATCTTTAAGTACTTTAGATACTCAGTCACGGGAACTGTGTAACTAACTCCAAACTGCTGAAAAATTTCCTTTGAAATTATTTCAGAAAAGCTACTTTGTCATTGATGAAATAAGGATCTGGTAATTTTTCTCTGAATTTCAATAAACCTTAAAAGCAAGTTGCATAAGTAAAAATGTATTGTACAATTGATTATTTATTTAAAAAAAACATCGGTACCTGCCATATTCCACCATAGTAATTTGGTCGAAATGTTTTTGATGCGAGTCCATCTGTTGATTCCACGTAGGCCAATCTCCTTAGATACAAGCGGTCGTCCGGGAAAAGGCACGAGTTTCTGATGATACTGACTACAGCCTCTACCACGTCAGAACCTACTGCCTTTGGGACTCTTGTTTTATCAACGAACTGTGCATAGCATAGCACAATTAACAGAGAAAATTTGAGTATTATTTTGAAAGTTTCCATCGCGGTTCTCTTTGAAGTGATTACTGTCGTTGCTAAGACCTAGCCAGTAATGGTTTGCAAGAAGTTTGACGAGGATATTTATAACAAGTCCCCGTATCTTATCTGAAGCAAACAATAATTGTTTATTAATTCGGTTGGTCATAATGACAATTCTACTTTCTCTAGGCACCACCTATTCGTAACACCACACCTGAATGGAGCGACGTTGGTTACTGTACAATGTCTTCACGTGGATACATTACGTCGGGCTCTATACCATCGTATATTTATTTGCAACTTTCGGGTGTTCAAATAATTCTTAAGCGTAATTTCATATTTTTGCAGTTAGATAATTTGTTTGCTTACAAATCTTTGCTCCTTTTAAATATTTTGGGTGAAGGGAAACTAATCGCCAGCTAGGGATTTAAACAAGAGATATGACCAAAAGGGGATTAACAAATCCACCCTCACACGATCATTTTAGGATCAGAAAAGCTTAACATTTGACATGCACAGTCTTTTATTCTTCAGAACTCGGCACTTTTGATCTAGTTATTTTAAGTGACTCGCAGACATGATCATGGCTATTTTGGGCGAGCGGTCAGTGTGCAGATTTCACCCCATAAAGTATATTGTACCCCTTTATCTGCTATCACTGAGACGTACTTGAATATATAGTATTTATGAAGTGCCATATATAATTGTGTTCAATATGCCTAAAATGCATGTTTAAGATCTGCTTTTGCTAACTTTGGGTTCATTAGAATTTTAAAAGATCCAAGAATATTAAGAAGGGTTCACCAATGATGTATAAGATGCATCGATCAAAATATAAAACATGATACAAAAAAGTTAACCATTCGCTTATTTCGAGAAAAAAAAATTTCTCTTCAATTATGTACGAGGTTGGGAAAAGAGAAGTCAAAGTTGCATAATTTACGGAAGTCTTTCAACTCTATACCGTCCGAAGAAAATTTCAAACCAATTTTTTCGTGTTTTGGATATTAAATCCTCATCAGTGATGCTTCCATCCGAAGTGATTTTTAAACACAGCCAAAATTCATTTATAGTAGCGCCCTCTGGTTATATTTTTTGAAATTAAATTTGAGCAATTTGCAGAGAGTGCGCGGCTCCAAATTTCCTGCAGCGTCGATTCAGTAGAATATCCAAAAAAATGTATGTTCAAAATAGCATAGGAGGGATGGTGCTAAGATGTTAACCTCCTAAATTTCGATGATATTTTTGAATGAAATGACAAGTTTCCGAGATATTATATAGAATAAGCAACTGCAAATATCTGAAAAATAAAGGTAGAAATTTTGCTCCCTTGATTTTTCAGAAGTGTATATCTAACAAACCCAATCTAGCTATACGTCTTAACCTTTTTATCGGAAGATAACGTACCATTCACTCCTTGGTTCAGAAGCACTGAAAACTTTGAGAAAGATATTTTCTAGGACAATGTGTGGGACCAAACTTGATGAGGCATTGAAGTCGAAACTTAAAGATCTAGAAAGAAAAAAAAAACCTGAAGAGTCCAAACTCTGCTGTCTTGACAACAGCCTTCTGGATAAACATTTTTTAATGTTGACAAATGAGATAAAGAAGATACTGACGGCAATCTCAACAGCACTCTCAATAGAGCACTAAATTGAGCATCGACGGACTTCTAGCAAGCTTGAAGGTGGGACCAGGTGTCCAGGAGGAGTAAGCATCCCCTGTTTGGCTAACCGCACCCGCCGTCGACGTTCATGCACGAAACTGAAAACAATCCACAAAAATGCACTGGCTGAGGTTATGTCTATATAGAAAGTGCTATGACGACCATGTCAGGGAAAGACATTCAAAACACTTACCGTCAAAGGCATGCTTGTTTGCATCGTCGTTGTAATTCAAGCCAATGTGATGTGAAGAAGCCAAAATATTTTTAAAGTGCTGAGCCCTCGTTCAATTCTTTTTTTATTTGTGAAGAGAACATCGTCTGCTTTGAAGATACATTTTTCGACAAATCGTGTCTCTTGTAATGAAACTCGAGATCAAAACGGGAAATCAAAATTATGACATTGAAATTGTACAGAATTTAAATCAAACAGCGACCCCATACATGTGCGTATATCGTAATCCAAAGACAAGGTACAGCATTATCCTAATCTAACCGCAATATATTGAAAGGTTTCTGTTATCACATGTTTCTGTTTTGCCCGCATTATGAAATTTGTTAGAGTTATCGGGTCCAAATTTCCCACTTCCAGCTTCTGCATAGACTCTAATTTGTACCCTCTTACTCTTTGAATCAAAGAACTGAAAGTCCTGCGAGCTGGCAAAAGCTAATATTGAAAAGAGCAAGTTTTTATCTCCCCTACCAGCATAAAATTAAAATATAAGTCATAACTTTTTTAGTTTGTCTTACATGTACATGCTTTTTTTTTCTCACATTGTCAAAAAGCTCTCAAAATGAAATTTAACGCAGCATTCATGAATGACGTCACAATTGTCTGAATTGATGTTACAGTTAAAAGGCACGTGAAAATGGTATGTTACCCCTAGGGTTAAGACTAATAGAATCTATCACGATCTAGCATAGACAAGGAAATCCAATCCTAATGTCCACGATTCGGACCAAATCCCGGACAAGAGGTTTTGATTTCCTTGTCAATGATCCATGAATGTCCCAGTCCACAGTAATAACACATGTGATGAAATGAAGTGTTGGAAAACTACATGGTTAAGCAGGGACGTATATACATATTTATTGCAGTCATTGGGTGATGATTTATTCAGCCTTGAAAATTTATAATCCTCGAGGACAATGCTCTTCTTATCACCCGAACTATCATGCAATGTATATTATACATTTACCACCATCAAACACGACATCCCCCCAATCGAACTTCAATAAAGACATACAGTAAACAGAAGATATAGTCTTTCAAATCGTGGTTTTTCATAATCCTTTCTAAAACAGATAAGAAAATATTCAGATTTATATTCTATCAGTTAGTTTTAAAACTTACTATTCAGACAAATACAATTCATCGTATGCCGGTATGTCCTCACGAGTGTCCTCTGATCTTAGACGCAAGAACCTTAGCGATTTATATTGACATTATCAGACTATTTATATCTGTCTTTTCATCAATGAAATATAAATCGACACGGTTATAACAACTTTTACCAGATAACTATCATTAAACTCCGATATCTTCCCCCGAAAAAAAAAACACACGTTGTGGTGCTACTTTGGACTACTTGAGGGTTGAATTCCTACGCGTTACATGTACGAGAACCATGTTCCGAATATTCATTACAAATAACTCTAATAAGCCATTTTCAATCTAATAATTGCATTAAATTCATCATTTACGACTTACACTTAATTGTCAATAATAGTGGTACTATTGGGTACTACTTTGCGTTGTTCGGTCCGTACGAAGAAAAGTTGAAAACGAGACCAATGTAGTTGGCTTTCACAACTTTGATCATTTTGGCGTAAAGTATCACTGTCGAGGGTTCATTATCAGAAACATGCATGCCAGGTGTATAACATTGACCATTTCTGTCTAGATGGCTGCAGAGTTTGACACTTTTTTATCACTCTTATCTCCATATTTATCTAGTTTTATACTATCATTTGCTCATGATTTTATCATTCTTTCACACTTCTATCAAGGTTATTTAATCATGGTTGTCTATTCCCATACTAGAAACAATTTTTGTGATACTTGCTGACTGGGTAATATTCTTGTACGTTTATCTACTGTCATATTGACCGTAAGATTAAATGGCTTTTGAAATCCTTTGAATTTAATCCATAGAAGTCCCACTTCTTATATAACAAGAGTACTTTTGATTCCGCTTTGTCCTCTTTCTAGTTATTACTTATCACATCTTTCATCTTTTTACATACCCAAAAGTATTTATTCAGAGTTTCATCGGACGTTCGACCAGAGCAACAATTATGCATCAAATTCATACCAAACACTTATTTCAGGTGCGGTATCTAAGCACATCCAAAATGGATACAGTAGATACCTATTAGTTATTCATCTCTAATTTTCTATAAAAAAAAAAAAAACATTTGCGTATCAGGCATGTTCTCATGTTTCATTAAGTTCATCCGACATGCCTTCTTCGTGAATAAAATATTGATAGGTGATTTTTTCTGAAAGACAGAGGCTGAACGTCTTCAAATTCAATAGCATCGTCTAAGAACAGATAAATTTGCAACATGGACCACACATGCATGTTTCGGGTACTTAACCCTCGTCCGTGATCCTCAATCTAAACAATGTAATATGCCCGGCCAAAGAGTGTGATAATTATTATGCCCAAAAATGTACAGAAAGTAGCAGGATGGATGGGATATGATGCTACATGACCGAAGACTAGATCTTGACATAAGATTTTCTCGGTCATACCGATAATTCATCAAAATATAAATTCATCAAAATAAACTTCATCAACATAATTTGCAAAAGGGTAAAAACAGAAGCGCAGATTGTAGCAAAGTATCCAGAAGGACATTTATCAAGATTAATAAAACCCAACCCAATATAATTTCGACGATATCAAAGAAAGGAGGGGGTTCCCAAAAACACTCAGCGGCAGCACCAACAGCAAAACCCCAAAACACCCAATGCAAAAACACAGAGCAGACACTCACAGAAAGAAACGCAAAAGGGACAACACCAACTCATATCATAGAAACACGAAACACAAACGACACAAAAACCAACAAGACAATTGAGCAACCGGTGCCGACTTAGGACGGCTATCTGTCACGCAAGTAGCAGACGGTGTGGTTATCCGGATTACCTGCGCACAACCCTCCCGCTTTTCCGATTACACAGAGGTCTCCAAGAACGCATAATTTTGGTGTTAAAAGCCTCCTCACTGTAGAATGAATATACAAACAGACAACATGACGCAGGGGTCCAAGAACTACACAGATGGATATGTATATGGATATAAAAAACAGAAGGCATACGAAATACAGTCCGTGTTCTACCGGCTGTAGCGAGCTCATGCATGTAATCACCCGAAGAGTCAAATTGACATTCAGAGAGGACAGGTGGTCGGGGCCCTGTCTTTTCTAAAGAAGTTTGGACAGGGCCCGTCATGGAGTCCTGTCGTCAGAGTCAGTCAAATTGCAATTCTTAAGAATGCGCTGGTACTTGGCTGTAGATTAGTCCAGTACCAAGCCAAGTGTCCGTCTAGTGACAGAAGGATCATATCCAAAGGCGTTTGATGATTCTAACACAATTTCCATGGTAATTCTGTCTACCTTTGATCCTTCTTACTTTGTTAATTATGTCACCATAAAATGCAGGTTGTGAAAAGTTATCCAAAGTTACCCAAAGTACGGTAATATATACTCTGTTGCTTGTGTGGATCCGAATTTCAAATCAAATTGACAACAATTTCTATAAAATTTCCAGAAAGTCTTTACTGGTATGTGAAAGCGAAAACCTTGACCTTAAAGTTTCTTGGTAATTTGTAAATTTCTACTATAAAAATCCAAAACATCAGTACATTCTCTGGCATACCGGATAAAAAATCAGTACATTCTCTAGCACACCGGATGAGCTGCGAAATGTAGATACCGCATGACTGTAATATAAGAAAATTGCCGTCAAGCCAGGGAAAATTTACTATGTTAAATCCAAAATCACACACTAGTATGAATCTCTCTATTGATAATTTTCATATTAAGGTCTAAAAATAGTGTTTCTGTGTTTGTTACGTTTGCCTTGTTTAGAGTCAATTCTTGTAGATAAATAGCATTTTTATACTTTTCAAAAACAGGATTGTCGATAGTAAGAAAATTATTCAGGTACAATGTATCTAGAAGTATATACCAATGATACATATCAAATCATCATGTTTTCTTTGCTTTTGAAGATTTTGGATAAATTCTTTTTCATACGTGTATAAAAACATATCTCCAACAAGATGCGCACAATTAGTACCCATTGGGATCCCTACAACGTGCTTGTAAAGATTCTCACCAAATCTTACATAAATGTTGTCCAAGAGGAAGGACAAGGCAATACACATGTCACTACACGTCTAAGATTTGTATGATTTCTATTCCCCTCTCGATCAAAACACCATTTTATGAGTTTGGACAATCCATCATTAACTTTGTTGTGAGGAAGCGTGGTGTACATATTAGAAAAGTCATATGAAGAAATCGTATTGACTTGAAAATTTCTAGATTTCATTTTGTTAATCACATCCCCTGAATCTTTAATAGACCAAAAGAAGTTTAAATCATTCCTGTTTAGAACAGCATCGCAATATTTTGTCACGTATTCCTTTATCGCCGGAAGTGCTGACGTCATATTTCTAGACAAAATAGTAGTTGAGCAGTTGCTAGAATTAGCAATGGCCAATGTATCGAAATTTGTAAAACACTGTAGAGCATAATTGCGATACTTTTGCTACTTACCAAAGCTAATGCCCGACTCTGAATCCATTAGAGACGATAAACTTTTTGTCCTCGCAGCAGTCGTAAGAACCATCGACATTAAACAATTTAAATTATTCCCCACTAGTATAAACTCATGGAGCATTTTTCTTTGAATCCGAGAATAGAGATTTGTTTAAGAAACTGTGTGTGCAAATAGTCCCAATAGAAGTTTTTCTCATTATAATAGGCTCCCTGACTCTTTGATTATCACAGATCAAATAGTTACAGACATCAAGTCCGATGCGTCGCGATATAACCTTTGCGACTTTTAAGACTCGAAGGACAATGAGACACCCTCCCCCTAAAAAGACTAGCTTGCCCATAAACATTATTTATTTTGTGTCGACATACAAAATCTCATTAAAGGTAGAAAACAATACATTCAATATTCCGCACATATATATCAACCAACAACCGCTGCACCAATACATGTATTAGATAGTGCAAAGTAGACTTCGCCGGATGGACACGAACTCATGAATCCATTCCAGTGTCCGTCACAATGAATAAACTTTGTCTGGTCTAGAGGATGTGCAAAGAAGGCATCCCCTGTCACATTCTTACAAGGATTTTTAATGTTTTTCACGAGCTGTCTGGAATTTTCGTCAAAAACATACTTGTTGACACAGCCATTGATGGCTGGATTGAAGATTTTGTCGGTAGGACAGTGTTCTAGCTGTGCCCCTCCGACCAGACCGCTGCAATGGTAAAACGACGACTCGTCACACGCCGCAAAAAGTAGTTCGCCGCGTAGTAAAGCGTCTGCAGTACACGGATTCTTATTACAGCTGCTTGTTGTATGTTGACTGTTTTGCGTCGTGTGAACTGCTGCCGCTGTAGCACTGCTTTGCGTCGTGTGAACTGCTGCTGTAGCAGGGAGCGGTGCTTGTGACGATTGACCGAAAACAAGATGAATTTTCGAAGCTCCCGAAGATGGGGTTGGAAAAGCTGTCTGTATCGGAGTAGCTCCTGCAGCAAATGTCTGCTGGGGATGGGAGAAAACAAGATGGATTTTTGATGCACCCGGTGTCGTTAAAGGTTGGATGACTCCATTTGGAGCTGAGGTCGGTGCAGGTACACCTGTATTTGTCTGTCCAGTACTATTTGGAGTTGTCGTTCGAATAAATATACCTGGAGTAGACAGACCACTTGCTGTTCCAGCGAAAGATTTGGTAGTGAACACAAGGACAATGTGTGGCCCAGTGGATTGTGTGGGAGGGGATGGTACCCCAGGAGATTTTGATATTGACCCAGGGGGCACCGAACAATTTTTCTCGCACATATTTGTTGCTGTACAGAACCATTCTTTAGGAGGACACTGAACGGTCAGACGTTGACCTTTTGGGTCACAGAGATAAAAACGAGTTGGATCACTAGGATGGGGTGCGACATTTTTGTTGTTACCAAAATTACATCCTATCTGTCCTGTTGTATCTGTGACAAATAAAGAAATGATCTTAATCTTAAAATCAAACATCAAATAGAATTTTTTAAAATAAAAAAATACCTATAGTATATCACCACCCTGTAACCTGACCCTTCTCCATCCACCAGCAATCTATCCTTCCTTTTTTTTCATTCGATAACTGTTTGGTTCTTTTCCCTCATTTCGTCATATATGTTTAAAAACTTTTCAATCTTACTTGTAGATAAGAGGGATCCGAAATTGCTGTGTAGTATATCACCGGCAGTACAATTCCTAGTTAATCCATTCTCTATACATATCAGATCGACGTCTGAAATGAGCATTTCACTTTCCTTGCAAATTATGATATATCTTATTTCAATCGAAAGGATGACAAAAAAATTGTATTACTTAATGAACAATGCAAATTTTTTAAAGTAAAAATTTAGTGATAAGTCCGATTTACCTTTCTTTGTTCAATTTTACTTATCTTAAATACAAGAAACTTTACGGTATCGAATACAGTCCAATATCATGACTTTGACAACATGACAAATATTGAAATTCAGGATGACTTACGTGACGTGGTTGTTTGAATGGTAGTGGACGGGGGCACAGTGGTATGTTGTCCAACTGTTACATTCACTCTGTACGTCCCGGTACACGTCTGTCCAAACGTTGATTTCACGTTCACAAAGAAATCACTGTGATTTTTCCAAAAGATTGTCCACGGTGATTTGGGTGATACTGTCTCCTTGACGTCGTATATCGTCTCATCTGGAAGTTTGTAACTGGATGAACCGTACAACGTTCTCTCACCTTTTGATAAAGTAACCTGTAATAAGAGCGTAATTACTTGATAAATTTATTTAAAAATTAATTAAAATTGATTTAAAAAATGATTTTAATCTTTTCTTTAATGACATATTCATATTAAAACTTCTTATATCAAAATTCCACTGAGTTGCCTTTGATCGGTTACAATTACATGATGCCCCAATCTAATTAAAATCAGATCTACTTCTCTCTTGGAGAAACCAAGAGAGAAGTAGATCTGATTTTAATTAGATTGATGATGCCCATTAGTAAATCGTATGTCTGAATTTTTTTTCAATGTTATATATATTGATTCGTGTATTCATAAGTGAAAACTTCAGTGATCATAATTGGAATGAAGTTCTAGTTGATGAAGTACCGTGATATGATGCCCATACGGACTGTATGGTACTTTGATGAGGGCATCAACATTACAAGGATACAAGTATATGCCGTCATGTAGCAACGCCGCCTCTGAAATGTAGGCATTCTTTCTTTTATAAAATAACTTATGTACAACAATTATTCAGAAACGAAGTTTCATAAAATCCCTGCAATTCGGTTTATTTTTCGAAGAAATCCACAAATAATTGTCAAATTTGATTTCGGTTATATCGATACTTATCTTATTAATTTCCATTAATTCTACCTAAAACTTCATTATTTTCAGAATCTAACAACTTATCCGCACTTTATAGTCTACTTGAAAAGTTTAAATCCAAGAGCATGTACATATAGAAATCTACTATCAATAAGATTATTCTGATCTTAAAAATTTAAATAAATTTTAAAACTCAGATTTTACCTTCACAATTTTTTTCCATGATTTCTGCCTCGTGATTCATGAGCTCATCAAATGTAGATGCATGTATAAAATGTCCACACTGTGGGGAACTCGCAGAATCTCTCAGACTGCTGTCATTTCCGCCGACCCCTACTCCCAATACATATAATACACTTCCGCTTCCGGTGAACAGGGAGCTCTCCATTGTGACGCCGACGGGGTCATCAGGCCGACTTTTTGTCAACAAGATGGTAGTGTGTGATGCCTCTTTTCTAGCTCCGTTTGATTCCTTAAAAACTTCATTTCTAGTAATTTTCAATGCGTCTATCGTATTGACACTTCCCGATGTAGATATAAGTTTGTTTATTTCAGAAATAATTCCACTTTTATCGGTTTTGGTGTTTAAATGGAGTTTCACTTGAGCTGAGCTTCCAAACGTCACTAAGGCGACTCTAGTCAAGTTTGGGGCGATGTTTAGTTCGTTGATAATGGTGGTCATCAGATTTTTAGCCTGAGCTAAATCCTTTACAGTCATACGGGATGACGTCTCAAGAATGAACACGATGTCTGCTTGGTTGGCGTTTGAACAACCTCAAGTTACAATGATACAATAATTATGAACATTTTGTAATTTTTATAGATTAAACAACCTTAACTTATAATACAATGGTACAATTAGCAGTAATATGCTGTTGGTTATGTCTGTATAATTATCAAGTTAAAAAAACATACTCATTTCCAAGTATAACTCTTTCTCAATTTTTATCGTATAAAAGGAAAAGCAAATTCCGTGATAGTTAATTACACAGGTAAAAGTTTTGATATTCATTAATTAGAGACAGTGCATACCTTCTATCAAAGTCTGTATAGTAGCCGTAAATTGATTTGTATCTCCTACAGGATTATAGTATTTCTGCCAAAATGCTGCTTGATATTCTAGTTTAGCTGGGATTGGCTCTAGAGAAACGTTGTCAATGTACATAACTGCAGCTAGTGCTGAATACAGAGGAGTGCGCATGTCGTCATAAGTCAACGTCGACCAATCAACTCCAAGAGATGTTTTTATTTTGGTAAGGAGAGGTTGAAGCCGCGAAGAGGCACTCTTTGTAACATTAAACATTGCTTTGGTAACCTGGTAAAAGTAACAGAGCATTTGTGAACATCTGAAATGTAGTCTTATTTTGATACAGTTATAAAAATCGAAAAACAATGAATTATTGGTACCATATTGTTGTGCGCATGAAATCCGGAGAACTACTTAAGGACATATCCGGCACCCAAAATTTTGAATCTTGACATCGAAGAGTATTTAAATTTCTGACGTACAAAGAAAGATAACTCCGATTTCCATTATGCAGTTTTTTTGAAAAATATCTTAAAATAAAGATGTGTTTATGTTATTTTACCAAAAGGTATATACGGCAAGGTTTCAATTTCTTCGTTTCAATCAATTAGTAGAATATACAATATATTGTATTTTAAATATGAAGGAAAATCATACAATAAAAAAGTTATTGAGTATAATTTTGAATTTTGCCATAGCTGGCATTGGAAAATGTCTGCATGAGTCTATTTGGGAAGTACTCAGAACTTCAATATTTCCTACGGTAACCTCATCAAATGTCACTAGACATCGCTTTTACATATAATAACATAAAATTGATTCAAATATAAAGGATATCTATCCTTAAACTGAATAAACCGTATATGTCCTTAATCAAAGTGGATAGCTGTCCAAAGTCGACCCTGGATTCACATTAGTCTCTTCCTTTATTATGATTTGTCTTTAGTGTTTTTAGTGAACAGTCTTTTCTATTGTTTCTAAGTTCAATCCTTGGGAGTATTACCAATGTTTCTGGCTGCTTGTTTGTGTGGTTGTTGTATGTATATTGTTTGTTGCTATGTTGATTTTAGAAGAAATCACTGTAATATTTTTTTGGTTGATCGAGGTATCAACATCAAAAATTGAGGGAAAACTGTATCGTATGCGTAGCGCAAGATGCATAAGTTTTCCCTCAATTTTTGGTGTTGATACCTTGATCAACATAAAAAATATTACAATGATTTTTTATCATTTCATTTCGTCGCTTTTCGACGTTTATTTGTAGGTTTGAAACTGTGTTGCTAACGACGTTGCTAAGCGCGTACTTCCGGTTTATGTTGATGCAGGTATCAGAAACATGACAATGGAAATTAAATGATTAGTTATAAGAGGTCCTCAGTGTTTACTATACCCGGCTTCTATTTATTTATTTATTTATTTATTTATTTATTTATTTATTTATTTTTTCACTGAAAATCACATTTCAGTCTACATCCTCGACAGAATACAACCTCTAAATGGACTTTACGTCTCAGAACATTTCTATAAGTTCTATCTTCCTAGTTTAACTCCGAGAACCATACTCCGACAGTATTTATTTGTTTTAAATCCCTTCATTTGAGCATTTATGTACACGTGGTTGTGTTGGTCTTAAAGTTCGTGTGAGTGTTCTCGATGTCCCTGTTCTCATCTCGTGCGTGTGTGTTCCGCTTTGATCACTGCTATATAGTCTTGTTGGGGATCAATTCCTTCTGGGTTTTTTTTTCCATCACTTACTCTCCATATCCCGCCATTGTTGCTTCCGAACGAATTCTTAATTCCGAAGTTACTCTCAAAATAGGCAAGCCGTCTCAGAAACAAATGGTCCTGAACAATACACGAGTCTCTCAGAATCTCTAATGTAGTGTCCACTACTAACTGACCGTAGGCATCCCGCTGGCGAGTCCTGTCCACCTGACAACCACAATAGTGGACAAAACTGACCAGACAAACAAAACTGAAGACCGATACACGACTCATGACGACCATTGTCTACATGTGTTTGTGTATTGGCGGAAACTCGGACTTCGATGAACTGTCACTCCCTGCCGTCTGATAACAGACCATGATTTATTGTGGTTTACAGGTACGGCAAGAAATGTGACTTTAGAACTACATGATGATGGTGAGTTTCGGTGTACTCAGGACCAATAATTATAGCAGATCTGTTATACACCATGTGGAAAAGAAACACTTGGAAGAGCTTTAACTACTACACCCTTTTGAAAAGCTTGAAGTTGCATTTTTTTATCTGGAAAAGGCAGAATTTTGTTTATTCTGTGCAATAAAATAGCCCTCTTGTCGTAGACGTTTCTTTTCCATTATCAGCTATAAATATTCCACGTAAGTTACCATACAGAACTCATTTTGAATTTTGAATAAGCTCAAATGTAACAAGAAATATATCAAAATCGTTAGAGATTTTAAGTCTTGCAATATGCCTTACACATCCTATGACCAGATGATGGCAGATCTGTTGTAGAGAGGAAAATACATGTGTAATCTTACGATACCAAGGTCAATATGTGTCTTTTGCGAGGTTGATTATTCGCGATTTCCAAATTATTACATACTCTTCAATTTCCATGCTTTAAAATATGTTTTTGTCTCTGGTACATGTCGTACATTTTAACAAAAAAAAAAAGGGTCGACCGCTAAAATGTATCGTTACAAGGTACAAGTGAGATTTTGCGGTCTATTTCTTTAAACTCTAAAAGTTTGTTAGAAATCGACTTTCAGAAGTACCTATTAGTTATTCAGTCTCAAAGTCGAGAAGGCAAGGCAAAATCATTAGAATTTCCACTGGAACGTTTCGAACCTCGGAAAGAATAACATTCCGACATAAGAACAGGTACCCGGGGACATTCAGCGTCTCCTGATTGCATGCAACAACCGTCGCAACAGCTCCATGAAACCTTTTCAAATTAGGTGATTGTCTCAATGTACATATTGATGTACATATCAGGAAAAGCCTGAAGCTTAAAGTCTAAATCATAATCCAAAAAAAAATTATTTCTCTTACAAAATCATAACAAATACAAAATCATGACATAACAAATACAAAATTATAACAAATACAAAATCATGACAAATACAAAATCATAACAAATACATAGTCATAACAAATATACAAAATCATGACAAATACAAAATCATAACAAATACAAAATCATGACAAATACAAAATCATAATAATATTGAAGTCTAACGATCTAAATATGAATCGGAGATGAGGATTTCAATGGTCTCTTTCGCCATATAATAGGTCGGATGGAAGGATTATGCTAAAGTAAGTGGCAATATTTGGATTATTATTTGACCTACCAAGTGCTTTTTTCCATGGGAATGCAATGACTGAACAAAATAAGCATCATGAGAATAAAAAAAAAATATCAACGCTTTTTTTACATCTTAAAACTAAAATATTCCGTTTCTTTTTTTAGTGTAAGGCCATTTCTTGTTTTTATTCTGTTTTGCGTCCTTTTGAAATTGAGAATCCTACCAGCCAGCCAGGGAGAAAAACAAACAAGAATATAAAACAAAGATGCAAATTCATATTTTGTGACTTTATGAAGTAAAGTAAATTTGCAAAAGATTATATCATTTTAATTTTGTTTTGTTATGTGACTTTGGGCTCAAAACCTACCAGCACGAGGACGCAAAACAGAAAATAACAAAGAAATGGCCTAACCAATTTCCATCATCTATATCAATGGAGAGATTGTGTGTATGACAAAAGAGATGATTTTGGATTCAACACAGTAAATTTACCCTGGCTTGACGGTGATTTTCCTAGATTACCATCGTACGGTATCTACATTTCACAGCTGATCCGGTATGCTAAAGCATGTTTTGGATTTTCATAGTATAAAACAACTAAATTACCAAGAATGGTTTCGCTTTCACAAACTAGTAAAGACTTTCGGAAATTTTACAAAAAATTCTTTTGAAATTCGGACCCATACAAGCAACAGAGTATTATTACTTTGGGTATTTCACAACCTGCATTTTATGGTGACATAATTAACAAAATAAGAAGGATCAAAGGTAGACAGAATTACCATCGAAATTGTGTTGGAATCATCAAACGCCTTTTATACCGTGCATATGATCCTTCTGTCACCAGACGGATACTTGGTTTGGTACTGGACCAATCTACAGTCTTGTACCAACGCATTTTTTAAGAATTGCACTCTGACTGACTGTTACGACCGGACTCCATGACGGGTCCAACCGGAACACCTCACCTCACCTCCTTCTTCCTATATAGAAGAAAGCTCGGAATTACTTGTACATAGGAATACACCTAAGATTTCAAGAAGAATGTAAAGCACTGCTTTAGCGAAGTCGAATGTAATCCGACCAAAACAGATGAAAATACTTAAAATCTAATTATATGATTTTAAAAGATATGGGTTCCAATACGTTATTTGCGCTTTATATCGAATATTGTCACAAGATTTAACAAAATGGCGGCACCCACGATCGAGGAGCACGTGTTTAGACTTTGCGAAGGAAAAATTACTAAATTAAGTAATAAAATGAAAAACAGAGTCATTTATTTCTGGACTTTTTCTCACAAGAGCAACAAACGCTGTAACCATATGGACGAAGCCATCTTTCGTGTCATGTGATAAAAATAATTCTTAATGGAGACGTATTCAGTTCGAGTATTTTTACGCAGTAAATGTCGAGGCGTTCCGATTGTGAAGGGCCTTGCCCAAACATCTTTAGAGACGACAGGGCCTCGACCACCTGTCCTCTCTGAATCTCATGCGGACTTCTCGGATGATTACATGCATGAGCTCGCTACAGCCGGCAGAGCACGGACTGTATTTCGTACGCCTTCTGTTTTTATATCCATTTATATATTATCCATCTGTGTGTTACTTGGGCCGTGCGTCATGCTGTCTGTTTGTATGGTCCTCTTACAATAAGGAGGTTATTTTACACTACAATTGTACGTTCTTCAAGACCTCTGGATAATCGGGAACGTGGGAGGAATGTGCGCACGTAATCCGGATAACTACACCGTCTACTACTGGCGTGGCAGATGGCCGTCCTAAGTCGGCACCAATTGCCCATTGGTCTCGTTGGTTTATGTGTAATCTTTCTATGTGATTTGGTGCCCCTTGAACCTTTTGCGTCTCTTTCTGTGCGTGTCTGCTCTTCGTTTTTTTCATTGGGTGTTTTGGGGTTTTGCTGTTGGTGCTACCGAGTGTTGTTGGAGATCTTCTCCTTCCTTCTTCCTTTTTCTGTGACCATTTAGGGGAATCGGAAATAGCACTCGTAGACCGTAGAAATTTCAATGAAATTGTAGTCCATTTCAATGGAATTTTGATCAAGGTACACCGGTCGGTAGAGGAGAGGGAGTGTCTAGCCAATTATTCTGTGAAAATTATGCATTCTTTCCTGTCATGAGAAGAATTAATATAATCAACGATGCAGTTGTGCACGTAAGCAACTAATCAACACTGGACTTTACTATTACATAATGTGTCTCACGGTCTTAGTCCTTACACTTAATGATCTTTGACGAGGAAATCTCTGTGTGTTAAATGTAAATAAACATGTCAATTAGTCCATAGCCTTGGGATTTGAGGGTAATTTAAAAGAAGTGAAAACCTCGATTTCTGAAAAAGTCTACCAGATTTTTAAAACACACCTGTTGAATATGTACATTGGACCTTTAAAGATTTTAGGATCAAATGTTTTACATTTTTGTAATCAATATAAAATAACCAGTTCATTATGAATCTTTCCAAATCTTATTTCTCTTTTAACATGAGACGAAAGGACTGACTTTCAGAATAACGAACAGGTGAGAACTTGAACTGTGAGTACACTATGAGTTCCAAAAGTATATAGTACTGTCTTTCTGGATATTTTTATCTATCATAAAAATCTGCCAGTCATAATGGCAAACTGATTTTCATAATGAATAAAAATGTTCAGAAAGACCGTATTACAGAGCTAAGAAAAAGATTAAGGACATAATCATTTTAATAAATTAGTGTAAGGTCAAAACAGAAATATTTTCTAAATATCAGGAGGAAGTTTTACATAACGGTTCTCCAACACGAGCATCTGAATGCTACATTGACCGAATGTTCGCGGCAGATACCTTATCTGGATGACAACACTGAGAATTTCAAAGATACCTTTTTCAGGTTTCTCGAATGAAATGAATTGGGTAATGTTTTCAGAATCCGAAAATCACAATAAAAAAGCTTACAAATTCTTTAAAAAATATAAAATAGAACTTTCTCACGAGAAAAAAAATCGGACAAATAGACAGAGACAATAACATTGCTCATGCAATAGAGACACGAAGGACAACACCTAATGAACTATCTCCAGAGTCCATACAAGAACAGAATCCATTATAGATGGCGCTGTTGGATAAAGCGCTAGTTTAAACATATTCTTAGCTCTTTAAACATATTCAATAATCATATATATAATGCAAGTTACAGTAGCTTTAAAATGAAGTAGGATTAAAAAGGAAGTTTTAATCTTATTTCAATTTCTATCGTTGTACTCAACTTAAAAAAGGGGGGGAATCGCATATTGGCCCCGGAATCAGAATTGGGATAAAAAAAATACCCAAAAGTTATTGTAAATGGCTACAATGGAGATGAGATCAGGTACAAGACGATTGTACACACATTTTCTGAGTCAACGCTGACAGGCAAAAATATCTTGATTTTATCTTATAATGCAAGGCTACGTTGTAAGAGGATATTTCACTTTACAAGATTAAGGTTTCTATTTTCATGTTTAGTTTTAAATGGTCTTTATTTCTGAAGGAAAGAAGTACGATTTGTAGAAACAAAATCGACACCTAAAATGAATGAGAGCGATTTAATTTTCATACATAGTCCAAGTGCGGATATAGAGAGGGTATCGGGCTTGTTTTGAGCCCCACCGCTCCCCCCCCCCCCTTTTGAATTTGCGAAATTTCTTATTTTCAACATGCACTTATTCGTATCTTTTTCTTGAAGTCAAAGGCTGAAAGCCTATCCCCTCTTTACCCTTGGACATTGCCCAGATCCACGCATAAAGTCGTGGATGGTATCGTGTCTATAGTAGTCTGGTGGTCCCGTCTCCTTGGAGGATTTTACACATTCCAAGTGATTCATGAAATTCATTAAGAAAAAGACAATCAGTTTGATTTTTTCATTAACGGAGAACTAATTACATTGTGTACTAAACGGTCTGCACTGGTGACTTTGAATAAATCTCATTTTCCGCTGTCTCTCAACATGAATAAAACATTAGACACAAAGCTATTTGTTAAAGGTGTGTAAACGCTTTCACTTGTTCAGAGTTTAAAATCCAGAAAAAAATGTATATCAACCAGAAAATGTAAGTGTAATTTTCAGTAATTTATGCAATGAGAAATTTAGATCTTAAAATACTTTAAAATATTAATTCGATTTTCATTTGCCTCATTATAAAGTTTAGGTCCGAAACGATTCGTGAATTTTCAATGTTGTAATCCTATGTAGTCTCATTTACTAGTGTTTATTTATATGGAAATATAATGTTGCAAACCTTTTGAGTTTTTTAAGGTTACATCTATATAATTTCTCTCAAATTGAAATTTCATTTCAATAAGTCATATCAACATGAAGTTTCAATAAAAAAATTTACATTGTGTCTCAAACAGATTTTGAAATGTTTCCTTGACATAAATGTTCTACTGTCCGCGCAACTCAGAAATTCGAAAATTGTGATAATGTCAAAATCATCTTGAAAATATTTCAAAAAGATTAGCAGAATTTGGTAGATTTTGTTTTCTAGTAATTGTTTATATGAAGTTAATGATCAATTGTTCAAAGACATTGACCCAAATGCTTGTTACATTTGAGTTTTAAATGTCGATTCTACCAGAGTATGTGGGTATGGAAAGGATCTCCAGAAAGACTACCTTACACTGACCACAGCGGAACATACCCTCAGTGATTCAACAAACAAAACAATTTCAATAAACAACATGGTCAACGAGACACAAATCAACTACATCGGATGGAACAACAAGAAATCAAAGAAAACCCTGAAACATGCAGCACGAATTACGATATAGTCTGGTATGTGAGGGAGAGACCAATGCACATCCAGCGTTCACTTCTGTATATAATGGTGTGGTTATCCCGATCAAGTGTGCACAACCCTCCCACTTATCCGGATATCAGCATGAAAACATCCTATCAGAATTGATTTTTGGTTCTGGTCAGGATATTGTGCTAATGTCCACTGAACATCATGATAAGTTACGGGAAACCGAGATCTGTCAGACAGCATCATATACGGTTACTAGAATAACAAGGCATTGGTTATATGAATAGTTATAATAAGTAAGTTGGGCGGATATAACCTTGGTATTTTAATGTTTACCCCTCTGCGTTTCAGTCACTATTATCTTTTTTCCACATTCTAATACATTCAAAACTTGAGCAATCGATGACTTTGAAGACATTTCTTGATTTCGATACATGTATATGTTGTAATTCTCTATTAATTCAAAAGTTTAAAACGAATTTCGATGACCAGGTATACGTTATTTTAAAAGAAGCGCTCGGCTGTTGAATTGTGGAAAGACATTTCAAGATCCTTCAGACAGGGAAACAACAATAATCAAACCTAGGCAACGCAAAGCGTAGCATCCCCTCGCATGGCATGTAAATCACTGTACTCACTCAGGCTCTATTCAAGGATTTTTATTATTTCAAATTTATGACCTTGACCTTTGACCTTGAAAACCAATAGAGCTCTTCCTCCTGTCATGAGCAATAAGTGTATGAAGTTTGGTAAAGATCCAATAAAAAACTGCGTAATCTAGGTTGTATACAAGGGTTTTAACTATTCCCAATCTGTGACCTTGACCTATGACCTTGAGAATCATTAGGGTTCTTCCTCCTGTCGTGAGCAAGAAGTGTATGAAGTTTGAAAACGATCCTATCAAAACTGCACCGTCTAGGCTGTATACAAGGACTTAAACTATTTCCATAAGGATTTTACCTATATGACCTTTGACCTATGACTATGAAAATAAATACGGCTCTTCCTCCTAGCATAAGCAAGAAATGTATAAAGTTTGGTAAAGATCAAACCAAAACTGCGCTCTCTTGGCTGTATACAGGGGTTTTAGCTACTTCAAACCTGTGACCTTGACCTTTGATCCATGACCTTCAAAATCAATAGGGTTCTTCCTTTAGCCAAAAGAAATAACTTTATGAAGTTTAGTCAAGATCCGATCAAAACTGTGTCCTCTAGGCTGTATACAAAAACTTTAGCCAATCTATGACCTTGGCTTTTAAACTATGAACTTGAAAATCAATCAGGTTCTTTCTCTTGTCTTTAGGAATACATGTACATATGTATTAAGTTTGGTCAAGATCCGGTCAAAACTGTGTCCTCCAAATTGTATACAAAAGTTTGAAGCACCCTCACACTTCTTACACACGAACGACGTCGTTACTACGGCATATCCCCCTGCAACTATGTTGCGAAGGCATGATACTGCAACCAATCCCCCGGAATACGCACATGTAGATGGTAGTAGATCTTTTTTCAACTGGATTTGGCAAAAGTAATGTTTTTGTATGAGGACCTTTACATTTTTTTTTCCAGAGAGTCCAAGCCGTCAGGGAGGGTACAGTCTTTATTTTTGAGAAAAAAGTAATTATACGAATCAGAAGTCTTTAAAATAGATATATATTAATTTCCACGTTTTTACAAGGACAAGACCATATGGAAAAGGGGCTCTGACAAACTATAAGAAGTCGATATGAAACAATTCATGTATATCCGTTAAGCTGGAATTACAATATCACTCATACCATTTATAATTTCTCGGGTATAGTATTTCAAGAAAGAATACCACACCAATTTTCCAGGGGGCTCAAACTAGATGCATAACTAGACTGCAAATCCATCAAATTGTAAAAATAATTTAACTCTACGTCATTAACAGCTTCTGGGGAGTTTGCAAGATTTAATTTACATAGACTTAGTTAGAATTAGACACATCCATTTTCTAAGAATCTGGGAGTCAGGAGCTCAAAAAAGTATCAGATGCACAGCTACATTACAGACACATGATATTAATTGAAAAAATAACTAACCAACACTTGAAAGTTTTAGAGGAGTTGCGAGGACAAGATGACATTGAGTTATATAAGAGAATATGACCACACCAATCTTTTAAGACCTGGTCGTCAGAGGCTCAAACAAAATACCAGGTGCACAACTAAACTACAGACCCATTATATAGCAAAATGAAGTTGCCATTATTTATAGTGGCAGAGATATTGCGAGCAGAAGATTACATAGATTTTTAATGACAACGCCCATTTAATAAGACCCTAGGGGTAAGGGGCCGAAACCAAGTGTCAGGTGCAAAACTAGACCACGTACCAAGTATCAAAAGAGTTAACTTTCTATCAGTTATAGTTTAAGAGAAGTTGCGAGCACAAGAATTGTTTACGGACAGACGGACGCCGGACGGAGGAGTAATGCAGACTTGTCTGTAACCAGTAGAGCTAACAAAATACCCCGGAGATTCAGGGGATCCTGACCTGCCTTCCCTTCCCCTCTAGATCCGCGCTTGGGGCTGAATTTTAATTTAGTTTTTTTACTTCCCCTTTCTTGCACATAAAAATATCAAGAGGACAAATTGAAACTCAATACGTCGCTCAATGAGCGAATCGAGTTGTCTTGATGACATAAAATCAAACTGCACATGGCACTCTTTAAGAAGGGAAAACCTTTCAAATACATCGTCTTTTTCAAACTTAGCCAAAATCAAATATTGTTTAAATAGAACTGTTTCACAACTGCCAGTTTGATTTAGATGTGATAACTTGCAAAACATTTTAACTACAATGAAAAACCTTATCGTCCAATAACACAGCAATAGCGCAATGAATGGGCATGCAATTTAGTTAAGCGATTTCTTAAGTGTTACTTAATCTATCCGTAACCAAATAAAATCTTCCTTAAAAACCATGCCATGGCATTTTATTGACTGAAAATGATATATCATACATTTAATGTAACCGTAACAGAACATTTATACAATTTCCATTCTTTGTGAATGGAATTAAACGATCGCAGTCTGCTTTTCAACGGTTACTAGGCAAGGGGACTTTTATCGTCTGCTTCCGTTTGCGGGTGGCAACGCTAAAAGTTTTATGGTAATCCGATTCTGCAAAAGTACACGCGGATAAGGTTTGAGATTTTATTTGTCTATAAATGGTAAGCAGAACTATATGAGAATTTGCAACTGAAAATTGGGAAGTAAACTGGAAATCAAATAGTTGGTAAGTAAAAGTGAAATTTTTGTTGTTTGTTAATTTTTAAGTGAGATCATAAAGGATAAATAGGAAATAAAATTCAAATACATAGAAAAACAATTTAACTTCTTAAAAAACGTTCACTATCAAGCTTCACTTTTTTGAAAAGGAAAAAACAGAAACTTTATCATAACTAACTTTCAAAGGATGATAAATCTATTTGTTTCATAAGCACCACGTCAATCCATTTGTGTTCTTTTTTCGGTGAAGAGATATGGAAGGGTATCATTTACAATAATTATCTGTATCTAACACTATCTAACACATTTTTCCTGCACACTAAGTTCGTGACTGGTGTCTCTTTTATTACAAAAGGAAAATGATATATTTATTTCAAGCATATACTTTCATGTATTTCTGCTGTGCTAACGTTTGACATATTGGTTATTAATATGTTACCAATGAGAAACTAAATATCGTTAAATTGTCAACCGTATCATTTGAAATAGCCAAATCTTTGTTGATTATGTTTCTACTGATTTGACAGTCTCAATCTTGTGAATTTAAAACTTGATAAACAGACAATTAAATAAAATCAACGTAGCGATCTCCTATCATAGAGACTGGCCAATGATCCATTACTAAACCTTGTTAAAGTATTTCCTTATCTCAGATATTAATACAATTCGCAAATCAGATTAAGACCTCTAAACACAGTCAATAAAATATCTTACAAGTATAACGGTATTAACAGATTATAGTGACAATGCACAAGTTAAGCATTACCTTGGGCTTATAGCAGATTGATCCTATAAGGTCATGTGATAGACCAAAGCCCAAATTTCTGATGCCAACTTTTGTGTCAATCTGCCATATATACAAGTATAGCTAACGAAGAGGTTAGTATACATAATACTAGCTATTTCAAGCTATTAAATGAACAAAGAAACATTGGGGAAAATTCTAACACATATACTGTAATAACCATTTTGCTACCGCAATAACAAATGGTGTGGTTATCAGGACCAAAGGTGTACAACCATACCAACTACCTAGTTTGACAAAAATCTCGAGTTAAGTTTTCTTATGTGACTTTACAACCAAAGGAACCGGGTGATGTGAAGATGATCAAACAGTCCGTACTCTGGCGAAAATATAATATTTGATAATTTCGGTAAAATTCAGACTAGACATTTAAATCTATTACGGCCCATAATGGTACCAAACCTTTAAAAATAGAAATGTACAGTTTCCTGTTTCTTGTAATTTTCAGGTCACCTACAATGGCCACTGCGGCAGCACCAAATCCAGCAGTTACCGCTTTCCCAAAAACCCCAGCAGTGCGGGTCTCTACGGGGGCAAAGTCAGCGGGCACCATAGCATCCAAACCATCAGAAGTTGTGCCCGCACAAACTACCCGCCCCAATACTTCTGGAATAGTTCTCACCAACCTACAAGGTCAAATTATCGTGCCTCAGAAACTAACTTTTACTAAATTACCAGCTATTGTAAACAGGATGCGACAAGAGACCCTGTCCAGTAGGTCAAAGAGAAGACTGTTCTATAAAAGTGACACATACGTGGACTATAAGTTTTACACGTGGAGAAACCTCGCCCTGTGGTCGGACTATCAGTCACATTTATGGAGACCGGACGGCAGCGTCAAGTCAAGCTTCAGGAAATGAACAGAACTGCCCAATATGGACGCGCATCATCCTGCATTTATTTATTTTCATTGACCATTGCTCCGGCCATCGCCAAGTGACGGAGTGGACATCCTTTACTATACAGTATTAGTGTGACTATACATGTATTTTGCCTTTATGTCAAGTTCCTAGACTTGTGTGTCCTCCGATTTTCACGATGCTTCCCCGTTTCAGTTGTATTGAAAATGGAAAGACATACAAAATGAAAGACGTCTCGTTATTGTATGTACTTGCACCAGTTTAACTATTGCAGAACTTTGTAAATCGTTTTGTTTCACTGATAAATGGACTGCTCCAGATATTAAAGTGGCGGGAATTATTGTGTGAACACGGTAAAGCTCTGCAATATAATTTGGTAAACAGAAAACCATGATGTGCTTTACTGACTGAAGTCTTTGGGTGTACTAAGTTTTTACTGTGTTTTGTATGGCTTTATTGTTTCTAAACGTATCGGTGACATTCACTAATGGTTAAAGTGGACATAGCTATAATGTCTTTATTTTCATTCATTTCCTCTTTATAGTTGTTTTACTTTACATATTTTGCATAAATTGATTGAGAATAATAACTTTGAAAATGTTTCTTAAATAAAATGGGAAACCGTCTCTTAAAAGCATGCCTAGGTCGACAGCCATCTTTGTGCGTGTGCTACGTTTCAAGCAAGGTCAAAGTCATCAAGTCAAAACTTGGTAGCAAAAGAAAAATGTTGCCATAAATTGTGTAAATATTTTCCATGAATGCCAAACGTGACCTTGACATTTATCCTTTCAATTAAGAATAAGAGATCCTCCTATCGTCCTCGGTTTAGACCAAGAGTTACTTGAATTTAAATTTGACCTTGACCTTTTGACCCAAACTTCATTTTTTTTTATCCTTCTCTGTATTTGGACAATGTAATTGTGAAGTTTCATCACTATAATTCAAGAATAACTTGCACATACCAAGTTTGACTTTGACCTTTTTGACTCCCAAACCAACAGGTATTTCCTCTGTCGTAAATGTATGTGTGAAGTTCCATTAAAATATGACTTGTAAAGAATTATAAAAAAAAAACCACCGTGTCTGCCGGTGTGTCCAAAATCACAAGTTTCGTTTCTGAACCATATCGTAACCTGCAAGTCCCTTGAATCATCAGCTTGCTAGTGATACAAATGTAACAAGTATACCGAATTCCGCTAAAGCAATAAATGCCCCCATTGGTTGCGTTCTAGGGGAATCCCAGTAGAATTTTCTAAATCTTGATCTTCATTAGAGACCGATTCAGCTTCTGTTAATCTAAACAGCACATAGATAAACTTAATTTGTAACCTTTAACCCTGATTGAAGCCCCCCCCCCCCTCCCCCCCCCCCAAAAAAAAATCATCCAGAGAGAGAGAGAGAGAGACTTTCCATGAAAGATCAACAATATTAGAAATTGATCTGTAACTTAAGCTCTGAAGTTCCAAAAGAAAGTTTCATCCAGAAACTCGTAAAGGTGACCAAGATAAGGTATGAAATCTTATTTTCTTCATAAGGTAGTGACTCCTACAAAAAAAGTCTACAACAATCTTGATCTTGGAAAACAAACTTTCATCCAAATAATACATTTGTGGGTGTGACAAAACTTTAAGGCATAACTCCTGTAAATGATCAAAATCGACCTTAGTCATAATTGATCAATTACTCTTAATTTTCTTCAAGAAGGTATAGAGTTGGAACACTTCCATATTATTGATATAAACACTTATTTTCTGTTGCAGTCTGGCGCAATTAAACTCGTTCTTTTGTAAGTGTATTAATTTTTTCTTTCCAGCTCTGTCGCCTGAAAGAAGCTTTGTTTTGGCCCTTTATCAATTTGACATCATGATCATATACATGTACATGTATATTATTTTACTTTTTCAAAATCTTTTCATTTCATCCATCATCGAATTTAAAGGTGGTTAACATCTTAGCACCATCCCTCCAAAACTAGTTTGAACATAGATTCTATTTGGTTATGCTACTGAATCGAACAAATTAAAATTCAAAAAAATTAACCAGAGAACGCTACTGAAATGAATTTATGCGGCTTATTAAAATCACTTTGGCTGCAAGCATCACTTATCACCTCAGACAGTGCATGCATTTTATATATTGTTTTCATTTTCGTGCATGAACATCGACGGCGGGTGCGGCTAGCCAACAGGGGATGCTTACTCCTCCCGGGCACCTGGTCCCACCTCTAGCTTGCTAGGGGTCCGTCGATGCTCAATTTGGTGCTCTATTGCGAGTGCTGTTGAGATTATCGTCAGGATCTTCTTTAACTCATTTGTGTCACACTTATGCCCTTTGCCGTGTGGAGCTCGTAAAAAAGTTCCCCGCGAGGGGTTTGACAGTAAGTGTTTTGAATATTTTCCCCTGATGTGGTCGCCATAGCACTTTCTATATAGACATAACCTCAGACAGTGCATGCATTTTATATATTGTTTTCATTTTCGTGCATGAACATCGACGGCGGGTGCGGCTAGCCAACAGGGGATGCTAACTCCTCCCGGGCACCTGGTCCCACTTCTAGCTTGCTAGGGGTCCGTCGATGCTCAATTTGGTGCTCTATGCTCTATTGTGAGTGCTGTTGAGATTATCGTCAGGAGTCTTTAACTCTTTAATGAAGATTTAATATCAAAAACACGTGTCTGGTGCATAATAAATTGGTTTTAAATTTTCTTCAAGAAGGTATAGAGTTGGAACACTTCCCTATTACTCATCAATCTAAGACACTATGCAACTTTTATTCAAATATCTGTAATAGTGGCAGAGAAAAATCAGGATACCTTATTTTCTCCAAAGGGGAATCACTCCTGTAAAAGAAGGCCAACAGAAAACGAAACTAGCTTGATATGTACCTCTTCAGTCTTAAGCTAGATTTATTGACACGTTTGTTCGGTTGACAAAGGAAAGTCTAGAAAAATGCACTTTTCAAGAAAAGGCATGTTTGACCCTTATTACATTACCTTGACCTTGAAAGTAACTTGTCGACATTTGGCATTGGCACTAATAATACTTCATTGTCCCAGCAGAAGTATGATGCGTATCAATTAAGCTATAGCCAAAAGGCTGTATACAAATATTTTAAAACATTCCTATTCTGTGACCTTGACCTTTGACCTTGAAATCAACAGTGATCTTACATGTCATAAGCAATGAGTGTATGAAGTTTGGTAAAGATCCATACAAAACTGCGGCCTCTAGACTGTATACCAGGATTTAAAACACTTCCAGTCTATGACCTTGACCTATGACCTTGAAAATGAATAGGGTTCTTCTTACTTGGCATAATCAATAATTGTATGAAGTTTGGTAGAGAATTAATCAAGGCTGTATATAAGGGTTTTAAACATTTCCAATGTGACCTTAACCTTTGACCTACCGGTATAACCTTGAAAAGCAAAAGCCTTTTGAAAAGGGTTCTTCCTCTTGTCATAAGCAATAAGTGTATGAAGTTTGGTGCAGATCTAATCAAAACTGCAACCTTCAGGCTGTATACAAGGATTTTTAAAATTTCCAATGTGTGACATTGACCTTTGACCTATGACAATGAAAATGAATAGCCTCTTATAATAGGCTCCTCTTGTCATAAGCAATAATTCTATTAAGTTTGGTAAAGATCCAATAAAAACTGTGCCTTCTTGGCTGTATACAAAAAGTGTAATGCAAATAAACACCCAGACAAGGATGATGGCGTTATTATATTCCCTGCAACTATGTTGCAAGGGGATAAAACACGTAAGATATTTGAGAGATCATTCCTATTTCATTTGTATTTCTTGATTTCAAAACATTTTATCAAAGAAAAGATTTTAAATCAATTTTCAAGACTTGTTCATTAAATATGCATGTTTGACCCTAAGAATGTGCCCTTGACCTAGAAAATGACCTTGAACTATATTTAAAAGTACTTAGTCTAATCATCCTACTTTAAAAGATATCTGATGAATATCAAGTAAGGTGTACATGTAGCCAAATATGTGAGTGTGACTACAAGACAGACTTACAGACAGATGGATGCCGGAAAAAGTGTTGCTCTTAGTGTTGCAGGCGACATAAAAACATCATACAGATGGGCGGATGAGAAGGTGGAAAGACAGACATGGTAGAAACCTGTCATCTGTATAAGGGACAGCCAGACAGACAGTTGAAGCTTACACTAAGTCACAGTTCCCTCCAATTTAACAAAATGACACTGAGTTAAATAAGTTCATGTTGTTCTTTAATTAAATACATTCAATCCATCAAACCTTTCATAGTATCATCAGCTAGTCGGACTTCCCACTGAAGCCTTACCAGTCAGATTAACATCAGCGGTATCGTCTTTGCCATCATTAACATTGTCCCTTTTACTATATTCCTTTGCTCGTAGGATAGTGTCTCTGAATAAATCACAGTATAGCTGTATAGACTGTGGAGTATCGTCATTGCCAGGTATGGGGTAGGAGATAAGCCTGGGGTCACAATTAGTATCCACCACACCTATAGTCGGCACTAAAGACTTAGAACTTTCTACGACTGCTACATGCTGCTCCATTACACTATTCATTGTGTTCAGAAATATCATAACATCAGGCAAACGGACCATGCCCTTAAAAATCTTCTCAGAATTTGTCATTATTCCCCCTTTCCAGTATCGACAGTGACTGTACTCTCCCGCGTCCCTGGCGGCTTTTTCTACTATGAACATATTTTGCTTGGACTTTGTAATGAACAAGATCAGTCCACCCCGGTACACGACATGGGCAAGGAAGTTCAATGCATCCTGCATCAGAGTCTTGGTTTGTTCCAAGTCTATAATGTCTGTGCCCACGCGGGAACCGAATAGATACGGTACCATGTGTGGATTACGACAGCCTACGGCATGACCGAAGTGGACACGTGCATCAAACAGCCTCTTTGTCGTCACAAAATCCCTGACTTTGAAATAATCTGGATCATTCAATATGATGTCCTCTATGGATTCTGTAAGTTGAGCTGAAATAGAATGATAGGCAATATGAGTATCACATCTAATACAAATCTTAATGCAAGGTCATAAACCGATTACGGGGAAGCCTTTGACAAGAAGCTGACAAGATAACTCCATCGAAACACAGCCAAAATCATATAATAATGTTTTTAAAAAGCTATTTACCACGCCCATTTATAAAGAAAAAGAATGATGATGTAAACTAAATGGTCCAGACTGTAAAAGATTCACTGAAAATTACAAGTTATCCAAACATGTCAAGCAGAAAATAACCCTGTCTCCTCTAAAAACCAGAGGCTATACCATATACTAGTTCCTTGATTCCACCACAGGTCCGAGGATTCACCGTATTCAATGATTTTGAATATCATACACTCACAAGACTTGTCTGAGAGGATGCCATATAATGACCAAGATTAATTAAGTATTCAATATTAAATTGTGTTCAACAACCTTAAAGGTTGCAACTTGTTTCACCAATTTTTGACACAGATGCACATCATTAGTTTTAAAAACAAAATCTTATGTAAGAGCCTAAGAGGGATAACTCCCATGCCTTGAAAAGACCATTACCATCAAGTCACAGTTCGGAAAGAAGGGGGAATTAATTGTTAACTGGCTTCTGTTAGCTAGATTTGAATTAAGAAATAACAACTACCTAGCCATGGTTTGTTGTCAAATAATTCCAAGAGTCGCATGAACCAATCAAATTATCACCGAGCCGCGAAGCGGCGAGGTGATAATTTGATTGGTTCATGCAACGAGGGGACTTACTGGACAACAAATCACAGCTAGCTGTTATTTCAATTCTAATATTGTTCTGCACGAGTTCTATAGCACATGAATGGGCGGAGCTTAGCAAACTAGTTTGTTGGAGATTTTACACCAGGCTAGTTCTACATGTATAGTACATATAGGGAGAAAATCTCAGGTCATGTTAGAATGTTTGTTAGAGTATAATAGAGGCTACAATAGTTTTCTTTTTTTATCATTTTCAATACATTTTACTCTGAAACAGGTATAACACTTCTACCGTACAAATCATTCTAGTATTTATATGACAAAACACTGATACATTTTGACATTTGGTTAGAATAATAAATATGTGTGTATTCTGTAACATAGTTGAAAAGATTAAGGTCATTAAGTCATTACATCAGATTATTTTTTTTTTAAATTAAATTTCATTAAATTGTATCATTAGTTTTGAATGAGACTAGTAATTCATCATGCCGTTTGACACTTCAACCATTGATGTATGCTGTCACTGTAACCTTATGTAATCTAGCATCTACAACAGAAGTACAAAGACATACAGACGAAGAAGGACAGACTGACACAGAAAGACACACCCTAAATACCTTCAAATCTGCAAACTAATAACACAAAGAATGAATCAATACTTACGTTCATATAAATTTGCGTTAGGTATGGCGTCATACAGCTGTGATTCAGATAAAAGTGGTGTTTTCTTCTTCTGCATCCGGACATCTCCTTCCGTTGTCTTTATCGGACGCGGCCTGATTCTCAGCACACCTTTACTGACAAAGCGACGTCCTATGTAAGAGTTGCTGACACAGGCACCTGGAATGAAATAAGTTTTTTTTTGTTCAAAATACGAAGTATTGTTTTCTTATAGCTCAATAGCATAAAAGTGGAGTACATATATCAAAGGACTGAAGGTCCTTAACAATACTTCTATTCAAAATTTATAGTCAGCTCATTGTGTTCTATAAACAGCATAAACTGTTTATATTTACTATAAGTGGTATACTTAAAATTACATTTTATTCTTATGACTTTAACCTGGAGCAGTGTTTAAATTTTAAAATTAACCCATTTGGAAACAAGAAAGACCATGCATGCATGTTTAAAATTACTTACAATGTACAATTTATTTGATAAAAGAGCAGTTACTTGTAGTACCAGCGTAACTTTAAGTTTATTATCACTGGTCATTTCCAAAAATTCTCATTTTAATTACCAGAATTTCTTATTTCTTTCAACAAGATCATGCTTCGTTTCTACTTTCGTTTCTCATTGTTTTGCCTGATACATAGGAAAGACAACACTTACATAGTATAAGTTTTAGAAGTAATACATTATTACGCCACCGACAAGGATGAGCAGTGAAAGCAAGAAATAAATATTTGATTTTTTGTGATGCATTTACTTTATATGAAATTGAAACTTTTTTCCAAGAAGGAGGATAATCTTGATCTTGCATGTGTAAGACAGCAAATTCCTAAATTAGAAAAAGTAGAGATGGCAGAGTGGATAAGGCATTCGACTCTCATGCAGACGACCGGGGTTCGAATCCCGGTGCGGTCAAAGGAGAGTTGAAAGTCATATCCATTTGTTCATCCCTACCGAGTCTCCTGACCGGGGGACTATAAAGGGCCCGGTTGGGTACCCACGTTCATGCTGCGGCAAAGGTATCCAGGTGTGATGGCACCTTATAAAAGCCGTTGGAAATATTGACCATCCAAGCAGTACATAAATATACAACCCTCCTGCATACATGCATACACCACATACACAAGTGGAGGGTGGGCATGAAATGGGGTTGCACTCCGCCCTTTAAATAATAGAAGAGGCTATGAGGCACCCCAAAGGGGAACGGCCTGGCAAGAGTACTCTGTAAGGGGCAGTTGGAGAATGAATTCCCCCCAATAGAGGGTTGTCGAGTGCCCAAACAGAAAGAAAAAGAAGAAGAAAGAAGAACTATACATGTGCATTTTCACTATTTCTGATTCTTTGTATGTTTGTGTCCAAGTATTTCAAGTATCCCTTGTCTGTCTGTCTTGGAGGTTTGTAGAAACTGCCAATATAAAGGTCAGGTGATCCTATGATCTGGACCTTGACCCATAATTGCTCACTTATATTGTCTGACTTCAAGTCAATGGGCTCGGAGCTTAAGTATTGGTTACATGTAGCTATCAAGATAAACATAGGGTAATCAAAGACTACCGGTACATAGCTCGTCTATACAGGTTTTTGTCAGAAACCAGGTTAAAGTTTTTGAAAAGTAGGTCAAAGTCCAAGGTCAAGGTCACTAGGTCAAAGGTCATGATCTCAAATGAAAGGTCTCGTCACAAGGTATCTACATGTGAAATATCAAAGCCCTACCCCTTATAGTTCAAGAGATATAGCCCAGGTTAAAGTTTTGTCTACGGACGACAACAACAACGACGACGCCGAGGGTATGGCATTACTCTCTGGACTTTTTCGTCCCGGCGAGCTAAAAACTACTCCATGAGGGTCAGTTGTTCTTTCGTTTCTATAGCATGTAAACCCTTTGGGGAAGACCTCTGCAGATTGAAGTCATGCTTTTTGTTCTTGATTGTCACAGAAGACAATCTATGTCTAAATAACACTTGATATGAAATATCAGGGGATGGCCAGCGGAGCTCGCCCCTAAAAAAATTGAGTGTAACTGGCGAGAGAAGGAAGCAGAATTTTTTGACATTGTGCCCTTACATGTAGCAAAAGAAGCTGAAATTTATTTCATGGAGTGGTGAGCGAAGCAAGCCAAAATTTTGAGAAAATATGGACCAGAATATTTATTTTCTGCTACCAAGAGGGTCAGATTATTTATTTTCAACATTTTCTGGGTCAGAATATTTATTTCCAAAAAGTGCCAGATCAGAATCAAATAGACGTTCTCTTATTTTCACAAGCTGCAATCACTATATCATTTACCATTGGCAAAAAAAGTAGTAAGGGAGAAGGTCAGACATTGCGAAAGTTTTTATAACTTACAAGACATTTTTGAATTTTTGTAGAAATTCAAACATGTTTATAAAGAAAAAAAAAGGGGTGGGAGGGGGAAGGTAAGGGAAGGGTGAAAAGGAGGATGAGGGAGGAAGGGGAGGGAGAAGGGAGGTAAAGGGGTGGGAGGGGGGAGAGAGATACCCCCCCTGTCCCCCCCCCCCCCCCCATCTATAATTAGTTGAAGGTTAACTTAAGTGCGCTCTTCAAGAAAATCAGCATTTAAGGTCTTAATTACAGAGAAATCGTTGGGCAACGGATTTGTCAGACTCCGCTCTGTAACAATGATAGTGGGATCAGTCTCTTGTAACGACAGCCAAGGAGACTGGATTATTCAGTCTAACAATAGAATTACATATACTGATATAGGCAGGGTTCTCATTAAGTTTGGAAGTAGGAGGTGAATAAAGAAAAAGTAGGAGGCAATCAGAGGATGCGAGCGCCGAAGGCGCGAGACCTCTAGGGGGTCCAGGCATGCCCAGCCCCCCCCACCCCCCCCACCCCCCACCCCCGGAAAATTTTTGAAATTGAGAAGGCAATTGAGATCATTTCCCGCCATTTAGACTCTATAAAATACCATAAACTCAAGTATATATTTTTGAAATTTACAAGGCAATGGACGGCATTTCCAGCCATCTAGACAGTAAAAAATATACTAAAGATTTTATTCCTTCAATAGTACTTTTATAACATGTGTTTTGAGAACAATTTTCATCACTAGCATTCTCATGATTTATAATAGTATAAAAGAAATGTTTGGAATTTCCTAGTATATTGGGAAATAGTTGTTTTCTTTCTATCCAAATAGATTGTAAACTAACTCAATAGCTTTCTGGTTCCTACATCATGTACATGAAAAATAAATCTTACGTTTAGTCAACCCCCCCCCCCCCTCCTTTTCGCCCATGGATTTTTTGAACTACAAGGTATCAGTCATAATATTGGTACTTTGATGTATTCTTATGACTCTCCTCTTTGTAAACAATTCTGAATTTTTTAAATGAAAAACATTTTCCTCCAGATTTTTTTGAGAGCATTGAGATTTAGTAAAGATCATGATTGACGAACGTCCGGTATACGGATGGAAGATATTAAACGAATATGTGACGTTTTGAATTCTGCGAGGGGGATCACACACTCAGCAGTTTCTTGTGGATGCATCAATAGACTCAATACTACAATGATATTGTTCGTATAATTATTAGTACGTTGTTTACATACAGAAAATATACCGAGGTAGAAAATTATACGAACTTGCGTATGATATGTTTACACGGAAAATACCGGCCGTTGATTGTCTGTGAAACGTGTTTCCCGTGGACAATAATTATACAATTTTCGTACTAAAAAATCTTTATTTACAGGATTGAAAAGTCGAGATCTAATCGTCCTATTGTGCTTCTTTAATATACGTTGCTTCTTATGGATTCCTGCTCATTATAGCTGAACGACCTTGTAGTTCCATGCTTTCAATCGCACCATCATTCATACGTTTGGTATTTGTGCAGCATGTGGTGCGGACAGTAATCTTTTGGACGATGGACGTCAGAAGAAATTCGCAACACTTCGTCTAAATAAACTTACTCATCTGAAAATAACTGTTCTTACATCTATTTACAAACAGTTATGTATGTGTATATGAAGTACTATTGCAATGATTACCTAAATTTCTCAGTGGGACTGTTATTTTTGTAAGCGACATTTTCAGTGGACAACTCGTCGCCTTTTTAATTCGTTCCAAGCATTCTTAAAAAGAGGAATGACCCGGCGAAAACGTGTAAAAATCCGAAACGAAATTTACAGTCAAAATTTCAAACTCATTACTAAATTATGGCAAAGTCGTTTCGATGACACAGGATGAAAAAAAATCTATCACTGTTTTAATAGCCATTCTCTGTAAGGACCAAAATCGTTCGGCACGGCATGTCATGGATTTTGATGATTTTCGGTATAATTGGTATATATTTAGTACTGACCATGAAAATAACACTTTTCGGCCAATGTGACCTCTGGTTGCCATGGTAACGAGGTCATTCTATTTATAGCACTTTTGGGACCATGAAATAAGCCAGCTCCGGAGACTTCGTTGCCATGGATACCACTGTAACAGCTTGTTCATCTTTATATAATCTATTCTTCCTTACTTCCATTCTTACTTAGTACACTTAGATATGTGATATTTATTACAGGAAGCTTATTGTACTAAGCCAAAATAAGTCAAAATGAAGCGAAAAATAGAGGTGAAAATAAGGGCCAATTAAGTGTGTTTTTGACCATTTTCAATCTTAAATATCACAAAAGGCACCAATAGGAGACTAGTGATTTTCATCAATGGAAATGTATGTTTATTGACAAATAAAATGAACGAAAAATTGGAGTGGGTATTTAAGAGTTTTACCTAAATTCTGTCGTCAAAGACCGTTGCCATGGCAACATTAGACCTTTTTGCTTGTTTCATATTATATTTGAAATTGATTTTATTCCTCTTAAGAGTTACATAAGATTGTCAAAATGTATGCATGTATAGATATGACTCATATCTTTTACATAAGAACAATTATAATGTTCAAGGTCATTGGCTTGATGTTCAAGGTCATTTATCCTTCGAGACTCAAATTTTGCATAAAATATTGATTTTTTAATTTTTTTGTTACCGATTTTAGTGATTTTTTCATTTAAATAGTTTCATAGGTCATATATATTATGAAAGCACATGAATATAAGAAATACAAATCTTAGAATTTATTGAATTGTAGCAATTCAATAGGAAAATATTTTTCCGTCAAAAAACAAGAAAAATACAGATTTCGTCCCTTTTTTATCAAAATACTCACCAATAATTTAGATATTCGAAGATGTGAAGAAACGTAATCAATAGTTCTAAGAAATAAGTTATACATTTATCATTTTATGGCATATAACTGTTAAGTTCAATATTTCAAGGTTTCTAAAATATTGACACCTTCATTTTATGAAAAATCAGGATTTTTCGTCAAATCTGGTCACTTAAAGTTTAATGACCTTGAAAATTCAGTGGGTGACCTTGAAATATTTTCAAGGTCATTTTTATATCAAAACGCCTCTGATAGATGTATACATGAACTTTTGTTCCAATATCATGCGTAGATAGTTTGATAGAGGTTGTGTTTAAATTCATCGTATGAAAACCTTTCAGCCGATTGTTGCCATAGCAACTAAATTTGATGCTGCTTTGCATATAAAAGGTCAAATTAGCCCAATTAATTTTTTGTATTCATGTACAGTTCAAAGATGATAATAATTGGATAACTAGAATTTGGACTTCAAAAATTGGTGCTTTTATGAAATATTCAACCTTGCAAAACAGTAAAAACATGCAAAAAAGGGCCTTTGAGTGCCCAAAATAGAGCCATTTGATACCCTGTTTTGGCCCAATTTTTCATCTTGTATACACAAAGCATCCGAGATGAATGTAAAAAACTTTACAAATATGCATAATGATAAGGATTAAAATAAAATAATCAAAGCAATTTCAGATTAATAAAGTACCTGTTTCCATGGTAACGAAGCCTACAAATATGCCTTGTCCTATAGATTTTCCCGATTTTTGCAACTTCAGACACGGTTACCATGGCAACGACAACCTTTCTGAAAAAACTGGGGTTGATTTTCATACTAGCACTTCATATTGAACTTCCATACCAAAAATCTCAAAAATCCATGACATGCCGTGCCAAAATGTTTTGAAATTCTTTGGTTCTTACAGAGAATTGCTGTTAATTATTTTTAAACGGGTGGATTTTTTTCTGTTAAAACTCCTCTAGGCTCCACCGCATCGGGCATCTTTTTTCCAATCTCAATTTCGTGACAGATATTTTCCTCTCCCCCTTTTCAAAAAAAATTCTGCTTCTGGTTACTTTGTTAAAAGTATGACAATTTTAGTCGAGGAAGATAGGGAGCAAATATTAGTGAAAGATGTAGAGGATGTTTAAAGTAACACCCCATCCCCTTATAAATTAAAAGGCAGCAATCCCCGTTAATCCATTTTCGCTTCTTACATAGGATTTTTTTTTCTCTCCATCTTCTCTCTCCTTTCTATTTATCATTTAACTTGCATTTATCTATTTGTCACTGATTTATTTATATCTTCATTTATTGCATTTCTAAATTATAAATTTACATTTTCATTTTTTTGAAATAGTAACTTACATTTTTGTACATGTCATCCTGCGTCCTCACTATAATTCACATTAGGCGACTGAAATTTAATATTTAGTTTTACGGATCCGCCGGCCGACCCTAATTTTATCACATTTGAAAAAAAAAATAAAATGAACTTGAAAATTTTTTTTTTCTTCCGCTCATCCGAATTTTGCTGGATAGTTGCATAACGGTAACACGTACACCTCCTCCCACGGGGGTTGCGGAGGGTATGAAATAGGACCATAATGTTGAAGCAATAATAATATATTGAGTAACGGAAATCACATTTCCAAGATGGAAACCTTCATAGGTATGATGTAGGTTAATGTATATGGCAAAATACCTATGGAAAATCCATGAAAATAGATACAAATTGAAAGGCAGTTGTCATTTGCTAACTTTCAATTCTGAATAATTTAAAGTGAGCACTTGACTACTTTATAAATCTAATTTTGAATCTTTAAAATATTAATTTGACAAAATGTAACAAAAAGTAACTTTTTTCTTCGTGACACAGTGATTACCAGGAAAGTTCTAAATGAAAACGATTGAAAATAAGCAATTGCCAAAAATAAACAAAAAACAAAACCGTACATGAAAACAAATTAAATATCCATTTTCGATTTTTGTTTAAAAACGCCGGCCCGATTCAGTAGATAAATACTATTATTTGAAACGATAAGAAATTATATTTTATAAAATAGGATGTATTCCGGGTCAATCCCATCCCACCCCTCCCCGGATTTTCACCCCAGGCCCTTTAAAAGATATACTTACTGGTCGGACACATATTATCGACACTTTTTTCCAATGTCATAGACTTTAAAATCTTTATTTCTTCATGCAATTCAATGAAATTTGTACAGAAGGAAGAAGAACCTTTAATACACATTTCCTCAAACTTTCATGAAAATCTGATGATCGGTTCGTGTTTACCTGTAAAACTTGGATGTAAGGGTTGGGCCAAGTGTGAAGGAAGGGAGGGTACATATTATCGCCACCTCCTCCAGTTCTTACTGAAAATCTTAGACTTCTTGGACAAAAATTACATTATTTGAATCTTTGAGCTTGCTTCTTTTTGTATGTGAAAAATTCATAATTTTTTTTTTCAAAACCAAAGAGATAAGGAAGACAAAATGACTTACCCTTTCCACGGAGAGGCGGGGGAAATGCATTCATATTTACCGAATTTCTATCATAAAATTCAATATTTACAGTGTATGGAATTATTTGAAATTTTGTATAGCTTTTCATGTATCAAAGATGTAATTATGGTGAAAAAATGAAATTCCTACATCAACAATATGCGGAGATATAAATGAAGTGGCGATAATATGTGCCCGGCGATAATATGTACCCGACCAGTATGGGGAATGTGATACTTAGAACAGGGATGTATACATGTATGGCTAAAGTTTAGTTACGTTACTTATGTTAATTCTGAGCATATATATCTTAACTTAAGTTATCTTCTCAAGGTAACACTACATAGTATCCGCAGTGTCGCATTTGGAATTTGGCTAGGGATGATTTTTTAAATAGGGGACAGATGGGATCCAGCTTCATTATGTGAGCTTTATAATTGAAATAACTATGATTTTTGATATTTGGAAGAAATAATAAGCTTGTTGTCTTGATAAAAGCCCATTATTTCCATTGTATACCTCATATGTATAGTATGACCGGATGTGAAAGTAAGAGGTCATGTGACTAGCCATTGGCAAAGAAATGAGTGCTGTATTTAGGTAAGAAAACTTTGACGTCATATTTCTCGAATTGCATCAGGTGAAAATTCAAATAAATTGCACATATTATAGAATAAGAAATACACAACAAATAGACATACAGTTTATTAAGAAAATCATTTGAGAAGGATGTCAAATTTGAGTCACTTTGAGGGGTCATGCCCCATTTCCATGCCATCTTCTAATGTACTGCTATAACTTTGAGCAGCATGTCTGACTGAACAAGATTTGTTCAGATGAAATCAAGACTTATAGAAGTAATCAGCAATAAGAGTACTTTTTATTGATATGTAGCTTTATAATGTATGAGCAATATAAAATTATTAATATGACGTCAACTTGCATGCCTTTCATTGAAAACGCTCAATTTTCAATGGCCAATACTATTAGTTACACGGTTAGTTAGTTTTACAAAGATGTCGTAAGTCGCAAGTCCTAAGTCGTAACTTTCGTAGGACCGTTTTACAAAAGAGGTCGTAAGCGTAAGTCGTAAGTCGCAAGTCTCAGGCTGGGTCATAAGTCGTAAAGTAACTCTCCCATTAATGAAGGACGAAATTGTCCACAAAGTCCGCGGGAATTTCCTTCCGTTTTGTTTAATAAACTGAAACTATATAAAAAGATACAATAAATGTAAATTTCCAGTGGATTTAAACGCGTAAAACAAGAGTAATCATGTAATCTTTTTAGAGCTGAACGACTATTTGAGAAGTTGTCAACGAATTTCGTAAGAATATTGGTATTCAAACATTTAATACAGTGGCTTTGCGTCTTTCATACATGTACATGTAACGAATTACACTTTATTTTTCAACGTACATCCACTAAGAAACACACATTCAGCTTAAGTCCCTATCCTTTTACAATTAAATTTGAGCATCATCATGAAGCGACTCCCTCCCCCGCCACTATACTGACTCTAAATAAGAATTCATGCGGATCCAGCATTTTTGGTCAGAGGGGATCCACAATTTTGGGATGTCCACTCGCCATGTAGATATTTTTCAGCGCAAATCACAGGGAAGGGTTGGGGCAACGTGTGTACTAAGGATTGACGTGGGAGGGGTAGGGCAACGTGTGCATTAAGGATTGACTTGGGAGGGGTTGCATATCCCATATTCCTTGTGAAGAATCGGCGAACGTAGCGATTATAAGAAATATGTTATATAGAAATTAAGTTTTCATTTGTCTTTATTCGATCCAGATGCAATATTTCATCTTATTTTCTTATAATGTATCGGCGAGCAGAGCGAGCCGTGAAAATTGAAAAAAAGAAAAAGGTGTAAACTTACATTAATTTTTGTCTGTATTTCAAGAGAATGAAAAATATGAGCAGAAAAAAATTGAGCAGATGTGTCATCTTCCAAATAATCAGAAATAATATAATGATAAATTCTTGAAAAAGATGGAAGAGATGACATCATATAAAGTAAGGGGCTATTGAAAATATGAGATCCTGAGACCCATGACATTTAGAAATATTTAGTATAAAAAATTGAAAAGACTTAAGGAATTTTGCAGGAAAAATAATTGTGTATTTGTAAAGGGCGAGCGAAGCGAAATTTTATGTTTTAAATATTTTTTATGCATTTATTGGTCGATTTCAAGAAATCGACCTTACTAGATTTGTAGACCGGATGCTGTCAATAGGAGAAAGTTCCTAATTGAGTCCGTCAGATTCAATAATGCATCATTGAATAATCCTTATGAAAAAACGTTTTCATGACTAGTGAAAAACACGTGACCAGAGACAGGCATTCCCATGACCTCCCACTTTCATGACTAGTGAAAAACACGTAACCAGAGACACGCATTTCCATGACCTCCCACTTATTTATCTACAACACAAAAATAGGACATGTACCAATTAGTGAGTGTTACAGTGAACCCTATGCCTTCAAAATTCCTATGGACGACATTTCTGGATCCCTGGATCCATTGCAACAAAGAAATACGCGATCACAACGTATCAGGGGTGCCAGTGGCTAAAAAGGTTCTAACCGTTCATCCGACTAAGCTTTTTCTCGTTAAGGATATCCCACTTTGTTTGTTTGTTTATTTTCTTACCTATTAAAGACAAATTGATAAACGAAACAAAGAAATTAATGAGCGATAAAAAAGTCGACAAGACTGTACGAGTCACAAAATTTGAACTTTTTAGAAGTTTCCCCTTATTTCCCTCCAAATTCAGTGGCGGATCCAGCACCCCCTTGTGGTGGGATTAAAGAGATGTTGATATCGACCAAGCTTTTTTGGAAAGCTAATACTTGTTAGACCCCTTTCGGTTGGAAGTAGGCCAAAGATCGATCCCCTCTCCGAAAATCTCAAGGGAGTGTGTTTCAGATCCCCTACCCCCCCTGGATCCGGACATGGAGTTACTTCTATTCTTACGTCATTCATGTAGTTATATACACAAGTTTTAGTGTCCATTTGCATAAACGAAAGATCACCTAGAAAGATCTAACGTTCCTGTAAGTTTTACTGGTAAACGTTCAAATTAATGAGATAGTACGTATATAGATGGCGCTTGTATCATTCACTTTACGTTATCTCGTCCGTGATATGGTACTGCACGTCGATTATGACCAACAATTGAATCGCTCATGGTAAAAATACTAAATAATACCTCATGCAAACTAGAATTGCGTCGCAGTTTTATATTTAGCGAAGAGGAGGAACTACATTAGCTATATAAAAGCACAACGATTGTTGACAATTTTTAAGTTCCTAAAAGAAAAATCCTGAATGTGGTGATTTTTAGGGGGAGCCCGTCAAACGAAACTTCCTTCGGATACTAGTATATGCCAGTGCCGTAAAATTTACTCGTCATAATACAAAAAAAAGTCACGCTTGCGCTAAAAACGCAATGTACGGAAAAGTTTATGACCGTTTTATAGGACAGTACACTTTTTTCATATATTTTCAATAAAAAATTATAAATTAAAAAGATATCTCATATTTAAAGGTACGGGGTCCCTGAAAAAAAAAATTGTACAAAATTTCATAATGCAAAATCTTTCTTTTCATACGAAAGTTTACATTCTCATTTGTATAAATTTCAATTTTTAGGTGAATCTAACTCATACATTCGCAGTTATAGCCGTTTAAAAACGTAATTTTTAATTTGGGGTGCGCAGCTCAAGTCATTCCACTAGCGCCACCTACAATGTATTACGTTTTTACAATAGAAGTATATTGGGATTTAATTTTACAAATTCGGCAATATTATGGTTGTTACTGGATATTTTCAAATAAAACTTTTTGTAGCTCCTTTTCTCCAGTATCTAGACCCTCAGGAATAAATTTTCGGTAAAATTTAGTTTTAGGGACACTGTATCTTTAACCAACGATGAGCAAAATAGAGACACGGGGATACATGTACTAGAATTTTATAAAGTTGTCAAAGGCGCCAAATTATAGCACGAGAGCCTGTCTGAAAAGAAATAAAAACAAAACAAGACTTTAAACAAGGAGTCGTAAATAAAAATAATAACATCAGCGGTCAGATAAGATTTTAAAGACGACATACATAACAAAATATAACATCAATTTGAAAGAGTCTCATTAATAGCCATTCTCTGTAACCATTTAAACAATTTCGGCACGCATGGTCTCCGATTTTCATGAAATTTCACACATAAGTAGGGACCAATGAAATAAGGAAAATTTGACAAAAAAATTAATTCTAGGTCATCTGGTTACCATGGCAACGGCCTTTAAAGTTGAGAAATTGGCAAAATTGAGCTAATTTGAAGCTCTATAATTTGGTCTATATGTGACATCAATGGAAGATTTTTTATGCATCCTAAAGATTAGGACATAAATTTTTAAATAAGCTCACTAGTAGTGTCTGAAATTGTAAATAAGGCTGGTTACCATGACAAAATAATTAGCTAATTTTGATATATTGATTTCAAAATGCTGTTTGTATTTTCCAATTTTCCTTCTCTCTTGATGGGTATATGATAAAGAAATAGGATTTATTTCATAAAATGAGTAAATTCAAGATAAACCCACTTGTTGCTATGTACGTAAGTTACCTTGGCAACGGTAACTATGGTCTTTAATATTACTTATTTTGCAACTTCAGAGTCATTTTTAAAAATTTTGCATCATGATGAACAGATAAAAACTGTTGGGAAATATCCAACACAAAGAGCTCTTTCAAAATCCATGAAAAAGCTATGGGGAACATATGTTACCATGGCAACCATTTTTTATTATTTTCATAAAACAGTAATTATTCATCCCCGGAAGTTCAAATTCAATAACAATAAAGATCAAGTAAGCCTCTATCAAAATACAATAAAAAAGTTTCAAATAATTAATGGTTGCTATAGTAATTTGGCCATACACTATAAAAATAAGCATTTTTTGTTGTTTTTCAAAGCCTTTTCATCAAAAAACGAAACAGGCTTACACAACCTTTTTTACATATACGATAAAGGAAAGTCTAAACTTTATTTTAGATTTTAAAAAATTCAGATTTCTTCACTTTTGATGCCTGTATCCAAGGACTCAAAGTGGGCCTATGTGCAATTTTAAACAATCGTTCCCATAGCAACGGGCTATTTCCTGAATATTTTTCAAGAACTTTCTTTCGTGTAATTAAAGATCTACTTGAATACATTAATTAATTTTCATCACTTTGAATCAAAATTCAATGATCTAGTAAAAAAAAAGACTCTAAATATGGTCCAAAATTGCTTTCATTTTTGCGATTTGAGGTCATGTTGCCAAAGCAACGAACAGAAACTTTGTCCCAATGTGAATGCTTATGTTTTATTTGCATAACAAACTCAAAAATATATGTAATTTATCGTTGAATTTTGAAAAAAAATGCCAAAAATACTATTTTGATAGGGTACCTGTGTTGTTGCTATGGAAACATATAGATAAGACCATATACCCAACATTATTATTACTTAACTTGAAAGAGCAATGATAGGGTACTTATAATTTATCAGTGTTTGTTTTAGATCATGCTGCATAAATTATGTATGTGACTTCAAAAACGCCCAAAAATGCATTTTTTCAATATTCAAAGTCCGTTTCCATGGCAACCGGATGTGATATTAAGAAAATTTTTGATAGATTTTTACTTTTGGGTCAGACCCAACCTTATGTACAAATTTCATAAAAATCTGAGACATGCCGTGCCATGCGTCCTTCATAAAAGTGCAAATGCTTACAGAGAATAGCTATTTAAAAAACGTCACATCGCAAAAACGGGCACAATGGATTCCCTTCCTTATTTTCCATGGCAACAATGATAACTTGAGGCTTACGACTTACGACTTAGGGTCGCCCCCCGGCGGTCGTAAGTTTTCGACCGATTTTGGCCGTAAGTCGTAAGTCATAACGTTTTGTAAAACGCTCGTAAGTCGTAAAATGGGACTTACGACCAAACTTACGACTTACGACCAAAGTTGAGCCTTCGTAAAACGGCCGCCTGATACGGAAAAATACATGGTGTGAAAAGAAAACCCGTATCGGGCTCGGCTTTCGCCTCGCCCGATACGGGTTTTCTTTTCACACCATGTATTTTTCCGTATCAGGTCACTAACTAACCGTGTAACGAATTTATCACGTCGAAGACCTCTTAATCTATGTGTGGGGGTCTCTGTATCATACAATTCACTCAAATGTCTTCCCTTTAAGCGTATCAATCATTGAAAACAATTGTTATTGTTATTTTTTAATATTGTTTATAAGGAATCTACCTAGGAATTAACTTTAAGTCTTTTTTCGTCAATTTCTGTTAATGAAGTCTGCCCAAATCTCTTGGTCGCCGCCATCTTGTTTTGCTACGTCGGCATGATACGACGTCACGTTGACGTCATAATAAACTACTCGCCCGATACGGATTTACAAGCCTGATACGGCTTTTTTCACGGCGTCATGTGACCATGATCTGACCAATCAGATTCCAACATTTTTGTCTGAGGCGTGATAATGTGTAGTGCAACCCGAGGTGATTGTCTCGTGTGATGGCCGTTTGAAATACAATAAGACCATCCAATGACAACACACCTCGCATAGACTGCATCCACTTAAATACCTAGTACAGAACGAATGTGAGTAAAGTGTTCGTTTAATCATATTTCATTTCTCAAGTGTGAGGAGTAAAAGAGGAATTTGTCTTGATATAATGACATGTCCAGTGTGATAACAGTGGCGGATTCAGGGGGATGCGGAGGGGGCGTCCGCCCCCCCCCCCCGGCACTGACCCAAAATTTTCCAAAAACAGGTATATTTTTTACCATTTTCAGTAAAAATCCGCAAAATTCGCCCCTTGACCCCCCGGCAAAAGCTTTTAAAAGGGGCGCTGGATCCGCCACTGGATAAGTGTAGGGTCATAAAAAAGAGGAAGAAGAAGACGTTATCTAAGTTATACCAAGGACTTATAAAAAGTTTGTAGATAGAAGTCTTTGGTTATACACCTTACCGAAAAGTTGTTCCGCGTCTTTATTCCCGCGAAAGTGCTATCTCGACTACTGTACGAGATGAGAAATGGCGAAAGAAATTCGGATCGAATTATCGGTCGTTGTAAATCGGTCATGCTATAAACAGCCCGGGACAGCCCGGCGCAGCCCGGAGGAAATATACAGCGCCCGGGGAGTTGTGGAGGGGTTGATTGGGATTTTTTTTACTTAAGTGGGATGATGATTTGATAAAGAACCCTGTTTCATAACTTTTCATGACTATAAGCAAGTTTCAAGGTAGAAAATCGGATGCAGAAGAGGTCATAAGCGTCTCTGTTCGCAAACAAGTTCCCGGATAATTTGTCACGGTTGCTCACATATATATTTGAACAAATATTATACTGGAACTGCCACCACAATTAAGTTGTATACTTTTAATCTATCATTCATCTATCGTTGAATATAATTTGCATAATCTTTCATAGTCTCAAACAGGTGTTCGGGCCGCCTTAATTCCTACGATTGGTGAATACATCGTTTTATTCATATCAATATTTGACAGATTTCCTGGTCATTTATACATTTTAACATGTATATTTTCCCGGTTTTTTTTAGAAAGCAATAGTTTTTCACACAATTCTGAACAGATATGAAATTCATTATCATTACACTATAGATGGACTATAGATTATTTGTGGAATAAAAATATATCTGTAATTTATTATCCATAGAACAGGACCGAAATATCCACAAAGTTTCCGCTACCTCAAAATCTTTATTTATTTATTTATTTATTTATTTTATTATTATTATTTTTTTTTTTTTTATTTTTTTTTTTTTTATTTTTTTTTTTTTACCGTTCAAAAAGGAAATAGATCTGTTTGTTGATTTGAAAAGAAAAGAAAAAAACACGAGAGTTTCAAATACAGTTGGTAACTGACAAGCGCGACTAGTTCAAGTTTTCTAAAATACGACTTTAGATTTAGCGCTGGTTATTGCTAATAGCTTATTATTATCAAAGAGCAAACCAAAAAACAAAACAAAACAAAAAACAAAGGAGAATCGGCTACTTTCATCTTTGAATCTATTTTGTTCGTTTTACTTTACTATTTTAATATACAAACAATATTATCATGACGATTTGCATTGGACATGGAATGAGACTTCAAATTCAATACTTTCTACCATTCCTTCCTTTTTACTACAGAGATTTCTTATATTTAGAAGGAAACCTATTCATAGAATAATATATAGCCGGAATACAAGCAAGCATTTTGTCTCCTCTTTTAGTTTAAACATATTTATTTCGTATTTACAACATACATATTACATGTACAATGGAAATCTGTAAGGCATTTAAGCTTATACGAATTCCATTAAGCTCAATTTGGTGCTCTATTGTGAGTGCTGTTGAGATTATCGTCAGGATCTTCTTTAACTCACTTAAGCATATAGTTGAAAATTCACGTATTGGTAAATGATAAGATAATCTAACAAGTTTGTTACATTATATAAGAGACTATAATCGTTTAAATATCAAAAAGTATCGACAGATGAAGAACAAAAAAAAAAAAACAAAAAAAAAACACGCATCAAATGCCAGTGATATTAATTTATGAGACATTTAATGATATAGTCAATTTGCGTTTTGCTTCAAATTACATGTGTAATGAATAAAATATCAATCACTAATTCTTATGATCACGGCCATATCCATTGGAATGAGCATGGACTTATCTTTTTTTTTTTTATTATTATTATTATTATTTTGAGCATGAACACAGGGAACACCAACCCCCCTCTCTCTTTCTTTAAGTAAAGAAGAAAAAAAATGATGAAATCGGTAATTGCATTTTTACATTCAATTATCGATGTTTCTTACATGTGTAATGAATAAAATATCAATCACTCATTCTTATGATCACGGCCATATCCATTGGAATGAGCATGGACTTATCTTTTTTTTTCAGTTTTGAACATGAACACAGGGAACACCAACCCCCCCCCCCCTCTCTCTCTCTCTCTCTCTCTCTCTTTGAGAAAAGAAAAAAAATGATGAAATCGATAATTGCATCTTTACATTCCATTATCGATGTTTCTTTTCCCTTTTCCAAGATAGGTCATTTTAGAAGAATTTAGATTACATAAGATATTTGCTCAAAGAGGTTGCAATTGTTTTGTAATATATATATACAAAACTCAGTTACTTTGGGTCAAAGTGACTGTGGGGGATTGTATTATTTTCGAATATAACCTTTTTCAGTATGTTCGATGGTTCGTTGTTTTTACAATATATGACCCAAAGTAACTGAGGGGGATTGCGTTATTTTCGAAAATAAACTTCGATGGTTTGTTGTTTTTACAATATTAATTTCTGATGGCTTCTTGCTTCGAAAGTAACAATTTCTGATTGGTGTATGTAAGATTCCCCCAGAGATCTGATTGGATGATACAATAAGTTTAAGAACGTTTTTTTGACAAAATCTTCATTATCTCGGAATTTTCCGAAGCAATCTGATACATTCAATAAGTTACTTCCATCATGCCGTCCAAGAAGCGTAAGATCACTCCGTCACAACGTTGTGCATTTTGGCCGTGCGGCTCCTGTAGACGTGATTGTTCTCATGGTAGCATCTACTGCAACTCCTGTGCAACCTGGTTCCACACCGCCTGTGAGGGTCTTGACGATTTCCAATCCCTAGACTGGCCATCCATTCCTACCTATACTTGCCTCACCTGCTTCAGCGAGGAAGCCGCCCCGCCTTACAGCTTCAACGCATCTTTGCTCAGATTGTCTCAGGTAATGAGACTTTCTTTATATTCAAATTCATATTCAAATTCAAATGACATGTACATATATAAATGAAATGAACCAGCAAACAACATATATCACGGAATGTAAGCTTGGTCAATTTCGAATGAATGAATGAATGAATGAATGAATGAATGAATGAATGAATGAATGAATGAATGAATGAATGAATGAATTTTGTTATGCGTGCAGAATATAAGAAAAATAAATAACTTATTTCACCCGAACGTATATACCCGAGTCAATCAAATTTTTGAGAAATATGTGTTTGGTATAATGGTTCAGAAAAAAAGTTTTATGTTTGCTTCTACCTCAGTTTCATTGCCATTTTTAGCTCTACTGGTCTCAGACCAGTCGAGCTTATGCGATCACCCTTTGTCCGGCGTCCGTCCGTCTGTCCGTCTGTCCGTCTGTACGTCTGTCCGTCTGTCTGTCTGTCCGTCTGTCCGTAAACAATTCTTGTCCGGACAACTCCTCTGAAACTGTAAGAGATAGAAAGTTAATTCTTTTTGCATTTTACTTGGACCATGGTCTAGTTGTGCACCTGACATTTAGTTTCACTCCCTGACCCCCAGGGTCTTATAAAATGGGCGTGGTCATTAAATTCTATGTAATCTTGTCCGGACAACTCCTCTGAAACTGTTAGAGATAGAAAGTTAATTCTTTTTGCATTTTACTTGGTCCATGGTCTAGTTGTGCACCTATGTAATCTTGTCCGGACAACTCCTCTGACACTATAAATGATGGAGACTTAATTTGTTTTGCAATATGATGGGTCTGTGGTCTTGTTGTGCACCTGCTATTTTGTTTGAGCCCCCTGACCCCCAGGGTCTTAGAAATGGGTGTGGTCATTTTCTCCTATATAACTCTATGTAATCTTGTGCTCGCAACTCCTCTGACACTATAAATGATGGAGACTTAATTCTTTTTGCAATATGATGGGTCTGTAGTCTAGTTGTGCACCTGATATTTTGTTTGAGCCCCTGACCCCCAGGGTCTTAGAAATGGGTGTGGTCATTTTCTCCTATATAACTCTATGTAACCTTATGTTCGCAACTCCTCTGACACTATAAATGACGGAGACTTAAATCTTTTTGCAATATGATGGGTCTGTGGTCTTGTTGTGCACCTGATATTTTGTTTGAGCCCCCTGACCCCCAGGGTCTTAGAAATGGGTGTGGTCATTTTCTCCTAAACAACTCTATGTAATCTTGTGCTCGCAACTCCTCTGACACTATAAATGATGGAGACTTAATTCTTTTTGCAATATGATGGGTCTGTAGTCTAGTTGTGCACCTGATATTTTGTTTGAGCCCCTGACCCCCAGGGTCTTAGGAATGGGTGTGGTCATTTTCTCCTATATAACTCTATGTAACCTTGTGTTCGCAACTCCTCTGACACTTTAAATGATGGAGACTTAAATTTTTTTGCAATATGATGGGTCTGTGGTCTTGTTGTGCACCTGATATTTTGTTTGAGCCCCCTGACCCCCAGGGTCTTAGAAATGGGTGTGGTCATTTTCTCCTATATAACTCTATGTAATCTTGTGTTCGCAACTCCTCTGACTTTATAAATGATGGAGACTTAATTCTTTTTGCAAATTATGATGGGTCTATAGTCTCATTGTGCACCTGATATTTTGTTTGAGCCCCTGACCCCCAGGGTCTTAGAAATGGGTGTGGTCATTTTCTCCTATATAACTCTATATAATCTGTGCTGGCAACTCCTCTGACAATATAAATGATGAAGACTTAATTCTTTTTGCAGTATGATGGGTCTGCGATCTTGATGTGCACCTGATATTTTGTTTGAGCCCCTGACCCCCAGGGTCTTAGAAATGGGTGTGGTCATTTTCTCCTATACAACTCTATGTAATCTTGTGCTCGCAACTCCTCTGACACTACTGTAAATTGGTTTTTATTCGTCAGGTACCAATTTTCGTCATTTTCGTCAGTGCCTCCCTTGACGAAATTACGTACCGACGAATATAAATACACAAAATATAGTGTAGTAAGGAAAATTTTAATCTTAAAAGAGTTAATACGACAGGCAAATGATAAATCATTGAAATCTGAATACGTACACAAAGTCGCATATAATGTACTTCTAATTATCAAATGATATGTTTTTACAACAAGCTAGGTGAAACACATGTCTCTAATTGTTTGTTTACCAATAGTTGTTAAACAAACAATGAAAACAAACGCATACGGCCTATACCTGAATGTTAAGTTGGCATTTGAATAGACAAATTTATATTTTAGGGACTCTTAGGTGACGAATTTTCGTACTGACGAAATGGTCATTTTGAACGAATTGACGAAAATTAGTACTGACGAAAATAAAGCAATTTACAGTATAAATGATGGAGACTTAATTCTTTCTGCAATGTGATGGGTCTGTGGTCTGGTTGTGCTGATATTTTGTTTGAGCCCCTTACCCCCAGGGTCATAGAAATGGGTGTGGTCATTTTCTCCTATATAACTCTATGTAATCTTGTGCTCACAACTCCTCTGACTAAATTCTTATTGCAATATTATGGGTCTCTGGTCTAGTTGTGCACCTGTTTTTATGTTTTAGCCCCTGACCCTTAGGGTCTCAGAAATGGGTGTGGTCATTTTTCCTCTATAAGTAAATGTAATCTTGTGCTTGAAACTCCTCTGACACTATAAATGATGTAGAATTAATTCTTTTTGCAATGATTGGTCTGTGGCATAGATGTGCACCTGATATTTTGTTTTAGCCTTATACCCCTAGGGTCTTTGAAAATGGGTGCGGTAATTTTTCCTATATAGTTGTGCTCTCTTCTCGTTTAAAGCTATTTATGATGGGGAGTAAATTCTTTATCCAAGTCTTGATGTGTCATTGGTAGTTCATTTGAGCTAGCAGTCCTTGGCCCCTAGGATCTTGGAAAATGGGTGTGACATTCTTTTAAGAAGTACTTTATCTCGGATATTATGAATTATATGAGTGCTATAATATAGTTGCAGTATAATGGATATGTAGTTTTGTCATGCTACTTATAATTTGTTAGAGCGCCTGCTCCCTATGGTCTTGGTTTAAAAAAAAAAAAAAAGGAAATTGATGTTTTAGAAAAAAACAACCAGGAGAGCTACAGTCTCGTCAGAGACTTCTGGTTGTAGTACGTTTATTATACGATATATGTAATTCAATACATGTATATTTTAAAATTATTCATTATCTGAAAATGATAATTATAAATTTATACTGATAGGTTTTTTTTTATCGAATTACATCAAATCTATTTTTCCCACATTTTATAATATGTGACCGGAATTTCAATGAAATCAAGCTGATCAAACAAACAATAAAATAACAGAAATTGTACCAAAATTTAACTAAATTCAAATCAAAGCCACAATATGTTCATATTATTCTGTGTATCGAAAATATTACTAAAACCACACTCGTTTTATACAAAATACCACTTTGAATGAAATGTACGATAACTTGATAAAAATAAACAACTGATCAATCTATAAAAAATGATAAACGATACCAATATATTCCGATAGATGATCATCTCTAGTGTTGAAAATGTATGATAACATAGAATTAAATTTTGGGTGGCAGAGAAATCTTGTTTAGTCGAAAATCACTGAAAAAGGAAAAATGTATAACATTTGTATGGATATGATTTTAAAATTTTGGAAATGTCAATTTATATAACATTTCATGCTGTTTCAGATGTAATTAGTTTTAAAATTCAAATCCTATTTTTTTTTCTCTGTGTTTTGGGGTTAAACAGTCGAATTTTTGCAAAGTTTCACAGAATTAAGACGAAATCTATATTTCTTCCTGCTTTTCAGTTCCCTGGTATTGCATATTACATTTAGGCCAATTTTTGGCAAGAATCTGCCGGACTTATATATATTTCAATGAAAAAAGCTAAAGGTCATTCATGTATGCTTTTGTAAATGAAAAAAAATCTTAGGAGACAAGATTAATATAAGCTTTACTTGTTTCCAGATCCTATTCAATATACATGTATACCTTATATGCTTGTTCAATGTATATGTCAATAATGTCTGAAATAAATACAGCTTAAACTATTCCAGTATAAGTATAAAATGGTACTCATCCATTAATCAATTAACTGTTGTATAATATAATGAAATTTCTTTAAATTTCAAAAAAAAAATTTACTACATACGTATGAGGGTGGTTGTATTTTTTTTTTTTTTTTTACGATTGCACGATAAAGTATTCCGAATTTTGTATCCGAAAGATTCAGTTTTTTTTTTCATTTATTTATAAAGTTTAAAATATTATTTTTCTTTTACTTTTGTCGAACGAATGGAGAGTTGGGCTACCGTCGGCTTACAACTGATATATTTGAACATGTATTTATTCAATTTTTTATCTTTCTATTCATTCCTTTATTTTATTGTGTTACATATTTAGGCTACAGAAATTTAGTTCTTAGTTTTACGGATCCGCCGACCCTAATTTTACCACAATTGGAAAAAAATAAAATGAACTGATTGAACAATTTTTCTTATGAAAATCCGAATGACTGGTTATTACTTTTCATTCTCACTTAATCTTTATTGTGCAAGTGTTTTAGATAATGCGGCTTTGAAAACATGATAAACAAGCTGAATTAAAGATCGTGATCGTGTTACAAAACACGAAATGTTGAAATTTACTGATTTTTATTTTATTTTTATTCCCTCTTCCTACCCTATTTTGAAAATATAAAATCCGTAAAACTAAAAATTAAATTTCCGTCGCCTTACCATTACAAAACAAAGTGAAAAATAAAAATGTTGTAAAGTTCATAGTGGATCAAGGTCAGGACAACTACATGGTTGCCTACCAAAATCAACCTGGGCGGGTGTTAAACATGATGTAAATGGTGTTTAATTACTTTACCTTGATAATTTATTTTCTCGTAAACCAATATGACAATGGTACAGAGAAGTAATGAACAAAAACATACATACAATAAATACATACATACAATAAATACAATACATACAGAGAAGTAATGAACAAAAACATACATACAATGGTGAACAAGTGGACAAGTTATACATGAGAACAATCTGTATACCCGAAATGCACATATAAAAATTCTATTCTATGGAAGACATAATTTTTTGTTTATAACATCAATAAATTTGCAAAGCTTTCTTAAGGTAATATGATTTTTGTTTTGGAATAAATTTTTAAATTAAATATAATGGAATTCGTCACCTAGATCATTTCTATTACACAATATACATTTTCTATCATTTCTATCAGGGTATTCTATTCTTGACATGAATCCACATACATTCAAAAGCCAAAAATTAATTCAAGAGAATTGTTCTCAGTTACACTTGTATAATTTTCTTTGAACATTTTAAGAATCTTCATTTATCAGAATCTCGAGATGAAACAGAAACAGATAATCAAGACAGTAATATTGAAGAACCTAATATTGGAAATTTTGAAGATTTTGATTACTTGAATAATGAAATTTCGATTGAGGAAATTAAATAAATTGGTTTATATGACATTTTTGTATCGCTTAACAATGTACGTTATAGCAATCAAGTTAATTCTGTATCGAAAGGAGTCGTATCGGTTACACGATGAATTTTTACAATTTGTATTTAGCAGTTTTGAATCATCAAGTAAATGTCTCCTGTATAAACATATTATTGATCACATTACCTTGCAAACTTATCTGATAAAACCTTTTCCGATCTTATATAAGAAACTGATATGTAAATTGAGACTTTCGGCACATACTTTGCTCATTGAAACAGGTAGATATAGAGGTATACCTTATAATCAAAGATTTTGTCCTCTGTGCAAGTTGGACATTGAAGACGAATTTCACTTTCTTGTAAAATGTTACTTTTATTCGGCTATTAGGAAAAAGTATATGAAACCATATTACTATCGAAGTCCGTCTGTATTTAAAATTGTTCAACTTCTTAGCTCTCAAAACACCAAGGAACTATGTAATTTAGCTCTTTTCATTAAAAAGGCATTCGTTATTAGAAGTAACATTATTGAAAATTGATATATATACATATATCATGTATATGATATCGAATATGAAATACTATTTGTGACCATCTGCTTCGCTACACATAAACTTGAGTACTTATATATTTCCCATATTGCATTTAATTATATATGTACGCTCATACTGTTTTCTTGTTATAACTCACTTATGTTTATACACTTTTGTTCAAACATATCATATGTCTATAAGCCGTATGGATTTTGATTAATAAAGAATTGAAATGGTAAAAACATCGGGGACATTCCTTCTTTGGAATTTCTCTAAACAACTTAACTAATTTTGTTTATTTGTTTTCGATTTTAAGTGTTGGTTTTTTTTTTTTATTAAAATTATTCTTATTAAATCATTGATATTCTAGAATGCCATGACGTAAACATATTTTCTTTAAAATTAGTATAAAGTATCGTCTCTCTCTATGTCCGTGGCCGAATAAACATCCGGTCGTGTCAACCATGCATCACAAGATATGACCGCGCCTTTGATTACCCGCGGGAGACGCGTAAGGGAATTTAACTGACTAGAGGGTGGGGTTTGGTGGGGGAATCTGACCTTCTAATGAATTTGGTTTAAACTGTATTTATTTGAAGAAAACATAATACATGTGACATTTTGGGGTGGGAGAATATTTAGCAAGTAGTCGGGAGTAAAGCCTTTTATGATTTTAAAAATTGTATTAATTTGTGGTTTTTGCGTCTACTTTCTAAAGTTTCCCAGCCCGTTTCATTATAAATTGATTGTCTACTTGTATATTTGGTTGCACCTTTTACTATCCGGCCAGCTTCAAGATTTATTTGTTCTATTTTTTCTTTGAAATAAATCGGACAGTTGTCCCAAATAATATCTCCGTATTCCATTAAAGGACGAATACAAGAGGAAAACATTTTTTCTAAGGTAGATCTTTTTAATTTGAATTTTAATAATGTCAGAATATAAATTTTTTTTGATAATTTTTCTAATATTGAATCAATATGTTCTCCCCAATTTCCGTTTTTTGATAGGGCGAGTTTACCTCTTTTATGTCGATATCATTCATCGTGAGGGTCGGATGTTGCGTAGAATTAATTTTTTTAGAGATAGAGGGGTGTATTAAATACATTGATTTTTATTTTTATGAAAATTTAAGAAAATCTGCGGTTTGTAAGTCGGATAAAGACCTCGGCCTCGGTCTTTAAACACCACCCTGTTCTCTCCTTGGGCATCTAACCTTCATACAGACCTCAACTGGTGGTACATACTAATACGTCTTTGGAATTCTCTGCCTAATAATGTGAAAGAATCGCCTTCCTTAAATTCCTTCAAAGTTAATCTCTCAAAACTTTATATTAACCATGAGGTTCCTAGGTATTATAATGTAGGTACTCGGAAAGGTCAGATACTTCACACCAGACTTAGACTAAATTGTAGTGGCCTCAAACATCACTTATTTCAGTGTAATATTGAAGAAAATCCATATTGTTCCTGTGGCGAAATAGAATCGACAGCTCACTATCTCCTTTATTGTACTAACTATCAAACCTTACGAATAAATTTGTTGTACTCCTTGGATTTTCCTTTACATTGCAATTTACTTTTATTTGGAGACAGAAGAAAATCCTTCGAGTTCAATGAACATATTTTTCTTAAGGTGCAAGAGTATATATTGAAAACCAAACGCTTTTTGTGATTCTCCCCTGCATCACGTTCTCTTCAGAAACTCTATTGATATAACTCATATTTCATTATTATCCTTATCCTCACTTCATTATTATGTATGTATATATATATGGAAAAAAAAATACTGCTGTTAGAATTTGCATCATAATTCCAAAGTTTTGTATAAATGCGTTACATTTTAACTTGAAAAGGTGTGTCACCCAAACCATATCGGTTTCGACAGCAACATTTCGCCTTTACACTATCGCCTTTACATTTTTGCCTTTACATTTTTGTCCTTACTTTAATTCTACTCCTTTTTGTAATCATTTCATTACTTATTTATTCCTTTTTCACATTGACTAGTTATAGCGACTGACTTAGTTATTGCCAAATTTAATACGGGAAATGAATTTAAATAAGCGATACGCTTTTTTTCAGATCCCTACATTGTTTGTAGTTCTGTAATTATATGTAACTTGCATATGGAATGAATAAATATGTTTAAACTAACTGGTGGTACATCAGTGTTACATTATCATAATGACAATGTAACACTGATGTACCATGCTGTACAAAGTATCAATAAATCAAATCAAATCAAACTCGGTCTTTATCCTATACATACAAATCCAGGTAAATAATTAGTGCAAAGCATACCCTTTAATGATGGCCCCATTCACACCCAATTAAAATAATGTTGGCATATGGGGAACGGTGTCATCCTGATTGTCCAACATTTATATAAAAATGTAAAAATGTGGTATATTTTTTGTTGGACAATCGGGATTTTAGGTAGTACCAATTACATTGTTTGCATAATTACTTAGTTACACAATATAGCACATAGAGTAAATAAACGGCCATAGCTGCCCCTAATACATTTTGAAGTAATTTTTATTAGTACATCTAAACTGAAGAGCTTAATTGATTAAGAGGTCACCTAGAAATTGTTAAGGTCGTACATGTAGTGTCATGGTTACTTAGACTGTGATATACCAAAGTTGACAAAATTCTTTGACTTTTCGTAAAAATAATAGGTATTAACTCAGAAATCATGTAATATTGGAGTAAAACAAACTCAAACATAGTGATATTGAATATGCTAGAGAAAAGCTGCAAAGCTCTTTAAAAAATCCACGAAATCCTGAATTTGTTGTTTTTATGTCATACATGATGCACGTACATATAAAAATGAAAAAAATAAATATGATTATCATATTTTTTTTTTTTTTGCGAAAAGCTCGTTTTCTAGGATTTTTTTTAAACTTTACTAAAGATTGTAGTGTATTTTACTGGTCCACGTTGCCAATTTATCTGTTCTTAAATGATGCTATTCAATTTGAAGACGTTTACATTTACTCCTTATTGACCTCATCATTTTAAGTAATAATCTACTGTTACATGTAGCCGATGATCTACTGAAAATCATAATTGAGAAATAAATTAATTTTGAGTGAAACTTTAACATTTATTCTACTTTTTATATATCAAATTTAAAACTTTGTACGATTTGGTGAAAATAGATTTTCAAGTATGAAGAGAGGCTTAATTGGTATGTTTATTTAGACAAACAGGTGTGTTTACTTAACAATACAGGTGACCTTAAATTTTTTGTTGGACAATCAGGATATGGGATATTCAAAACCCCATTCCCTGAACATTGTGTTATTAAAACGACATTTTTATTTTGCCTTTTTTTTTATTGTTGTTTTGGATTGGTTTTTTCTTAATGATTGAATTAGTTTTTTATACGTTTTCTTTAGAGTGTTCTCGATCTTTTTGTACATGAATTTTTCATCATGAAATAATTTGAGTTGATTTTGCATAGTAAAATACATTTAGCGAATTTTTATATTATTTATATATATTTTTTTACACTGATCTTTTTTTTTCATAGTGGAATCAGTGGAACTTTATTCACGTAAACATATAAAATATACACATCATGATTCATTCATATATTCTCTTTTACTCTCCGATTCATACCGTCAATGTACTAATTATAAATCGCTTTTGAATGGGAAGTGATACGGCTTTCATATTTCACATGTGAATTCCTTGTGACAAGACCTTTCCTTCATACCAAAATTATTGACCTTGTGACCTTGACCTTGGAGTTTGACCTACTTTTGAAAAACTTTAACCTTGGTCATAACTATTGAATTGTAAGTGATAGGAAAAGTAAGCAAGGTGACCATTTGTACGACTTTGACCAACTGACATTATAACCTTCCTCCCGCTGTCCTCATTCCGTAAAAGCGAATGAGATGCCCGTATCACGAATAGTGAACGGAAGGAAAAGTAAGCAAGGTGACCATTTGTCCGACTTTGACCAACTGACATTATAACCTTCCTCCCGCTGTCCTCATTCCGTAAAAGCGAATGAGATGCCCGTATCACGAATAGTGAACGGAAGGAAAAGTAAGCAAGGTGACCATTTGTACTACTTTGACCAACTGACATCATTACCTTCCTCCCGCTATCCTCATTCCGTAAAAGCGAATGAGATGCCCTTATCACGAATAGTGAACGGAAGGAAAAGTAAGCAAGGTGACCATTTGTCCGACTTTGACCAACTGACATTATAACCTTCCTCCCGCTGTCCTCATTCCGTAAAAGCGAATGAGATGCCCGTATCACGAATAGTGAACGGAAGGAAAAGTAAGCAAGGTGACCATTTGTACGACTTTGACCAACTGACATCATTACCTTCCTCCTGCTGTCCTCATTCCGTAAAAGCGAATGAGATGCCCGTATCACGAATAGTGAACGGAAGGAAAAGTAAGCAAGGTGACCATTTGTACGACTTTGACCAACTGACATTATAACCTTCCTCCCGCTATCCTCATTCCGTAAAAGCGAATGAGATGCCCGTATCACGAATAGTGAACGGAAGGAAAAGTAAGCAAGGTGACCATTTGTACGACTTTGACCAACTGACATCATTACCTTCCTCCTGCTGTCCTCATTCCGTAAAAGCGAATGAGATGCCCGTATCACGAATAGTGAACGGAAGGAAAAGTAAGCAAGGTGACCATTTGTACGACTTTGACCAACTGACATTATAACCTTCCTCCCGCTATCCTCATTCCGTAAAAGCGAATGAGATGCCCGTATCACGAATAGTGAACGGAAGGAAAAGTAAGCAAGGTGACCATTTGTCCGACTTTGACCAACTGACATTATAACCTTCCTCCTGCTGTCCTCATTCCGTAAAAGCGAATGAGATGCCCGTATCACGAATAGTGAACGGAAGGAAAAGTAAGCAAGGTGACCATTTGTACGACTTTGACCAACTGACATTATAACCTTCCTCCCGCTATCCTCATTCCGTAAAAGCGAATGAGATGCCCGTATCACGAATAGTGAACGGAAGGAAAAGTAAGCAAGGTGACCATTTGTCCGACTTTGACCAACTGACATTATAACCTTCCTCCCGCTGTCCTCATTCCGTAAAAGCGAATGAGATGCCCGTATCACGAATAGTGAACGGAAGGAAAAGTAAGCAAGGTGACCATTTGTACGACTTTGACCAACTGACATCATTACCTTCCTCCTGCTGTCCTCATTCCGTAAAAGCGAATGAGATGCCCGTATCACGAATAGTGAACGGAAGGAAAAGTAAGCAAGGTGACCATTTGTACGACTTTGACCAACTGACATTATAACCTTCCTCCCGCTATCCTCATTCCGTAAAAGCGAATGTGATGCCCGTATCACGAATAGTGAACGGAAGGAAAAGTAAGCAAGGTGACCATTTGTACGACTTTGACCAACTGACATTATAACCTTCCTCCCGCTATCCTCATTCCGTAAAAGCGAATGAGATGCCCGTATCACGAATAGTGAACGGAAGGAAAAGTAAGCAAGGTGACCATTTGTACGACTTTGACCAACTGACATTATAACCTTCCTCCCGCTGTCCTCATTCCGTAAAAGCGAATGAGATGCCCGTATCACGAATAGTGAACGGAAGGAAAAGTAAGCAAGGTGACCATTTGTACGACTTTGACCAACTGACATCATTACCTTCCTCCTGCTGTCCTCATTCCGTAAAAGCGAATGAGATGCCCGTATCACGAATAGTGAACGGAAGGAAAAGTAAGCAAGGTGACCATTTGTACGACTTTGACCAACTGACATTATAACCTTCCTCCCGCTATCCTCATTCCGTAAAAGCGAATGAGATGCCCGTATCACGAATAGTGAACGGAAGGAAAAGTAAGCAAGGTGACCATTTGTCCGACTTTGACCAACTGACATTATAACCTTATATATAAATATATTTGTTAGAGACCTGGCCAATCTGAAATTTCCTGAGATATTAATTGTGCACTATACGTTTACTTAGGAAGTAAGAACTGTGTTGACTAGTACTCTTTTAAAATTGGTGCACATCTAAAGAGAGAGAGAGAGAGAGAGATCTATTTCATATTTATTTATTTTATTTGTTTGTTGCCACTGCAATAATAAATATTTGGGTTTTTTTTTAACTAAACAGAGTTTTTTTTCTCTTCGTGAATCACTTCTCCGCTGCAGCTGTACGTAGATCAATTGGAGATATGCTGTTTAAGGTTATCAATGCACAGAACAAATTCGTGAGACAGTTGAATGAAGTAAAAAAAAAAAACTAATTCCATGTTCACTCTACAAATCAGAAAAAAAATATTGCCTACTACATATTCATTATGATCACGAGAAACAAGATTATCAATATTATTTTTCCAAATCAGGGATCTTTGGGGCACACAACACATAACATAAAGAATTACCATGGTACATATAACATGTATATGCGCACATAGATATGTACACTGATAAGCATCGAAACGCAAATTTATATATCATGATAATGCACTACAGATGGACAAGGAAGCATCATTGGAAACTGAGATTTTGTCTCGAACCGAAGTTCTGATTACTTCTTTTACAACGTCACACATAATGGCGAAAGGCAATACAAATTTGTATGTGTAAATCTGGACTGTACATTATTGAATATCAACATATTACAAATCGGTATTGCCTTCTGCCATGCCAGGACTGGACGTGGCTACCCATTATAAATCGCAGAATAAGCATGGTCTGTGTTTCTGCTGCCAACGCTGTATAATTGCTTAGGACTAAGGAAACTAGAAGATGACTTAGTCTCTACGATTTATTCAAATCCTGAATCCACAATATATCCACGACTACTCCAGTCACACTTGCGCTAAAAAATTTACAAATCTACACAATATCATCAAAATCTATGCAGTCATTACAGGGAAATTCGAATCTGAAATCTCAGCCCGGACTCGGATTTTCGTTTTGATTCGGACTCGGCTTTTGCTTCTTTTTTTTTTTAAATATTGTAAGTAATCTAGGAAAAAGATGTGTCTGATCATTCTTATTTGAATTTCTAACAAATTCTGAAAATTTGGAAAAAGTCATCCATCCATCATGTCCATGCATGGATAATAGTATCTGAGATTTTTTATTTCTCGACTTGGACTAGGACTACCACTCGGTTTATAGATAAATACTTCCAAGATAAGCATATATTTCAAAATCAAATTATATACATCGATTTGCATGTATACAATGGATATTTCCTGAAATTTTCATAAAAATCTATCCCCCCGTTGCTGAGAAATCTTAATCTAAAATCTCAACTCGGCTTTTTGTCTTTGACTTGGACTCGGCTTTCATTTATTTTAGTTCTAAAACAAAATATTGTCCCTAGACCTGGGAAAATGAGGTTTCTTAGCATTCTAATATCCATTTCTAACAAATTCTGAAAGTTTGAACAAAATCCATCCGTCCGTTCATGAATTATCTACGTTTTTTGATTTCTCAGCTCGGACTCGGACTACCACTTTTAGTGTGAAAAAAATCGGTATATAGCTAATTTCTTCCAAGATATACAAATGTTTCAAAATCTAATAACATATGTCGATTTGTATGTATAAAATGGATATTTCCTGAAAATTTCATCAAAATCTATCCATCCATTGCCGAGAAATATGAAATTGAAAATCTCAACTCGGCTTTTCCCGACTCGGACGGACTACCACTTTTTTTTAGTGTGCACCCAAATATTCTGTATTTTTTTTCAGAAAACAGTTCAATAAATCAGGATTAATGCTAAAATGGGTATTTATTCACAGTAAACACCATCACAATGCCCCGGGCGCTGTATTTTTCCCCCGGGCTGCTCCGGGCTGCCCCGGGCTGTTTTTAGCGTGACCCTTGTAAATATAATCCGCAGTAAATATTTCGAAACTAAAATATAGATGAAAAAATGTGTACTATAAAAAAAAAATACTTCATGCATAGTAGTATTAATTTTTTACACCAAATCCATATATAAGAATTTTTTATACACAATATTAAACGAATACTTCATTAACTCCGTGCCTATTTTCGGCCTCGTCGCAAAACATTGCAAAAACTGAAAGCTGAGGAAACCAGAAAACAGCGTCCTTATTTGATAATGTTTAATGTTTTAAATGCTCGCAGAACTTTCATTTCAACTTCTTAAACGTTCCAGATGATGGTTATATTCCTGTATGTCCTCTAAAGTAGAAAAATCAGGTAAATTTTTTTTACTGATCTGCACCATGTTCACCTGTCAAATAATTTATTTCTGGGCAGGGCCTTCAAGAAGTCTTATTTGGGTTTGTTTCATAAATAAATGCTCCATGCTACATGAAAGTATGATGAATTTGGACTTGAGCTGTGTTTGCGAAGGTTTGTCGGACATTTCCAAGTCCCACTACCAAATTTACTCTATATAACCTGTCTCTTCGTAGGCCTAAATTTCAAATGTCATGTCCCCCATCTAAATGTTGATGGATTTTCATGTTTTATGTATCAATTTATAGGAAATGAAATGAACTTTAAAGGAAAATTATTTTTAGAAACATCAAACAAAGTTATCTGATAAAAATTTTGAATCTAAACTATGCAATTTTTGACATTTTTGTTTTCCCTATGTAATCTAGACTAATCGAACCAATGCTCGGACACTACCAATGCTCGGACGCCTAGTGTATTTGGCTCTATGGGTTGACCGACAGTCACGATAATTCTTCATAAAAAAATTGCTTGGATGTTTTAGCGATATCAAATACAAGATTCAAAACTGATACATTTTTATCAACAAATTTCTTACTTTTTTCGATTCTGCTTGAAATTTCACATGTTCAGAAGGCAATGTTAACATCTTCTATACAAACAATGAATTCAAAGAACTGGATGAATTATATTTGATTTTATTTGAATATTCCATTAGATATTGAATCATTTTCAGTAAAAATTACTTTTGTTTTTCATTTGCTTGATTATTATGTGTAATAAAGCCAAGTGTCCGAGCATTGGTACGGCTTTTGTCAAATATCCATCTTTTTGGTACTCCACTTGAAGAGTCTTTTAAAGTTTGAGCGCTGATCCCAGTTTCAAAAAAGTTCGTCAAAAAGATTTCTTTACTGCTTGACAATATTTTAAAGTCAAATTATTGGCATTTTCTCTAATGTATTTTATTAAAATTGAGAAAAACATATCAAAATGTCCGAGCATTGGTGCGTTCACTCTATAGTAAAAACCCCAATGATCTTCAAACATCATGTCCCCATCTTTAAATTAATTTTTTTTACACAAAATATATACCATTTTGTAAGTTTTTATATGTACTATCTAAAAAAATTATAATGGTAATAATATCTTTAGCCATTAAAGAGAGATTTACAAAAAACACCTCAAAATCCTTCAATTTGTTGAAAAAGCCAGGAGACATGAAATTTGATAGTGAGTCCCAACCTCCCAGACCAAAATGTCCATTAAAGCGCATGATGTGGAGGAAGGGCACTACTGTCCGCGCAGCTCACTTCAGAAATCGGAAAATTGAAGTTTTCTCTACTTTGTTGGCTAATTTTGCAATTAAAATTTATACAGGGGGATAGATCTCGAACTTTCGTAACTTACGGTGTATGATATGGGTACCTACGACTTATATCAGGTACGGGATTACTCCAGAAATGGCTATAATAGCTAAATATGGCTATAATAGCTATAAATGGCTATATTAGAGAAACAATTTTAAGTACTGAAAAATAAAATTTTTGAATTTTTCTTTCAAACTCAAAATTGCAAATCTTTATGACCATCTGATCAAAGTTTACAAAAGAAGTTGGTATGCAAAACTTACAATTTTCATGTTTTGACCAGGATATAAATTTATCAAAATTTGACTCATTCAATCTCAAAGATGGTACATTTTACATGTCAAATTCTTTAGTAAACATTGTTCAGATGGTCATAAACATTTGCGATTTTGAGTATTAGCTCAAAACTCCAAAATTTACTTTTTGTGTCGCCTGCGAAGCATAGCGACACTTAGGGATCACTTTGTCCGTTGTCCGTCTGTCCGTCTGTCCGTCCGTCAGTCCGTCTGTCTGTCTGTCACACTTTGGGTGTCACAGCCCATAACTTTTGATTGGTAAGTGATAGGGCTTTGATATTTCACATGTGTATTCCTTGTGACAAGACCTTCCTACACATACCATAATTTTTGACCTAGTGACCTTGACATACATATTTGACCTACTTTTCAAAAAATTTAAAAATTGATATATTTTTTGATTGGTAAGTGTTAGGACTTTGATATTTCACATGTGCAATCCGTGTGGCAAGACCTTTCTACACATACCATAATTTTTGACCATGTGACCTTGACCTCGATATTTGACCTACTTTAAAAAAAAGATAAGATTCACTATATCTTTTGATTGGTAAGTGATAGGGCTTTGATATTTCACATGTGTATTCCTTGTGGCAAGACCTTCCTACACATACCATAATTTTTGACCTATTGACCTTGACCTACATATTTGACCTACTTTTCAAAAAAATTAAGAATGGATATATCTTTTGATTGTTAAGTGATAGGGCTTTGGTATTTCACATGTGTATTCCTTGTGACAAGACCTTTCTACACAGACAATAATATTTGACCTTTTGACCTTGATCTAGATATTTGATCTACTTTTCAAGAAAAGTAATATTGGCTATATATTTTGATTGGTAGGTAATAGGGCTTTGATATTTCACATGTATTTTCCTTGTAACAATGCCATTCTACACATACTATAATTTTTTACCTTTTGACCTTGACCTAGCGATTTGACCTTCTTTTCTAAGGTTGTATATATCTTTTAATTGGTAGGTGATAGGTCTTTAATATTTCTTATGATGAGATCTTTTTGTTATCAATTTTTACGTAGTGACCTTGACCTAGATGATTGACACTCTGTTCTGAAAATTTGAGCATGACCATAACTTGAGGTCTGATATTTCAAATGAATTTCATTTGACAAGACTTTTCTACTGATACCAAGAATTTGATCCACTTTCTAGAATAATAGTCAAACCGCTTCTCAGGCGACACAAGCATTCCTTGGATTGCTATTTTTTAGTACTTAAAACTATTTCTCCAATATAGCCATTTATAGCTATTATAGCCATATTTAGCTATTATAGCCATTTCTGGAGTAATCCCGGACCTGTATATTACGTTCACAATGAAAAAAATAGTTTAAGATAGGGAGTTTTCTATGTTAATTTTAGCGCGACGTCGCCGATGTTTAACAATGATAACACTGAGTCTATGAAGATTGTCGACTACTTCACGCTAAAATTAACATAGAAATCTCTGTGAGCATTCTCTTTATTTGATATACATGTAGTGACCTTAACCCTGAATGATTACTTTATATGAGAGAATATCTATTTGGAAAATTTAATGTCATGTCAGGTCATAAGATGGATCTGTTCAGAAAAAGTATTCAGCGGGGGGTATAATTCGTCCCTTTAGGGCAGTTTTCATTTCTTCAGTTTTTAGCTCGATTGCACTTTAGTGCAAAAGAGCTATTGCGATACCCGCGGCATTAGATCAGTAGATGATATTAAAGGTAAATGTAAAGATCACACAATTTCCTTTCCTATATTCATATTCTGTTGGTTCTTTTTGTTGTTAATGTTTAATAATACTTTGTTTATTATTACCAGATGGGATGTAGCCCCTTGGGTTGGGATTTTTTTAATTATTTCAAATGAGAAGGCAAATGTTGAGATGATAAGGTAAATGTTAAGATCGCTATATTTTGTCTTTAATGGCCAGTATTAAGCAAAGTATAAGTGCTACATGTTCCAAACTTACATGGTGGATGTATCTTTGATCAAACTTTCATAAAATGACCGTGACCTACTTTTTCCGCTAGAGTGATTTTAACTTTAAAAGCCAATATTTAGCTAACTATAAGTGCTGCATGTTCTAAACTTTCAAATTGAATGTAAGCAAAGTATAGGTGCTACATCAAGTATACAGTTGTATATAATAATATAAATTCGGAAAAAAAATGAGCTTAAGAAATTGGCTGTCATTAAAGATATTATGCTATGCAGTGGAGCATTATAGATGACTCTGTCAACTATTTTGTTATGTACTGTACATGGAGAGTGTAAAAGGCACTGCTTCAACATTCATTTACCAATTGGTAAGTAGCAATCAGTTTTCCAGTTACCTGACCTCAATTTTCACTTATTTTGGGAAAAGGGCAATGGAATCCTAGAACGCTGTAATTCAAAAGAAATTTGATGATCCGAGATTTTCGGGCACCAATTCCCTACTTTTGCCTAGGCTGCTACATTGTTATACTGGTACTATGCTATTGTGTTCTTTGCCACTTGCAAGTAAATGGCAACATAAAATGGCCCATGCCAGAATACCAAGAAGGTTTATGGTGAATTGGGAGTGACCTTATCAGTCGCTATTCAGTCTTATCAATTATAATAATGAACAGGTTTACTTCCCATCTGACATAAGCTAATTATGAAATCATCATATTCTTTGGAAACCAGCACAAGATGAAGGGAAAAAATGCTTCAAATACATGTACCTTGTTTCTATACATGTAGGAATTACAATTTTTGACTAAAATAGTCAACAATGGCATCTCAAGAGAAAGTGGAAATCCTATTTTAAGGCATTAGGGGTATAATACTCTACTTCCGGTTGTATTGATAACAGAAAAATTAAATACTACGAAGTTGGCCGAAGATGCACGACTTTGGCATTCTTCGGGATCATACATTTTCATGGTGAATTGAATGAAACAATAAAAGAATATCAAATATCCCAAAATATGCAAGTTATGGGAGTACATAATTTCTAGCTTTTCGACGATATCATTATTATATCCCCAATCCCTTAAAAAGAAGCAATATGGTAGACAGGGTATCAACCTAGAAAGCTTAAAGGTTAAGTGTGCTTGCCAAGAAAGCAGAAGGCCTGAGGTTAGAGTCCCAGTTTGGCAAACTTTTTTCTCACCTCTCAAACCTGTGATGCACATTCCAGGATTATACCTATCATATTTTTTTCTTATTTCATTTAAGTTGCCAGATCTAGTTGCTAGTTTGTAATTATTGTACATTGTATTCTCAGATGAAAATAAATCTTTGATCGCTGAGCGATATAAGTCCCCTACCGGCATAATTCTATGTCCTATAACTATGCTTAGAATGCTTCAATTAAACATAAATTTAAACTTGACCTGTACGTGCATCAAAAGATTAATGCCCACACAGAAATCAGTTTATGATCTGCAGTAACGGAAAAGATCTTGAAAAAATTTCATGAAATGGTGTCCTAAATATGTAAATCTGTATCACACTACAATGTATTCACATACTAAAAATCAGCTCAAGATCTACAACAACAGCCAAGAAAAGTCTGTAAAACTGAAAATTTCATGAAATTTGCTAAGTCCTAGGGCCATAACTCTTTTGTAAAAATAGGTCAATCAAACTCATACTCGAACTTGATCTGTATAACATTGAGATATATCAATATCTGCAATAGAACAGAAGAAAAGTCTCGAAAACTGAAAATTTCATGAAATTTGCTAAGTCCAAGGGCCATAACTCTTGTAAAAATAGGTCAATCAAACCCAAACTGTACTTGATCTGTATCACATTGAGATATATCCACATTCCAAAAATCATTTCAATATATGCAACAACAGTGAAAAAAAGTATGGAAAACTAAAGTGTGACGGTCAGACAAAGGGGGTGGAAACTATAAGTCCCCTCCGGCGAGCCGAAAGGGGACTAATAAATGCTGAAGTATAAAATTCTTTCCTAAACCTTTATACCCATTTTCTGTAGTGTAAGCTAATGAGAAAATGTTAATCCTCTTCCTTGATGTGACGCAAACTCCATAGTAATGCTAGTACCCCTTCAAAGCAGATTTGATGAGAGCAATTGAGGTAAATAGTCTTGTTCAGGAAAGTCAGGGTCCATGATATTACTCAGAAATGGAAGGCAATATTAAAGTAAGTTTGTCTTCAAAAACTTGAACTTAGACTGTAACTTTTGAATTGAATTTGATCGAGATATTTCACATATACTTTTTATGCCCCTAGGTCTATTGGGAACAAAAATATTGCACTTTGCCGATATTCAGGGTTTTTTGTACATCACTACACGGGAGCATATAGTGTTCGCTTTGTCTGTCTCAGTCAGTTGTCTGTCAATCTACCCCCTATAAAACTTTGTAACTGTTCTCATGTGTATTACTTATGACAATATCTTTCTAGTGATTCCAAAATGTTTTACTTTATAACATTGCCTTGGACTATGGCATAGTTTTGAATAGAAAAGAAAAATTGCCAACTTTGGGATGCTATTTCAACAAACTCTACACATCTCATTGTATATTTACAAAATATATTTATAACCCCCACAAACTTGGATAGGGTATATATTTATACCCTCTGCAAACATTTTTGGGGTAGTATATAGGAATCACCAAGTCTGTCTGACTGTCTTTGTGTCTGTCAGTTGGTCGCTTGGTTGGCTGGCTGGCTGGCCAGTCGGTCGGTCGGTCAACAAAAGCTTGTCTTCGGCATTTCCCTCTGCATGGGTTTCCATAATATTTCATGAAATTGTTACTTAGAATTCAAGGATGTATGTCATAACCTTGAACATAAGGTCAAAGTAAAAATAGACTATATGAATAAATTCTTGTCTGGGCATAACTCCTTCCCCTGTGCATGTATTTCATAATACTTCACAGAATTGTTACTTAGGACCCATTGGATGTGTCGTGGTCTTGAACATAGGTCAAAGGGCAAGGCCACAATATACTAAGTGGATAAAACCTTGTCTGGGGCATAACTCCCTCCCCTCAGCATTGATTTCCATAATATTTCATAGAATTGTTACTAGGACCCATTAGGTGTGTCATGGTCTTGAACATAGGTCAAAGGGCAAGGTCACAATATACTAAGTCGGTAGAACCTTGTCTGGGGCATTTCAGTAATATTTCACAGATTTCTTACTTACCTAAGGGTATGTCATGACCTTGAACTAAGGTCATAGGTAAAAGCCAATGTCACTATAGGATATGAGTGTATTAACCTTATCTCAGGCATAACTCCTTGCCCTGTGCATGGGCTTCAATAATATTTCATAGAAAGTACTCAGGACCCCTAGGGTTTTCCATGATGTCAAGGTTTATAGACTATATAGTTAAAACATTGTCCAGGGCATTCAGAACACCAATTCTCAGAAAGTATAATTGATAGAGAAATAATTCTTTTTGCAATATAATCAGTCTGTGGTCCAGTTGTGCACCTGATGTTTTGTTTGAGCCTCTGACCCCCAGGGTCTTGAAAATGGGTCTGGTCAGTTTTCTCCTATATATGTCAATGTAATCTAGTGAACACCTTTTCTCAGAAAGTATAATTGATAGAGAAATAATTCTTTTTGCAATATAATCAGTCTCGGGTCCAGTTGTGTACCTGATATTTTGTTTGAGCCTCTGACCCCGGGGTCTTCGAAAATGGGTGTGTTCATTTTCTCCTATACGAGTCTATGTAATCTAGTGAACGCCAATTCTAAGAAAGTGTAATTGATAGAGAAGTAATTCTTTTTGCAATATAATCAGTCTCCGGTCTAGTTGTGCACCTGTTATTTTGTTTGAGCCTCTGACCCCCAGGATCTTCAAAAATGGGTGTGGTCATTTTCTGCTATACAAATCTATGTAATCTAGTGAACACTAATTCTCAGAAAGTGTAATTGATAGAGAAATAGTTCTTTTTGCAAATTAATCAGTCTCTGGTCTAGTTGTGCACCTGATATTTTGTTTGTGTCTCTGCCCCCAGGGTCTTCAAAAATGGGTGCGGTCGTTTTCTCCTACATTGTATATACATGTATGTCTGTGTAATCTAACACCAATTCTAAGAAAGTATAATTGATAGAGAAAGAATTCTTTTTGCAATATAATAAGTCTCTGGTCTAGTTGTGCCCCTGATATTTTGTTTGAGCCCCTGACCCCCAGGGTCTTGGAAATGGCTGTGGTCATTTTCTCCTATACATGTATAATTCTATGTTACCTTGTGAACATCAATTCTCAGAAAGTATAATTGATAGAGAGATAATTCTGTTTGTATTATAATCAGCCTCTGGTCTAGTTGTGCCCCTGCTTTTTTGTTTGAGCCCCTGAATCCCAGGGCCTTTGAAATGGGTGTGGTCATTTTCTCCTATGTAAGTCTATGTTATCTTGTGAATATCAATTCTCAGAAAGTGTAATTGATAGAGAAAGAATTCTTTTTGCAATATAATCAGTCTCTTGTCTAGTTGTGCTCCTGATAGTCATTTTCTCTTATATTAGTCTTTGTAATCTTGTGAACCATGAAAGTATACTGGTAATTCACGGAGAGTAAATTCTCTTTGCATTACATGTATTATGTGTCTGTGGTGTAGATTTGCATCTGATATTTTGTGTGAGTCCCTGTCCCCCAGGATTGGAAAATGGATGTCAATTCAGTGAATTTAACAAAACAGCCAGTAGAGCTTCAGTCTCATCAGAGACTTCTGGTTAACCTAGGTCAAAGGGCAAGGTCACAATATACTAAATAGGTAAAACCTTGTCTGGGGCATAACTCCTTCCCCACTGACAGCATGGATTTCAGTAATATTTCACAGATTTCTTACTTTAACTTAGGTAACCAAGGGTATGTCATGACCTTGAACTTAGGTCATAGTTAAAAGTCAATGTCACCATAGGCCTTTTCTGAGGCATTACTCCTTACTCTCTGCATGGACTTCAATCATATTTCACAGAATAGTACTCAGGGCCCAAGGAATTTGCCCTGACTTTGAACCAAGGGCAAAGGTTAAGGTCTATAAACTATAAGGTTAAAACCTTGTCCAGCGCATTACGTCTCCCCCTTTTCTATAGAATTGTTCCTTATTTTGAAATAAGGGAAGTCCATATAGTAAATATATAATATATTAAGTGTCTGTTCTTGAGAAAAATGTATGTCGCCTATAGGGCAGTTTTAGCTCTCATTTGTTCGGAAGTTCTAATATTGTACACACATTTTTAAATGGGTTGATAGGACTCTCATATTTCACATGAAGATGTTAACTCTTTGACCTTGACATTGTCAAAATTACGCCGTTTGTGACTTGCGGTATACTGACGTATCCTTGTTTCATTTGACTTTTTTTTTGGCCATTGCCCTTCTCACAAGAGACTTGATGTTTCATCGGGGCGTCAGGGGACCCATAACTTCGTCACGATGCATCTTTAGCTTTGTCACCACACACGCAAATTTATAGATGATCATCGCTGTTTTGCCCCCCAGAATTTTACAGTTTGAGCTCTTTTGTTCTTGCGCCAAACGCTGTAAAGGTCATATCTTCACGGTATTGTTACACCCTCGATAAAAAGGAAATTTAAATTGACATGTGCATTTCTCCTTCGGAGGATCGTTATATTTCAAACGTTTTGCTTGATATCGTTTCCCCTGTGGATTTGATATTTCGGGGCTTTAGCTACTCAGACATTGATTTTCCCCTTGCTATGCCTGGAATGAATATTATGTAACTATCATGCAGACAGGCGGCTGGACCTATAAAGGAATATTGTATATAGTGTTTGATTCGTTATAATAAAGAAGATAAATTGTCCTGTTTATATGTGACGAGAAAAACGAAAAAATGGAAGTATTAGCTACAGATACAGGTAAATCGATCAAACAATGGTTTGGCCAAGTTAACTGTCTTTTTATGTGGTGAATCATATATAAATGTAACAATATGGACAATTGAGCGAGTGTAAGGAATGCATGTGATCATTGCGCTAGTTTAGCTTAATCTACGAGTTTTCTCTTTTCCATGAGTATTCCACATGATCATTATATCGTGTTCATCAGGGTCGAGTTTTAACTGCCCTTAACGAAGATGCTAACATTGATCAATTATTTTTTTAAATCTACATTTGAAATGAATGATTACTATGGGATACAACGTTAATTACGTATATTTAATTCTTGAGACGATTACTACAGAGGCAATCTGTCAGCTCATTGCTAACAATTTGGGTTATTTAGGAAAGCTCATGAAATCTGCTAGTCACTTGACGTCCTTATATCAAGTCTATTGATCAGGACTGGAATCGTCATTAATTCCTCTATGACTCATTGCCTATACACAATGTAATGATGCTGCAAGAATATAAAACCTTGTTCTTTACCAGTTAACTCTTTGTTCTGCATTTCTAATGTCTGTCTCACTGTCTGTCTGTTAGCGATTCGAAAATTGTTGTTAAACTTCGATACGAAATGGAAATTGTACCGGTAATTGTATGCATTATTCACTTTTGATATGTATTTTTACCTGTTTTTAAAGTTTTAGGATCGTAAAAATGAGGAAGTTAGAAAATGTGATGTGAATGTCGAACGAAAATTCACATCTGCTTCTATTTTGATTGACTAGTCCGTATCGATTACTAATACTTCCTGACTAGACACGGAATTTGAGAACGGTGTAAACTTCTTTGAAGAAACAAGGAAACAGTAAAAAAAAATCCTAAAAGTACGGGTTTGAACTTGTTACCCTTTCAACTTTTCCTTGAATTCCTACAATACCTGGAATACTGTCTTGAAGTCTGATTTCAGTAAGGAGTATTTTTGCCCCCGCCAAAGTAAACATCCTCCTAAAACCATTGCAGTGTTAATCTAACATTTCGTTGAGGGTGCTATTTCGATCATTGGTGATAGCGAAGCTGTGGATGCGAAGTCTTGAAGCCATGTTATACAGTAACGAGTTTGATCCTGGAAATTTCAATCAGTTTTTATCTCCTCGTTGTAACAGATCATATAGATTAGTTACACCTGTGCCCTGCTAGCCTACTAGGCAATATTGCCAGTACCTATGTCAGCATTGGTGAATTAGGGGCACCAACACAGGCACTATATTGAATCTCTTCATTCCCCCCAATTTGGTAGATACTTCTTAACTTGTTGAAATTCAGTTCATTTCTTGCAGAGACCCATTTACACGTGTAACCGAACATTTCTCAGTGTAGTCCAATCTACAGGCTTGTACCAAAATTTCTAGCAAGCGCGGATCTAGAGGGGGGGGGGGGGGGGGGTCCGGACCCCCCCCTGGAATTTTCGAAGCATAGCTAAAATTTTTTATTCATATTCATATTTCATAAGATTAAGTCCCAATTCCCCTTTTCTTGTCATATTATATTTGAAAAATATATCATGAATTCGTATTAGAAATCTTTCATTTTCATAAGATTTTGACGTCAGCATTTCAAAAATTTTCTCTGGCTCGCTACCGCTCGCCAGAATTTATTACATACATGTACGTTATTTTTAAATGATGATGCGCTTTCCTATATACAATACATATACATTACACCTAGGCCAATAAACAAGGGCACTAAGAAAACTGAAAAAGACACGAATGGTGGATTTTATTCCAATTCTCGGAAAAATCTCGCAGGCTCGCTGTCGCTCGCCATTTGTTGTATTTACATATTAGAACTAACAATCAATAATCAAGTACTATGATGTAAAAATTCTAGATTTTAATCTGTTTGCTCGTCATTGCTCTCCAGCTACCTGTTTTATTAATAATTAGAAACAGAGCTGACATAAACTTTATTTTCTTGCGTTTGCTTTTTTTTTTTTTGCTCTTCAAAAAAAAATTCGGAAATTAGGAACCCCCCCCCCCCCCCTGAAAAAAATTTCTGGATCCGCCCATGTCTAGTATTATGGAAGGTTGTACACTTACAAACTAGAAGATGGACTTCATGAGGAACTCTCTCCAATCTACGTTACAGAGGCAGGTTCCTGTCGGAGTTATGATTTCGGCAATTTGTGTTTGATCAAGCCACCTGGGCATTGTCCGTTTTGCTGTCCCCATCATACCTTTGATGCCTATTCACCTGTTTGTTTGTTTGTTTTTGTTTTTGTTTTGTTTTTTGCGTTCGTTCTTCGATTATGCTGTCGCATTACAACGAGATATAAGATACCATCACAATGATCTGGCTTTCTGTTTAAGTGAGGATTATGTACAGGTAATCCTGATTACAACATCATTAGTTAGTGGCCCCGGTGTCTTCAGTCGACGTCAGTCCCCTATTAATCTCTTTCATTACAAGTCCATATATTATATCTTTTGTTTTCACTTTTTCCATATTTTTGATACTTTTTCCTGATGGCTGCCTCGAGGACTTGATGGAGATTTGTTCCTTCCTTTCTCGTATTTCTCTCCCTTCCCACGAACTAGGATGCGAGTGCAGATTTTGATGTTGTATTTATATATCAGTATATGTGGGATTTGAAGTAGTTTATAATTTGCATGTCAGATCATTCTATGGTCATGTCACTCCGCCATCACCACATAGCTCCTTATATGAACAAGCCTCATCATGTATTACTTACATTTATATTTTCACTCAAAATGAACACTTGACCATGTAGGGAAGTATTAATGTTTTTTACTCTCGGCGTTCACATCGCGTTATTACCTTTAAAAAACTCAAATTATGTTGTTTATAAAGTTTACATTGTGAGGAGATGGATCTATTAGTTGCCGATCGAAAAGGTACTTTTAAGCACTTGATTCATTCAAGAGAGATTTTAAGATGAACATTGAAGTTTTGATAGTTTTGTATAATTACTTGAATAATGTACAAGATTTAGGTTCTAAAGTTCCCTGTTTTCTTATACATGTAGTCTTATTAGTTCATATGTGAGGTTTTTGAGAACCAGAGATTCGTTTGTCTTTCTTGGTGATGTTACCTCTGAAGTTTGGCAATTAAGTTGAAGTGTGAGAATGTTGGTAAATGTGCGGTTAGAGACTTGTTGGGTTCGACTCCCGTACCGTTCATATTTTCATCTCCGCCTTTCACAAATTTCATATTAAAAACGTTAAGAGTGACATTGTTTCAGACACTTTAATTGTATTCGTTTCTCATTATTCACGAAGATCTGAAGATAATGACCTCTTGTTTATAAGTGTATATTCTATTCAATTTCTAGAGCTTAGTATCACGTGATAACAAGGTAAGTATTTCCCCAAATGGGCCCCAGATCGTATCTGCATCACTTAAGCTCATTCACAATTTTTGTCTTCTACTGAAATATATTCGTGTTTTCTAAATTTAGCAGTTTCAAGTTAGCTTCTATCTGTTGTAAGATGTATCCAGACTAGGTGGAATTATCATTATCCTGAGGGGTTGTATCAAAAACAGGACTTGAATTTGTATAAATGTGACTAAAAATGTAATTTGCAGATGGACTTTCAGTTGTTTAGGTTTTCGTTGTTAAAATTGTTTGGATGCAAACAAAAAGCATGTCTTTTGTAATAAGATAAGAGCAAGATTTCAATAACTTGTGACGTCTTCCAAGTTAACTTTGTATCGGTCCCTCATTTTGAGGATGCTCGTTTCCAAGATAAGGAGACATCAGGTGTACAGAGTTACTTAGAAGAATGGATGTAAGCAAGTTTTGTGGTTTGCACATTGCAAAGACATGGAATTTACACAAAGTAATGCACAGGTGCACGTGAAGAATCTTGGCACAATAGGTTTGTCTACGCTCGTCTGGCTTTGTCTAGGCTTATTTTAGTACATACGATAGAAATAGAATAACAATTGAACTTTAGAATTTTGCTGAAGACTTCATTTTAATTAAGAGCGGCATGTTTGGTGAGAATTGGTACTTCTGTTCACTTGTTCAATAAAAAGATATTATGCGTACTTCTGAGTCAAATAATACGAATTACGATCTATTTTCTGTCTCTTTTGTCATCTAATCTATTTATCATATGCTAGTACCTTTCTTTTCTAAGACTGATATGATACAATGTATATAAATATGACATGTAGGGAGTTACCAGAAGCGGGAGAGTAAGGAGACAACGGGAGGATACATCAAGCTAACACAAAAATGGGAGAAATATATTCAGCGTTTTATCCGATTAATTAACGAAACCAAACAAAGGACACAAACTGGAGAAAAAAAATTGAAATTCAGAGTTGGCTTCTGATAAAAAAAAACTTGTTTTAGATGAATGTTGAGTCGTCTAAGACTAGTCTTGGTAATTAAACCTTGTGTTTTGGATTACTTGTCCGACTTGTCCGTGGTTCTACATAGGCCCGGAAGCTACATTTATTTCTTGGTTAGTACTCATGTTCTTATAAAATGCTCTTGACACAATTCAGGGAAATAAAATGATTCAGTGACTTCTCTTTCTTGAAAAAAAAGTATTTTTGTATATTGTAGATAATAATTTTACGATGAAATTTGTTTAATAGGTCAGTGAGTTATAATGAATCAAGTATCTTCTCAGAATACATCGATGGTAGTTGATATACTGGGTGAATCATATGATTTCGCTTGTACTTTTGTCATATTATGTTGACTAGATTCTCAATCCCCTCTTTCCTTGTTAGATCACACGTTTGTTTACAAGTGCCTGGTATATCACAGCCAGTTTAGGTTAACACTTATGTATTAAAACATGGTTAACTTATAAGGATTCATGAACTAGAGGAATAGCAAGCTAGGTATGAGGTTTTTTTTTCTGAAACTGACTCTATGAAATTTTGTTATTTATATGCTCAGGAAACTCAAGTAGGAAGCTTGTAATGTTGTCTCTTTTCTGTATACTGGTGTACATATCACATGCTTCAAGTCACTGTCATGATCCATATGTACATGGGAATTGTGCAAGTCTATATGACACGGCATGACAGTTCACACGACACGGCCTGTTTTATCAGCATGTGAACAAATGACAGTTCACACGACACGGCCTGTTGTTTTATCAGCGTGTGAACAAATGACAGTTCACAAGACACGGCCTGTTTTATCAGCCTGTGAACAAATAACAGTTCACACGACACGGCCTGTTGTCATATCACCATATGAAGTATGACAGTTTACATATCATGGCCTGTTGTTTCATGACAATTGATTCACACGACACGGCCTGTTGTTTTTTCAGCATATGAACAAATGACAGTTCACAAGACACGGCCTGTTTTATCAGCCTGTGAACAAATAACAGTTCACAAGACACGGCCTGTTGTCATATCACCATATGAAGTGTGACAGTTTACATATCACGGCCTGTTGTATCATGGCAATTGATTCACACGACACGGCCCATTGCCATATCAGCATGTGAACTATGGCAGTTTACATGTCACGACCTGTTGTATCATGGCAAATGATTAACACGACAGGAGCCGTTGTCATATTAGCATATGAACTATGACAGTTTACATGTCACGACCTGTTGTATCATGGCAAATGATTAACACGACATTCAGATTCTTTATTACTTTGTACCATGCGATACATCAGCATATGATCCGTTGTCATATTAGCATATGAACTATGGCAGTTTACATGTCACGGCCTAATGTATCATGACAATTGATTCACACGACGCGGCCCGTTGTCGTATCAGCATGTGAATTATGGGAGTTTACCCTGCCCATTGTCATGCAGGTATCGATATGTATACCATTTTAGTTCACATGGCACGGTCTGTCATGACAATGCACATGGTACGGTCTGTTGTCAAACAGGTATCAACATGTCCGTCTGTCTGTCTGGTAGTCACTCCTTCACATAAATTTCTATAACTTGATTGATATGCAAGGTCACCTGGAAGATCAAAGGTCACATATTAGGGTCAAACATGCAAAAGGCGTCATACCTGTTCTTTCATTTTCTTATCTGCAATTACAGATTCTTACATAAACACCTTTCAGAATCTTTGTGCTCTTGGATTTTCTTCAGTATGCCCACATTAACCCACAAAATGTTTGTCTTCTTCGCCAGTCTTCTGAAAATAAAGTTTAGCAAAACTATATTGCAAACAAGCCCAAAATCACGTAGAAGCTGTCATAGTCTGGAATCATTTCCGTTCCTAGATTTGATTGTTCTCTTCCTAGCATACATATTCCGAGAGTATATATTTATATAGTTGTATATAAGATGTCATCTAGTTTCCTGGAGTAATATGAGTATTTCTCTTTCTTAGTACATGTGTCCTCTTGGTGCATGACCTATTTTCTGATATTTTATTACTTATTTCTTTGGATGCTGTCAGGGTAAGCAGTCGGTTAACTTTTTTCGTCTGTTAATTTTCAAATCATATCCATGAACAGCTTTACGTTATTTTTATGTCAATTTTCAAATTTTTATGTCGCTTTCAACAGAAAAGCAACATGAAGGGATAACTCTGTCTGTCTGTCTGTCTGTCTGTCTCGCATATAAATGGTTATATTTTGATTTAAGAGCATTTAACTTCCATCAAACTTGCAGGGATTTTATCAAGCGTGAGACATAAAACCAAAATAGGGTCAAAGTCACCTGCAAGGTCAAGATCATATAACTCGGATCAAACGTGCAGTATACCTGTTCTTGAACTTTGTTCAATTGTATTTCTATTGACACAACCACTTCTCTTTATCAAAGAGTGAAATAAACGACGTCTGGCTTTCCGTCCGTTCATCTTTTCATCTAAGTCTGTAGTTTTCTATATTTGTTATGTCATGATGTGCGAAATTCTGAAAAGGCTGTACAGGATAATAAAGTTGAAACTTCATACTTCACAGATTTTCTCTTTTGTATATGATTGTTTTTTGTGGACTTTTTGTAAAAGTACTTATTTACTGAAAATAAAAAGGTAAAAAATATGAGAGGGAATCTGTATGTAATATCAAAATGAAAACACTGACTTATCTAGTGCGATGGTTATCGTAAACTTAAACACGAACTGTTTGTTATCAATCTTCGTATTGTAATGTAGAAAACGAAATAATAGAACAGATTAAAAACAGATAGAAATACATGAATTTCTGTAAATAACGTGAGTTCCTCTAAATATCAGAAGTGTATCATACATACATTGGTATTATATATCTAGTGGGGAATATTATTTGTACACGTACTAAGGGTCTTCCCCAGGGATCCATTGATTGTGTAACTGTAAAAAGTATTACTAGTATACAATGACTATTTTGTGTAACCGCAAAGAATATTATAAGATGACTATTTTGTCTTACAGAGAAGACCTAAATGACTGTTTTGTCTGAACGAAAAAAATCCTTAATGACTATTTTGTCTTACAGAGAAGTCTTAAATGACTAATGCCTTACAGAGAAGACCTAAATGACTATTTTGTCGTACAGAGAAGTCCTTAATGACTATTTTGTCTTACAAAGAGGTCCTAAATAACAATTTTTAAATGTCTTACAGAAAAATCCTAAATGACTATTTTGTCCGACAGAGAAGTCCTAAATGACTATTGTCTTATTGAGAAGTCCTAAATGACTATTTTGTCTGACAGAGAAGTCCTAAATAACTATTGTCTTACAGAGAAGTCCAAATGACTATTGTCTTTAAGAGAAGTCCTAAATGACTATGTTGTCTTAAAGAGAACTCTTAAATGATTATTTTGTCTGACAGAAAAGTAATTAGTGACTTTTTTCCGTCTAGGAGAAGTCTTAAATGACTATTTTGTCTTACAGAGAGGTCCTAAATGACTATCTTGTCTTACAGAGATGTCACAGGTGACTATTTTGTCTTACAATGAAGTCCTTAATGACTAATGACTATTTTGTCTTACAGAGAAGTACTAAATGACTATTGACTAGATTTTGTCTTACAGAGAAGTACTAAATGACTATTTTGTCTTACAGAGAGGTCCTAAATGACTATCTTGTCTTACAGAGATGTCACAGGTGACTATTTTGTCTTACAATGAAGTCCTTAATGACTAATGACTATTTTGTCTTACAGAGAAGTACTAAATGACTAATGACTAGATTTTGTCTTACAGAGAAGTACTAAATGACTTTTGTCTTACAGAGAAGTATTAAATGACTATTTTGTCTTACAGAGAGGTCCTAAATGACTATCTTGTCTTACAGAGATGTCACAGGTGACTATTTTGTCTTACAATGAAGTCCTTAATGACTAATGACTATTTTGTTTTACAGAGAAGTACTAAATGACTAATGACTAGATTTTGTCTTACAGAGAAGTACTAAATGACTATTTTGTCTTACAGAGAAGTATTAAATGACTATTTTGTCTTACAGAGAAGTACTAAATGACTATTTTGTTTTACAGAGAAGTCCTCCGGCTCCAGGATGCTGAAGAAGGCCAAGTCATTCCGTGACGATGTTAAGGGACTCATCAAGCGGCGCCCATCTTCATCTTCCCAGGATGCATCTATGACCGAGGCTCGGCAGAACTTCAGGTCGTCGAAACAGAGGACTTCCAGTAGATCGGTCAGTCGTGCAGGCAGCGTCAGTGATGACAGGAAAGGGGAACAACTCCCAGATGACAATGTAAGTTTAGGAACAATGATAAAGTTAATGCACATATTATTTCGTATCTTGATATGCATGAAAATTTGTGGCACCACAAAAAAGAAATCTTCTCTCGTGGGGGAGTACTGCTTGTGACAGTCGACCCACTAACTATTTGATACGATAGTTTGATGCAGAATGCCCATGGCCAAGGAATGGATTTTAATTTGATAATACTTTGTTAATCAAAAGCAGCAAAAGGTCAACATGGTATTTTCATTTCCATTCGAAATAAAAATTAAAGTTTTAGTCACGTAGTGGACGTTCACAGATTAGGGATAAATCTTCACTCTGCATGCATTTGAATTTCAGAAATTAACTAAGAAGAAAGACAAAGTGAGTTTGATGATTTTTACGTCTAATATAAACTTCTGTTATTCTTGTAACTTTTTGCTAGCCAGCTTTTACTTTGTGCTTTGGGTAATTTTACTAATAAATATAGATTTATCACAGATTTTGAGGACACAATTCAATTGATATTTATGTATATTTCCTGCTAATTGTTTCATAACAATGATGTACATCTATTCAAATCTCTATTTATAATTTTAAAGTTCTCACAATTTTTCCTGTTCGCTTTGAAATTTTGACATGATTATTCGTATTAGTTTTTCGTCTATTATTTACAAAATGTTTAATCTTACGTATAAAATTTGAATGGTAATAGTGATATAACCTAATGTGGCTTGTGTTCTTCTTTCAAAACACCTCTCTATTGGTACCAAAATTTTACCGTGAGATTTTACCCATTTGTTACTAGTATTCTGAAACGCAAGGGGACATAGATCACTTTACCCGGCATCTGTCCGTCTGTATGGTAGTCACTCTTCCATTTACTTCATTTCCATTGAGTTCTCATCAAACTCGCATGGACTGTAAAGCGTGAAGAGACTCAACACCCAAAATGACGGCTAAGAATACCATCAAGGTCATGGTCACATATATAGGGTGGCCAAATGAGTGGCAGGCGACATACATTTTCTTGAACAGTCTATTATTGTGATGACCCTATTTGTGTATACAAGTGTACCTGATATCAATGTGCAATACACAGTGATGACAAGAAAACTTACCCACTATACCGATATGTAATCAGAGTATATACTTCAGAAGTGGCAAGCGTCCGTCTGTCATTTGTCTGTAGGGAAGGGTTATACAGGAAAGCTTGTAGTTCTTTCGGTATTTCATTATACTAGTATATAAAAAAATTCTTTTTTTCTTGAAATTACTCTTAATGTCGATAATTATGTTCTTCTTTACTATTTATTATGCTTGCTAACTTTGTAACTTTGGCGTTAATGATTCATTCTGTTTGTTTTTATGGTTGTTTACCATGATGGAACCTGAAGTGAAAATGCTATGATTAAACAATACAGAATGTATAATCTATGACAAATCTTAGATCCGTATGCCAAAACCCCGCGAAACCATATCACATATCACTCTCTGCGCAGGTCTCTTACTTTTTACTTGATCCAGTAAAGTTTAATTAATGGCAATTCTGTTGATTCGATTGGCGATTCTTTTTATCGTTTACATTTGTATAATGGCATTTGTCTTTATATACAGGCTTGATTTCCAGTAGATCAGTTATCCTTGAAAATCTGTTATTTCTTTTAGATTATGTGATATATTTGCTAAATGTTTTGATATGTATCCCGGAGGAAGCACTGAACATGTTTACATGATACTTAATGTACCTAACCTCTGATAATCAGATCGTGGCGTCAGTAATTACTATGTTAGTGATATGGACGGCCACCTTATCTGCTAAGTGATTATGATGTGTCGTTACGTTCATTGTGTAGATGATGATGACATGTAGACGACGATAGATGAGAGTGATGACAGCTGACATGCTTCACGTTTATATTTTGTGTATTTCCAATCAGAATAGCATTTCTATTTTGAGCTTTACTAAGCGAAATCAAATTTATATATGATTTCCTAGAAGTATTATATCATGACTTTTAGGATGTTTTTGTACGTGTTTATCTATTTATATACACATATCTTACACAAATTACGTACATATAGCCATACTAAGTAAAGCATACCGGTAAAACAAAAAGGAAAAGAGTGAACGCACTTCCTGTTGATTTAGACCGGCGATTGCGACACCCCCTGCATCGCGCCTCCGATAAGTTACGATTGATCAGAAAAACATTCTATCTAGTATAACTGTGAGTAGGAATTTTGCCAAAGCTAGAAGGTTTTTCGCTTCCCACTCGGTTGATGCCAGACAATTTGTTGGACTATGTAATATTGAGTGAATCATCTCCCGACGATCATGTTGTTTCCTTGCTCGTCGCGTAACCCGGACTGAATTTTCCAATATTACTCTGATATTACACGGAAAGGACCGTACTGCTGGCTCCATATTAGTGTGTTAAGGTACCGACCTGGACACCTTGATAAAATACAAGGAAGGACGTTATTACTTCAACATCTATACGCTTCTTTATGGATTTTTAAGTGTTTGTTGTGTTTCTTAAGTGTGTAATAAATTTTTGCATTTTACTAACTTAATATTGGATGATACGCCCAAATAAGCTATAATAATGCTTTATGGAAATAAGAAAAATAAGGACGAAAAGAGTAGTACTCTCGGGAAGAAGAAGAAGAAAAAAGAGAAGGAGAAACCCAGGGTAAGCGCTATAGTAGGTACTGATGGATATAAATACTTTCTTATAAGAGCTTCCGTTTATACATTCATTACAAAGCTTCCTGGTACCACCGTCTTTTGAGTTACGACATTAATGTACATTGTACATACATTTTGATCTTGCATTATTTTCCTTGTCCTTTATCAGTACGGTTACAGAATGGAGCTTTATGTTATAAAATCATGATATTACTATGTTCCTGGAGATGAATTTTGGCGCGCTTTCAAGTCTTAAAGACTATCTGGATTGTTATCAGAAGTTAAAAGGGAAACTGTTGTTCTAGAGCTCCATTTTGTAGATGTTGAAATCACTTAATCAATATGAATCCCCCTTTTGTTTTGTATGCGTGATGTGAAGTGATCTAATGAAACTGAGAAAGATGCTTGTAACGTGTCGATAAAGTAAGACCAAAAGCACTCCAGTAATAAGTAAATAGGAAGTAACGTAATGCGGTGCATGGTCAAAACGCTAATTGTCGAGATGTTTTAACTGAAATAGGAAATTTCTCAAGTGAAATATCACATGCTAGGCTGTACTTTTCGTTCACTATATGATTATAGCTTGCTGGACTTCTGATAAAGCTGTGAATGATGGAAAGGGAAAAAGGGGGGAGGGGTGTGTCAGAAAGTTTTCTGTGATTGGCTGGAGTAATAAGTATCTTTGCACGTATATTTTTTTTTCTACTTTTTGTATGTCGAAATGAAGGAGGTAGCGATATCTTTGGTGCTAATATTATACGTCATGCAAATGAAGACGGTAGAAGATTTGAGTAAAGAAAGCCATTTCTTTGTTCTACTATAAAGAACTTTACACTGACATTCAAGTACTCATTCCCAGTTTGAAATTACATGCCTCTAATTTTGTTAATGCGAAAACCGATATCAGCAAAGTGACATTAATTTTCCGTTCATTTTGCTTGAAGCATCCGCATTTTCTCCTTGACAATTATAAGCGTGGTTAGGTCACCACAATGGGGTGTCTTCACATGACTCATTCCTCGTATCAAGGGAAAAAATCTGTCACTGTTTTTAATTGTAATTAATCGATCGAAAGTCTTCTGGATCCCCTCGATGCAGGCTGTTTGATTTTTTTAAACCTCATCCTCGTAACTCATTTCTTTCTGTGTCAAAATCTTTTTCTCAGTCGGTGCAAATATTTTAGGGAAAAATCCAATGCAATGTAACCGAAGTCTATATGACAAAAAAATTATATACATTTTGGCGGAAAATATAAACGGCATGCAGTTATAATGCGGGGGCATTTAGCATACAAGTGAATTTGATCGATCTTGGTGAGGGACGGACAGAGATTGAATCATTACCTAGCCGGGCTGAGGGAACAACACAGAGTTCAAACTTTCCTATGGTAATCGATCACCAACCATTAGCCGGATGAGAGGATAAACACTATTTATGATTGATAGTAAACCGTGGGGCTCGGGCCTAGAGATGACCTGTTGATGGACTATTCCTAGCGTCCTTGGAATGCAATCAATCCTATATTTCACACTTTCCTCACAAATTATTGGGGTATTATCCCGATTAGATGAAAATGCAAACTCGAATGGTTCTCTGATCCAGTAATCTGTACCTGTAAAGGGTTGTAAGAAATCGCGGACTTATCATTCTAGATATGATTATAAGGAGGGATGGGTATTCTGACCCCTGAACCAAAGGATTATTAACATTGCTAGACTTAATGGGGCCAATGATTCTGCAGGATTTATCTTGATTATCAATTTCCATTTATTGCTTCCTGCAAGCTGCTTTGATTATTTATGCTCAGGGAGGGTGAGACTTGGTAAACTTTTTCGGGCAGGACCTATCATCATCTATAATTATCCCGGCAGTAAGCACGCTGCATCGCCCGCTCGTGTCGCCGTGTGAAATGATTAGATGATGGATATATGTATCTAAGTACAAGGGTCGTCTATACCATGTATAACAAACATGACACGGCGCTGTTAGACCCCGTAATACTATATCATTTAGTTACACTCGGAGAACCTTACAGAGTAGCCCTGTCTGTTTGTGTACCGTTTTGACAGGTTTATGTGTAGATATGAGATAGGAATACTGCTTTATGCACTAACACTGCACCTTTACTTTTCTGCTTCAACGCTTAGATGAAAAAAACTTACGATTTGCTGGCAAATTTATGATTGAAGGGGCACATATATGTATTTTTTTAATTACATGTATAATATCCCAGACCAGTAACGTTATGCAATGTATAACATGAATCAATACAAAAGTACTAGCAAAATACGACTGAACAGTTTTTGATCAACTTTTCATCACTTGCATGTCACATCCACCCCATTTCCTTCCTCTTCCTTAAAAAGTTTATTATTCTCTACAAAAAAGAGGGTAGTACATGCAGTTAGACAGACAAACTTGATATAATCAAAAAGAAGAGAAAAGTTTAGATAGAGGAATCACACTTAAGATATGTACTACACATACTCAGTTGATTTATCGACATCAAAAAGACGGGCTTCGAATCGTCTAATTCTAAGCACAAAGCATATAATTGGTGAATTACTGGTGTTTGGCCTGCAGACTTGTATCTTGTTTGAAGCTTCTGGTTGGAGGTTAATTGCTTTCACATATGGAACAGATGGCTATATACCCTTACCAACAAAAACTATCATAATCCAAACGATTGTTCTCCGCAGTTACAGGTGCAATCAATGGCCTCCGCCAGGTATCCAAATATAATCAAACGATTTATTCAGACCGGGTCAAGTTTTACAGCCAGATACTCAAAGACAAATATTGGAATGTGCTGTCAGACACGTGGGATCGATGACAGATACAAGCAAACTATAATCATGGGCGGATTTAGAAGGGTTTTTTTTTCGGGGGGGGGGGAGAAAATGGGTTCAAGTCTATGGTTTAATTTGAGAAAATTTTTGGCAAATTCCAGTTGTGGGGGTAGGGTGGGGTGAGTGGTCTTGGTGAATCCATCTTCCTAGATATGCTCTAAAATATACGTAGAAAGGGAATAGAATCAGGGAGGTTCCTGAACCCCCCCCCCAACCGTCTAGATCTGCTCTTGATAATAAGGCGCTGAACAAGGAGTGCATCTGAATTTGGACTGCTCTCTGATTGTGATTCATCCATGGCTTTCAATGCGTGGGATCTAGCTAATGAGGCAATATTTATGGACGTCTTGACTTAATGAATTAAAGTCATTTGCAAGTAGATATCGGAGAACAGAAAAAAATCTTTTGATTTCACGATTCAGAGGCTAACTTTAGCAATGCAAGCAATAAAATATTCTGTGTCAAGAAATAATTGGGTGTTTTCATGGCGTCGAATTAGCTTGACTTGATATTGGAAGACGAAATATCTAAATAGAATCTCTTTGATGGAAAGATGAAGTGGATTTTCAGATAAGGATATAATGCTAAAAGCCCGGAAAGAGAACTACAGAGATAAAATAAGGAAGGGGGGATTAAGACGAGTTTAACTATTGTAATAATAGACATACAGTATTGAGTTTAAAACAGATTTCTTTTCATTAAATGAAATTGGATTGGATACAAGTTACAAGAACATTATCGCGATAGGTCAAACACACTTGTGTAAAATACACATGTACGAGAGGACCCGGGGTCGTCATTGTATGAAAATTGGGTTCTTTTCTTACAGAGATTTTAGACAATGCATTCGTTATCTATAGTTTTTTTTCATTCTATTATAAAGCGTGTAAAAGCGACTTTATATACAGAACATCTTATTTTTTCGCTTTTGTAGGATGTTGACAAGTTACAGGAGGAGGTCAACAAGGTTTACAGGTCCCTGAATTTTATAAAAGCTGTTGTGGATCACGAGAAGCTACAAGTCATCCCTGGTACCGCCACTGTTGTCCTGGAATCTGTGATGGACGTCTTCACCATGCATAGCAACTTCTTCTTGGCACAAGATAGGTAACCTGCTGCGAACTGTAAGGTCAAGATCTTAAAGTATAAACAAGACACAGGAACCTTGCTAATTTTAAGGTCAAGGTTTTACACTGTAAGGTCAAGGTCATGGGTATCATGCCGATTCTAAGGTCATGGTCGTAGACTGCAGGGTTTTAATCTGAAGGTAAAGACAAGACAAGTAACATGCTGACTCTAAGGTCAAGGTCTAATAGTATCAATAAGATAAATACCTTGCTGGCTCCAAGGTCAAGGTCTTAGACTGTAAATTCAAGGTCTCGAAGTATAGACAAGACAAGTACCCTGCTGAATCTAAGGTCAAGGTCTTAGACGGTAAGTTCAAGGTCTGAAAGTATAAATAAGACATGTACGGTATCCTGCTAACCTAGAAGCATAAACAAGACCAGTACCCTGCTGACTCATAGGTCAAGGTCATAAAGGGTAAACAAGACACAGGTATTCTGATTACTCTTTGGTCAAAGTCTAATAGTATCAATAAGACAGATACCCTGCCAACTCTAAGGTCAAGGTCTGAAAGTGTAAACAAGACAGTTATGGTACCCTGGTGACCCCAAAGTATAAGACCAGACAAGTGCTCTGCTGACTGAGGTCAATTTCTGAAAGTAGAATTGAGAAAGGTAACCTTGGTTACTGTAAGGTCAAGGTCTGAGGGTATAAACAAGAGACATATTACAGAGGACTCCACTTAATCTGATACCTGATAATCTGATACTCCTCTTAATCTGATATGATTTCAAAACACAAAACCATTTCCTATATAATCAATGTAAATTTAATTCTCTTAATCTGATAGAAATTATCAAAAAATCTTAAGAACTCCTCTTAATCTGATTGGATTTTCCGTAAACTATGATATTTTTCCTATGATTTTAAGTCATTTTCAATGGATTATTATATCAAAATCCCTGAATTTTACACTTTAAAACTATTCAAAATGGCTTGAAAGTATTTATATCATTAAATTAATGCATAAGATAAAGTCTGAGATACATTTTTAATTTTAAGACAATTAAGAGGATTATTTTATTGTATTTCCATGGAATTTCAAACTCCTGATAATCTGATACTCCTGTTAATCTGATAATGATCTTCCGACAAATTGACTATCGGATTAACAGGAGTCCTCTTTATCACAATGAGGTAATGTTATATATTTAAATGATGCCATTGTACCATCCATGTTTGTATTGCTTCAAACTCAAGTATGATATACAAATGTACGAGATAGTTAATCTGTTTTCAGTTCTGTGTTGACTTCCCGCCATAAGAAGGTGTGTCAGTGCTTGGCACGGTTCATACAGTGGGCAGACAAAATACTTCTTCAGGGAAATAAAAGTGTGGACAAACAAACGGCACATGAGTTAATATCTGCTCTGTCAGATGGTATAGAGGTAAGTACTGATGTGATTCATAAGTACAGGGTTACCCTGTCTGTCTGGTAGTCAACTTTTCACATAAATGGCTATAACTTGATTGATATTCATTTTACTTCCATCAAACCTGCAAGGACTCAACACCCGATAAGGGTCAAGGTCACCCTCAAGGTCAAGGTAACATATTTAGGGTCAGCATGTGACAGCTGACATACTTGTTCTCGAACAGTGCTATTTTTAATAAGACATATTTTGAATATGTAATTTAGGACGATTGTCTGAAAATTGTCTAAATCTTGTCTATATCTCCTCTTTTGATTAGCCTGTAGGCAGACACCACTGTTCACAAACTGTTACAAGAGCTGGTGCCAGCGTCAATTTCATGGCATAGATTGATGTGCTGTAATGTTGTTAATTGAGCATCCTTCAAGTTAAGACTGGGAATGATGAATATAGTAAATTTCTATAATTTATTTTTCACTTTACAGGAGCTGAAACTAATAACAGTAGATAAACTTCAGGACAAGAAAAATAACCAATTACAGGACCCTACTGTAGATCAGTATAGTAACCGGAATGAGAGGTGTGTACACACACTTCAAAATTTCTATTTATCTACAGAAATTAAAGAATTTCAAATCTTGCACTGAATTTCTAAGTGAACTATTTATTTGGTATCTAATTCGTACCAACACAGATATATAACTGATGCAGAAATATAATAAGAGTTTAATTTAATTTTTAAAAATATACAGAAACAATGTATGTTAGATAAAATTAATAAATCAAATACAAACCTAAGATTTTCTAGGAAGAGATAAACTCAGTAAGTAAGGATGAAATACTTTTAAAACATTTTAGTTTGAAAAGATCATCACTGCCAGAAATTCCTCTGACTCCAAGGGAGAAACAGATTTTAGAGCATACCTCAGAGATCGGGATTTACGATAATACGACATTTCCTGTTTCACGATCCAGTGATAGCATCGCCAACAGTCCACAACCAGAAAGTTTCACGTTTAAAGATCCATCGCCACCACCCAAACCACCTCTTCCTAAAGATCCAGATGTAGTACACAGGTTTGATGCTATTTAAGTAGTTAGTATATCCAGGGCTTCATGTCTTTTCTTTAAATTGATCTATGCTTGAAAAGTTGGATTATACCATTTTCTCTAATAGATTTAAGAATTAGAGATTTCTTCAAGTCCTGCAGTACTTGTCATCAATTTCAAAATTATGCCGTCATAATAGAGTAGTGTAAGAGATGACATCATCATAGAAACTTCTCTTTGATAATTTAACCAGCTATTTTAAAGTCAATCAGAATTGTTGTTAACATGAATTCTTTAATGAATTTAAAATAAAAAAATGTTTTTGTTTAATGGCTCGCAGATTGTTTATTTACAAATTTTTATGTTACAGCAACTGATTTACAGCATCAAAATTTTAAAAAGTTGTCAAATATGCATATATTAATTTGCATATACGATAATTCTTATGAATCGAAAATTTGTCAGAAAAGATGGAATTATGAAAAATGTTTTTAATAAGAAAATTGTGTCTACATATATACATTTTAATTGGGTTTTCTGTTTGAATATAGGCTAGTGACACAGGCATCACAAGAGGAACAGACAGATGGACCCCCACCCATCCCGCAGAAAGAAAACCGTCACTCACTCACTAATGTGTTAAACAGACTTAGTGGTCAGGGTACAACATCACCTCACAACAGTATGATTTTCTCCGAAACCTCAAGCAGTCCTAACCAATCACCTCATAGTAGCCTTGTATTCCCCAGTCATGTGATGCCTCTCAGCCAATCACCACATAGCAGTGTTGTATTATCTGACAGAGGTACACCTCAGAGTCAGTCACCTCATAGTAGTATGTTCTTCACACCCTCTCCGAGTCAGTCACCTCATAATAGCGTGATACTGACAGGACAAAGTACACCCAATCAGTCGCCTCATACCAGTATGGTGTTTAACACGTCAAGCTGTCATCTTAGTGAACAGTCCTCTGTGCTTAGTCAAAGATTAGTGTTAGGGGATCATGGCTCTCCTCTTAGTGTATCTCCGAATACAAGATCATCGGCCAGTAGCCTTGGGTCCGGGCTTAATAGATCATCTGAAGATTTAGTTGACTCTAATGCCTGTCAGCGGAATGACAGAGCTAATAGTTTCTCTCTTGCTTCCACGGAATCGCACCATGGCAATGGGTTTGGAGGGATGAATAAATCTTCCTCGCAGTCCGACGGCACCTGTCGACCAAATAAACCAGCTGACAAAACAAATAGACATATTGACATCTAATATAGCAACAATGACCAATAGGAACAGTGGGGGAAGCATAGGGACACCCCCTCCTTTACCTACAAAAAAGTCAAATAGAACTTCTCAGTATGATAATGTGAGTGAAGGTGGTATGTTAGTAGGAAACTTCTCTAACGTAACATGTAAACGAGTGTCTAGTGAACATAGGATGTCGTCAGTCCTCCACCAGTAGTTCTCAGTCTATATCAGGAGTACAGATTCAGAAAGGGTCAATATCCATATGTCACAGGACAAGTTCACAGGAGACCTACTCCAGTACAGAGACTTTTTCTAGTGCTAGTCATTCAAGTTTGGAGAGTTTACCTAAACCCCCTCCTCTTCCACCAAAGAAAAGACATGGTAAGTCATCACATTTACAATGATCTTCTCTTTTTTTATATGAAAAAGGACAGAAAAGCACTTTTGACACTAGAAATATAGATTCAATTTATTTCATTTGCTTTAAAGCGAAATTCTTCTTCCTTGATTACTAATATTTTTTCACATAAATCCTCCAGAATTTTCATTTTTAGGGCCTCTGCTTATCTTTTTTCACCCTCTTCAGATTTTCTTTAGTTCAGGTGGAATCTTGTATGGATTAAGAGTGTTTTATTGTGCTGCCATTATATTTATAGATAAACATATACCTCATTGCAGCAGTGAGTACAGCAAAAGGACATAAGATCCGTAATTCACGAGGTACTTTAATTTCAGTACAAGCCTACATGCAGACAATAGGTAATTACACACAGCCCACGGTAGTATCTGACTGTTTATACTCACGGCACTCCATCAATTTCTACGAGGCTCAGTGGCAGCAGCACCAGATGGAGCTTCACCCGCCTCTCTACCCACGATCAAACACGATCAGCGTCATATCTGACCTCAGCTCTGACTCGTCGTTCAGTAGTAGTGCTCCTAACAGCCCAGCTATACCACCTCTACCAACCAAGAAAAAGGTTATTATCTGTCATGTATCTTTTCAGGTGTATCTTTAACCCATTCTGGCATGGAAATTTTATTTCAAATTTTGAGTAATTTCACTACAAGAGTAAAAAATTTATATCCTTTGGTATTTAGGATGTGTTGTGATCTAGCAATGGAACTATTTTATTATTTTTGTTTCTCTTTTACAGAATGAAACAAACCGTGGAAGTCATGTATCCATAGGATCTAATATATCTGACAATTCCCTGGAATTCCCTCGTGAAAAGGCAGCAAGTTTAGTGGAGGGGCCAACTCAAAATAATGCAGATAGGTATGTTATGTTAAGTATCTAAAGTATTGAACTCCATTGTAATGTGTTGTAAGAGACTATTCAAGTTACATGTTATGAACTTTTTAAGTAACAAATGAACCAAGAAAGAGCACCATGACTATATAGATTTAGAGATAATGATGTTAGTTTTGTTATTTTATGCTGCAGATCGATTAAAAAAATTATGTTTCTTATCCCTGATGTTTTCAAATTCAGCGAATTAAAACGATCGTCAGCCCCACCGGGTAATATACCGGAAAACATCCTTCCTCAGGAGCCTCCACCTGACCCCAACAAATCAGAGATACAGAAAGATTGCGACTCTGACTTTGCCGAGCTTAATCCACTAGATGATATAGATGTGTCCGATCAACTTCTAAAGAAAAAAGAGGTATTACTGTAATGCACAGAAATTTAAGTCCGTAATTATATTGTGTGTTTGAAATGAAAATGTGAAAAACGCTGATACACATATGTACATGATAAGTCTGTCTTGCAAGGAATTTTAGAATAGAGCAGAGGAGAAAACGCAATAGTAAATTTTTTACACATAGATCTCACTTTTTAGACCTTCTCCATCAATGGATCATAATTTTGTCCTGGTGTTTTTTACATGAGTAGATATTTTTGTTCTAGCCTTGATCATAAGCAAAAGGTATAATTATACCCCCGCCATATAATGGTGGGGGTATATAGTGATTTGAATTTGTGCTTTTATAATTCATCAGCTTTTGATGAATTTGTGCTTTTATGATTTGTGACCAAAATAATGTATGTATTACATGTATGTCCTACGTCAGTGATAAGTGATACCTATGTATACATCCATGTCAGGGAGAAGATGGTCCTGAGATTAGAGGTGGATCTATAGATGCTTTGATAGTCCATGCAACATCGGTGGGGAAATCTGGTAAGTTATGTCTTGGAAACAAAGCTTGAATTTCATTTTATAAAATTTTACTTTTATTATAAATTTATTATCTGAGATACCGTACAAATAGAGAAATTTGAATGTAAAAGCTGTTAATTCTGTGACTGGGCTCATTGTGGTAAGTATCCACGTGTCATAATGAATAATGGCTGCTTTAACATTTACATTAATTGGAACTTCACAGAACATTTATTCATGCACTGCAAAAAGAGCTTCACAAAAGAGTTCAGATTGATCACAATATAATATAGCTTCAACTTTAAAATTCATATACATGTAATATTCATTTTCTCCATTTAGTGCAGAATTTTTTTTTACTCTCGCTCTATTGAGGTAATTGTTAAGAGATTAAGTTCTTTACAATAAACCTGAGCCAATGTAATTAACTTTTAACATTTTCCGCCCCTATGAAGGCTCTAAGGAAGATTTACTAAATCAGGAAGGTGAGTGAATGTGTAGCGTGAGACGACTCCATTCTTATTGTTCACAATTCACTAAACCTGTTCTAAATGACAAGAGAACAAATCTAGAAATTCGTCCTATTTTCTTTTACTTAATGTTTTGTATCATGAAAAATAATGAAATTTGATCCATGTATTAGTGTCTTTAAAAGTGAGCAAAATTAGTCAGATCCTTTGAGATTTTTATTAGACTTTAGAAAAGTATTTAGAATGATTTGGCAAGTACAGATATTTGAGAACTTTTCATTCTTTATTACGATAAATTCCTCAATTTTGATTTCTTGTCTATGAACAGTGTTGAGCTTATGTATATTATGCATGAAAATGTTGATTTTCTGTCATTTATTGAGCATGAAAATACAAAAGTCAGCTTAGTTAAATAACTGGACAGTGAGAACAAGCTACGCTACTTTACAGATAGACATGCAAAGGGTTGCATAAATTTTCTACAACTCACATTGGTAATTGAATGCTTATAGGCTTTAAAGCAAGGCGTCATGTGCAATTTGCAATAGGTACTTGTGCTATTGATTCAATAGACATAAATGCGTATGTCCTCTGAAGAACATAGTAAAATCATATTTTTCAAAAAATGATAAAATGTTTGTAATTCCGCAAAATCCAGATTCATTTTCCAAACAAATAATTAAGACTGCAAAAAATATTATGTCGTTTTATGACAAGAACATTTAGCCGTACATTTATCTATTGTTGAGTTTGTTCGTTTTGTAGTTGGGCCTATATCAAGTAATTATTCCTTTACCATTCGAGAAAAATTCATATTAAATAGATTTGTTTTGAGATCAGATAAATTCAGTTAACATGGTTAAAATATCGTATGAATAGGCTTTTCTTGAAGACTGTCAGGAATGTTCAACACTTATCAAATATCCCAGAAATCTTTACTTTAATAGCAACTTTCTCTAGGATTATATTGCTATAGGGGGAAAAATATGTATTAGTTTTACTATTCAGACGTATGGAAATCTAACGTTATCTTTCTTTACTACGATCCGTAGACAACTAATGTATCATCTCCTATGTGGACCTCAATCCACTCTTAGTTCTATTATTAAAAGGTTTGCATGCATTTCAATCCTATTCGAACTCAACTAAAATTTCTTTTTAGAAATGGGCAAGATTAAAATACTAGAGATACAGAATGAGGGTATTCTAAATATTTTCAGAATTATCCTATATAAAATTATGGCAGTTAACGACGAATTATGAATTGTATTTATTTTGTGTATCGTTTGTTTACTGAGTTGGGGTATATACGGGACTTAACACGTTTTGGTTATTTGAGTTTCTATGTATTCTGTTGAGCTATGTATTATGGATGTTGTGATTTGTCTTTACTAGCCTGATCACTAATCGTCTATCTATGATGTAGATTTCTCCTGCTATCTACATCTATATTGTGATTGGGTGTGTGTCGTACTGTGATTATTGACGACTGTACCTAGTTATGGTCTCATGCTGTGTTGGCAAGGGGATATAGTAATATCGCCGTGTGTGTGTGTTTGGGGGGGGGGGGGTGTTCAAATGGTGTGTCAAAAAAACTTTTAGTCATCTTAGAAGCCATCTATTACATGTACTTCCAATAGTCCATTTTCCAGAAAATATTTATGTCCCTTTCTTTTATATGCACAGACACCAGACATCACATCATTTGGCAAACTTTTCAATTGTGACATCATATTTGATCTCACTGACTTTATGCGTTATCATGTTTTCTATTCTGACGTCATAATGAAAATATCGCCAAATTTTGTGATGTCTGGTGTCTGTCCTCTCAATTAATCTACTGGAAAATCAGCTATTATCTTTAGGATTTGCATGTGAACTGCCCATTATGATGCAAGGACGACACTCACTGATTTTCAAGGTCAGGGGTCAAAGATGAAGGTCTCAATTGAAAATTTTGTTGCTATCTGAGGGGATGCTACACTTTGCATTGACTTGTTTCTGATATTATCGTTTGGTGTGAATACTTCAGATTCTGTCGTTAGACTTTGATTATATATTACCTCAAACAATACCATTCCCCTTTACTTTCATTGACATTTTCAACCTTAATTTAGGCTAGACTTGTACAGACAATTACTCTGAAATAGTCTACATATCTAACAAAATATTGTCTCATGTTTGTTATTTACTACATGTACTTCTGTCAAATTTAATGAGAATGTCAGTTTAAGTTCATGAAGTGCACCAGTCATTATCTGCACATTTTATGTTATATGCATATTCATTATACCATGCACAAAACAACGCACACCACAGAAAGTAAAGCATAACGTACTTAATTTCATCTTAATATTGCTGCGATTTGCATCATTTAAGTCAAATATAAGACTGCGCATAAAAATGCTAACAAAGTATAGCTGCAGCTATTTGCTTTTGAGAGAAAATGTTAAGAAATATTCATCATATAATGACAACTTGGAAGAATTTCCCATTAGGATATATGTATGTATTACGTTTCAATGTATGTGCTTACAGCTTTCATGTACCAAGAGGCCTTCCTCACTACGTACAGGACGTTTATCGTATCACAGGAGCTCATCGACAAGTTGTTATATCGATTCCATAAATTCCAACATGCCAGCGATAAAAAGAAGAAAGTCTCCCGAAACACATTCTCTCTGCTGATCAGGGTTATAGATGAATTAAGGTTTGCACATCCTCTGGCGACTTTCTCTGATATTTATATTGGATTCCCATTTTCATCCCTGAATGCATCATTATCAGCTCTATATGTTATTATTTTTCGCTGAGAAAATCATCACTTTCCTCCATAAATTTGTTAATCCAAACCTCTCTTACTTGAATTCATTGCTAACACTGTCTTTCTGATTTTCTAGTTCATACTCTCACTGTAATAATATATTTCTCAGAAAGTTAAAATTCCAGGGGGTTTTTGTGTCACCTGCGAAGCATAGAGACACTTAGGGATCACTTTGTCCGTTGTCCGTCTGTCTGTCACACTTGGATGTCACACCCTATAAAAGTGATTCCTGAGTGTCGCTATGTTTCGCAGGTGACACATGCATTCCTTGGAATGATTTTTTTGTTCAAAATTTTTCTTTTCTAGATTCCTTAATCACACATACACAAGCTTATGATTGAGATAATGTCAATAATAAGTCTTTACACCTTCAGCCAACGTCATGTCATACTTTATTGTTGTATTCCTTTATTCCAGTCCCAAAGAATTAGAAGATTCTGTGATAGAGAAGATGATGAACCTAGTGTTTGAGCTGTTATGTCAGGGTGAATTGATGTTGGCCAAAGTACTACGCAAAAAAATCATAGAAAAATGTGAAAGTATAAAGGCACCCGCTGATCCCATAGCTTCCATGACGTTCACCTCATCTATAACTCTCAAATCAAGGTCAGCTGACTAATGTTAAACTCTTCTACAGGCTTACGATCCATCTGTGACATTATCTAACGTATAAACATTGTTAGATAATTAATTTTCCATAGAGATGTTATATACATCTACATGTACATGTAGCAGTTTTCCTGAATTTTACACTGGTTCTTGTAGAATTTGATGAAGTAGCAATTACTTTATATCAGATACCTGCACAAATGGGAAGTAACTCTGTATTTCGAAAAGTCAATTCTGTTTGAAAGTGCACTAAAGAAAGATTATTTGGTAAACTTTTGCTTGGAACTTGTATTGAAGTAGACATACGATAAAGGAGCCATAGTTAGTTTGCTTATATAAAATATGACATACATTTGATCATTTTATTACAGTCCCTCTGATTTACTGCTATTCAAGTCACATGACATAGCTGAACAGATGACTCTTCTTGATGCTGAACTCTTTCAAAAGATAGAGGTGGGTAAAATAACATTCAACATACAGTGATGATTCGTTAGTCCGGAATTCGTTACTCCGGAAAATTCTTTACTCCGGACGATTTCTCATGGAACAAACGTGCATAGTGCAAAAATGATCCGATAATCCGGAAATCCGCGTTCCGGATCCGGACGGTAGTTTTCTGGAACGGACGTGCGGATCATATGTTATTTTGTTCCGTTAGTCCGGACGATATAAGCAACTTCTGACGTGTTTTCATAACAATTAATTTTTACCTGGAGAAATCTACACGGACGTGTTTTCATAACAATTAAGTTTCACCTGGAGGAATATACACGGACATGTTTTCACAACAATTAATTTTTACCTGGAGAAATTTACCGGAAAACGGGCGAGTTAATTAGGCGATGGGATACGCAGTACTAGTAACGGCTTGGGGTAGGTGTACTTACGTGGTTATATAATCTATGCATTAAAAGATTTAATTGTTCGCTTGGTCACTTTCTAAATTCTTATCGTGACATTTTTCAGCTTCTAGCGTTCAATCATTATTTTGAACAGATGCACGCCCTAAAATCATTTTAAATTAAAATTGATCTTTTATAATTCTAATGTTTGTATCAAGATGAAGATGGAAGTGAACTGAATGTTAGAGTTAGTTAGAATATTGAGGGCTTGTTTTCAGTTAAAATGGAATAGAAAACGAACGTCAACCGCTCTTGACAGACGATGATTTCCAAATTTTTTCAGGAAGAAAAGTGGTAAGTATCGGCAGGTTTTGGTAAGTATCGGCACCCGCGGAACCTCGATTGCTTAGATAAAATTTTATTCTGATTTTAAAGGTTAAAGTACACTCTATCCCCCCAATTAAACTGATTGATCTCAGCGTAATAAAACGAAGGCCTCCCTCCACTTTTGTTTGATCTTTATTCTTTTGCATTTTGTTCTTTTCATTTCTATTAATTTGATTAGAATTATAAAGAAATAAATCTACTTGTATATTTATTTTCAATGATGAGAAAAGTATTGACTTCAAGACGATCTTACCGATACAAAAAAACGAAGACAAAATCCCGGCACCCGAACCCCCTTCCCTTTTCTAGTTTTTAGCGCTCATGCTTTAAAGACATATCTAGAGATTTAGTATTCCAAAATTTTCAAGAAATAAACATTAAATCAAATTATCTATGATGAGAAAATATTTGTTTACAAGACAATTAAACCGTACAAACACACGCACAAAAAACGGCCGACCCTCCCCCCTTTACTTCGGAATTTGGCGCTCAAGTTTTGACATTTTTAACATGATTCAGTAATCCGGAAAATTCGTTAATCCGGACGAATTCCTCGGGAACCAAATCGTCCGGACTAACGAATCATCACTGTACCTACATCATGTACATGTTTCTCTGTTTTATCCTAGATTTTCAGTTTTCACGTTAGCACAACTTTGTTAAATTGACATCATCCTCATAATTCCAGATTCATGAAGTATCGTTATGGGCCAAGGAACAGTCAGAGGAACTTAGTCCAAATCTCACAGAATTCACAGAACACTTCAACAAAATGTCATATTGGTGAGTTTTCTGTTATTTGGTCTCCTTAAATGATGTAATTGACCACAGTTTAAATTCATTAATTCTCCACATTTGTTGTTTGAAACATTTGTATTAGGTCATTATAAGATGAATTTTTCAGAAATAAAAAGTTAGGGATTTTTGAAAATCATAGATTTACTGCTCTCTTTCTTTAACCATATTGAATTGACCAGATTAAAAAACGTTGAAATCTGTTTGTTATACCAAAATCTGTTTGTTTTATCCAAATACATATACTATCAGTGTAAAGTAGATACTTCATTGTACTTTAAGTGTTATGTTTAACATTTAAAGAAATGTTTGAACTTTGTGGATTCAATATTTCAAGGATTGAAACTTCATGCTGTCAAAGTAATATTTCATTACACTGTTCTAATTTGCTTTATACAGGTGTAGAACACAAATACTTACCCCTGAGGATGCCAAAGACAGGGAGAAGTACCTACTCAAATTCATCAAAATCATGCGGGTAAGTTGTTCATACATGTATGTCTTAATTTCTTAATGTTTAGATTAAATTTATGCTAGTTAAGCTAAAATTTCACACAAATGTTTCATGTACCAAGATTTTACCCTTGGGGTAGTGGATAAAATAAATTAGGCAGAACATTTTCTGAATTTCTACAATTTAACAGAGATTTCTTGAAGATGTGTCAATCTGATTGATTTTGATCACTGTTCAACTATACTCTTCAAAAGAAGAAACGCATATAACAATATTACAATGTATTATAATTATTCAGTATGCACAAGCTATTGATTATGTGACCTTATTTGTTTGCTTTAATGATGGTATAGAGATAGGACAAGCAGTTTGGGGCTTAATTACGATTTTTTTGATTATCATAAAATCTCTTTTTATGTAAAAACATGAAATTTTGAGTTTTCGACTTTTTATGTTTTTATGCAATTTACATGTTTATGAGGAATTTGAATTTTGCCCAAGTCAAAGTTCATTGATACCCATAAAAAAATTTGACTTTAACTTCTTCGGGTCACTTCCGCTTTAATGCAATGCATGCTTACAATGTCCGATGCCATGCGTTTGAACATTGTGACGTGACCGAATGACTCCCATTTGTGAGTAATACTCAGTAAAGTTCAAGGATCAAAAGGTCAAATTTAGAAGATTTTTCTCCTTATGAAACAAATTTCTCTCAGTAAAACTGATTCGCAAATTCAAGGAATGCGACGAACTCTGGATGACGTCCTAGAATAAAACTTCATCATGCGTAGTAATGCCGCCAAATGTTATGAGATTGTCGCTGTTTAGTATAGTGTATCCGTTTGTCCATCGAATCAAAACATTTTCAAATGATATGGCAAACAAGCGCATACGGATCTCCGAAAAATACACAATTTGGCCTCTAAAAGAACATCGAGGGCATATTGTTTTTGAGTCATTTTAACTAACATTTTAAAACACTAAAGAGGTTCTCGTTGAATGCTTAGGGTCTGAAAATTCCATTTTGTACATTTGGTTTGATTTTGTCTATTAAAATGATAAATGTGATTATTTTATATGTGCACTAAGGATGAAATGAACAAATACTTTGATGAGTATAGAATACATGTACTTATTTAATCAAATTTTTCATTGTAGCATTTGCGGAAGTTGAGTAATTTTAATTCTTACCTAGCCATTTTGTCAGCTGTTGACTCTGCACCAATCAGAAGGCTAGACTGGCCAAGGCAAAACTTAGAGGTAAATTTAGTTATACATTTCTCTATCATGAAATTCATTTTCATTCAACTTTTATTTTGTTTCTCAAGAATATAACTTTGAGGTGAAGTATCATGATTGGTTAGATATGAAACACATTTTAAAGAGGTTTTTGATGCAGATTTCCCTTGGGTTTTGAATATGTACAAACATTCTTTAGAGAGAAAATTTTGATACAGGATTCAGATGTTTTTCAATGAATTTCATAAGAGTTACATGTTTTTATCAAACTTTTGATATGAATACATTTAAAAATTCTTTTATCTCATAAAAAATTGATTTACTAGTATACACATGCAATGAAGGCCAGTATAGAAAAAAAATAGATGCATAATTAACTTGGCTTCATCTGATGGCTAATTGCATATGTCTTGCTAATTGAACTTTAAAATTTTCGCTGTACCATATGCTTTTATAATATATCTTTTAAATTCTTCAGTGAAAGATAAACTTTTGCTAATTTTCAATGATACTTGTCTGTGATGTTAGTAATGTTTGGTTTCAGCGAGTGTTTTCTCATGTAAGCAGACTACAAACTTTCCTCCGGCTATAAACGTTTTGTACTTTTGGCTGATATGATTGGCTTATCCAACCTATTTATCACCATCTATAGTTTGTCTAGATGGTTCAGCTACTTCTGTCTTTACCTATAGATTCTTATTATTGGGAACTTTATATCTTCAAAGATTATGATAAGCTCTCAGCCGATTGTTTAGAATTATAACATTTATTTTTACTTGAAAAAAAAAGAAGTTTATCGTGTATAGAAATCCTCTTCATTTTGAGTTTTCTTTTGTGACCCAAGTTTGGACCTTGTGACCTTGACTTTGCTGAGAGTTTAACTTAACCTACACATTAAATATAAGTTGTTGGGTTGGCAAAGTGTTTCGTAAACTCATTTGCTCTTAAACACAAACGTTTTACATATAATGTAGACTCATTCTCTTTTGGGATAAAAGTGATGGGTAAAGGTCACAAGCTGCTAAAAGATACTGGTCCTTTAAAATATACACAAAGACTTGGTGTACAGTGTAACACAACCATTTCATACACATGTTGTACATTCTTCATACATTTATGATTTATACTGATGTTAGACAACCTCCTTTTGATCAATACATTGTACAAATTTACGTTTAAATTACATTTTATTATTTCCTATTATGTCAATCCTACATGCATTGATCCATTTCCAGCTTAAACCTGTGATGTTTATGTCATGAAGTCTGAATGTACAAGATTTTTAAAAGCCTTTTATCTATACCTCCTCTGCCTTTATTTACATACCTTACTTTTCATATTTTGATTCCATACATAATGAATCAACCAAATAGCATTGAGAAAGATTCAACATATATGTAAATACTTAATTTCATTTGAACAAATTGCAGATTCCCCTTGTGTTAAATGTTTCATATGGTAAAGCATAGATAAGTTATTGATAAGCATTTGTATTTAGTACAACAATGTAACTGATGAATGAAATGTTATTTATTTCAGGCTCTGAAAGAGTTTTGTCAGCTGATAGACAGTTCCTCCTCCTTCAGAGCATATAGACAAGCTCTTGCAGAGACAGAGCCTCCATGTATACCTTATATGTAAGTTAGCTTTATAAGAACTAACGTACATGTATAACCAGAGTTTTGGCAGTTATAGACAATCCCTCCTTGTTCAGAGCATATAGACAAGCTCTCTCTGAGACAGAACCTCAATGTATGCCTTACATGTAAATTAGCTTTATAAGAGCTAACATATAACCAGAGTTTTGTCAGTGGATAGACCGTTCCTCTTCCTTCAGAGCATAAAGACAAGCTCTCGCTGAGACAGAACCTCCATGTACACCTTACATGTATGTAGGTTAGCTTTATAAGCACTAACGTATAACCAGAGTTTTGTCAGTTGATAGACAATTCCTCCTCCTTCAGAGCATAAAGACAAGCTCTCGCTGAGACAGAACCTTCATGTACACCTTACATGTATGTAGGTTAGCTTTATAAGCACTAACGTATAACCAGAGTTTTGTCAGTTGATAGACAATTCCTCCTCCTTCAGAGCATATAGACAAGCTCTCGCTTGGACAGAACCTCAATGTATACCTTACATGTAAGTTAGCATTATATGAACTGTCTTCACAGGTTATTTGGGTATATGCTTGTAGAAGTTGCTTGAAATTTCAAACTCCGACTGTCTATTTACGTTTGAATCCAGATTTATAAGAAGAATTCTAATATGACTTGAAATTTTCTCCCTATATGTACCATAGAACTCGCCTGGTGTAAAATCTCCAACAAACTTCCAGTGCGCTAAGCTCCGCCCATTCACGTGCTATATTAGAAGTAGAAATAACAACTAGCTAGCCGTGATTCATTGTCCAGTAATTCCACTTGCTTCGCGGCTCGATGATAATTTGATTGGTTCATGCGACTCGTGGATTTACTGGACAATAAACCACGGCTAGCTAGTTGTTATTTCTTAAATATAAGTACATGTACATGTAACATTGATAAGTATGCATGAATAGAATTGAAAAAGAAAATTTTCACATTATTCAAAGTAAAGTTGAACAGATGCACTGATTTTCATTCTATCCATCCATAGTGGAAAATTTATCCAAATTGCACCTTTCTTTTTATTAGTATTGAGAAAAGCTAAATAGTTTTACCTTGTGTATTTCCAGAGGACTGATTTTACAAGATCTGACGTTCATTAACATCGGCAATCAGGACTACCTTCTGGACGGTAATATTAACTTTGCCAAACGATGGCAGCAGTTTAACATTCTGGACAACATGAGAAGATTTAAGAAATGGTTTGTATTTATTATCGGTCTCATTAATACTTACCTACATTGTACCTGTTTGTGTGGGTACTATTCTTTCATAGTGTTGCTTTTGGAAGGAATATTGCTTGAGCGTCAGCGAGGACACTATCTTCCAAAAGCAACTCTATGAGAGAACAGTAACCACACAAACGGGCATTGAATGGGTTTAGTGCATCACATGACTTAATTCAGAATCAGTATTATCAATTGCAATATGCTTTAGATATCAAAGAAAAGTGTCCTTTAATTTTTCCTATTCGCCTACATTCTTACACATTCATGTACTGCTCATGACATCATAATATTTGCTGAGGGATGCAACTCTGTTTAGCAAAAAGCAGTAGTGCTAGGGTGCCAGAAATATTGTCCGCTAGTCCCTGAATGCTTAACCAATGAAATTTCCAAAGATTTATCATGTGATGCACTGAATGATGATAGCCTTGTAATGTTCTTGAATGTAAGGATTTTAACAAACTTATCAACTTTGTATTGGTTAGTAAACAATTGTCAAGTTGTAGAAAGGTATTGAAATTTTAAAAAATGCATTGAAAATATAAAATCCTCATTTGTTGCAGCTCTGAAATTAAAATTTGAGATTATAGAAATTGACCTTCAAAGATTTGACTCAAAGTCCTTGGAGCAGTGATTGGGAAGAATATTTTGTGAATGGGCCATGAATTGCCAATTTCAACTGTGCAATTTGCAAAGAAAGTACATAAACTTCTAAGCACCATGTTTGAAATTGACAGGACTGTGGTGTATAGCCCCTGTCCTTCCCAATCACTGCTCCACTGGAGTCATATATTATTCATATTTTTGAAAATTCATGGCATAATGATAAAAGAGATACTATTAACAATACATCCTTTCCAAGCTGCTGTCAATATTTTCTCAAGAACTATCTAGATAGACGTAAATTTCTTCCTCACTCCACCTTTCGTGTAACATACAAATACATGTATCATCTGTTACAGCAATTACCAGATACAGAAAAATGAGAAAATCATCAATGTGTTCAACAACTTTGATGATTACCTCAGTGAAGACAGTTTATGGCAAATTTCCGAAAAGATCCGCCCGAGGGGAGGGGCTAAAAAGAGGATAGAGGTGGCTGAAAGCTGATCTGATTTAAAGATAGATTGGATTATTTTCTGCATAACTACCTAGAGTACTTAAGAGCTAGAAGAGTTTCTTTTTCTCTAGCTTCTTTAACCACAGCATCAAGTTATACCAAAGAAATCACCAGCAAGCAATCACAAAGTTTTAATGACCAATGTTTATAACCGAGCTGTCTGTGTGTTTTGGGTGCTTGTTTGTCTGTATGTCAGTCAGTGCTTGGCCAGATATTAGACATGTCACAAAGACCACAGGCAAATTGTGATATAACTTATGTACTATTTAAACTACCACGTGCAATATTCCTATGGGATGCCATTTTTGATGAATTTTAGTCATGTGATAATGTACATTTGAATGTATTTAGAATGTTAGCAAAATTTCCATATGCAAATCTACATGTATTATCAATTTTCATGTAAAATGCAGTTTTTTAAAGGAGCATCAAAGAATATACAATGTAGTTATGAATTTGTTTATGTATACTATACATGATGTATGCAATGTAAACTTGTTGAGATTGGCTTTACATTAGATAAGTACATTTGTGGAGTCTTAGACATCATAGCCAAAGCTAATCAACAAAGTGAACCAAAGTATTCAGTGTTTTCGAAAACCAGTTACATCCCATTCGGGACGGTATCTTTCATAGACTGACTGCAACGTCATCAAATTCTGTAAAAGCTTTCCCTTAACTCTGGGAAATGATAGTACAATACTGACTTGACCATATTGGCATACCACTGATGTGATGTCACAAGCTTATTGGCATTACCATTGACATTAGATACCGTCTCAAATGAGTATTAATTCTGTTTTCTGAAAAAAACTCAATAAGCTTTTCAACCTCTTATCAAGTTAAACCACAAAAGAAGGTGTTATATATAGTATTTATAGACCGCTATGAGGTACTGACTGATTAGTAGTCATTGTTTGTTATAACTGACACGTCCCGTCTGGGGTAAATATATGTTAATTTATTCAACAGTTGCTGTTAGATGTTTGTTATGTGTGCAATGAAGATACCAGTGTAATTGTTGTGACATCATTATCTATTTATACACAAGTGCTAGATGTGTGTAACATTCATGACAGAAAATGGATGCTGACGTGTTACATACGTGCTAAAACATATGCTAGCATGCATGCATTCATGCAAAATATGTCCTTCAATGTGGTACAATCATGTAAAATATGCATGCTAACATATGTTTCATGCTAAATATGCGTGTTAGCATAAGTTACTTTCATGCTTATAAATAAGCATTATATCTAGATATTTAGTATTTCAAGTGAGAAAATAATTGTACAAACATACATGGCAAAACTAGATTCACATTTTTTTTCCATTTCAATTTTGCATTTCATATTGAATTTGTACTGCTCAGAGATTTAACTGATTTTACTCGGAAAATATGCAAATCCAGCTTGTATCATAGATGATTACAGAAAGGGTTATGTCCCACATTTCTTTTACATGTATATTTGCTGATTTGCATGATTTGAATGAAAGGAAAAAGCAAACAACATTTCAGAGAAGATTTAGACTATATATATATATATATATATATATATCACTATCTGATTGTCACAGTCGCATTAATATATAGATTCACATAAAGAAAAAATGCTGCAGAAAAAAGGAAGGAATTTGTGTTCAACAATGTGTACATGGAATCAATTTTCTAGAATGTTGAAAGTTGACATCATCAAATTGTAAATTAATTGCTGAATATGGCAGTTATTCTAGTTTTGACATCCTTATTTTATATCTGATTTTATTGTAATGTCAGGCAGGATTTTTTTTTTCAAACCGGAGTATAGACTAATCTGTAAGAAGTGTAATTTTACATGTCAAGGAATTATTGAATTTGCAATCAAATTAAAGTCTAAAAGAATAATTTCAGTAATCTGAAAACCCAGATTAAAAAGTCCGTAGCTGAATAGATTATATAAATTTGGATTCATAGATATGAAGGTCTATCAGTTTTACATTTATTTCAGTTAGGCCATACCAAATTAAATAAATGTTCTGTAGGATTTCCCGCACCATATTTTTCAAAATTCAAAAAATAATATTATCAAAATAAAATGCTCGCCTGCACCACTAAATTTCTGGCTCAAGAATTTTTTAGGGTCGGTCCTGATTTCTGCAAATCTTCTCTAGAAGTCTCAGATTGTGCAAATTTCGAAGAAAATGATACTTCTTGTGTTTGAAAATTTTGTTTGGAGCAAGTTTGTTGTCCCATATATATGTCACTGAAAGTCAAGGAGTGGGGAATGTTCATAAATCTTTTCCTGTACTTCCATGTGCTAGGCTTCCTAGTCATCAGATTCCTATGGGGATTCCTTTTTGAGTATAGAAAACACCAGAAATGTATCACAGGGATAATCTTATCAAAAATAAAATTATTTCACTCTCGCACCTTAAAAACTGCTATACGTAGAAAATAAAATAATTATATTTTCCCTCACTTGCACCCCTTCTTTCACATGAAAATCCCAAGAACATTTAATTCATTTGGTATGGCCTTAACTTAAAATTCTACAGGCAAGGTTCATGTATATGTACCATAAACTTGTACTTTCTTGTATTTTAACAGTACAGGACAGGAAAAAATACTATTGTTTACTTTGGTGCTGTTTATAAAGAGTAAAGGAGGGTAAAGTGTTATAGTGCTGATAAGAATTATCACTGCTTCAATATTATACATGTAGAATTATTACATGTTTTTCATTATTTAGTATTTTGTTATTGACAAGAAAAATAGTGCCATGATTATGTTGTGTATAAAGGATTTTTTTAGTTACTCAGCATTTTTCTTAGTTTTGTTTTACAGAATGTGTTCACAATATTTTGCTGAAGAAAATGCATGTGCACCATCGGTAGAATTTTGGAATGATATGTACTTCTTTCAATTTGTAATTATGATTCTTTAGTACTGTGAGAATATCATAAACTTAATGAAATTTTCAATGACACTTAATCTGATCTGTGTTGATTTTTTTTTTATTTGATCTCAAGCAAAAAAAATTATGAATGTCATAGAATGTTGTATTTCAATCCATAAGTGATGATTAGTTCTCTAGAACTTGTTTACTTCGCAATCTTTATATGTATTATCATGAATATCAAACTACCTGTACTTGACATCCTTTACCAACAATACGGCAGTAGTATAACATTTTTTTTATATCGTAATGCAAAGTCAAAAGTACATGGAACCTAAATGCATTTCTGTGTGTAGTAATGATTGATAATAGATCAGATTTGTTTTCCTTCTATTTTTGGAATGTCAAAGATAGTGATATAATTATGTAAATTAGATTTTAATTTTCCGATTTAAGGTCAACTTTGTATTACAGTTGGTTCATGATTTCCTAACCTGCATTTTGAAATGCAAGTATAAAGAAAGTACTGTAAGGAACTAGTATACAGCAAGTCATAAAAGAAATTAGAGGACAATACATTGTATTATAATGAGCAAAAATAATAGATCTAAAAGTAAATGAACCCCGACAGGTTATCATATTCCTTTGTAAAGTAGTTGTATGCCTGATCTATTGTAGACAAATAAAATAAACATAACATAAATTGATGTAGATTTTTATCAGTCATTTGTTGAATGAAATCTTTGACTTGATTTGCTACTTTTTGTATTTTCTCAATTTTATGATGCTAACAGTAAATCAGACCGATAATGTAATATTACTCCAGTAGAATTATACTTAAGTTCTAATGACCAAGTTCCACATCAAGCTGTATAAACAAAGTGTTTCTACCATAAATTTTTGTAAAAGAAGGAAATTTTAAATTTTAAAAGCCTAAAGTTCATTTAGGTAATTGAGTCTTGTAATTTCAAATTTCAACACCGAATTATTAATTTCAGTACATTTATCACAACTAATTTCCGACATGTTATGCTAGTGTATCAATATAACAATTAAAAAACATGATTGTGTTTCTTCACTGTCACATGTTTTTGTACATTACTTTTATAATTTATGACTGATGTGTGCTGCAAGTTGTTGATGATATGTACCATTGTGTAAATACAACACAGAATTAATGTGTAAAAATACCACACTTTGTTTGTGTTCTTCTTCATGTACTAATCTCTTTCACAGAGGCACTCTGTTACCCTGTGCTTTCCCTCTGTTGTTGGCTCAGTTACATTCTTATTAAACACATTTTTATTTTAAAAATAGCAATCCAAGGAATGCTTGTGTCGCCTGCGAAGCGGTTTGATTATTATTCTAGAAAGTGAATCAAATTATTGGTATCAGTAGAAAAGTCTTGTCAAATGAAATACATTGAAATATCAGACCTCTTAATTACAAATTAAAAGTTATGGTCATTCTCAAATTTTCAGAACAGAGTGTCAATCATCTAGGTCATGGTCACTACATAAATATTGGTAACAAAAAGGTCTCATCATAAGAAATATTTAAGACCTATCACCTACCAATTAAAAGATATATACAACCTTAGAAAAGAAGGTCAAATAGCTAGGTCAAGGTCAAAAGGTAAAAAACTTATAGTATATGTAGAATGGCATTGTTACAAGGAAAATACATGTGAAATATCAAAGCCCTATTACCTACCAATCAAAAGATATAGCCAATATTACTTTTCTTGAAAAGTAGATCAAATATCTAGATCAAGGTCAAAAGGTCAAATATTATGGTCTGTGTAGAAAGGTCTTGTCACAAGGAATACACATGTGAAATACCAAAGCCCTTTCACTTACCAATCAAAAGATATATCCATTCTTAATTTTTTTTTTGAAAAGTAGGTCAAATATAAAGGTCAAGGTCAATAGGTCAAAAATTATGGTATTTGTAGGAAGGTCTTGTCACAAGGAATACACATTTGAAATATCAAAGCCCTATCACTTACCAATCAAAAGATATAGTGAATCTTATCTTTTTTCAAAAGTAGGTCAAATATCGAGGATCAAGGTCACAAGGTAAAAAAATATGGTATGTGTTGAAAGGTCTTGCCACAAGGATTGCACATGTGAAATATTAAAGTCCTGACACTTACCAATCAAAAGATATATCCATTTGTAATTTTTTTTTTGAAAAGTAGGTCAAATATGTAGGTCAAGGTCACTTAGGTAAAAATTATGGTATGTGTAGGAAGGTCTTGTCACAAGGAATACACATGTGAAATATCAAAGCCCTATCACTTACCAATCAAAAGTTATGGGCTGTGACACCCAAAGTGTGACAGACAGACAGACAGACGGACGGACAAAGTGATCCCTAAGTGTCGCTATGCTTCGCAGGCGACACAAAAATTGCAAAGGGTAACAGAGCGCCTCTGTGAAAAACATTGCTTCATGTACATACAGCAGCTACAGTTAATATGGCCTACAAATCAAAACAGGAGATATTCAGCCTTTACGATATACAGAATTGCATCCTTAATGATCACTGAGACATTATCAAATTCTATTGAAACCAGCATAAAATTCAGGGAAAACGTGCTTGAAATAGGACGTTACAATCATAATTAATTCGTATCAGATAACATCGGAAATAGGAAGTAACAAGACCATAAATAAAACTCGTGTCATGTGTCTGCCTGTCTAGCCATCTATAAAACCATAGGTCACATAGACATATAAATTGGTACAATACCTACATCACTTACTACATGTATTTATATAAGTCAGTGGCGTAGCTACCATGTATACTTGTATGGTAAAGCATCCACATTTTTCCCCAACATTTCTAAATTTGCACAAGTAGTTTTCTCTGAATTGGACACAATTCTCTGAAATGTGAATCTTCCATGGTCAAAACCCTGATGGACCCCAACTGTTGCACTGACCCGGATCTGCTATGGGTCTCTGACGAAAAGTATCCAATTAATTTTGACCAAGCAACGCCGCTAGGTTTAGCGTAAATGCATGTGAAGTGTGATCAAGCATGATTTACCTCAACATCCTTTAAAGTTTAAGGTCACCTCAAGGTCAATGTCCCACTTTGGGTCAAATATACAATAGATGGTATATCCATTTTCCAAGATTTTTTTTTTTTGAAATATTTGTAGAAAATTGAGCTGCATATATGTTGTAATTGGACTTTAAACAAGATATTTCTTGAGCTTGATAGCATGGACGCGGCCCTGGGTAGGATGTCAGATTACTCCCTCCATGATTACAGATATTGTGTACTCATGATTATGATTTTAAAAGAACGAGTAATTTTCAAGAAAACATCTCGATGCAAAAGATTTTGATGAAACCGTGCAATAATTAAGGAATGAAAAAAAAATACCAGTACTTAGCACTTAAAATTATGCCTTCATAAGTTGTTCTGACAATTTGTCTAGTCCTAAAATTGTCCATGATACCGTATTTCGTATATATATTCCATGTGACAAGAAGTCTAATTGACATTAATATCAAAATACTTCAGCTTACGACCTTGACCTTTCTGACATACTTTTCAGATAAAAAAAACATCCATGTTTCACACATGCTCAGCCTCTCATGCTGATTCGAACGTTTCACCATTTTATCCCAAGTATTCTGTAATTTTCAAACCGAATTATCACGTTTGTCTGCTATACCAAGGACATTGTAATGATGTCAGCATTGTGTTTTGATCATGTTTATTGTCTATATTTACACAGTATCAAAAATCCTGGTTGACAGCTTCATAATCCTTGAGAACAAGATTTGGAACTGAAATACAACATGTAATAGGGATCATATGTCTATTGTTTACAGGGTATACCTGTCCGATTTGTGCAAGAAAAATAAAGAGTAGAAACATAATAAAATGCGTTTCCTGTTCTTCGCACATAAAGACACTTCAATATGTTCATGCATATTAAAACTTTTTACTTGGTGACTTTGACTTGTTGGAACGCAATCAAAATTGGACCACATTAGAATATGACTTTTGATATTACACGTGTAGATTTACCGTTACCAGATTTATAATTTGATGTTATGACCTAGGACTTTGACCCATTTTTCACAAAGTAGAATTATTTTTGAACAGTAAAGAAGATATGTTTTTGATATTTAATGTGTTGATTTTTTTTTTGGGGGGGGGGGGGGGGGGGGTCCAGACTATCATGATATGCACCTACATTTCCGTTTTCGTTATGAAAAGATACAGCTTTTTAAGTTAGCTATCCCGTCTTTAAAAGTGGATTCACGTCTGTCTTGAATTCTGATGTTTTCGTGCATGTACCGTAACTTTCACGAAAAATCATTTTAGAAACATTTTTTTCAGCTCGCTTCGCTCGTCGTGACTATTATTGATCGCATAATAATTTCAAATACCTTATTTTTCAATTCTTCAATTTATATGTATCTTGTATATCTACTTATCTAATCAAATGATTTGAAAAATAGGGACACTGCCATGATATTATCCCCCCTTTTTGAGAAACATACTTGAAAAAATATTGATCAATATGATGTCGGCATTCTAAACATTTCGCTGGCTCTCTAACGCTCGCCAGCTTTCTTACATTATGAAATTCAACTAATAAACATCTTCCTCCATACAGAAGGATATTCATGTATATAGATTTTTCTTTTTTCAAAACCATAGGCTAGACCCCCTCCCTAACGGCTCAGTTGGACCCCCCCTCTGGAATTTTTTTCTAGATCAGCCCATGACAAAAATTTTCAAGACATACCTATTCCCTTTACGGGTACTCTGCAGCTATCAGGAGTGTATCCATACCGACTTTGCTTACTCCGGGGGTTCATTTTCACCAGCTCTGGGAATCTGATAGGCTCACAGAATGCCTTCCTGGAAGTAGTATCCTCTTTGTACTTTATATTTGGGGGCTTACCTGAAAGGAGAATCAAAGGTTCATTGTTCGTATGTGTTTAGTATGTATTAATAAAAGCAGCGCTCTCAAGTTTAGATTCTCCTCTTCTATGACGTACACATTTTTAAAAGGGTTCATTCTCCTCTTTGTGAAGGATCAATAATTCTGTGTTGTTTATTTGTTGTTGTTGTTGTTGTTGTTGTTGTTGTTGTTGTTGTTTGGCTGACACCTGAGCAAGCTCAAGATTATTCACTAATCACTATCAAATACAAGATAATTCACTGTTACGTACAAGATAATTCATTGAGTATTATATACAGAATAATTCATATATTTCACTATCATTTACAAGACAATTCACTAATATATGATCAGTTTAAATTCTGATAAACTAATCATGTCCATAGTTCATACCCAATTCTTTCTTCAGTATTTCCGTTGGGCCACTGCTGAAATTAACCCAACCTTCAAAGAAAAACAAAAACATGCTCATTCTTAATCTCATCAAATGTAAATAATTAACAGATCTATCGATAATATTGCATGCTCATTGCCCTCTGCAACGTACCACAACCGCTGCATGTGCATATGGGATAATTTCACAAACAGATCGCATTTATATATACCCGACAAAAAAAAGAAACGCACCACTTAATCTGTATGATGTAATGTATAGGTATTCTATTCCTCTCCATCATGAATCGTAAGTATACGGGTGACTTATTCTGCCAAACGCCAAACGAATCCATCTTCATGATCAGTCACAGCGCCATGATAAAGACACTTGGTTCAAAACGCAATGTCACAAAAGACTTTTAAGAATTCCCTTCACTTTTTAGAAAGGATTAAAGCTGTTAAACCTGTCCAAAAATTTCTGTAAGGCATGGACATTTGTTTTTAGCTCACCTGAGCGAAGCTCAAGTAAACTATTGTCATATCGCGCCAGTCCGTCGTCCGTCCATCGTCGTCCGTCCGTCCGTCCGTCCGTCCGTTCGTCCGGCGTAAACTTTTAACATTTTCGACATCTCCTCTGCCACCGCAGCATAGAATTTCACGAAACTTAATAGGAAGCAAGTACTCAATGCCCTCTACCAAGTTTGTGTTTTTTGAGCCTATCTGAAATCAAAGATGGCCGCCACAGGCTCTGATTGGCTGACACATTTTCGACCTCTCCTCTGAAACCGCTGCACAGAATATCATGAAACTTCACAGGAAGCAAGTGCTCAATGCCCTCTACCAAGTTTGTGTTTTTCGAGCCGATCGGAAATCCAAGATGGCCGCCACAGGCTCTGATTGGCTGACACATTTTACGACTTCTCCTCTGAAACCGCATCACAGAATTTCATGAAACTTCACAGGAAGTAAGTACTCAGTGCCCTCTACAAAGTTTGTGTTTTTCGAGCCGATCGGAAATCCAAGATGGCCGCCACAGGCTCTGATTGGCTGACACATTTACGACTTCTCCTCTGAAACCGCTGCACAGAATTTCATGAAACTTCACAGGAAGCAAGTACTCAATGCCCTCTACCAAGTTTGTGTTTTTCGAGCCGATTGGAAATCCAAGATGGCCGCCACAGGCTCTGATTGGCTGACACATTTTCGACTTCTCCTCTGAAACTGCTGCACAGAATTTCACGAAACTTCACAGGAAGCAAGTACTCATTACCCTCTACCTATTTTGTGTTTTTCAAGCCGATCGGAAATCCAAGATGGCCGCCACAGGCTCTGATTGGCTGACACATTTTCGACTTCTCTTCTGAAACCGCATCACAGAATTTCATGAAACTTCACAGGAAGCAAGTACTCATTGCCTTCTACCAAGTTTGTGTTTTTCGAGCTGATTGGAAATCCAAGATGGCCGCCACAGGCTCTGATTGGCTGACACATTTTTGACTTCTCCTATGAAAGCGCTTCACAGAATTTCTTGAAACTTCACAGGAAGCAAGTACTCAATGCCCTCTACCAAGTTTGTGTTTTTCGAGCCGATCGGAAATCCAAGATGTCCTCTATAGGCTCTATTTGTATGACACATTTTTGACTTATCCTCTTAAACTACTGCACAGAATGTCACCAAACTTTACAGGAAGTTAGTACACCTTGTCCTTCTTAAAGCTTCACTAAAAGTGATTTCCTTCAGGTCTTGACTTTGATTGAAAACATGCATATAGTCTCCTCAGGTGAGCGATGTGGCCCCCTTGGGCCTCTTGTTTTCAATTATTATTAACAATTTTCCCTGAATACAAACTCATTTAATTGCTTCAAATGACGTCATCAAACAGAAAATCAAAATGTGATAAAAACATCTCAAACATCAACTCTTTTGAAAATGAAGTCCATGGTTTCATATTTTTCGCTCTTAAATGTGTCGCAAAGCACAAAATTACTCAAATATAGCTAGTATCTGACCTTTTTCCGCAAGCACAGTTTTAAGAAAAAATACATCGATCTTGACAGGTCATCTTTTACGTGCATTTTCAATGGTTTTGGACATTAGTTTTACGCTTTTCTGTCATTTCATTTGATTATTTCAATGATATGTTGAACGTAAATCTGCAACAGATGAACACGAATGGCTGGAGACAAAATTAGTGTTCCTTTGGGATCAGAATTGCAAAATGATGATAACCTTTATTGTAAAACATACCCCTAATATACGGATGTTTCCGACAAAACATTTAATTTTCAAATTTATTGGCATATTTTGACTAGATTTCAATAGAGAAACCAATATTCATCTACAATTTTACTGAAAATTTGTTGAAAGTGGTCAAACAAGAAAATTTCAGAAGGATACCAAATCAGCGGCCATGCACCAGGAGCTTGAAACAACACGCTTAATTCGGCATTGTCATTGTGATATGTTGCGAAAAAATGATCGAAATGTGTTTAATCTTCGGTAACTCGCGTGATGGAAAGAGAAAACGATAATCAAATGTCCAACTAAATATTTATGATCAATTGAAAAAAATCACTATATAATATGATGTGCATTTCTTTTTTTGTTGGGTATATTTCGACTTTAATATCATGTGTGTTTGCAACAAACAAATTAATTCCGAGTTCATGCACTTGCTATATATAAATAATGTATACAGATATCCCCGAGCCTTGGCGCGGGGATATATAAAACACACAACGAATTTCATATAATACATCTATTATGAAATGAAAATAACTTTGAGATGATTCTGCCAAAAACAATGTGTATTTCCAACGTGAAATCAACGTTTCTGAGAACGTTAAAAGGCGAACTACGCCGTGACCTAGGAGTTTTCTTCTACGCCATGAGAAGTAGTTTCACGTGTCGTCGTATAGATTTTCTGTGCGTAAAGAGGAAAAAATAGTTCAATTTAGCTCCGTACCTAAATGCAATAATTATTTCAACAACAACAATTTTGATGATTGATATTAGATTTGCGTCTGTCATGTGCAGTGTAGGCGATGAGCCTCCAAACTTGACCTATCGCATTCAAGCAGAGCGATATGTAACGTGTTATCATAACATTTGATTATAAATGGCTTTATGAAACTGCAAAACGGGTGTATCATGTGATAAATTTATTTATGTCATAGGACTCGGGTGAGCGACTAAGACTCACCTGACTGTAGAGCCTTTACCCTCGCTTTATTTATGTTTCGATCCTTGATTATTCGATCTATTCGAGTTCTATTTTCCAGATATACGTACCTATATGATCCAACATCTTTGGCATCCTTATACCTATGCTATGGAAATCTGGATGCCAAATACCATATAACTGTAATGAAAAAAAAAATGGTATCCATGGAAAGATCTTGTCACAAGGAATGCACACGTGAAAGCCTTATCACTTACCATTCAAAAGTTATGAACAAGGTTAAAGTTTCGGTGAATGACAGACAGTCGGATGGACGGGCAGACAGACGGGTCGGTTTCAATATCCCCATGCTTTCGCGAAAGCGGGGGACAAAAATAGAAAATACCAAAAAAAAAGCCCTGCAATAAACACGAAGAGAAAATACGGTAAAGCTGAAATGAACACATAAAGTAAATACCTTAAGCGGAAATTAACACGAGGGGAATACCATAAGGAGAACACGAAGAGAAAATATCATAAAACACAAAGAGAAAATACCATAAAACACAAAGAGAAAATACCATTAAGTTAAAATGAACACAAAGAGAAAATACCATAAAACACAAAGAGGAAATACCATAAAGTTAAAATGAACACAAAGAAAAAATACCATTAAACACAAAGAGAAAATACCATTAAGTTAAAATGAACACAAAGAGAAAATACCATAAAACACAAAGAGAAAATACCATTAAGTTAAAACAAACACAAAGAGAAAATACCAATAAACACAAAGAGAAAATACCATAAAACACAAAGAGAAAATACCATTAAACACAAAGAGAAAATACCATAAAACACAAAGAGAAAATACCATTAAACACAAAGAGAAAATACCATAAAACACAAAGAGAAAATACCATTAAGTTAAAATGAACACAAAGAGAAAATACCATTAAACACAAAGAGAAAATACCATTAAACACAAAGAGAAAATACCATTAAGTTAAAATGAACACAAAGAGAAAATACCATTAAGTTAAAATGAACATAAAGAGAAAAAAAACCATAAAACACAAAGAGAAAATACCTTTAAGTTAAAATGAACACAAAGAGAAAATACCATTAAACACAAAGAGAAAATACCATTAAACACAAGAAGAAAATACCATTGAGTTAAAATGAACACAAAGAGAAAATACCATTAAACACAAATAGTTTAAATGAACACAAAGAGAAAATACCATGAGGTATAAATGAACACAAAGAGAAAATACTATAATGCTTTAATAATTACAAAGATACCATAAAGTTGAAATAAGCAGAAAAGGAAATACCATCAAGCTGAAATGAACACAACGAGAAAATTCTTTGAAGTTGAAATTATCGCATTACCATAAGGCGTATCGATAAGAGATGTAATATCAAACTGAAATGTGTTCTTATCTATCAAGGAAAATAACACAAGTGTTCCAATTCTGTACCTTCATGAAGAAAATTCCAAACCAATTTTCTGCACCAGACACGTGTTTCGAATATTAAATTTTCATCAGTGATGCTTCCAGTGGAGCGCCCCCTTTTATTTTTTGAATTTAGACTTGTACATTTACTTACATATCTAAATTATAAAGCGATGGTAAAGGCTCTAAACGCTCACCCGAAAATACTTTTTTTGTCGAGTTCACATCAGCTTTATGTTAGGCACGGTCCATTTGATATTCGGGGGGGGGGGGGGGGGGGGCTTGGGTTTTTTTTTTCGAAAAAAATAATTTTGCTCTGAATTTTGATAAATAAAATAAATTCACTTATGGTATGACAGAAAAAAATAATCTTGCTCTTACAAGTAATCTGAATTTGAAGAATTACCATGAAATTTCGCTTAAAAATCCTGAAAAATTTCCGGCTCACTTCGCTCGCCGCAGTTTTCAATTCAATTACAAAAATGTTGCCTCGCTTCGCACATTAAAATGTACATAGCTACATGTATAATAAACATACTTTCATTAAATGCGATGTTTTAAGCATAATAACCGAAGGGGAAATTCGGACCTTTGTACGTACATGTAATGGGCCTTTTAGAATTGTATCTACGGACAGAGCGGATCTTTCACGGCCCGAGCATTTATATTATTTTCTTTAGAACCACTTGAGTTTAATATCAATTTTGTGCCTACAATTTCAAAGGGCATGGTCCCGTTTCAGTCAAAGACCCCTCGATCCTACTAACCCTTTCCCCTTCCCATGCCTGCCTAATTCCTCCTCAGCACCGCCCTGACCTCTCTAAAAGAGAATTGCATGATGATGATTCTACATAATATATACATGTATCAGTAGATATGTATTGCTCATTGTATGATATACTAGTACATGTATGCTTCGTATGCATCATATCAACATAGGTTTAAAGTCCCCATGTATCGATCCAATACTAATGTTATACACTGTATTGACAGCTTTGATAAAAAGTCGTTTTAACGACTTTTTATCTTGTTTAAACGACTTAAGAAACTCGTTTGAACGAGTTTTTATCTTGTTAGAACGACTTTTATAAGTCGTTTGAACGAGTTAAAAAGTCGTTTGAACGACTTTTTATCTCGTTTGAACGACTTTTTATCTTGTTTGAACGACTTTTTAACTCGTTAGAACGACTTTTAAAAGTCGTTTCAACGAGTTAAAAAGTCGTTTGAACGACTTTTTATCTTGTTTGAACGACTTTTTATCTTGTTTGAACGACTTATTAACTTGTTAGAACGACTTTTATAAGTCGTTTGAACGACTTTTTATCTTGTTTGAACGACTTTTTATCTTGTTTGAACGACTTATTAACTCGTTAGAACGACTTTTTAATTTTTTTTCTTTCCAAAAAATGGCACTAATAAGCTTTCGTAATTAATAGATACATGTATCACAAAAGAGTTTAATTTTATATGCAAGTTTGTAAGGAGAACTTCAATTTTCACCAATTTACAAATCTAAATTTGAAATTTGTCTGGAAGAACCTCTTACTCAGACCCTGTTACTTGTACCTTATATAAAATTTGTTTACTGAGGATTATATTGTAAAATTCTTTTATCTCTCTGTTTAGATGTGAATTAAATTTATGCATAAAAATGAAGTCATAGTTTAGAGTTTTTAGTCAAAGTAAAGAATTTCTATTGATAAAACATAATCATTCTTAATATATCGCACATCACTAATGTTAGAAAAAAAATTTCTTGCTCCAACTTTGCAAGAAAAAAATAATTTTGCTCCGGTCTGGGGCGAAAAAAATAATCTTGCTCCGACAAAAAAGCCAAGCCCCCCCCCCCCACTCCCAACCCCCCCCCCCCCCCGAATATCAAATGGACCGTGCCTTACTTCCTCCTCGTGTACATTTTTAAAGGTATTTTTGGTTGGTGTCCATTTCTGATTCATATTACATCTCTTGATAGCGTTCAGTACAGCTTTATGGCATCTTCGATCTCTTCGTGTTCAATTAAACTTTGTGGTATTTTCTCCATCATCTGTGTGTTCATTTCATCTTTATGGTACATAATTAACTTTTAAAACGTATAATTTTCCCCAAATTGAAGATGACACATAATAATTCAATAATCAAATGTTATCATAACGTTTAGAATAAAACCGTAACCTACCGGTCTCTTTTGGCCTACAAGTTGGTACACGAGGCCCTTTGGGTGAGGATTTGCTCTCCTAGTCGGCGAGAGGATTCTCGGTAAAACTCGATGTTTTGTTGCGTCATGGCCACAAAAATCCTGTAGTGTGGTACTTCTTGGGGCATTAGACTTTTTAACATAGACATTCGCCATTTCGGCTCTTTAAGTTCTTACATTTTCATTCGATAACAACTATCACAAGCCCCATATTGCTAAGTAAATCTATGACGTCACTGTATGCTGAACGAACGACCTTGACCTCCGACAATACGTGAAGAAACGCCACGCTTGCGTTGGTCAACATAGATTATTTACGCGAAATGAACACAACATACCATCCAATTTTATGCGTTTCTTGACATTTCAGAATTTCTTGTTTGACCGATGGGGATGCAAAATTAAGAAGAGATGTTCTAGATTAGATCCTTTCCATAAAGTTTCATTATATTCCGCGTAGCTGATGTTGTTTAAGTCAAAAATGAATTAGCCAACTATTATACAACCCTCGGCAGCACTATTATTCATGTCTGTTTTAAAGTTTCACAACACTCTGTATTGCGTGCAGCAGTATTTCTATAGAATACCATTAATTTTCTGTTAAGTTTCGTGAAATTCAGCAGTTTTCAATAAAGGATTTATATAATCGATCGACGCTGAGGACGATGTCCAACATAAACGATGAACAGTTGACGGACAGTTGACGGACGGTGCGCCTGTGACTTTGAGGTTCCAACAGCCACGGTTTGACCTTGACCTTTCTCATTTTGACCTAAATTCAATAGGAATCCACCTTTATTTAAGTCATTTCAAGGGCGGATGATTAAAGGGGTTGTGTGTATTGAAAAAAATCCATCGAACCGAGAACTTAAATATATATATACATCTAGTGAATTCGTTATTTTCAGATTGGGTTTATTTGCTTATAATTAAGAAGGGTTGAAATTTAACGCAAAAGGGTGTTGTTGTTGGGTTTTTTTTTTTTTTTTTTTTTTTTTTTTTTGTTATTTTCATGTCGCCTGCAACGCAAAATCACTCAGTGCGTCTGTCTGTCCAAGTGCTATTCTAAATCAAGTACTATCCAGTTTATAGTGAAAGAGTAACTGAATGTCCCGTGTCTCGCACCCGGTCCTCTGTGTTCTAGGGATGTGAGACAAAGAAGGGAGGGAATGACGATGGTATGTGGAAGTACGCATCCGTCATTCCTGTACATCTAAATTTTAATTTTAATACAAAAGCACGTGTATGTCAAAGAATGATCAATATGCATTATGTGTAATTCCATCAAATTTGCAGAGATCTATAGACGATTCGCATCATGCACCCAATGAGGGTCAAGGTCATATGCAAGGTGAAGGTCATTGGACAGGCGACATATACCCGTCCTTGAATTATAATTCTATTTCTTTTCAATTTATACGTATGGATTGAAATATTATATTTCTTCCAGAGGGATGATTCTTTTTGGTGTCATCTTAACTTAATTCCCAAATATAATGAGGCTTAAATTTACTGACAAACTTCTTTTTTAATAAATGACCAAAGGTCGTACATGTTTTGTTTCAAGTTATACGTGTGTATACTGTGGGACTACAGCACCGATTAACAGTTATCGTTACGTATAGCGGACACACGCTGGGTCATCGGAACGCACAGGTTGGTACAGTGGCTGGTCACATGCAGCGATTAACCAATCAAAGTAACAGGGACCGTAATGGAAGAAAGTTTGCAAACTTAGAAGGAAAGTTGTGAGTAAAATTAGCAAACTCTTTGCATGACTTTATGAAAATAAGTTTTCAATTTTTGTAGGTCTACCCATTTGTTAATTAGTTCTCTCTGTACATGTACATGAATATTAAATCTACATTCTCAGAACAGCGTAAATTAGACTACTAGTACAGCTTGGTTTTCAATATATCGAGTTACACAACTTCACACGATTTCTTTGCACTGATTCTCAGTGTACTGAAATGTTCAGCGATATTTTTCGATTTCGTTTATGACTTCATCTGGAAAGGAGGAGCTAGTTTGTCTCGTTTGTCGCCATTGTGCGAGATGGGATCCGTTGGTCAGTGGCGAATCCAGTGCGAATATATTTTGTCAACTAATATTAAGGTTGCTTTTCCAAGGCTTGGAAGCTTGGCACTATAAATATATGCTACTTGTAGTCGATAGCTCCGGCTCAAGGAGAATTTCTTAACATCTAATGACATTTCTTGAGCTATATCTAAACGTTTTCCATTTCACTCTAGATAGCTCAAACTATTGAAACTAAGTGATGCATTTTACGAATGAGAGAAGGGTGTCAAAATGCTGTTTAAAATCAATCACTATTTAACTCTACCCCCTCACTAGTACAGATGGAACGGAGAAGCGATATTTTCATTTGCTCATCGCGTGGACCCCCGCTTCATCGCTCCTTTTCTCACTCTTGAGAAAGGAGTGATCAGGCGGGGGTCCACACGATGTCATTTGCTGTGTCTTCTTCGTTAGCTGGTCAATGGAAAATGGCTGATTTGAGAAATATGCATGAAGCAGCTGTACACAATTTCTCAATTAGCGGCAAAATATCACTTCTCCGTTCAGCATCTCAAAATACTCCCTCACTTACTGAAAATTTGAGACCTTCAAAATGTAACACCCCCCTTTTTTTCTACCATAACTTTATTCATGGTTATAGACGCGGGAGCTACAACCCTGAATTTCGCAAAGCAAAACGAAAAAATACATCCCCGGCGGGATTCGAACCCGCGACCTCTGGATTAGAAGTCCAGCGCGCTATCCGCTGCGCTACGGGGACATCTGACAAACGAACGGATAAATGATTTTCAGGTTTTAAAGTATACTTATTCGACTTTTCATGCATCATTAATTCTTTTCCAATATACCGATCATTTAGGCGCTTGATTGATGCAGTGGATCCATTTTTTGAAGCGTCTAAGTGACACGGATTCATTTTATTTTGACAGACAGAATGGCTGCTACATCTTGGCATCCTCCTTTACCTCCTGGCTGGGAGGCTAGATGGGATCAGAATCAAAGGGCATAGTAAGTTATCGACTCAAAATATGATTTTGTATTGATTACCTTACAAAGAAATGTTTTATGCCATGCATTTATGAGACATCCTCCACATTGCATTGCATTGCGAAATAGGAAATGCAAATCGCAAATGAAAAGAGTCAAGATAATTTATTAGGCAGAAGAAAATGGTTAATGTAGTGCACTAGAGTTTTAGTATTATTATGATCTCCCACTAGCCAGTCAGTAGCATGTTAACGTGTTCAAGATACTGTAGAGACTAGACTAGGACTGGGTATCGAAACCGTCGAATTTGTGAACAATTATCCAATATATCTACTTAATTTTCAAAAAACATTCAATTTTGAAAAATGCACAAATTAGCAAATATACGTATTGATATATTGACCAAGCCCTAGTTCATACCCATCAGCTTCTGAACGAACACAAAAGGGATAGTGCTCGCGTGTACTCTGAGACATGTTCAAGATATGAGAGCGCTAAATGTCTTTACAAAAAGTACAATCGCGCATGATTATTGATAATGAATCAATGACTGAACATTGATAATGAATCAATGACTGAATGCAGGCAAGTGCTCGCCTCATCCAGTCTTCATGAAAACTCACTAGCCCGACCCTCTGGCCATAGGTGCTTGGCTCATAGAAAGTTCCTAGGCTACATGTACACTGCTGATTACGCTGTCGGCAGCATATACCAATCAGACAGCCCGTCTTATACGCTGTCGGCAGCGTAATCAGCAGTGTAGCATAGGAACTTTCTATGACACAAGCACCTATGCCCCTGGCTATCAAATATTTCCTTTGGCTACCAAAATTTGCTGTTGAACTAGTCTCCGACTGGCCAGTGACTTTCGTCTTGCTATTGGTTCCAATATACAGTTTTCGCGCACTGTTCCGAAAGCGCAAAAAGTATGCGCGTCATGCTTAAGTTGAAGTCATTAGACTTTTAAAGTACCGGTATTCTACATAACTTTATGAACCAGACCTTAGTACAATCAATACATCTAGACCTACAAAACATGTGAAAATCATTGCATCCAGATTTACTGTTTAATCGTAAATCAGTATCGAACGATGTGAAAATGGCAGTCGAGCGCATGCGTTCAATGGATGCAGTAGCCCAAATAGTGAGGTCAATACAGCATTGTTCTCAAAACATTATCTACATCATTTAATACTGAATTGAAAGAGAACATCAGTAGCTTTTATCATGAAAAATTATTTGAATTTTCAACATCTGGATTTTCAGATATATCCGGAAGAGTGCGAAACACACCTCCGGCACTACCGGCATCAGGAGCCCAGGACGCGCGGTACTCGCTTCGCCTTTGTCTCCTATCGCTGTATACTATATGGACCAATGGCTAAAATTGATGTCCAGTTCTCTTCTTTACATCCTTCCAAACTCATACAGTATAAACCCCAAAATTCCAAGTTTTTTCATTAACTGTGCCTACTACAAAAAATTCAAGTCTCAACACTTAGAAATAAAAAAATCGTCCCTGGCCATTTCTTCCAATACGAAACTAAAACTGTATATTGGAACCATTGCAAGGAAGCAAAAAAAAGCTGAGACAGTTAATAAGTCTTTGTCAGCAAAAAAAAAAGAAAAACCCGAAGAAATATGATGAGAATGGGGGGGGGGGGGGATGGATAGAGAATGGTTTAATATTCTATGATGAAAAGGAGAAGATGTAGAATATCCTAGAGTTTTGTTATTTTGATCTTCAATGGCTAGTGAAAACTTTGGGTTGGCTAGCAAATTTTGGCACTCAACTAGCCCGACTGGCTAGCTAGTGGTAAAAAAAAATTCATGAAGACTGCTTGTCATCTATATTTAATTGAGTGTAGTCCATATTTTGTTTTAATATTTTGTATATTGAATGTTCAATTTTTGATGTCACTAGAGTTACCTGTAGCCATATTGTTTTGCTTAGATGACGAGACAAGCATTTGCCAGTGTTCAGTCATTATGTGCAATCATACTTTTTGTACACATGCTTGTTGAATGCTTAACTGTACAGAAAATATGTCATTAAGTGTCTAAATTTGTCTTTTATTATTGGTATGCAACACACAGCAAGTAGTGTCGTGCTGATTATAGCTGTTGTCGGTGACATTATGTTGGTTGTGCATATAAACATATCGGTATACCGGTATGTTTTACAAATTACAATGCCTATTATATCATTCTTGTCATAGACTTTTTTCCTTCCAGTGTTTAAAATAGGGATTACATGTAAATGTACCTAATCTACCCCAATCAACTCTTGCCTCGACTGTAGATATAAATCTGGTGTTAAAGATTTTTTATGTCGCCTGCAATGCAAGAGCAACATAAATATACATGCAGTGATAAGTTTATCCAGCATCTACTGTATTCGTCTGTTTGGTTATCACACTTTCACAATTATTTTGCTATAACTTGAACTAACTTGATAATGGTATACAAATGATCATACATACCCTGTATGGTAAATTACATCTTTTAAACTTGCATAGGATGGTAAAGCAGGATTAGACTTGTCATTCAATGCATTTTTAAGATAAGTAGTTAAGTACTGAAGGTCATGGTCACTTTCAAGGTTATGTATTAGGGTCAAACATGATACAGGCCATATACCTGTTCGTGAGCAGTACTATTTGTAGTGTAGGAGTTTTGCAGACTAATGACAGTATTTTACCAATTACAGTTTTTACATAGATCATTCAACCAAGAGAACCCAGTGGCAGGATCCAAGACCCGCATACTGGGCGGCACAGAAGGTGAGTATATAATATTGAAGAAAATGTAGAGGGGATATAATCAGTACATACATTATTAACATTAATAATACTAATACATGTCATGGTACCAAACTGTTGTTAACATAAATACATCTAATGACGCATCTTTAGATATCTTTATATAGTGTTTTGTATTGTAAAGTGATTATAACTTCTTTAGGCTCAGCAGCAGGCATCGTCCAGTCACGGTCAACATACTGCCGCAGCCCAGGTTGGTTCACGTTACGTCATGCCTTAAACAGAACTTTGTGAACATCTGTTGCATTTCTTTTTCTGTTCTATTTTGTTCATTTGGTTTTAGCGTTTTCCAGCATTTTCAGTACAAAAGTTTGTTTTATTATTCCTCACATTCTTCATTTTTTCATTGCTTGTTAGACATGTGTTTACATGTTTAGCCTCTTTTGAACAAGCTATATACATTCCCCTTGAAGTCATCATTAATTTTATGGTTTGTTTCAATTTTTAAAATAGATCCCGGTATTCGTTAAGAAATAGCCTTCCGTAATAGAATTTCATTTTGTTTGTGTCCTGTTACCCAAGCATGTTTAGTAAAAAGAGCTTTCGGCACTGTTATATCACTGAGTGATATTATGTAGTTGTACTATTGTTCTTTCACATCACTGCATAGCTATTGGGTAGCAACTCCTCCACCTCTGGTAGGGGTGGTTCTGCAGCAATTCCCCTTCGTGGCTACGCACCAGGAACCGCCTACGCTAAAAAGGTTAAAGAGAGCCATTTTACGAAGGTATCATTTTGCTTCATATACATAACATGCATAATGCAATATCTGCCATTTTTACGATCAGCCATTATATAGATTGCCAAGGAAATCCTAGCATTTTATAAATGCAAGTATACAGCATATTATATTAGCATTTTTATGCAATTTTAAGGGGCAAAATAGTTCTTCAAACTTCTCTGTCCTTCTTTTTCCTATGCATGCTGAATGTTGTCCAAGTATTACATCTTTTTTAGATTTGTCCAATTCCTATACCTGCAGCTAGTATACTAAATATGCCTTCTTGTTTCTTGTTATCATAGGTATGTGTCAGTTCACTGATCGATACGGAGCTCATGTGACCAGATCCTATTTTTGCCATTTGTCTGTCCTTATTATTTCCATTTCTACTATATGTACATGTACCAGTACAGCGCATATGTCTTCAGTGTTTTCTGTTGCTCATTTGTTTGTATGACTGTTTTAATTTCCCTCTTCTGACAATATTTGAACACTTAGTACACCAACTCATGACCAGGTCTTTAATTTTTTTTTCATCACACCATTAATTTATACATGTCTACCAAATATTTCTCCATCATTATTTAATTTTGTCTACCAAACATTTAGTATTCCATCATTATTCAATTTTGTCAACCAAACATTCAGTATTCCATCATTATTCAATTTTGTCAACCAAACATTCAGTATTCCATCATTATTCAATTTTGTCTACCAAATATTCAGTATTCCATCATTATACAATTATGTCTACCAAATATTCAGTATTCCATCATTATACAATTATGTCTACCAAATATTCAGTATTCCATCATTATACAATTATGTCTACCAAATATTCAGTCACATCCACCCATTGTTGTTTCATCAATATATAAATGTATTCTATTTTCCCATGAAACAAAGTCTGTATTCTACCTCAGATCATGTATTCTGGGCACTGATCGATATACTGATTCCACTTGTAAAGGTGCCTATACTTAGTTCATGTTTGAGATGCATATAAAATCATTATGCTAATGGACTAAAGCTCTGTTACACTCCAATTTTCCCTATTCTTCAGAGACACCTCCTTTAGATTTGTGATTTTAGTCTTCATTGTACATTAGATACTGCTAGTATTGTACACTCTTCCTATTTGTAGTATACACACATGTATACAGTAGTCAGTATGAAAAAAGTGCTAGGATTATCTCAAGCGAACACCAAGCTGCACTATGGACAACATGTGAAACATGAAAAATCCTTTATTTACTACATGTTTGAAAATTGTGTTTTTACTGTAAAACAGTTTGTATGTTAACCTCTAATTTTGCATATTTTTATCATTGGCATGATATATGTAGCATACTTTTAAGATATAAAAATGCATGTTTGCATTTTAATGGATGTGCATCGCTGTATTTTTAATGCAAGAGTGCTTTCAACGAAAGTATATTAGTATAAGCCTAGCAAGCTTGTAAGTTAAGTGTAATTTCTTTTGAAAATTTTTGCATGTACCTTCCAACTGCTCAAATGTAAGGAAAAAACATCATGATTTGTGCATACAGTATGTACATACTTAATAAGTCGATAATATCTAACATTTGCTCTTAGGCTTCAACAGTACAGTCATGACAGTTTTGTGTCAAGGTCATTCTGACACAAGGTCATAAGGAACTCTCTTCACATGCAAAAAATAAGGAAATTGAATTATTTATCCATTGTACAAAATAACCTATAAGATGAGATTTATAAAGAGATTATGTTTATTGCCCATCCACTTAAAAAGTGTGTTGTGTAAACATGATTCTATGTGTCAAAATATTTTGCTCGAAATGTTGAAAATGTTGATTTTTGATGAAAATAGGACTATAATAAAGGTCTAATACAAGAGATATAAGAATACATGTATAAACAAAGTATCCGTTATTGAAATTTCAATCATTAGAAATGTTTGTACAATGGATACTTCTATATTAGTTAATTTTAAAGAAAATACTGTTTTAATTAATAATCTGTATATTTGATATTCAAAAACTTATGAAGCTAATTGGAAATATTTGTCATAAAATGATAATCAAAGTCATGTAGCATATACATATAAAATGTGTGCATGTCAGGATACTTTTAAGTCTATACATGCCGGAAACTAAAAATAATCAATGATTCATTCCTACAAGGGAGACAGTAGTAGAAGATACAAACAACGTCACGTCACGTCTTATATTTCTTGATACAGGAAACAAAGCATCCCCCTCCAGATGACTCCAGTAGACATGATGCCACCATTCAGAGGCTCTCTAAGATGTACCAAGGAGCTCGTATTGATATGATCAAAGATATTTTCGAAGCGTGAGTTAGCACATTTTGTATGATTAACACTAAAGTTAGTTTGATATTGATTTTCAATTAAAATGTCACTGATGTATGTCACTGATGTATCATGTACTATTGAGGGGCATATTTCTATTTTGTCACAGTTTACAAACATGGTACTTTTATACTGAAGGCTGAAGTTCTCGCGTCATTGATGATGTTAGTATAAACTACTACTGTTTGGTTTATTGCTGCAATATTGAAGTATAAAGAAGAACAAAACAGTTATTGTACTTCTTATGTCTTACATTACCCAACTTGCAGGGAATGCCTATTCCATTGATATTCAATTTAAGGTGAACTTCAAGGTCAAGGTCACACATTTGTGGTCCTGAACAATGATGGTAATCAAACTTTGTGGCCTTAAAGTGAAGATTGCTGCCAATTTGAATAAACCAGAGTTTTTGAAAACTTCCATATTGGGTATTTGGAGATTTTTATCGGTCCATATAATAGATATACGAGGGCTGCTCGATAAATTTGTAGACAAGTTTAATAAAAAAAAAATTTTCGTAATCATCAAACATTTTGTTCATTTACTAATTTATTCCTTAAGATTTCTTATTGTGCAAAATTTAAAGCAATAGGTCAATTAGGACAGAAATATGGTGTTTTTCTTTAGGAGTGACTTCGGAAAGCGGGGCAGTAAATTACGTCCAAAACGACGCCATGCAAATTACGGAGTACTTATTATCTTTATCCTTTTCTTCTGTCTCTAAATTTTAAATCATATTGAGGCAGAAGTCATTTAATGTATGTCAATCTGTTCAAAAATAAATCATACAGATTAAAAAAGGCAATCATATACTCAAATTTTTCCCTGGTTCTTAATTAAATCTGTTCACAATCATGACATCAGGTGCATAAAAGAATTTCATTTTAGAGCGTATGGATAATTCAGTTTTGTTTTCTCATGTCGTCCAACTCATTCTTTTTAAATGATTTTCATCAAATTCTCACCTTCGTTGCAAATTATAGCATATTGACATGCGCTCTAAACATTTCTTGCATTCCATATGTATCATCTATAAAAGTATAATGTCTTTTATGGAGTTTGTATAAGCTTGAATAAAAGATCTATGATTTCATTTTGTGTAAAAATTGCAGGAAGACAACATTATTTCCAAGCATACTTCTTGATGGTACTTCTTGTAATAGTGATATCTAAATACCAATGTGTTGTAAAAAGTTCAAATTTCAGTATGATAACTTTCAAATTCTATGAAATAATAATTATATACCTTGACTATCTCGGCGTCCGCAGTTACAAATAATAAAGGAATTAAGTGCGTGTGTACACGATTTCAATATCTCAATTTTCTTACTGTGCCGCTATACGTCACAACACATTATTTGAGACAATGATTTAAATGACATAATATTTCAATCATCATGATATTGTATGAATTGATTATAATAAATCTCATCAATGTATTGTAAGAAAATTGTTAGGTTACTGTCACGCATTTCTGAAATATTGCTGTTGTAGTGTGAGCTTTTATCGGACCAAATAAATTGTTATGGACAAATACAACAAAACTAATTCTTTTCAGGAACAATGATGAATTTATGGCCACATGTACAATATTTGTATTGAGTAACTTACAGTATAATTGGTTTTTTTTTTTTCTTCTACAGATCCCAGCACAATGAGCAAAGAGCAAAAGCAATGTTGGAGGGAATGGGGTACGCGCCAACAGCACACAACACGGCATCATCATCATTAGCCTCTCCTAAAAAATCAGCGTCACCATCGCCAAAAGCCGCAGTAAAGAAAACACCCCAAAAAGCTGCTGCTAAACCTCAGATCTCAGCCACAGAGAAATATCAAAGTAAAGTACAGTACTAGAAGAAATTATGATTTCATGGATTATAAAGTATAGAGAATTGCAGAAACTTTAATTTGAAGTTTTGTGGAAATTATGAAAGTACCATATGGCATAAGTATACACTGCCATCCATAAATTAGTATACACCATATCTGTTCATGTTGCTGTTAAAAAAGAATAATTTCGAATCTGTTGTTGTATAATTCTGAAGATGAACCTTATAGAAATCATTTGTAACAAACTAGACCTAAAAATATAATTGTGAATTCTGTGAAGCCAAATATTATGGATCTTTCATGTTCAGAATCCAAAAATTTGGATAAACTACTAAAGAATTTAGAGTGATTTCATTGTTTGTATAGTTATTTATGGATGGCAGTGTATAGTTACAAATACATGTATATGAGAAGTATGTAAGGTGTACTCTATTTAGTTATTTATGTGTGATGCATATTTTGAATTTCCAATTAGCTCAATAATTAAAGTTAAGATTGTACATTATATAATTTTCCGAACCTTTTAGGAAGGCAGAAACTTATACAGGAATTCCCAACAAGTGCTGATTCTGTGATAAACATGGCGTTAGAATCTGCAGATTACGATCTAGGAAAAGCCCGAGTTTTGCTGAAATCGTTTGCTGAGACGTCAGTACCCAAGAGGTATGCGTAGATAATAGATTTGTTTTACCATATTCTAGACAATGTTGATCAAAAGAATTCAAATGGTACTTAAGGTAACGACTGTCTGAAGATTATCTTTGACGTCTCAAAGCGTGTCAGGGTGTTTCATCTGTATAAACTGATCAGAATTTTCATCATGTTCTTCCTCCTCATTCAAAGTTCCGGTATTCTAGTAACATTAAGTCCCACTTCACATGTCCTTATGTAGATGAAGGAAACAAAAGGAAGGATGAATGTTCAAACTTCTGAAAATTATTTACTTTGTTTATTTTTTCATTTCATTGTATGTTTAAAACTTGCTTACTTCCTTTATTCCAGCACTGCAAGATCGAAGGTACTTGAGACAGGTACAAACAGTATTTTTATTCTTCTTTTAAAATATTGTACACTTACGTGCATCAGCTTTAGATTTTATTTGGAACGATTAATTTGTACAGATTCATTCTATCAGTTCATATTCAAAATGAATTGAAATTTAAAGTTGAAAAACCATCAAAATAAACAAGCCAAATCCAAAGCTTCTAATGCCTCTTTGAAAGTGCCAGTTGGAAAAGCTTGTGAAAATATTTTAAGCCGATAATCTATAAATTTCAGGAATTCTCTGGACATCAATTATATATATTTAACTATGAAATTATATCTTTTTATAAATAGACTTTAGTGCCAGTACGTCTTTTTCCTTCACATCAAGTACAGAGCCGGCAGCTTTAGATATGGATGTCGGAATGCCTGTAGCTTTTGGAGAGACCAGTACAAGTAGCAAGTATGTGTGTTTAAACCCTGCCTAGCTACTGTATCTAATTTAGATAATATGATCCCTAAGTGTTGCTATGCTTCTCAGGCGACATGAAAAGTAGCAATGCAATTCTTCAAAAAAGATAAGAAATACCTTAATCATGCATATTTACATGTATATAATACATTTTCTCTAACTGTTGCAAACAGTGAGGATGATACAGAAGAACTTAGTGATAGTGAAAGGTATTCTTGTTTAGTAGTCATAATGTTTACAGTAGTGTATATATCCCATATACATGTGGACTTTTGCTACCAATAATTATTTGGTACAATATCATATAATGAATTCACAGAAGTATCTGCCGGCATTACACATTCATGTTTACTATTGTCCTGTTCACTAGATCCAGAGCATCCTGTTTTCCCGGTTTTCTCTAAAATATGATATTGTCATCTTCCAAAAAGATATCAGCTTTATAGTACTCCTTCAGTCGTAACAGAAAATACCTTTGTTTTGGCTGTACGTCAATTAAGTTAGAAATACATGTTGTAGGACGGAAAATAAAAAGTCTACGGGGATTTTCTATAGTACAATCATTGAAAATGTGTGACGTCGGACGCTTTGACATCACTGTTAACTATTGTTGAGATGGAGAACAATATGGCTTGAAATTAACATGGGAATTTCCTGTAGACATTTTCTTTTTCATATTGCGGTTTGAAGGCAGCTGATAAAGTAAGTTGAAATTAATTTCCAGTTACGACTAAAGGAAGTCAATTCTTGAATATAATTATTAATAGGAAAATTCTTCAGATGAAGAATAAACCGCCAAAACAGGGTGCTCTGGATTTAGTGAACAGGACAGTAGATGTACTTTTTCTGTACTTCAAAATATTTTATTTCTGTGAAAATACAAAAGTCCACAGAATATTTTGTATCCCCTGCAAAATTCATTATTAAGTCACAAGAATTGCCTTGGTTGCATGTTTATCTGTTGTATTTGTTGTAAAATATTTTGTGCACCATATGGAGATGCAGTTCAACCTATTTTGATGAATAGAGGATCAATGTAAACTCTATGTCAGGCTATTTACAGTAAATTCTACGTTAGGAAAAAATTGAAAGGAGTGACATGAGGCAAAAATTTTTATCAATTAAATTTTACAAAATGTTTTTTTTTTTTTTTTGGCAAAGAATGTAGGTGAAGTCAAAAAATGGATTTGTTTGCAACTCTAAAAAGGCTTAAAACTTCTAGATGACATAAACATATTAGTGACGTAGGACTACCCTAAACAGAAACTGTCCTGGAAAAAGGGGAATTTTCCATGGACTGCTTTACTGTAAATGTAGTGAAGCTCCTGTCATTGTTGCATGATTAGTGATATTTAATCATGATGCAAAAAGCAAAGATCAAGTATTATTAAAGTTTATACATGTACCAGCAGTGGATTTTACATACACTAATTATAACACATAGGTATATAAGGGAAATATCTTTCTTGAACATTGTCATACTTGTAAAGTTTAGAAAATTAATCCACTATATGTATGACATATAGGCCCAAAAAGACAGGGAAGTCACCAGCAAAGAAAGCCCATAAAAAGGAAGACAACCAAGCAGCCAAGAGAACGGCAAGTCCAAAACCGAAGGCTCCAACATCAGCCAGCGTACAAGTCAGCAGAGCAAAACAAGTCACACAGTATGTATAATATTTATGATCTATTTGTAAAGGATTCATATTGAAGTCCACATAGACCTTGCAGAGTACACTTATGTCATAACTGTACTTTGGTACTTTCAATGTAGTCAATCAGGAATGTCACTCGTCAAAACTATTTTAGATGGAGTGCTGACTTGTTGATGTCTACAAGTGATGCCCTCCAAACTGTGACAAAAGCTTGTTGTCTCAGGCAGAAGCAAACTAAGGAAAGCCAGTCGTATGTGACTTCCGTATATTTGTGTTGTTGACTGAAGTTGGTCATTGTCATTTCTTATGCTATTATTTACATTAGTCTAGATACTAGTATTTATAACAAGCTAGGGTTTGATTTGCTTTGGTAAAATTTTGGATATTGTCATATTGACCTTTGTAAATGTAGATCATCTTGTCCTACATTCAGTCTATTAAGGCATGAAATGAAATTTTGAAGACATGAGTATGATTGAGAATTTCTGCCCAGTACAATGAATTTTGAATTAAACAATTCATATGAGCTGTTCCAAGAAGTTTTTTCCATTGATCTTCATGCTTAGTTGTCTTTCCTTAAAAAACTGCTTAATGATCTGTGAGCTTTGATATTTTGTCTTGACAATATTTTCTTGTGGTATATTTTCCCAGAATTTGACCCTTTGACCTTCACATTAAACTTTTTGCAAACATATCTTACAAGTTCCAATCTCTTTGTTGTGATGGCTGAAGAATTTTTGTATTTTGAATGTACTTTTATTTTCATACCAAGAAATGAAGGGTGTATGCTTGCTTTTGTTCTTGGTCTCACTTTAGGTATATGATCATTCTTTCTTTTACGTACAATTACATTTAAGCATTTATTGTTTTGCATGCTATGCATAGTGACTTTTAGGAATCCCAGTGCTTTATAAGCAGTCTCTTTCAGACCATTGATGTTGAATGGTTTGTTGCAGGCCTTTTAACTTTCACATAATTAAGACCAATAGCTTTTGACATTGTAGCTGTATAATTTATTTTAGTACATCAGTCAGTGGTCCCTCTAGACACAAAGTTGTTACACATCAACCAGGCCATGAATCACAGTACAGGACTCTTGCTAAAGGTCCAGACCCAACACTCAGAAATGGACCTAACAAAGACTATCTCATGTAAGTATAGTCAGATTTGTAATGTGCTGACTTCAATATGCCTTTGTAAAATATGGACCTATAATGCAATCAGGTGATGGTTACCACCTGTATGTCCAAAACAGACAGGCAGTATTGAACTCATAATTGTTACCGTCTGTCTGTCTGTCCAGAACAGAACAGACAGGGTATTGAAGCTCTGTGGAATTTCTCAAAAATTTTATTCATCTGAACTGAACATAATACTTGCTTAATGGAAGGCTATGTTCTACATGAATATATGCATACAAATATGTATTATTCATGACTTAATTTTATGTTTGTAGCGATGATTTATCTATTATGTAATACGCTTATCTTGGTCAGTTATTTTGTACAGCTGTATAATTGTACTTTTTTATTTACATGTTCTTTAGCTTCTTGATGCTCTTGATTTCACAGAAGCGAGTACACAGTCACCATGGGGCCAAACCACGCCTACAGGATTGGGCCCGATCCCAACAATGTCAAAGGTCCAATGATGGCAATGGGGGCGGACCCAAGTATTAGATGTGGACCAATGAGAGGGTGAAGAAATCAGGCGGTAAACCTTATTCTCTATCAGGGGACGTCAGGACAGTAAATTGTCTTACATGTTACACTGGATTTAACTTGGAAAAAAGGCGAATGTCATCATATTGGTTTACATTACCGGTATGACATCATATATATATACAGAAAAAAATGGATCATAGATACATGTACTTAATTACTTGGCTGTGAAAATACAAATTTATTACAAGTAATTGGCAATTTTGTCAGTCAAATTGCTGACTCTTTCGAAGAAACAAACTATTTGTTGTTTGAAGTGATAAAATATGTGAACAAAGGTTTACTTTTAAACATTAGATGTGTAAGAATTTACTGTTGTCACGGAATGTTGTATTATATTTATCCCCCTTACAAGAGGGTCCATGTGCAATTTACATGTATGTTTGATTTTATCACACTTTCTAAATTCTATAAAAGGAATCTGCTGAATGTTTTATCAGTTGTATTTATTCGTGTTCAAGAAAAGATGAATTTAGCATATATGCTTTTATGGTATACAAGTATCATGAATTGATCGGGATAGAAATTTATTGTTCCCAGACACAATACCAACTATATGTACTTTGTTATCCATGAATCAAAATAATAAAATGAGCCTTGTCAAAGCCATAGCAGGTGATATGTAATCAGTAATGGCATGCACTCTCATTGTATTTACACGTACATATCTTGTCCTGCATTACAAATGATTAGAGGAAGTTTATGATCTTGATATAGTATTATGATCAGCTTATAATACTTTATTGATGTTTTATGGGGACATCCATTTTTGATCCGACCAAACAATATATACATGTATATATATATACATTTACTGTGCAAATGACAAGAAACACTCAATATTCACAATTTTTCACCTCTGTTATAAATGTAAATGGAAAATGGGATACAAAAATCACAGCGTAGTGACTGCTAAATCCAGAAAAAAAAATCCAGCCTAAACACTTTAGTGGACTTTAAGAATTTCGAGGATCAAGATTTGTAATACTTCCTCACTGAGGAATTTTATTCATTCTGCATATTTACTGTGATTTTATCAAAAATGTTATACATCTCTGTGTTACTTGCAACTAACATCAACTGACTTTATAAAATACATGTTGTTATTTCCTTGTGCGTGTAGTAAATATGTGTATACCAGGGTTCTTCTACATATGAAGCTCTTTGAAATCATCAGTTTTATAGATAGATTTGTTATTTCTTTATTTATTATGAATAAATTCTTACCTCATTATACATTGTTTAACTTTTCACTACCAGCAATGAGAGACAAGACTACCTATTTAACTTTTCACCACCAGTAATGAGAGACTGCATATCACTGTAATTTGGAGATGGTACAATGTATATTGTATTTGCCTTTTTAGGGCAAAATATGTGTGCTGGTTTGTTACTTCATCATACATGTAATTGTGGAGCTCAACTACATATTGACAAGAAACAACAAATGAAATACTGATCTATACGCAAGAAAAACTTGATCCTCATATAACTTTTATTTTGGTGCGCTTATTTCTAGATACTTTGATAAAAGGCCAAAGAGTAGGGGAAAAAAGAAGCTATTAAATATCAATCATACAACGTTGAAAATTGAGACCTATCTGACTAACTTGACTAATATGGATATCTATAAACTTTAAAACATGGTTATAGTCTAAACAAGATTTATAAGACTGGTCTCAACTACATCCATTAATTTTAAAACCTTGAATCAGGAATACGGTTGTATTTTGTATTCGTTTGCTACAAAGTAAGCATTTTACCTCGAAATACACACGGTGTAGAAATAAACAGCACACTCTTGTTTATTTCATTCCAAAATCTTTTCATTTCATGTGAACATTTTTTTAATAAATAAATGACTTTAAAAGGGAAAAAATGAAACTTTCATTATATTATGGCCTTAAAGACTTATTCGTAAAAAGCCCCCACCTTCCCTTTTTCTGTTTTTCGTCTCTGAGGCATCGTTCCCCCCTTGCTACAGAACCCCACTTTGTCATTAGATGTGTATTAGTAATGTAAAAATGGCGTTCTGTAGCTAAAGGGGGGGGGGGGGCAATGTTTTAAAAAATCTTCTCCATTTTCCACTGATTTCTATAAAAAAAGACATCTTTTGCCCCAAAATTTAGGAAAATGATGCACGATAAATCTTATCCGACTGTTGATTATGATGAAACCAAGAACTGGCATCAATTTCTTGAAGTTTTGAAAATTCTACTTTTACATGGCAGATTTTACGCCTAACTTGTCGGCTCCTTATTTTGAAATCCCTGTAACAAAATTCCGCCTTGCTCCTTGGGTGTCATTTCCACTTGATGTCCTCGAGTTGTCCATAGGCTATGATATGTACAAAAGGCAGAAATATGCGCAATAACATAATCTCCTGCAGAAATTAAAATACTTATACCGATCTTTTTCTGTGAAATGAAATGTGTATCACACCTTAAATTATGGTTGAAGTGCACAAAATAGCATTTTATCCCTATAATGAATACTATAAATAAATTGTTGCCAAAGAAATAACAGTTTGTCATGATCTTGCTGCAAGGTCAATGTCAATGAAGGAAGGCAACAATGGATGGAAAATAGTAGATAGACAGGAGTTTATATACACATTATTCAAGTATTCTCAGAGAGGTTATTAGACTTATTTTAAATGTCTTTAAATTGAATAGCATCATTTTAGAACAGATTTTGCAGCATGGACCAGACATGCGCGTTTCGGGTACTCAACCTTCGACAGTGGTCCGTAATATGACCAAAGAGTGTGAAAGTTAATTATGTCCAAAAATGTACCGAAAGACGAAGCAGTGTGGGCGGGAGTATGAATTCTAAAATCTGGGTCCTGTAGCATCATATCACAGTCATCTTGCTACGTCTTTCGGTATATTTTGGACATAATTATCACACATTTTGGCCATATTTCATTGTTTGGATTGAGGATCACTGACGAAGGTTAAATATCCGAAATGTGCATGTCTGGACCACGCTATTAATTAATCTGCGTTTAAATGATGTTAATGAATTTAAAGACGTTTAACATCTGTACCACTTGATGAGCGTCACTGCTGGTGGACCAGGAGTCCCCGAGGGCACATGTAGCCAAGTTCGATCAATTTCGGTTGGTCGTTTCTTCAAACGCACTCGAAAATTTCTGTTTACAAAATGTTCTCGAATTTCTGAAACCTGGGTCCTGTATCATCATATCCCAGTCATCTTGCTACGTCTTTCGGTATATTTTGGACATAAGTATCGCACATTTTGGCCATATTTCATTGTTTGGATTGAGGATCACCGACGAGGGTTAAATACCCGAAACGTGCATGTCTGGTCCATGCTGTTGATTAATCTGCTTTTAAATGATGGTAATGAATTTGAAGACGTTTAACCTACGTTTCAGAAATTGCAAGAAATTTTGATAACAAAAATTTTCGAATGCGTTGAAAAATCGATCAACCGAAGATGATCGAACTTTACTACATGTGTCCTCGGAGACTCCTGTTCCACCAGCAGTGACACTCACCAAGTGGTACAAATGTTTTTAAAACGTCTTCAAATTGAATAGCATCATTTTAGAACAGATATATTTGCAGCATGGACCAGACATGCACGTTTCGGGTACTCAACCTTCGTCAGTGTTCCTCAATATAATATGACCATAGAGTGTGAAAGTTATTATATCCAAAAATGTACCGAAAGACGTAGCAGGATGGGTAGGATATGATGCTACAGGATCCACGTTCCAGAAATTTCAAGAAATTTTGAAAACAGAAATTTTCGAATGCGTTGATGAATTGATCGAACTTGGCTGCATGTGAAACGGACTAATTATATATTCTTCAGTGCAAACAAATACAGTAGACAAGCAAATTGAGGCATTTTCAATAAAAATTGTCCAGTGCCATCGCGATATTGTTTAAGGGTCTCGCGTCAAAATCAACAATAATTGAATAAAACGTCACATCTAGAAGGCATGTGAGCGTAATATTTCATCGGCGTTCCACCACCAACCACTGACGTTTTCACACGCATAGCAAGAATTTATTTCTGATCCAATACGAGGTCTGGAAATATTTTTCATATATTAAAAAGAGGGATAACTCTAACAGAAAGTATATTTGTTAACTTTTCGTACGATGTCTGGGGTAGGAGCTGATGGGGAGATTGAGCGCCTGGTTAGGCAGCTGAACTTACAGCAGCACCCAGAGGGAGGCTTCTTCTGTGAACTGTTCCGGGGGGACAGGCAGATGACATTTACAACCAAAACCAAGTAAGTTGAGGCCTAAATTTAATCCATAAACCGCTTCAAACGAAAAGAAGTTATATATATTGTACTTAAAGTGTTATTTTGATTATTCTTGTTCATCCTGGTACAGTGGGCTTTCAAAAACACTACAAAAGAAACTCCAAATAATGCAAAATAAAGTAGTCAGATTTATCCTTGACCTTGGCCCACGGTCTAGAATTTCATGTGATCAGTTAGAGTCAGTGAATATGCTATGTGTTTCTGACAGAACAAACCAGTTGAGGCTGAATCATGTTTTTAACATTATGCATGGCCATGCACCAACCTATTTAGGTGAACATTTTGTCTTAAATAACAATGTCACAAGAGGGGGCCAAAATATGAGTTTTCAGCTGCCAAGTGTAAATACCTATACAAAATCTAGTTTTTATTTTAATGCTATAAAGGATTGGAATTCTATGCCCTTGGAAATTAAAGAAATCAGAAATAGAACTTCTTTCAAAGCTGCAGTCAAGGCACATTTAACCGAAAATGCTAGAAACAGAGAGCTAAATGAATTTATTTATGATTTTTAAATGAAATGTGTATAGAAATATAATTTCTAATGTATGATTTAGTTTTAAAATCAATTTAATTATTAATCAGGCATTGTGAAATGTTACATGTTTTTATTATAGTCCGTCCGGGTTGTCGTTGCCAAAGTCCCTATATTTATTTAATTTAAGTTTAAACTAACCCTATTTATTTACTTATACTTATATTTATTAATATGTCAGGACCCCATTGGAAATAAGCACACTATGAATTGCTTTAATGGGTTATCCTAGGCAATATCTATGCAATGCACCTATAATGTGATAGTAACTTCTGTGATATCTTTGATTTAAAATTTAAAATCAGTTATTCTACTAAAGATACATGTACTAGATCAACTGTGATATTTTTACTAGATCAACTGTGATACTTTAGCCAAATTTAAGTGTGATAAGCAAAATTCTGTGATATATTAAATATGACTTTGTTGACATTGATTATGCATTATAACCTGTGCTATTGTATGATATACATTGCCTGAATAAAATTGAATTGAATTGAATTGAATTGAAAAAGCGTGGATCTAGAGGGGTTGAAAGTGGGGGGGGGGGGGGGGGGTTCAGGACTCCCCTTTGGCATATGCCAGAATGCTTATTTTCCCCCGATTTTACATATATTTATTTCAAAACTACATGTATATGGTGTATATAGGCTGGACCCCTCCCCTCGAATGGTTGAACCCCCCTCCCCTTTTTTTTAAATTAGATCCGCCCTTGTACTGTTTTCTGCTCACGTTTCACTTTTCGGTAACTTTTCCATACGATTTTAAACAGTTCTTAAGTTTTTAAAGGTGAAAGCATCCACACCTGTAATCAAGAGTCAAGTAGGTTATCGACCGACCGAAGTTCATCTGGGTTCACTCAAGAGTGTTTTTACTCAGTGGAAAATAACGCCGAGAAAAATCTTTTACGGGAGGGGGTTCAACCCATGGAAAATCCATACATAAAAACCTGGAAAATCAACATTTTTGGCAAAATCCATGGAGTCCTGACCCTCTTCCAAGTCCCTCCCTCTAGATCCACACTTGCTGTCCTGCATCGAGACCCTTAATTTCCTTTTACTGTACAATCATCGGGGTCCTCTCCCTCTACAACATATCTAAAAAAAATCAATTAGACATCAATTGGTTAATGACAATTGGATTGTTTTATTGCGTTATAAACGTTTTCGTCCAGCTGTCGGGTTTTTTTTTTTTAGAGTCCCACTATATTATGACTAATGTTATACACGTATTTCAGACATGATGGACCCAGGGATGTAGGTACCTGTATCCATTACTTACTGAAAGCACCAAATTTCACATCATGGCACCAGGTCCTGTCTGATGAACTGTTCCTATGGCATGCAGGGGGACCCTGTAAGGTGAAGCGTTTAAGCACCTTGAACGGTCAATACTGAGTACATACGAACAAATTGTATGTTCATCGAAAAGCTTTGAAAATATAGCAGGACCACTTTGAGCCTTGAAAATAGCGATTTTATAAATATCATATCAAAAACACTTTTTGCCTTAAAAATAGTAAATCAAATATCTATTTTACGCGAAATTGAAAAAAAAAGGTTTTGTTAGTTCCATCTACATGGATTTATCTTTGAGTTTTGACCACAATTTGTGTCGTATTGTTTCATCAGTTATATCTACTGGACAATGAGGGTAACCTGACACACAAGATTCTCGGTGACGCCTTGAAGGATGCAGACCATGTGTATCAAGTCCTGGTGCCGCATGACACGTGGTACGCCGCTGAACTCCTAGACGATGTCAAATATGTATTGTTTAGTGCCGTTGTTATTCCAGGTAATACATGCATACTCTTATATACAATAAATTTTTTCTTACTTTGACTAGAACACTGACAATTAATTTTAAAGTCAGTAAGGGTCCCGCCTTTTACTCAGTGCAGGCCATGGTCAGAATAATGGATATTTTCTATCATTAAGGTAAAACGGTGCCACATATGAAAATTTGTCTTCACTTGAAGAAGTTATGTCCAATGTTAATATTTTCACTATAGATCAAAGGTAACAGTCAGTGTCACATGATCAAGAATTTTAAAGCCTAAAAGAAAATATTTTGTAACAAAGAACACGCATGTAAAATATGAAAGTCCTGTCTCTTATGGAGCAGTAGTAATTGTCAATACTAATTCTCGGAATGTAGGTCAAAGTCAAGATCAAATTATCAAAATTTTGATACTAAATAAGAGAAAGTTCTTCTCACAAGGAATATATGCCAAAAATAAGAGTTCTACCTCAGACACTTCACTAGTAATGGACAATGTTAAAGTTATTAAAGGTAGCTTGATAAAATTTTAGTACCATCAGAAAGGTCTTGTCACAAGAAACATGCAAAAATATATGAAAGCCCTTTCTCATATGACAGATAATAGTTTTTTTTCAGCCGAGGTAACAAGGTAAAAAAATGGTACCAACAGAAAGGTCTTGATACAAGAAACATACATGCCAGATATTAGAGCCCTATCTCTTTTTTTTTCTTCCAAATATAGGTCAAGTCAATTAAGGTAAAAAAAATGTTCGAATAAATAGAAATTGCTGCTTTATCTTATGGGAGAGGAGTTATGACCAATGTTACAGTGTTTTCATTAGCAGACGGACGAACAGACAGACAGACACGGTGATTATTATAGGGCGATTGCCATCTGGCGGAGTCATTCATTGATGCTTATGATATTTTTTATATAGCCGGAATATATAGCCAATACAATTGTTGTTACTGTTGTGTAACTGTTCAATAGTGTTGAGTCTAACTGTCGGACCAGGACACCGCTGTAATAGAGTCTATTCGATTTTTTCAGGTTTTGAGTTCAAGGATTGGATTCAAGGAGAGAGGGAGAAATTACTGGAACAATTTCCACAACATAAAGACGTTATAACTAAACTTACAAAAAAATAACATTTCTTATTTACTTTAATTTCACCAATATCTACTATACATCTTAATTAACTGCATGCTAACACAAGTTGATTTACAGATAAAATGTACCTATCTAATACACATATCTTTTGTTGTTGTTGTATTTACAATCCAACCTTTAGGTTTGAGCTTGTATATTTTTCCGGGTAGAAATTCTAATGCAAAAGCACAGGGATTTATCACGCTTCCCTATGGATTATCTAATAACCCATAGTAAATAGAGCAGCCGGGAAGCGTGTTAATTCCTGTGTTCAAAAGCAATCGATCATGCTCAATTTTCGACATGGCAAAGTTGGAAAGACTTGTATCATTGATTGGTTGAGACGTACACTATTCTGTCCATTCGTGATCATACAGTTATAATCAAAACGTACTCGTATCCTCCTTTTGACTTTTCAATGACAAGAAGTCGAGATACACAGGCTCTAATGGCTGAGATGTTGTAGAGAGGTGCTCGTACATTTGAATGTGATATTCCTTCTTTAATAAATACACCTTTCACACTTTGAAATCCAGTTTTCAAAATCACGACATCATTCCAGGTCAAAAGAATCGATCGCTGATCACAGAAATAGTGTTATCTTCGAGCATCTTTTTTTCTGCCATTAATGATTATGACTATTAATTTATATCCAGAAAGACAGTACATTTTGTACTAGTAAGTTTTGGTGCAATTGACTTATAGGGAAATGTCTATTTTTATGCCCAGAAATAGTCAAGTCCTTTAACTGAAATTGGGTCCAGTATATAAAATAGAACAGGGCCTGTATTCTCTGATATCCAGGCATAAATCTAAGTAAGTGTCGCAATTGTATAATCTAAACTTGACTATACTGTAGGTTTTTTAAATAACTCAGTGCATTTAAAATGCAATATAAACGAGCTATTTTCATCTGTGTTGTGGGAAAATGCTAATCTTATATAAAAATCAGATTTCTTCTTCTTCTTCTTCTTCCGGTAATGTGTTGGGCTCCTTGTTGGGCATTATCGCACATGATGATTTACATTTCAGATACTGTACATAGTGCTTTTCGAATTTAACAATTTTTTCGTTTATCATATATACGTCCATCTTTAAGCGTTCTCCCGAAAAATCAAAATGTCTTAAAAGTTTTACAAACTCGCTATTAATACAAACAGAAATGGAAGCTGTCCAATCATCAGATATCAAGTGGATCATCGTAGATTTTCTGATCAAGAGCTAAGCTGCTTGGTCACTCGTCTTCTTAGTACACCGCAGGATGTTATCCTCAAACTGGAAGGTCTAGATCTAATCCAAAATGGATAAGTGTACAGGAGAACCATACCAAATGTCGTTGTGTCTAATAAAAAAGATTGGAAAAGTAGTATATAGGGCGTATTAATTACTGGATTACCTTTTCCTAGCTTTACCTAGATTCTCATTAGTTTTCAGAATCTGATGACCGACTGTAGTTACAGTGGCTCGAACTAAGCGTTTATTCTTCGGTCATATCTCGGGAGGTATGACCACATCTACAGGCTCCAAATTCATGACCTTGCCCTTGAGAAAAACTCGATGTACTTACCTTTCCCGATAATGCCCTTCCCCGGGCGATGATCGAGAAAAGTATGTACGCATCGAGAATAGAGTGAGGTTTTCTCAAAAGTAAGGTGTTGGCCTTGAATAAGGACTTCAAGCCTTCTGCGACCGAATTCCATTTACTATGCATTTATCAATATTCTGCCAGGAAATCATGTAATCAGTACACTCAGAACTTTTCTTACCGGTTTTATACGGTAGAATTTTACGCGAAACGTCATTTCTGAAGAGGGGGTGGTTTTCAACTTAGTTTTTATACAACGATAAATTGGTCTTACTCATACTTTATGTTTTCTTTTACTAATATTGTTTTCATCGCTTACTGCTTGTGACCGCTATGTGTTCAAAATTGCCTTTCCCGCGACTTTTTCAGAAGGCTGCCTGAAGCTTACAGGTCTGGAACTGGTCAGTGATTGGTCATTTCGCCCAGGCGATTCAACTTCCAACTGCACGAGCTATTTGAAATATATCTTTCAAAAAGTGATCCTTACCTATTGACCCATCAACAGAGTTATATATAGTTTAGGAGAAATGGATCTTGAGTAATCATCAGGTCATTCAAAATGTACGTAACATTTTATATTGAAAAGTCGATATTAATCAATCAATCAATCAATCAAATTCTTTATTTTTATAGAACACAGTAAAAGATATTATATTAGAGGAATCGTTTAGGGCGAAATGACTTTTAAAATATGCGAAACGACTCGAGCATCCATCATGGCGTCCCTAGCGAAAAAGAAACGCAGAGATTCTGGATCCACCTCCTCTTCTAGTAGAATGTCCACAACGAAAAAGTCAAATGAAATCCAAACATTGTCACAAGAGTTAAGAAGACAATTAGCAATAGCTTTGGACGGGTTCTGTTTTGAAGCGGCTCTCCATTCTGTCAAACTACGACCAATAAAAGTTAAAAACAGCAATGCTGCAGACTCTCGCGGTGGCATAGATTTTTCAAAAGCTTATTGTGATGTCAGTGTCGGATCAAAGAGAGTTTTCTTGCTTGGGGACATATTTCAACGTGGACTTGATATTATTGTTGACTATCTAGAGGAAAACAAAGTTCCTGAAAACAAACAGGAGCAGTATGTTCTTGGAAAACTTGTGTCATTCATAAACACATGTTCATGTAAGAATGAATTTTCTTTTAACAGTTTTAGTGAGTCATGATGAATGTCCATGGAGCTAATGTCATAGCCTGAGTGTCAGCATCATCAGTCTCAGTTATGTAGTCTAGACAAATTTATCTCATTATTCTGTTAGTCAGGTCCTGGGATTACTCCAGAAATGGCTATAATAGCTAAATATGGCTATAATAGCTATAAAAGACTATATTATAATAAATGGAGAAATAATTTTAAGTACTAAAAAAGCAAATTTTGGAATTTTGATCTAATACTCAAAATCGCAAATGTTTATGACTATCTGAACAATGTTTACTAAAGAATTAAGTTGACATGTAAAATGTACCACCTTTGAGACTGAATGAGTCAAAATTTTGATAACTTATCCTGGTCAAAACTTGAAAATTGTAAGTTTTGCATACCAACTTCTTTTGTAAACTTTGTAAAGCCTCATCCACATATTTTATATCCCCAATGAATAATTGTACATAAAGCAAGAAATTTGGACAACTTTTAATGACAAAACAATATAAACACCTTCCAATAAGGTGGATACGTACCCCGGTATTCATTAATTGCTTTTTATTGTGATGTTTGTCAACAATGTTTTAATAACAAGCCAACCTTGTGATACCCGCTTTTCGGTAAATTAAGTGACATTTCAGCGACATCTTGGCATGGGTGGCAATAATCCAGTTGGCATGGAAGGGTTTTAAGGTGGATATTTTGAGATTGACATTAAACGTAATTGTCACCAGTAATGGGAGAAAGATTACTCGCTACGAAGACTAGTTATTTTCCGCCAGAGTTATCTTTCTTTGAACAGGTGGCATCCACGAAATTACATCCCCATGAAAATACTGAATCTCATGAAGCCACGAAAATTGGGCCCAATGAAAATGATTTCACATCTTACATACATGTATTTCACTACTTAATGAAATTGCCATTTTACTATCATGGCAATTGATGTTGTCTGACAAGTTTTATTGTAACATTTTATACCCTACAATAGAATTATGCCATGGGCATCATTCATGATGTTTTGCCTGTTTGTGAACCAAAATGAAAGGTAGGAGGCTTGCGTTTATTTATATTACATCTCATTTATTTCAGATGATCCTATTTCTACTGAAGACCTTGAAAGTATCTCAGAGACAGACTTAACTACATTATATATAAATCACCTTTTTGGGAAGCTGTCAACATCATCTCGCTATGTGATCAGCAAGAATAGTGATGAAAAGCAAAAAGATGAATGTCCTTGTGGACGACCTAACTGTAAACTGACAGGCACATATGGAGAGACATGCTTAGGTGAGATTTTATTTCTTCTTAACGAAAAAAATAGGTGCCCTGTGTTTGTAAATTATAAGGCAGAGATTTATCATCTGGAAATCTATATTCTATTTCTAACTTATCTAAGTGTATCTTTATAACCCCACCACCTAATTTTCATATGATAGCTCAACAACCCTTTCACCTATCAAAACCAAATTAGGATATATGCTTACTTTCCGTAAGATGAGGAAGGGTATAGATTTTGGATAAATAGATCAAGGTCATCTTCAAGGTCAAGGCCACATATTATAAGAGTAAAACACTCAAAATGCAACACATTACATGTAGTTTTGAGTTTATTTCATTCTAGATCATATTTCTTGCAGGAAATGTTGAGGTTTGGCATGGGCATTTAGGCATCATCATCAATAATGAAGTGATAATAGAAACAGTTGAAGAGGAGTCAGAAAGCTCGGATAGTTTATCTCCGGTGGATACGAAAATAAAATCTTCTACACTATCCAGAAATTCTCGTTTAATCGCAGAGACAGTAGTGTTTTCATTTCTTCAAAAGCAGACAAATCCAGAAAGAGACCATTTTCTAACACCCTGTGTAGGTATCAGTAATTGTGAAATGATTGTGTTGTTTTACGACTCGGAGCATGATGTACTGCTAGAAAGCTCAAGGATTCCTATCTTAGATCAGTCAGAGCATGGTCAATCTAACAGACTGAATTTTGCAGCTATCGTAGTTTCATGGTTTGTTGTTAACTACAAGTACCTGTGTTCTGGCTTAACAGATGATATGATATCTACATACAAAGCTGACTTCCTCCTCCAAGCCAGGGACAAGATCCATGTGTATGAAACAAAATTAACTCTCGGCAATGTGGATATGTCGTCCAACAAACCAAACAAAACTCACAGTTCAGAGGAAGTAGCAACTAGCTTGTACTTGTACAAGAGGCATAACAAACTTAGCAAGATCATATTTAACAAGTGCAATTATGACAGTTCTGATGACAGCAACTAAACGTCATGTTAATTCATCATGTGTATAGCGGCTTTCTTTCATCACAAAAATGCCCATCTGATGATCAATCTACTCCGCAACACTAAAAGAATTTTTTTCATGATGTACATTGATACTTTTGTTGCAGCATTTAATTCTGAGAATAAAGAGGAATAATTAAAACATTCTGGTATTTCTTTCTATTTATTTCTGACTACATTGCATTACATAATCACAATTTTAAATTTACCATTCTCTCAGAGAAAGTGAAATCCTTATAACATTATTTCCAGGAATTCTAAGGCTTATAGCCTAATTACCTTCCATAAATTATACAATTTTCAAAAAATACTGAATCCATCATTTTTAAAAGTCTGAAGATGACATCAATACAGCCATACTTATTGAAAATATCGACAACTTCTTATATGAAATTTGGTAACAGTATTAGATCAAGGAGGCCTTCTGAGTTCTATTAAGACAGTGAAAAAAAAAATTATGTTCAAATGCTCATTCTACACAATAATATTCTGAACAGTCTTAATATCTGGTTAAACATTCAAACAAAAATAAAACAACTTCTAACAACATATACATTGCATTGCAGTAAAATTAAAACTATAAAATAAGAATACTTTGAAACAAAACTAAATTCAAAACTTCATTCTTTTCACCCATGTACAGTTCTGTACCAGTATAACTATGGAAATCAATAACACAACCCTGTTCAGCTAAAACAACTCTCTATGTCTTCTACTATATAACCCTGTGATACAAAGTACATGTATATACATATACAATAAGCATTTGGGACTAGAAAACAGGCTACACTGTACAAAAAACATACTGTGATGTAATACTATTTGTGTATACATACCAATACTGATAAATAAATGGGACTGTGTGGAGAAGAGCATAAATAATATAGAATTATACAATAGTGATTTAAGCCATGACAAAAGCACCCCATTGGATGAGAGGCAGATATATAATTACAGACAAAAGGGAAAATTAATAACAGATGGCTTCTTATATCTGTATAGTGAACTGTAAAAATGGGTCAATCTCACAATACTGTGCTGGTGGTTATCTGTTCAAGCCATTGATGTAATTCTGTAGATGACTTGTATACATTATAAGCATATCTACAATGGTGTCCTAGGAACACATGACCTTGGGTCAAGGTTATAACAATTTTTGGTCTTGAATGTGTGTCATAGTTTTAATAAAGCACCGCTTAAGATGGTATGGCTGGATTGCAAAGTAAGTTTTTGTCTGCAAAAAGTTAAAGAATGCCCATTTGTTTGGACCTATGTTGCTCAAATTTATAACTGAGGTACATTGTGCCTTGTACATGTATATTTTATGATTCAACTTATGTTGGTGTTTCTGGATTTGGGTATAAAAGAGATGGGAAATAGAACAACAAAGTCCACTAGGTTGAAGGTTATAGTATCAAGTGAAAGCTCATTTCACACGAAATCTACATGTGAAATAGCCAAGGCATCTAGGCCCAATCACTTATAGATATAGCAAAAGTTTTTTTTTTTTTTTTTAAAGTAGGTCAAATGTTATAGGTCAAGGTCACTACAGAAAAGTCACAGGATCCACAGCCTCATACTCTTTAGTTGAAGAGACATAGCAAAAAGATAAAGTTTTTAAAAGTAAGTCAAAGATCAATGTCACTAGGTCAAATGATTAGGCAATTAATAGTAATTGAAAGGTCTTGACATAAGCAACCTTAATGTGTAATATTATGTTTCTAATGCATACAATTCCTCAGATTTTGCTTCAACCAGAAACTTAAAACCAAAATCATTAACTAGGTCAAAGGTCAAGGTCACATGTTACTGCATAATTTGAAATGTCTTGTCATGGGCAACCTACATGTATTATATTGTGTTTCTACTGCATACAGTTCTTTAGATTTTGCTTCAACCAGAAACTTTAACCAAAATGATGAAGACGGATGGACGTCATCAATCCACAGACCGGAATTGCTTTGAAATCCGGCCAAAAATCAAATTTAAATAATCTGCACTAGAAGGAAAAAAAGTAACTGAAGGACATACAGGCTGATCTCGATATTCAAAAGACCAATGACAAGAACCTTATACTGTATAAATTAGTATCACTCACTGGTACATGTACTTTCTTTTGCGGTTTTATAAAAGTAAACCATTTCACTTGGACATGGTCTCAGGTCTCATAGAGTTATGCCTTTGGTATTTAAATTCACTGAGACAAACTTTTGCGGTTGGAGGCCAAGTGCAACAGCAGTGAAGATTAATACACAGCAAATGATTATATGTATGCAGTAGCACATATGCAAGGTATAAATATAAATATATAAAACTAAAAGCAATCAAACATTCAGAATCAAAGAACAGATATGAGATTCAGGTGCACTGAATGTAAATACATGTATATAAATACTACATTGCTCAAAGATTAATAAAATTATACCTCTAGATTCCTTTCAAAGGAATACAATAGAATCTTGGAATGTTTGTACTACATCTAGCATTTGTGAGGTAGCATTCAGACACTGATGTGTATGCTTGGGACTATTCAGTATTAGGAAACAAAAGATAAAAATAAATTACTTTCATGCGTTTCTAAAGAATATACAATGAAGCTGCCTATCTGAAGATACTAGACAAGTTGTGTTATGTGATATACTGTGATATCACATGGTTTAGTCTGATTAGCTATTGTACAGCATATCAATGTAGCACTATCTTCATGAAGATAAATTCTACGATGACTAGCATCTAATGTTCAAGTTCACTTATACATAGATCGGTGTCATGTCTTCATATATATCAAGTATTTTCAAATCAATTTAATATAACACTGATAAAGAAAACAAAATGAATAAGCTCTGGGACATCTGATGTCCTTTTTGATTTTCCTAGAATATATGTACCACAATTTCAATATTGTCAAAATTTGTTCCCCAGTATCTTAGCATATACTTTTACTCCTTCTTAGCGTGCCTTTCTTTTTCCCTTTCTTTTTCTTCTTAGCCGCAGTTCCTGTCTCTGCCAGCCTGGCCCTTCTTTCCTCTGCCAGCTTTTGACGATGCATAATCTCATTTGCTTTAGCTGTAAGGATAATGGAATATATGTAAAATGAGAGCTATAATATGGTAATTAACATAAGTTTCTCTGTAAAATATACTGGTAAAGAATGAAATGTCCCAACTAAGCTTCAATGAATCTAGGATATTCTGTATGGCAGATTTACTCTAACCATTTGTACATGTATTGACTAGAAAGGCCTATCATTTATTTTATAAAATATATATCAAATTTCATTCATTTGTGAAAACTGGCCCAGAGGTTCACAAGATCATGATATGGGTCCTAGAAAACAATGTCATGAAATATTACTCAGTTCCAGTACATGGGTTATAGTTATATCCTGGGCAAAGTTTTATGATTACTTTATACTGTGACCTTGATCATTGATGTTGTATACATTGTATATGACCTTGGAGAAGGGTCATGGTGCACCATTGGGTCCTGACAACAATGTTGTGAAATATTCAAATCAATGCAGAGGTTATAAAATTTTGGTATGGACACTGAGGCCTCGCTGTTGTAAATATGAACTTGGTTGGAGGTCACAACATAACCTTGGATCTTGGCAACAATTCTGTGAAATATTCAAATTTGTTGAAGAGGTTTAAAAGTTTCAGCCCAGTCAAAGTTTTTACCACAATTCCGTTTTATATGCAATATGGTTCAAAGTACATGTAATATCACACTATACAGTCTTGGTCAATAACTCAGTGAAATATTGAAGCTAATGCAGGAGTTAAAAAAAGTTATGTCTGTAGAAAGATTTTGACATTCCTTTTCACCTAAGCCTTGACCTTGCTATATAATCCATGTATTTCATGTATGGGGTAAAAATTTACTACCTGAACAAAATTGATGAACAGACACATGGGATGAGGGGGTGTTATGATAAACATGTATTTATATCATAGAATAATATTTTTTGTTTGATTATCCTTACCAAGATTTTTTTCTGCCAGCTTGAGCTGCTTGTATTCCACAGGTAGCCAAACTCTGGGATGACTCAGTAAACTATAAAAAAAGAATTCCTTTTATTTCTATTTTAAATTTAAAAAAAAGGAAAATAAGATATTTTAAAAGTATTTAAAATTGCCAGCTTTATTCTGTTGAAAACATGATATATACATGCATGTACTTTTAATGAAAAATAAATCTGATTTTATGTCATACAAGATGTCAGATACATTTAATTATTCTCTTATTTAACAAACATGTGCAAAACAACAATATTCTAAAACATAGGTAATCACAGATTACAAAGCTCACCTCGTGACAGCAAAATTCAATTCAAACATATTTCTTAGTACATGTATATTGGCTTTTAAGGAGGCTCAATAATCGTTTGACGTCATCAGATATCTAGTGCAGTAATTTTATATGTGGCCTTTTTTAGTTTTCGGCCTTCAAACTCCTCCGTAATTCGCTTGTTTCTTGACGGATTTCGACATGTTTGGTATCGATGGAAACAGAAAATTATCTTCTACAATCTGAGTGTTATGAATATTTAGTCAAATGTATCGTTTAATTTATATATACAAAAATATCCCGTAAGTGAGACACCCTGGCTAACGCCGTAAACGTATCGTTTTTAGAACGTCATCGGCGGAAATTCAACCACCTGTTGCCTTTGAACAAATTCAAGAGGGTAAACTCAAGTTCATGATAAAACAAGATATTTCTTGGAGATTTTAGCGATATCATAGATAAGATACTTCAAGTTTGGTTTCTCTAATAATCTTTGGTTTAAAGAATTTTTCTTCAATTTTGTCAACTTTCGTACTTTGCAACAAGATGTTATCGAATAAAGTTTCCCTATTTGAAAAATTTAAGCGAATGAATTTTAGTTTTAACCCTGCTTCGTTCAAAGATATATCCATTTCACAGATAACTGCACGCATTTTCGAGAACGTAGGAGGGGACTGACGTCCACTTATTGACCTTGAACGTCAAAATGTTTAAAAACGCTTCCGTTTACTTTAGTTCTATTTCTCATATACATATATATCCGTATCTCTAAATAGATTGATGGAATCAGATATGAAATTTTGAATAAAACTTTTTTTTAAGCTTTGACTTGAAATTGAACTTTATTTGACAAAACTCATTTAGCTGACACTTACAAAACATGAAAGGTGAGTTTATAAAAGAAAAGGTCGAATCACGCTTTGCCAAGGATATTTAGAAGTACAAATGTTACTTTCCTTTTCTTGTTTATTTTTTCGACAAATCATTTGTAAACTTGTTTATTCTTATTCTTGTTTAATTTCGATGATAATTGTGTAAGTATTCTTCCTTGTATCAGAATTTGAAACTTTCACTGAATGTTGGGAAATAATAATCTAGACTCGGAGTGTCTGACTTTTAGCTCACCTGAGCTATTGTCATAGCGCGCCGTCCATTATGTTGTCTGTCGTCCGTCCGGCATAAACCAAGTAGATTTTTACAATATGGAAACGAGGTAAAACGGAATGTCTTGTACTTTTTTTAAAAGATTAGAGTCTGATATTGAAAAATATGTCAATTATAACAGTTTTTAACAAATGTTTTCATCGTTATAATGTCAACTAAGGGAACAGGGCATTTTAATTTGACTTGTTGCAAATTGTTACAAAATCGTTACTATGACAACCAAATATTTTAAATCAGAATGAACGATAACATGTACTTTTTTATATTTCTTTTCGAAGGACAGAGTTTGTCGTTGAGAAATATGTAACAGAAAATAACTTCTGACAAAGACTTCTTATCACTTTGATGTCAAATAAGGGTATTGAGTACTTTTTTTTAGATTCTCATTTTATGGTGGGGGGTACCCAAAATGTACTTTTCTGGAACAGTTTTAGCTATTTCACTCTTTGAAAGCATTATCTATAAAGAAATATACATATTTGATGATATTATGGTGAAAATGATCAAAAGAATGGTTTCAATCTGAAATCATTATCAATATATCATGTTTTTATCTATCAAAATTCATTGTTTTGCGACATACCTCGGGGTTGGTTTACATATGTATATTCAGAGGACCACTGGTCAGTCAAATGGTTGATGATATGTAATCTTAATTACAAATATAAATAATCAGATATTAATGTTAAGTAAACAGAATATTTTTTTCTCCTCTGACAAAGAATTCTTGGATTATTGAGCCACCTTAAAGGCAAAACCACTCAAGCAGAAAAAGTAGGTCAAGGTCATTTTATGAAAGTTTGATCAAAGATACATCCAATATGCAAGTTTGGTACATGTAGCAGTTATACTTTGCTCAATATTGGCTTTATAGAGCAAAATCACTCAAGTGGAAAAAGTAGGTCAAGGTCATTTTATGAAAGATTGATCAAAGATACATCCAATATGCAAGTTTGGTACATGTATCACTTATACTTTGCTCAATATTGGCTTTTAAAGGCAAAATCACTCAAGCGGAAAAAGTAGGTCAAGGTCATTTTATGAAAGTTTGATCAAAGATACATCTAATATGCAAGTTTGGTACATGTAGCACTTATACTTTGCTCAATATTGGCTTTTAAAGGCAAAATCACTCAAGCGGAAAAAGTAGGTCAAGGTCATTTTATGAAAGTTTGATCAAAGATACATCTAATATGCAAGTTTGGTACATGTAGCACTTATACTTTGCTCAATATTGGCTTTTAAAAGCGAAATCACTCAAGTGGAAAAAGTAGGTCAGATGCTGCATCCAATGCATGGGTCCATCTCGGCATCCAAAGATGAATCACTTGTGCAAGTTTGGTTACTGTAGCATTAGTACTTTGTCAGATACTGAGCTACCCCAAACTTCTTATCCAAATCACTCAAGCGGAAAATGTAGGTCAGATGCTGCATCCGATGCATGGGTTCACCTCAGCATCCAAAGATGAATCACTTGTGCAAGTTTGGTTACTGTAGCATCAGTACTTTGTCAGATACTGAGCTACCCCAAACTTCTTAACCAAGTCACTCAAGCGGAAAATGTAGGTCAGATGCTGCATCCGATGCATGGGTTCACCTCAGCATCCAAAGATGAATCACTTGTGCAAGTTTGGTTACTGTAGCATCAGTACTTTGTCAGATACTGAGCTACCCCAAACTTCTTAACCAAGTCACTCAAGCAGAAAATGTAGGTCAGATGCTGCATCCAATGCATGGGTTCACCTCAGCATCCAATGATGAATCACTTGTGCAAGTTTGGTTACTGTAGCATCAGTACTTTGTCAGATACTGAGCTACCCCAAACTTCTTAACCAAGTCACTCAAGCGGAAAATGTAGGTCAGATGCTGCATACGATGCATGGGTTCACCTCAGCATCCAAAGATGAATCACTTGTGCCAGTTTAGTTACTGTAGCATCAGTACTTTGTCAGATACTGAGCTACCCCAAACTTCATATCCAAATCACTCAAGCGGAAAATGTAGGTCAGATGCTGCATCCGATGCATGGGTTCACCTCAGCATCCAAAGATGAATCACTTGTGCAAGTTTGGTTACTGTAGCATTAGTACTTTGTCAGATACTGAGCTACCCCAAACTTCTTAACCGGACGCGGACACGTGGGGTTATAGCATAAGCTCACTCAACTTCGTCGAGGTGAGCTAAAAATAGCAATCCAAGGAATGCTTGTGTTGCGTAGGCCTGATTACTAGTATTATTCTAGAAAGTGGATCAGAATTATTGATATCAGTAGAAAAGTCTTGTCAAATGAAATTCATTTGAAATATCAGACCTCTTAATTACAAATTAAAAGATATGGTCATTCTAAAATTTTCAGAAAAGAGTGTCAATCATCCAGGTCAAGGTCACTACATAAAAATTGTTAACAAAAAGGTCTCATCATATGAAATATTAAAGACCTATCACCTATGGAAAGCCAAAGGGGTCAAAATTCTAACATTGCAACTCTGCAATTGTATATTTGTAAATCAAGATTTGTGATTTGTAGTTCTGTAAATGTACATTTGTAACATTGCAACTCTGCAATGGTATATTCGTAAATCAAGATTTGTGATTTGTTGTTCGTACATTTGTAACGTTGCAACTCTGCAGTTCTAACATTGCAACTCTGCAATTGCAAATTCGTACATCAAGATTCAGTTGTGATTAGTTGTTCTGTAAATTTTACATTTGTATAACATTGCACTTTTGCAATTGTATATTTGTAAATAAATGTCTGAACATTGAACATGTTCAGAAATATTTTATCATATTATAGTACGTGAAATATCGACAAATTTCAATGTTCTTCTTCTATCCATGACCCTACGCTTACTCGCAGCCTCCCCCTCCCCCAAAGTTTCCGATTTTTTTTTTTGGGAGGGGGGGATCAAAACTTGGAGAAATACTGCAAACGTAATGAAAATTCAAAGTTCACCGTTTTCAATGGTATATACTATATTCCAATATTTTTTTTCTCAAATATTCTCAGGGAAACTCAAGTTGCAGAAAACTGCGGAAGTTATGAAATATTAGAAAACAAGCGCGGATCCAGCGCAGGGGGGGGGGGGTGTTCCGGACCCCCCTGGAATTTTCGAAGCATAACTAATTTTTTTTAATTAATATACATATTTCATAAGATTAAGTCCCAATTCCCCTTTTGTTGTCATAATATTTGAAAAATATATCAAAAATTTGTATTAGAAATCTTCCATTTTGATAATATTTTGCCGTCAGCATTTAAATTTTTTTCTCTGGCTCGCTTCCGCTCGCCAGAATTTTTTTTACATATATGTACATTATTTTCAAATGCTGCTGCACATAAATAAAAGGCATATACATTACACCTAGGTCAATAAACATGGGCACTAAGAAGACGAAAAGAAACTGAAAAAGACACGAATTGTGGAAAAAATTTCGCTGGCACGCTATCGCTCACCGTTTGTTGTATTTACATATTATAATTAGAACAAGAACTATATATATGTTGTGAAAATTCAAGATTTTAAGCTTTTTGCACGCCATTGATCTCCGGTCACCTGTTTTATTAATAATTGGAAACAGAACTGACAATCATCAATCAATAACTATATTATCTTGCACGTTTGCGTTGGCGTATTTTTTTTTTTTTTTTTTTTTTTTTTCTTTTTTTTTTTTTGCTCTTCAAAAATTTCGAACTTTAGGAACCTCCCCCCCCCCCCCTGAAAAACATTCCTGGATCCGCCTATGTAAAATGTCATTACCTGTACATTATATCAACCTGGACTTATAAACTGTTCACAAGTCCTTGAGTATATGTATATAGTATTTACGTTTGTTTTCATCGGATCACCCTGTACTCTTGTAGATTCAGCTAAAACATGATATGCTCCACTGGCCAATTTTCAAAATCACCAACGAATCCCCTTCTATTTGAGGGGAAGTTCAAATCCCCTGCCGGGTTCTTGTCAATTGCGGACAAATATGTAAGTGCTTACAAGTGTAAGAATAATGTGTTTTCTATGTGGGCGTCTGCAGATGGGGGGGCGGGACCAATTTTGCGGAGGATGATTTGCGAGGCTTGAGTGGTCGAGTTCGGGCAGAGAATAGAAGGATGTCTTCCCCTCTCATTGGTTGGAGTTCAGAGGCTTTCCCGAGAACATTTGGAAAAAATGAAGCTTGGTTGTCTCTGAGACGTAATTAAGCTGAATTTAGAAGGATAAAGCGCATGATTCGATGTCAGCAAACAATGAACCGTATCTAAAAGATGACGAAAACTTTCGATATGAACATGATATGCTGTAGCTTTTCTCCCAAACATGTACGTCCACATATATAGATATTGGACGTGAGAACCCTGCGTCCTTCACAATCGACTCGTACTTTGCGTGTAAATTCGCCGATGTATAAACCTGAGAAAAGTTTGAGAAACGTATCTAAATCGGATCTTTCTAGACAGTAGTTTGCAAAACATGTCATAATCGCCTCTTGAAGGAGGTATTTGTCTCTTTTTTTTTTTTTGCGAACACGATGTGGACTTTTTGCGTACAAATGTACACCCGGTTACATCCCTGGTTGAAGTTCTGGATGCACCCTAGTGTAGGTATGTTCAAGTTCGCCATTGAAAAAAAGGAAATTAATACTGTTTCAGATACTCAATGAATGAAAGTAAAATCATTCAATTTCCATTGCTATTATGCAACCAAAAACATATTACCATGATTCCTTAAATAACCGAAACAATATAGAACAAAATCCAGATCGTGAAGAATAACCCAGATTCCCCTTATAGGTTAGGGAGGAGATCCCTTTCTTTGTCACCGTATTGACTCCTGTGTGAAAAAAGATGCCTTGACATTCGGGAAGCTTTGGGAGAGGAGGAGGCTCCGAGTAAGCGTAGGGTCATGGATAGAAGAACATCGAAATTTGTCGATATTTCACGTACTATAATATGATAAAATATTTCTGAACATGCTTATTTTGTTCAATTTCGTTTCGTTTCATTTCCTTTCGTACTTTAAAGGGACCCGTTAGAGCGCCATCTGTAGTGATAATACAAAACTAGCATAATACGACGTTACGAATGAAGAATGTTGGAAGTACGAATGATGCATGTTGTGTTTACATAATGAACAGAGAACAAATGTCCGTTTACTGAAAGACAAATCACAGACATTTATTTACAAATATACAACTGCAGAAGTGCAATGTTATACAATGTACAAATGTAAAATTTACAGAACAACAAATCACAAATCTTGATTTACGAATTTGCAATTGCAGAGTTGCAATGTTACAAATGTACATTTACAGAACAACAAATCACAAATCTTGATTTACGAATATACAATTGCAGAGTTGCAATGTTACAAATGTACATTTACAGAACAACAAATCACAAATCTTGATTTACGAATATACAATTGCAGAGTTGCAATGTTAGAATTTTGACCCCTTTGGCTTTCCATAATCACCTACCAATTAAGGTATATACAACCTTAATTTCTTAGAAAAGAAGGTCAAATAGCTAGGTCAAGGTCAAAAGGTAAAACATTATGGTATGTGTAGAAAGGCATTGTTACAAGGAAAATACACGTGAAATACCAAAGCCCTATCACTTACCAATCAAAAGATATATACAATCTTATTTTTTTTGTAAAGTAGGTCAAATATGTAGGTCAAGGTCAATAGGTAAAAAATTATGGTATGTGTAGAAAGGTGTTGTTACAAGAAATACACATGTGAAATATCAAAGCCCTATCACTTACCGATTAAAAGATATAGCGAATCTTATCTTTTTTCAAAAGTAGGTCAAATATCTACGTCAAGGTCACAAGGTAAAAAATTATGGTATGTGTAGAAAGGTTTTGCCAAAAGGATTGCACAAGTGAAATATCAAAGTCCAAACACTTACCAATCAAAAGATATATCAATTCTTAATCTTTTTGAAAAGTAGGTCAAATATGTAGGTCAAGGTCAATAGGTAAAACATTATGGTATTTGTAGGAAGGTCTTGTCACAAGGAATACACATGTGAAATATCAAAGCCCAATCACTTACCAATCAAAAGTTATGGGCTGTGACACCAAAAAAGTGACGGACAGACAGACGAATGGACTGACAGATGGACGGACAACGGACAAAGTGATCCCTTAGTGTCGCTATGCTTTGCAGGCGACACAAAAATGTGTCACATTTAATAAATTTGTTTGTTCACATGCTCGGTACTTACTTTTGTGATGTTGACTTGGGAAGGGTAGCATTTATTTCATAGTATGTTGTTCTACCTGATGGAGGATACAATGCTCTGAAAAGGATTAAATATTGGAATGAAGCATTTAGAAGGGCCCTCGTATATCTATGCAAATTATTTTCAGATCGTGAGTCATATGAATTCTACAGATTGTTCTGTCATAATATATACCCTACATTGTCCAAAACCTCGCTCACATTTATAGTGACCCAATAGAAGATAAAACACCGCTAAAGACGGTATGGCCGGATTGCAAAGTAAGTTTTTGTCACCAACTGGGTCAAGGTCACTAAGTCAAATATTACAGCCTACATTGAGAGGTCTTGTCAGAGGCAACCTTCATGTATAATATAAAGTTTCTACTGTATACAGTTCCTTAGATTTTGCTTAAACCAGGAACTTTAACCGAAGTCTTTAACTAAGTCAAAGTCCAAGGTCATGGTCACTGGGTCCAATGTTACGGCATAAATTGAAAGGTCTCATCATGGGCAACCTACATGTATAATATAAAGTTTCTACTGCATACAGTTCCTTAAATTTTGCTTAAACCAGAAACTTTAACCAAAATCTTTAACTAGGTCAAAGTCCAAGGTCAAAGTCACTAGGTCCAATGTTACGGCATAAATTGAAAGGTCTCATCATGGGCAACCTAAATGTATAATATAAGGTTTCTACTGCATACAGTTCCTTAGATTTTGCTTAAACCAGAAACTTTAACCAAAATCTTTAACTAGGTCAAAGTCCAAGGTCAAGGTCACTAGGTCCAATGTTACGGCATAAATTGAAAGGTCTTGTCATGGGCAACCTTCATGTATAATATAAAGTTTCTACTGCATATAGTTCCTTAGATTTTGCCTCAACCAGAAACTTTAACCAAAATGTTGACGGCAGACGGACAGACGGACATCGTCAATCTATAGACCGGAATTGCTTTGCAATCCGGCCAACAAAAATATTTAACAATGAGTACTTATCATTTTATTTCTATGCTTTGAAACTTTAATTTCTAGCTTTGCTAAAGACGTTGCTTTTGACGTTGTCAAGTGTGTACATGTACTTCCTGTTCTATTGACACAGGTATCACGTCAACTTTTCAACCAATGAAAATTACTTTTATATACTGAAATTAAATTATTACTTTGTCAAGCATTTAAAAGTTGTTCATGAATGAAAACATTGAAAATTTGAAGATCAACTAGCATACACCAAGCTCCATATATTTTCAAACCTAAGGTATATTCCATGACCAAAGTCAAATTTCAGTAGAATTATCCATACAAACCGTTTATGATTTTGACAAAATTTCCCTCAAAAATATGAATAGTTTTACTTATTACTTCTATGCACTTGAAGATTAACAACATAATGAATAAAATCCTCACCTCTCTAGTGTCTCTGGCTTGACATTGATACCATCTGCTTTTAATTTTTCTGACATGAGATGCGTTTCTATATCTACATCAGTTATAACATCCTGAAATACACATCAAAATCTAATCATCGATTAAGAATACTGATGTATTGTACTTTACATAGAGTAAGTCCCCTATGATAGAGTAAATCCAATGATCCAAAAGACAGTGATCTAATTTCATTTTTTTTTTCAATATACAAAGTTACCTCCCTTTTGGTCAGTATCTGATGCAAATGCATTAATTTTAAGACGTAATGAAATTCATTTAGAAATGTCATGTATGAAGAATCTTTTCCCTGAATTTTATGCTGGTTTCCAAAGAATTCGATGACATCACAATTATTTTATGTCAGATACCGTCCCAAATGGGAAGTAACTCTCAATATTGAACAACTGAATTATCATGCATCTGTTGCACTAAATTTAGGTATTTCTGTAAATATGGCGGTTCACTGGTATCAGAGGTAAAACATTGTTATTCTTTATGCTGACAATTATGCAGAATCTAATGTCAGTTTAAGATGTTTAATACAGTATTCAATGCAACTTTATCCAGACTTCTTATCAATACATTTATTTGAACAATTTGAACATATTGGTCCATATCCTTTGTTGCTCAGTTTTGCTGTACATAATAATATACTGATATCAAAAATAATTCTGATAATGAAGGATAAATCTTGTTTTTATTTTAAAGCAGACAGTGAGATGTAGACTACGTACATTTTCAGGATTACGGGAGTTGATGAATGTTGGTTTTGTATATCTTATTTTGGTTTCTGTTGTGCGTCTGACTGGAGCTGATTTGACACGCCCTCTTGAATATGATGCATAATGTCCTGGTAAAAACAAAACAACATTCTCATTAGGAAGTAGCAGTCATTGGTTTTGTAAGATGGTATATATAGGTATAAAATATCAGTATGAGCATATCATGGATTTCGATGTATGCATCTTTGTTAAATTCACACATGAATAATTTAATACATTAATATTATCTCTACAACTTGCCTGGTCATACATAACATACACCTATAGTTTATGAAGAGTAGAATAGCCCTACTTCTTTTCAAGGTCACATGGGAATAGTTCATAATCCAGAGAATATACTCTATTTTCCAATGTCAAAAGGAGTAATTTTATTTTCAAGGTCACTGTGAAAAGTCAAAATAAGAGGTGAATATTGGTCAAAATCTAGGTATATACATGTATACTGAAAGGTTTATTTTATGCAAAATTTAATAAACTTGAGGCATCCATTCCTCAATATGAACCCAACATGATTTTTAAAAGGTCCAGATCACAAAATAATAGTGCAGAGGGCATGTTAACTTGAAAATTGATAAACACAAAATTATGTATAATTGTTGTATCTAGAAGAACCATTAAGTATTGAAATGAAAATTGTATTATCTTTGCTAAATTTAGCAAAAACTATAGCTAAAATTATTATTTAAGGTATAACATGGTTCATAGAATACATGTATATGATAACATACTGTGATTTTCAGTAAGTTTCTTGTGCACTTTGTCTTCAGCAAGCTTTAGGACTACATCTGAAACTTTTTTCTCTACATTTCTGAAAGTGGAAGGAAGCATTATGTCAACAACATAAAGATTGGTTATATAAAACATGTTTGTAACTTTCTCTTCATATTATTAACACCACACCAGCAGACGACTTCTGCCAATATTCTAAGACACTCGCTTTATATTTTCAATACATTGCATTTTTAGTACCGTATAGCCAGAAATTTTCGCAAGATACTAATTTTCGCAAGATACTAATTTTCGCTATATTCACGAGTGATTTGGAATCACAAAAATATATTCCCCTGAAAAATTGTGTTTAAGGTATACCATAAATATGTATATCAGTTACATTTTGTTCTTATTGTACATGTGTGTATCATTCTTCACTTTTTTTTTTCTGATTAAACGTTAAGAGAAGTAAATTGAGTATACATGTATTCTTAAGACAGAACTAACTACAATTCAATAATGAAAGGTACAAAACAGTAACATCATGTGTTCATACATTTATTTGTTATTTAGGAATCATAAAAAATTGTACTCGTGAAAAATAAAGACACCTTATTTTACCATAAAATTGCAAAATTTGATACTCGCAAAAATTTCCAGTTATACGGTAATTTGTATCATATATGTTATGATTATGCCAGCTGTATGACTTATATTCTGTAGCTTTCATTACTAATTCTTTCAGTCATCTGGAGTTTTATAACACGATAATTTTCTATCAATAGACATACTTTACAGGAGCTTTGGTCATGGAGCTGTAAGTCTTTGCTGGCTGGACTTTAGTTTCCGGAGGTTTGACACAGGGCGACTGTATTGGTGTATCTTTGATTGCAGTTTCAAGTGGTTGATCACTAGTTTCAGCCGTATGCTTTAACATTTAGGCAATAAATGTTTGTTTATAGATTTTTTATTGAACAAATTATATTAAAGACATTGTGTTAAAGAAATAAAACTGAAATTGTTCTTTGAAGGGATTAATCATGCAAATGCTAGATAACTCTTTGCCAAATACTAAGCATACATCAATATTCCATCATTCTTTATGAATACATTCTGTAAGGATTCAGGATTTCATAATTCAGCAAAGATTTTATATGTTTTTTTTCAACACACATATATACACCTGTATACTTACCTGTTCAGTATTTTGGGATACGAAATCGTTTACGTCTGTTTTTGTTTCATGTGATTTCCATGAGTTCACGAGTAAATCTTCTTCCATTGACTCTCCTATCACAGTTTTCACTGTATCCACACTTGGAATACTCTCTTTCTTTTTTAGGTGTTTATTTATCAATTCCTCAATCTGCCGCTCTCTCTCCTTTTCTCTCTTCTTTTCAAGGTCATTGAAGAATCTGTCCGTTTCTTCCAGCACAGACGATTTGGAGTCCATTGTAGCAGGTTCTGGCTGTGGTTTAATATTTTCTTTGACTCTGGCATTTGAGCCAATGGCTGAGGCTGATACAGGCCTGGATGGCTTGCCTGCAGATAATGGTCGTCTTAACATCTTGTTTGCTGATTGGTTGGGATTTTCTGGTGCCATAGCAACAAATCCCTGCCTTGACCCTGGTCTATCAGATGTCACTCTTGAAACCTGAAAGTTTGAAAAGTCAGTAATTTCATTTTTTTCAGAGCAGTGTGTGTATAAATTACATGCAAAACAGTTATGTTAATTCACAGAATATGAGACTTTTGAAACTGAAAAAAAATTGTTTATCAGAGCATTTTGAACTGTAACAAAAGTATAAATTGAATAATTATAAATTAAGCAAGTTTACAATTTTTGCGTAATGCATGAAACCAGCAAAGATAAAATGCTTTGATGCATATTCCAACAGGAGTTAATTATTAAGAAGCTATCAAGTATCTACCGAAAAATCTTCAATTTTTTTAGCTAGTCTTCAACATTACCTTTGCACTTGCCGGCCTTTTGATATTTGAATTTTGAGGATGTCTTTGGGTGTATGATGCACTGCTAGGTCTGGACATATTGCGTAACTGTGAGATACTACTCTCGGGAAGTCCTACAAATCTCTGCCTTTCTTTGTTTTGTGTATTCAGTAACTGGTTATTGTCTATTACACTCCGTATGCTGGTTTCTTTTGGTTTTAGTTCATCAAATTCCAAAGTTTTTGTAGTCTTGTACACCTGGCTTGCTGGTTCAGGTATTTCCATTTTAATTGGTACAGGCATTGCGCCGGAATGACGAGAAATCTCATAGTAGTTCTTTATAGGCTCTGAGACACATTTAGTTGGCATCCAAGCTTCTAGCTTGTCTGGTGTGATGCCGTCTGTCTGTTTGTCCTTGGTTTCCCCCTCACTGTCTGACAGTGACGTCTGCTGCACCATGGTAATGATGTCCTTTTCCTTCATTTTCTTTTTCCTCCTAGTTTTCTTGACCTCTGTTACATCCTCTGTATCTCCATATGACACAGTTACCGTGGTGACAGGGGTCGAAGGTCGATTGGATGTTTTAAGTGCTGACTTTGGTCTCTCTGGTGACGACAAACGTCTTTCACATCTTTCATTAGGAACTGATGCACTTTCTTTTTCAGGAAGCACTTTTGGGTGTTGTGATGATACAGTTCCTTGTGTTTTATGCTCTGAATCTATTAATCTTTTTGCACCATGATCTTCAACTGATTTCAGGCATTGTTTATTCGGATATAACTGCGCCATACTTGTAAATGATAAGGCAAGTTTTAAATCAGAATCTCCATTTTTACTTGTATTGTCAAGTTGTGATACTCTATGCCCTTGATTTCTAGGAGTGATGTCAATTGTCACATTTTTATCCTCACTAAACTTTACAGTATGTTTTTCAACAGGTTGTTGATAATTTTGAAGATGGGCAGTTTTAAGAAAATCCTCTGGTAAATCTTCCTCATCCTCTGACCAATCATATTGTGAATTACATTCAAAATCTTCCTCAAGATATGAGTAAGTTCCTTCCTGATTGGTTACTGACAATTTGTCAAGAGAGATACTTGTGCTTGTTTGTTGTAGGCGAGATTTTGATTTGTCTTTGTGTTTATCTGAATTGGTATGCTCACCCATCAAATTCTCTGTTTTTGGAAAGTTTTGATGTTTAGAAGCACTGCTTGATGTATGTTCATTTGCTTTTGCTATCAATCTGTAAACAAATTAAAATAAACTTGATTTGGTCAATAATATTCTTGTATCTGTATGCACTCGAACACATTTAAAAAATTGTCCATAGATTCCAATTTTGAAAAAACAATTCTCTGAGGAATCCTCTTTTTGCAATATTCTTTGAACATACAATCTGTGAGCATATTTTAAGACAGTAATGTGTGCACATGCCATGAAACTTTTGTGAATAAATCAGTAAGATATGAATACAAATTGGTAACTTAAATGTACACACAATTTTGACAAAAGATTCTGTTGGATATCTGGAAGGAAAATAATTTTCATAGTTTTAAAAGTAGGTCAAACTCCAAGGCCATGAGGTCAAATGTAAAGGCCCAATCAATAACTTCCATTAGATTGGTTTGGCTGAGTATTACTCACATGTGAAATATCTAAGCTCTAAGCAATATAGTTCAGAAGATATGGCCCATGTTAAACCTTTTGAAAATAAGGTCAAACTCCAATGTCACTAAGTCAAAAGTTGAGGCCTCAATTGAAAGTTCTAGTCATGCAGGATTCAACATGTGAAATATCTCAGCTATATCCTTTAAAGTTATAAATTATGGCTCAGGCTAAAGATTGTGAAAAGCAGGTCAAACTCCAAGGTCAGTTTTACTATTTCAAAAGTCAAGGCCTCTTAAGAATGTTCTTGCCAGTATCCATATGCGAAATGTCTAAGCCTTCTCCCTTAAAGTCCAGTAAGCACAGGTTAAGGGTTTTGAAATTAAGGTCAAACTCCAAGGTCAATGTTACTATTTCAAAAGTCAAGGCCTCTTAAGAATGTTCTGGCCAGTATCCATATGTGAAATGTCTAAACTCTCTCCCTTAAAGTCCAATAAGCACAGGTTAAAGGTTTTGAAAAGTAGGTCAAACTCCAAGGTCAATGTTACTATTTCAAAAGTCAAGGCCTCTTAAGATTGTTCTGGCCATTAAGTATTCATATGTGAAATGTCTAAACTCTCTCAATTAAAGTCCAATAAGCACAGGTTAAAGATTGTGAAAAGCAGGTCAAACTCCAAAGTCAGTTTTACTATTTCAAAAGTCAAGGCCTCTAAAGAATGTTCTGGCCAGTCAGTATCCATATGTGAAATGTCTAAGCTCTCTCCCTTATAGTCCAATAAGCACAGGTTAAAGGTTTTGAAAAGTAGGTCAAACTCCAAGGTCAATGTTACTATTTCAAAAGTCAAGGCCTCTTAAGATTGTTCTGGCCATTAAGTATCCATATGTGATATGTCTAAGCTCTCTCCCTTATAGTCCAATAAGCACAGGTTAAAGGTTTTGAAAAGTAGATCAAACTCCAAGTCAAGATCACTAGATCAAAATTCAAGGCCTCAAATAAAAGGTTTAGTCATGAGGCATTCAATTTTGATAGTCTATCCCTCATAGTTCAAAAGATGTTCTTAGGCCAAACTTTTGTCCAAGCAACCGATGACAACAATGAGCTAGGGCTATGATATCAGCTTCCCGGATCAAGTACAATTTGTAAAATAAGTAGAAATATATCTCGCTACTAGAATGAATATTGTACCAATAGAAATGATCATATTTATACCTTAACAGTATGAACAATAAATCAACGATTCTCCTTTACTTTATAAAATATAATATTTATAGCTCACCTTTCTGTATCCAGATCACTGTCACTGTTGACATCATCTTCCATTGTGGGCAGGGACAGATGGATGGGCTCTGGTGTGGGCTTTGGTGTGGGCACTGAGGAATGATGGGATATTCCTACAGAGGTATTATGGGTAAGACTCAGCCTTACAGTGTCATCTTCTTCTGTGTGGGCATCAGCCTGAGGCACGTGGACTGATATGCTGTAAATGTACATGTATACTGTTGTCAACTCATTATGATAAATCTTTTAATCTGATAAAATATCTAGTATGTTTTAAGATTATCTCTTACTTCTATGGAATATTGATTTTGCTTTATGTACATTTAATTATTTCATCTGTAAAGCCATCGATATTGTAAACGGGTTTAATTTTGTGGTGTCAAAAGTTTGCGGTTTTTCGAATGTAGCCAATTGTGGTGGTTTTAATTTCGAGCCATCGAAGGTTGCGGAAAAAAGATCATACACATTTGATGTAAAGATTTTGTCGCGCAAACATGTACACGTAATTGGATTGCTTGTTTCCATGTTGTTTCTCGTGGTAATTAATGACAAACAAAGTAATTATTGATAATTACACGAACGGATGAATAATCAGATTGAAACTATGGTACAAGCAACTGCGTACATTTTGTACAAGAAATCTTACGCGCACTATACATGTCATCTCCGTTCATTTTATTACTGATATGGGTATGATTATTAATACTGTCATACCTTCTAATGTACAAATTATTTTTCCAGCTTAAAGCAAAAACATGTTTAGCACATTAAACGATTCAGCTGGAAAAATCTTATCAGATGTCTATTTTTAGTGTTGGTTTGTTAAACAAAATCATTGGGGTGGTTCAATATTCATGGAAAATTGAAAAACCGCAAATATAGCAAAATCAAGAGCATCGCAATAATTTCCCCGTTTACAGTAACATAGTTTGACTAAAGATTCCAAGATAACATACTGATTTAATAGCACAACAAACCCCCTTTTCAAATTGCTCAATTTCCATTAGTCTCAAACCATTAGAAACTTCCTATAATTTTCATCAGAAAACTTGACATTAAATATAACAGTACAACAAATCGTTTGATTACCAATGTCCAATATCTGACGCACATTATATCATGATGGTATATAAATAAGATATCAAGTAAAACCATAGTTTTTTTTCATACAGTGGGCATGGCTAATATTGATCTTGCTGCCTCTCAATTATGCTATCATAACTTTTAAAATATTCCCTATGCTTGACATAAACATAAGAACTCTATGCTTGTATGTGATATCCGTTATGTACATATATTTCAATGATTACTAGTTGAATAGTAGAATAAGCTCAAAATGCATCAAAGATGCAAATTGCTAAGCTGCAGAACTGGAATGTTTACAATTTCCAATATGCAGACTTGCATGGATTGTGTGTGGTCTTTCTGACAAGTTTAATTATGACAGGTGCAATACACACTCTTTTAAAAATGATCCAGAATCCATTTATTAAGAGTCCTATGACATTGACCCTAGGACTCCAAAACAAGATGGGTCATCATTGACTCATGGGAAATACTTCTGGCAAAGTTTCATGATAATAGGTTCAATACAGGCTCTAATATAATCCAGAAACCATTTTTAATTATCAGAGTCCTATGACCTTGACCTTCTGACCCTGATATTAATAGGTGTCATCCTTGACTCATGGGAAACATTTCTGGAAAATTTCACGATCCGGAAACCATTTCCTAGAATTTAATTAAGATATGTTACCATAGAATACGATGATGTCACAATTAGTCAGACACCATCCCAAACGGGCAGTAACTATATATTGAAAATAATGAGTAAGATTTCATAATTTCAGATGGTTTAAATACAAACCTTTCCACATGTTGTTGTGGTTCTCTGTAGATGTTTGCTGGGAGTTCCTGTTCATCCAGAGGCACAGGTGATGCACAAGGAGCAGACGGAGGTACTGGGGTACCACAGGGGACCAAGGGTGTGGCATCATAGGAGGCAGGGTGTGGTGAGGCATTGACATATCTAAGGCTACTCACATCTGATAAAGATAAAAAAAAAACAGGTAAAAGCACACAGAGCGGACGGAGGTACTGGGGTTTCACAGGGGACCAAGGGCGTGTCATCGTAGGAGGCAGGGTGTGATGAGGCATTAATGTATCTAAAGGTACTCAGATCTGATTAAGATGAGAAAACAGTATGTCTATAAATGTTTTTGATAATCTCTTATTTCTATTTCTCTTTTTGAAAGACCAAGATTCTAAATCTCCATGCTTTTGAAACACTTTTTATGTACATGTATCATTAAATCTTTTATGAGATGAGTTGAAATATTTGTCTGTAAATGCAGACCTTTTTCTCATGTTATGCTGTACATTTGTGTGATTTGAAATTTGATAAAATGCTTTAAGAAACCAATTACTGCATTAATAAAGAATTTATTGATGTAGAAGATACAATACAAAATACATGCATGAACAACTGAACTAGTACCTGAAGTGTCCTGGTCTGGGTATTTCATCCCTGCTGGGGGCCCCACCCATCCTGTACCTGTGTGATGAGATGTGTGTTTAGGTGGCCTACCTGAAGGGTCGAATCTGGCCCCTTTCACTGAAATTTTAAACCAAAATATTATTTCTGGTACTAGAAACTTTGTAAAACAAATCTATGCATGTTATGTGCGAGTCATGAAAATTATACTGTGAAATGAGAATATTTGGTACAAACATATTTTAGCTCAATGATGGAAGAAAACTTCATTTAGTGCTGTGATACCAACTGGATAATAAATTTAAAATTAAGGAAATTAAAGCTCTCATGCAAAAGCGTGACAGGCTGATAGATGCACAGGCTGTTGGATGGGCGGATGAAGTTGTTTGCAAGCAATATAAAAATTATCTGTTCTTTAAACTTCACACCAGTCTTCATGAATATGCACTAGCACTATGAACAGGGCAACTAGTTTTTGAGAAGACTGGTGCAGTAGTACATGTATAGCATGATGACATGTCTCACCCCCTATACTTGGTGGTTTGGGTGGTAGCTGGGATTCCTTAGCACTACTTGGTCTGGTTTGTTTAGCACTAGCTGGTCTGCTTCTCTTCGCTCCATGTGGCCTGCCAACCTCAGACAGCTGTGACCGGGCACTCTGTAGACTGACCATGTCTGGTATAGACCCATTACTGCCCCTGATCACATAAAGTTAAAACTGAATACCGGTAATACAAACAATACTAAAGATATAAGGGGAAATATTCAATGGTCAAATGCTAATAATCAATTAAATAGCTGGAAAAATAATAAATCTAAGCTATTTCTCAACGAAAAACCGACAAAGACGCCAAAGACCGTATGGCCAGATTGCTAAGACAGTTTTTGTCACTGACTGGGTCAAGCTCAAAAGGTCAAATATTATGGCATAAATTGAAAGGTCTTGTCAGAGCTGTTTCTACTGTGTATGCAGTTCCTGAGATTTTGCTTCAACCAGAAACTTTAACCAAAATCTTAACTTTAGGTCAAAGTCCAAGGTCAAGGTCACTGGGTCAAATGTTACAGCATGAAATGAAAGGTCTTGTCATAGGCAATCTACATGTATAATACAAAGTTTCTACTGCTTACAGTTCCTTAGATTTAGCTTCAACCAGAAACTTTAACGAAATTGTTGACAACAGACAGACAGACGAACAGACAGACATTGTCATTCTATAGACCAGAATTGCTTTGCAATCCAGCCAAAAATATTTCTATCATATACTGTTAACTTGGTTAATTTCGCTGGAAGAAAATTTTCGTGAAATCACAATTGCAACATTGTACAGTACTCATACTGTAATTTTGTGTAATTTTGGCGAAATTGGGAGTATTTCCTTCAGTCTTTTATCATGTTTATAGTCTGGTTGTAATTTTCATGCGAGGGTTATTTTCGCGATAATAATACAATCGCTAAAAAGGCAAAAATGACCTCCACTCAGAAATTTCCACACTTACAGTACATGAAAATACATTTGTGTCAAATAGCTAAGACTTGAACATAGGGTAATCAAAGATTACATAGCTCGCCGTAGCAGGTTTTTGTCAAAAATCAAATAACTTCTTAAATACAATCAAAGCACTGAAGGTACTGAGTGCGAATAGCCAGAATATGTATCACTTATAATGTATGACAAAATATTGTGTTTACAAAGTTATATTTGTTCCTGAACACCTTTGTAGGCCAGTTTATGGACTTATAAAGACAAAACTAAAATCCATAATGTTGTCATAGTGAATTGAAAGATGATGTCCGACTTTGAACATGAAAAATAAATAACATCAGAAAATCATTTTTCACATTAAACCTACCCCCCCCCCCCCCCTTAAGAAGTACAACAATCCAATATGACTATCGATTGATGATACCATATACAAGGAAAGAAGAAGAATCTTATTTTCTAATTTGATACGCGCTCTCTCTTTAATCTTTCATGTTCAATGTTAGGTGTACATGTATGCTAAGAATTTGGAGGAAAATTCACTTCTTTTTTAGTATATACATGTAAAAACATGATACATCCTACACGGGAATGTTTTGATCTTATATTTTTCATAATTATTAATATCATATTTCAGAATGGAAGTTCCTAATTTTCCCGTATACAGATTTTATTTTGTGAAGCAGGGCACAATAAGCCTACTTGAACTTAGTTTTACGTTTCAATGATTCAACTTAATATCTTTATCGATAGCACCGTTTCATTTGTTTCATTTATATATTCTCCACTAAAACATGTAATGGAAAGCGGTTTCCAACACACTATCTAAGTACATACAGATGCAATTTTTCATTAGATCATGCATGTACATAACACGGCAGCTCGATTCATATAGATAATTCATTGATTCAGACAGTGATCAGACTTTATGCCGATCACGACGCTGAAGCAGTCCCAAGGTACATGTAAACAGAGTAACATCGTTTATACATACTCAGTAGACGGGGCACCCATGAGTGAAGAAATCAGGCAATCGCTATGTGCTATTCGCACAAAAAGCATTGTCATGAAAAGACTATGCATCTAATATTAGTCTTATCCCTTTGAGAGCTAATGATACAGCAAATGTATTGAAGTAATTAAAAAGAAGTTTAATGGTTAAGGTCAAGGTCACTATGTTAATGGTCATTGACTCAAATGAAAGGTCTTGGTAATAATAAATATATGCATGAAATATAAAAATCCTTTCCCTTATAGTTAAAGAGATAAAGCCAAACTATTTTTTTCAAAAGTAGGTAAAAGTCAAAGGTCAAGGTCACTACATCAACGGACATTGTCTCAAATGAAAGGTCTCAACTCATAGTACCTAGGTGAAATATCAAAGCCCTACCCCTTATAATTTAAGAGATATAGCCAAGGTTAAAGTTTTTGAAAAGTAGGTCAAAGTCCAAGGTCACAAGGTCATGGTCTCAAATGAAAGGTCTCGTCACAAGGTATCTACAAGAGAAATATCAAAGCCCTACCCCTTATACATGTAGTTTAAGAAATTTAGCCCAGGTTAAAGTTTTTGTAAAGTAGGTCAAATTCCAAGGTCACTAGGTTAATGTGGAATATCAAAGCCTTACCCCTTGCAGTTCAAGAGATATAGCCCAGGTTAAAGGTTTTTGAAAAGTAGGTCAAAGGTCATGGTCTCAAATGAAAGGTCTTGTCACAAGGTATCTACATGTGAAATATCAAAGCCCTACCCCTTATAGTTCAAGAGATATGGCCCAGGTTAAAGTTTTGTCTATGGACGACAACAACGTCGAGGGTATGGCATTAGCTCTCCAAACTTTTTCGTCTCAGTGAGCTAAAAATTGGATACTTTCAACAAATAAAAATTCTATTTTTTAAGGTTGACTTAAATCTGACTGTAAAATCTGCACTATTTCTCAACTTCAAAGGTAAATATTTTATAAATATCAGTTATTCTATAAGTATGTTGTAAAAGAAAAAAATATTTTGATACTTCACTCTTACTAATTTTTTTTTCCAGCAAGCAACATTGCTCAAATGGAAAGTGAATAATTACACATTAAGATCTCCTTGACTGTATCTTACCATGCTGTATTTCTTTGTAATGACACTGCAGATAAAGGAGGATCTGCTGTCAGATCTGTAAAACTCCGGCTACGACCTGTACGACCTGAAGTAGGGATGTTTGTGGCCTTGAGGTCCCTAGCATCCTGTAGTCCTACATTGTACACAGTGGCCTTGACCTGATCTAAGTGTCTCAGTGATACATGGGCTGAACTTAACCAGTTCTACAATGTACAAATATGTTTCATGTTAGTTTATATATAACTAATATTAGTATCCCTTCTAAAACTTGATTTTTACCTCTAAAATTACCCTCATTGAAATGACATGACTAGCAGAGTTTTCCTTTTTTCTCGGTATTTTGTTTTTGACAGAGTGTGAAAAATACAGCATTGTTAAAGGTTTCCTTCGAAGGAAGTTGTACATGTTGTAATCAATTCTTTACTGATATATAAATTATTGTAAATACATGTGCATTGTATTTAACAGTTTGTATCTATGTTTATCTCTCCTTACATATAAGATATCATATTGAATTTGTATTTAGTGTAGTACTAAATCAGTTTGAAGTAGTAACATTTTCATTATAAATAGCATAAGCTTTTGTTATGGAGCAGTTTATAGCTAGCACAGGTGTACACGGCTATTTAAAGAGCATGGACACATACTGAATGGTCAGTATAAACGTAACATTTTGACAGATTGGTTATAGAACAAGCTTATTTCATTCTTGACATGATGTTACATATATTTTTGTTTAACACATACTATTACCATGAACAAACTGCTAGGTGACAAGTCGCAGCTAAATAGTCACTAGTCATAATTTCCTTGAAGAATTTATTTATCATATATCACCAGGATATCAAATTATGTGATGAATTTTAATACATTTGACTTTGGGAGATGTATAGGCACTTCAGTACTTTTAAGGAAGTTATAAAACCATTACAGAGCAGGTCTGTCTTATGATATTTTGGGAATTGGGCTGGGCCTTTCAAACTTGGAAAAACAGCTAGCAGTATTTTTAGCAAAATTTGAATTTTACAACTGAAATGAAATATAAATATTCATTTCAACCCTTTCTCAATGCAAAATTCTCTGTTTATGAATGGTTAAACAGTAATATTAAACAAAGACCACAGAAAATTTGTAATTTTTAAGACATGAACTGAGAAAAAAGATACTTATAATTTGCATTGGGAATGGGGCCTAGCAACGGCCCTGCATGGAGATTGTTTAAAGATTTCTTTGCTCTTTCTGTTTTTGGCTCTTTATAATTAATGCTATTAATTACTCCAAAAAATGTCACAGTAATTGAGGTTTGAGTATAAAACTGACATAATCAAATTCTTGTTATATATAGTTTGTTGTTGTTTCTTTCTGTTTGCTTTGAGGGGAGATTCAAAACAAATTTACATGTACCTCACTACATGTAAGTACTAGCTTCTACAAATGTACTGGCAAAAAAATTGAAGTACATGTACAAATCAATCTTCTTTTATCTAGAGCTTACCTCTTTTTGGACTGATCTTTCACAACCCTAATTGAATTTTACATGGTATAGAATTAATACCGGTATAATTATGATTAATGAATATGAACATGATGAATAAGAAATAACACATATTATTTCTGCTCCAAAGCTTTCAAAATGATACAGCAATAAATTTTAAAAAAGCAATTTTTTACCTATATTTCATAGTTAAACCAAGATTTTAAACACAGGGTAATCAAAGATTACATGGCTTGTTGTAGCAAGTTTCTGTCAAAAAAAAATAAATTCCAAGATCCAAAAGGAGTTTATGCATGTAATGTCAGTATGTAATGTAAGTCCTATCCCTTTGAGAGCTTAAAAAACAGCCAATGCAAAGTTATTACAAAGTAGGTCAAAGTTCAGGGTCAAGGTCACTAGGTCAAAGGTCTTGGTCTCAAATGAGAGGTCTTCTCAATAGGAATCTACATGTGAAATATCAAAGTCCTACCCCTTATAGTTGACAAAATACAGCCTAGATTGAAGTTTTTGAAAAGGCTGAATTGCAAGGCCAAGGTCACAAGGTCAAGGTCTCAAATGAGAGGTCTTGTCACAAGGTATCTACATGTGAAATATCAAAGCCCTACCCCTTATAGTTCAAGAGAAATAGCCCAGGTTAAAAATTTTCAGAAGTAGGTAAAAGTCAAAAGTCAGTAGGTCAAAGGTCATAGTCTCAAATGTAAGATATCTTCATGAGACATATCAAAGCCCTAACCCTAATAGTTCAAGAGATGTAGCTGATGTTAAAGTTTTTAAGAAGAAGGTCAAGTCCTAAGTCAACGTCACTAGGTCAAAGGTCATGGTCTCAAATGAAAGGTGTCACCACAAGGTATATTCATATTAAATATCAAAGACAAAGCCCTACTCCTTTTAATTGAAGAGCCATTGCCTAAGTTTTTTAAAAGTAGGTCAAACTCTAAGGTCAAGGTCACTAGGTCAAAGGTCAAGGTCCCAAGTTTAAGGTTTTGTCATGAGGAATCTACATGTGAAACATCTAAGCCATATCCTTCATAGTTCATGGCATACAGACCAGGTTTAAGTTTTATTAAAGTAGGTCAAATTCTAAGGTCAGTAGGTCAAAGGTCATAGCCCTAAATGAAAGGTCTGGTCATAAATAATCTACATGTGAAATATCAAAGCCCTACCCCTATTAGTTAATGATATATAGCACAGGTTAAAGTTTTTTTTAAATGTAGGGTAAATTCCAAGGTTAAGGTCACTAGGTCAAAGGTCATGGTCTCATATGAAAGATATGGTCACAAGGTATCTACATGTGAAATATCAAAGCCCTATCCCTTATAATTCAAGAAATATAGCCCAGGTTACAGTTTTGTCTACGGATGACGACAACAACAACAATGCCGAGGGGTTGGCATTAGCCATACCTGTCAACTTTTTTCAGACAAAAGAGGGTCAATGACCCTCTTTGGGAAATGAAAAAGAGGGTCATAGCGCGCGAAACAAAGTCGCGACCTTTCGCTTGTGTCATTATGAATAAAATTTAACCCCCCCCCAAAAAAAAATACAGGTCAATAAAGCTCATTTTATTGTAAGACACGTAAAGCATTTATTTAAATTGTAATACTGCATAATCATGATAATGTAGCACATATATGTGTAAAATTTTAGGACTTATTAATCAATGCCTGAAGGTTCATAGTTGAATTTGCTATGCTAGATATGTTTTCATTTAGTCATTGCTATACCATGATGACGATTTGTGTGAAATAAACTCTACATTTCACTGCTTCAATTTTTTTAAACACTATAGAAACGTTTGTCCCTTTTTGTCTGCATAAATCTCCGTGCTTACGATCGTCTTTCCATGGACATTTTCAATTAATAATCCAAGCCCAGGTCGTTAAACAACATGAAAGTGGCTAATTACTTCCCAAAAAAAACAAATTACCTGTAAATGCAGGTGTTTTAATTGAAAAGTCACAGCTGGAAATTTAAAGTCCCATGTCATAGATGGAACCAAATCGGAATCGGGTGATTCCCAGGTCAGCAACGAAAAATCGGGTGAAACACATGACCAGTGCGGGTGATAAAAAATAATCGGGTCAAAGGGTAAAAAAGCGGGACTGACCCGCGGAAATCGGGTCAGTTGACAGCTATGGCATTAGCTCTCCAGACTTTTCGTCCTGGTGAGCTTATTTGGCCCTGTAGTCTATATTTCTCAAAGCTGATGCTTTGATGAAATAATTGTTCAAAAATATTTTGAAACGGACCTGCACTAGGCAAGTAAACTGAACTACCAACTTGGGCAAGGTTATTGCAGGGTACTTTGGGAATGGGGCCAGGGCCTTTCAAAGGACCTGCAATGATAAGGTGTAAAATTTGCCCAAGAATAATGAAATTTAAAAGTTCTTCATTTCTTTAATCAAGTTTGTGAAATATTTTGAAAGATAAAACCTCTTCAAAGTCTGGAGAAAATTTTCATAAAATCATAACGACTATTAAAGTTTAAAATAAGTTGTATTTTAAAAGTAGAGTACACCGATACTACATAGTTTATGTGCCCTGTGTGTTTGACTTGTCATTGCGGGAACAACTGCACTGCACTGGTAAATGCAGAATTTTCAGTGAACCCCTAATGATTGTTACCTTGGAGGCAATAGCTCTTATTTGATCACATTGGTCAACCATTTCGTTGTCAATATAAGAACCAGTATATAGTGACATTTTATGGGTAGAAATCTTCGCTTTTAAGAAACTCTTCTAGTAAAGAAAGAAAGGCAAGTGGCATTTTCGGCGGCCATTAGTTTACACTAACTACCGAAAGTGTGTTTATGTAGGCTACTGTCATTGGACATTAACATCAAATTCAGCCAATGAGAATCGTTTTAGGAAAACACGGCAATCTAAGTTAGACATGCGCAGTTATCCATAGCAATTCTATCAACAATATGGCTGCCTCCACAAAGAGGAGATTTACGAGGGAAAAGGTCTCTGTTTTCATAGCTATGCAATTGTCATATACTTAGTGTAGGCGGCCTCATTTACTGGTCGGGCACAATATTGTTCACTTTTTTAAAAATGTTTTTGGCTCTGCTGTAAGATCTTTATTCGTTTTAACTTTGGAAAGAAGCACAGGCCAAACGGAACCCCTTTCCTCCGTGTTCAAAAATGAAAAACAAATGAATAGCTAAAATAAACGAGGTAACATGTTGTCATAAATAGACCCTCGCATGATAATATTTGTTCGGATCACTTTTGTCTCTTGGTATGGTACTTTTTCCACTCAAAACAATGGAATGACATCACACCGCTCTAAACCGTAGCATGCACTTTTCCGCAATGCTGCCATTTCATTGTTTTCAATGGAAAAAGTACCATACAAAGAGACAAAGATGATCCAAAAAAACCTTAATTATTGTGAAAGGGTATATTATCTGCAGATACAATAAGGCCAACAACACTTTGCTATTTAGATGGTTTTGTGTTGGACGCAGTGCATTATACTGTGATAAAAGAGATGAAAATACAAGATTCATACGGAAGTTCCAGAGGAAGACTGACTATGCGTATCTGTGATAAAGCAAAACTAAATGATCGGGAATCATTTTACCTTGTTAAGCTTAATTTACTATCAATGTGTGACGGGCAGAATTGAAAATGTGGCCAGACCGGGGATCAAGCCCGAGACCTTCTGTTTATAAGAGAGATGCTCTTACCAACTGAAATAACCCGGGACTATATCCAAACCGTCACAAAATTAAGATTTCCATGCCTCTGCTTCATCTCTTCAAATTCAGCCGCCATGTTTGAAGCTTACAAATTGCTACTCACTCATGCACGTGACACCCCTGAACCCATATATGTAAACTACCTCTATATATGGTATATGAGAATTCACACACCTTTGAGAGTCGGGCAGTTCATAAACTTCAAACTTTCCAGTTGAATTCAAAGAGACAATTTCAGTGGAGGCAAGGAAAATTCTGGCTGTACCCTAAACATGCTAAATGGATAGCCATAGGTAAGATATTTCCAAAACTAAACAATTGGGAATCATGCTACCTTGTTAAGCTTTACTATTGTGACAGGAATATTAGCCAATTGATCCTTCCGAACGCGGGAAGAATTTGAGAAATTCCATGACGTCACAATGCAATTTCGATGTTTGACCAAGGTTTGAAGCTTGTTTGTCCAAGGTAAAAGCATTGTGACATCAAGAAATTTTGCATTTTTTTCCCACAATCCGAAGGGTCAATTCCTAAAGCTTAACAAGAAAACATGATTCCCAATTATTTTAGTTTTGGAAATATCTTACCTATGGCTCATCTACTGTCCTGTTCACTAAATCCAGAGCACCCTGTTTTGGCGAATTTATTCTGTCATCTGAAGAATTTTCTTATAAATTATAGTTTCCGAGAATTGACCTCCTTTAGTCGTAACTGGAAATTAACTTAAACATACCTTATCAGCTGCCTTCAAATCGCAATACGAAAAATAAAATGTCAACGGGAAATTCACATATTAATTTCAAGCCGTCGCCTCATTGTTCTCCGTGTCAACAATAGTAAACGGTGACGTCAAAGCTTCCGACGTCACGCATTTTCAGCGATTTTACTATAGAAAATCCCTGTAGACTTTTTATTTTCCGTCCTATTTCTAACTTAATTGACGTACAACCAAAACAATGGTATTTTCTGTTACGACTAAAGGAGTACTATAAAATTGATACCTTTTTGGAAGATGACAGTATCATATTTCAGAGAAAACCGGGAGAACAGGGTGCTCTGGATTTAGTGAACAGGACAGTAGTCCTTTTATCACCTGCTAGGGTTATGATAGTTACCTAGGTCCAGAGTAATGCCAGGCTGTCTCCTCCCCCAGGATTTTGAAATTTAATAGTATGTTTTAAACATTCATGTCCACCACCAGCTGTCTATCCTCCAGTACATCTCAAAAAGCACCTGTCAAATTAATAATAATAATTCTTTTGTAAAAGGTGAAATGCATTGAATTCATTGATTTCCAAATGTACATCTTACATTTCTGTAGATCATCTGCACCTTATTTTCCTTCTACACAAAAAACTAACCCAATAAAAAAAAATCATTTTCCGCAATTGAGAAACTTGTTGAATCCAAAAGGCGCCTGCCAAGATTAATTTCTGTATCAAAAGTGTGTTAACATTTGTTAGTTATGGACCAGGGCACTGGACCATCAAAAATACAAAATATGTGGCCAAATTTTATCCCAATGATATTTTTTCCCCAAAAATGTGATATAAGATCCCCAATTATACTTGGTTACTTTGCCAAAAATAAAACATTTACCATGTTTACATTTAAATAAGTCAATTTATTCTAGATCAATGAAATTTTGAACAGTGAAAGCAAATACTTCATCGGTTAAGCTATAGTATAAATTCTACCAGATCAGAATCTACTGACTAGTAATTTTGGTTTGAATCGGTAGTAAATAATAAATATCCTCACTTTGAGAAATGGGTTTCACTTTCCCAATACAGAGTGAATGCCCTGTGGACAAGGTCTTGATTAGGTTTTTCGCTGTATTAGGCATTATGTTTATAGCTGTCGTTTAAATGAATATTTCCATTTCCATTTCAAGTTTTCTACAGTCGAAGTATTGTGATACATATCATATTAAAAGGATGGTATTGTGATATGTACCGTAAATGAGAAATGTAACACTGGGATATTCATGATGTCTTTTTCTTTTACTTTAGATGTCAGAGTAGTAAGAGAGTTGAATAATATAGTAGATATGGCAGAGAAGAAAGATGCAAGTGGTCTGGAGCCGATAGCTGAGACAGAGGATGGGGAGACTCCTCGTGAGGGAGGAGAGGAGGGGCAAGAGGGAGGAGGAGGAGATAAAGCCCCAGGGACTGATACAATGAAAAGTGATGCCAGTAATCCATTCGAGATTCAGATGTCAGAATTCAAGGAGGATCGTCATATTATTAATGTTCATCAGTTTTACCCGTCTTTAGAACATCAGTTCTCGAAATCCAATACAAAGTTCGCTGAGGAGCAGAGTGTTCGGACGGAGGAGGCTATTAAGGAATTGGTGGAGGAGTCATCTACATTTAATTTGTCAGAGAAAGGAGATGGTAATTCATTGTATTAATTATGATTTCATTTACAATCTGATTAAAGTAATCTGTTTTGGCAACTTGCAAACAAGGTCATAGGTAGCCCTGGCTTGAAATATAATTAGATTTCAAAGTGGACACAAACGGAATTGAAATCGGCTGCATGCGAAGGAGATTGCTGTTTTTGGTTCTATTTACCTTTTACTACACCACATACTAATTGTAATCAATAAGAGTAATTTCACAATTTCAGAAACATTGTAACAATTTTTGTCGAAGATTTTAATTATTATGGTATGTCACTGTTCAGTACTTATGGTAGCAGTATTTTTTTATATGATGTATATACATTACAATGGGTATTTCATGTAATATCAATGTACATTTATCTCACCCTAGATGTCATAATTTTGATAAATCAAAGAATTATCATTCTTCTCCACTTTTGTTCGTACCCTGTGAGACAGCCTATGTGAGACACATAAGTTTTCTCAATTTAAAGGCTCCAATTGACCAATGATAAGATTATCTTATTGTGACGTCACAGTAACGTCTTCAGAAAACATGGCGTTAGATGACATGAGACGTTGTTTGAATTCACTTTTTTTCTGTATATATATGTTTCATGGAAGAAGAAATAGATTCTTTCACTTTCTACTGAGTGAGACATAAAAATTTACACTTATGACAGAAATTTTTCATCTTTTCCCTCTTTCCGCTACGCTCCACTCGGGAAAAGATGAAATTTCTGCCACTCATATTAATTTTTATGTCTCACTCAGTAGATAGTGATAGAACTTATTATTCTACACCCAAAGTATTGAGGTTGGTTAATTAAGCTGTTTTTAAGTTAAACCCTCATGAGTTGTATTGTTTATCATATTGTTTATTAGGGCTGAGTATCGCGGATCAAATTTGTATTGCGATATATTGCGATATTTGGGAAAATATTGCGATATATTGCAATATTTTATAGCATCGTGATTCCTCATGATTTTCATTTTCCTACCTCAGTTTTGCTTTCAAAATTTTATTAAGTCTGAAAATGTCATCATGATATAATGATGCACAAGTGCAGCAATGACAGCCCTTCTATAATATTCAAAGTCAATCACACATGCATGGATATCCGGTTGAAGGATATCAAAATCTATTAAAGTATTAATGTGACATTTCTGCTTGGAAATCATCAAACACTCATGGACAGAAGTGCAAGTCACTGGGAAACTTCTTTTAAATTGCTCTTATAAAGTAAATGACAGGAAATTAAGGAGAACGTCCGTTAATTTCAGTATAACAATGATTATTTACTTTTGTCCTTGACATGTACAGTGTTTTGACGTACAATAAAAGCCAACAAGCATTATTTATTTCTGGGAATCTATTAGGCTGTAGCATAGTACGGACACTTCGTCGTGTTTAAAAAATGGCAAGTTAGAAAATATTAGAACTGCATGATAATTTTATCACAGGTGTTATCGGACGCAAAATAAGAGTTGGAATGAGCATGATGTGAGATATAACAATGACCTGGAGATACATGTACGAATCCACCTTTGGCAATTTAAATGACCTTTTTTTGTATTTTGAGTAGTAATTTGCGTTTGCTTATGGTTTTCAAAGAAACAACATGAAAATATACAGATAAAAAAAAATATCGTCAACAACCGGTTTTTGAAAACAAATATCATGGTACATTTTGCTAAGCCTTGTATTGCAATATACCGGTACCGCGATAAAACCGCTCAGCCCTATTGTTTATCTCTCTCTGTATTGCTATGCTATTGTATTATAAGGAAATAATCTTTTCACAGACGTAACTGAAACAGATGAAACTTCCACTATAACACAGACATCATCAATGCAGCTTGTGAGGAAAGATGTGGACTCTGCGGAGAAGTCAACTCCGGGGACAGACGACAACAACTCGTCCATTGATCAAAAGGTATTATATCAGCTAGTACATGCTGTTGTATGTAAACTTAAATGTCCTATGAACAAATACAAATGTACCTTCTGTCATGTACAGAGAAAATGTTATACTCCTGTTATGTGATCAAACATATTACATGTATGTTATCGCAAAGTCTGTTTGTCTCTCTGTTTGTCTTTTTTTCCGGGCCATATTTCCAAACCAAATTAGGTTTCTTAAAAGAACAATTAATCTTCATGGGACATCAGTGTGTCACGACTTTGAACCAAGGTCATGCCTTAAGGTTAAGGTCACTGTGAATTAAAATTAAGTTTGCATTTAAAACAGTTACTCCTTTATGGGATACTGCTATTTCATGACCTTGTGTCAAGGTCATACCATCAAGGTCAAGGTTTTCAGTAATTTTGTATGGTTAACCTTATCTTGATCATTACTTCTATATGTTCAACCAAATGAGATTCAAATGGCTTAATTTTAGACAAACTTTTTACCGCAGTGTTTCTCAGAACCACAGGATATGCTTTGACCTTGAACAATAAGTTAAAGGTCAAGGTCACAGTATACTTGATGGATGAATATTTTTAAGGCCAGAACTTTTCACTGATTGCATGGGTGTTGCTTTGGATCAAAGGGAATGGGAGTGAAGGTCATTGTGCAAAAAAATAGTTAAATCTTTCAGGAGCATTAACCTTTCAATGCCTGCATGGATTTAAAGAATATTTTGCAGATCTTTTGTTGTTTGATCCAAGGGTGTGTCAAGTCACTTTCGAACGAGGTCATATTTATAATGTCAAGGTCATAGTGCAAAAGATAAGAAGAGCCATATTTGAATTAAAATATTTAAAATAGCAATCCAAGGAATGCTTGTGTCGCCTGCGAAGCGGTTTGATTATTATTCTAGAAAGTGGAACAAAATTATTGGTATCAGTAGAAAAGTCTTGTCAAATGAAATTCATTTGAAATATCAGACCTCTTAATTACAAATTATCATTTCATCTTATCTCATTTTATCATGGTCATCCTCAAATTTTCAGAAATGAGTGTCAATCATCTAGGTCAAGGTCCCTACGTAAAAATTGGTAACAAAAAGGTGTCATCATAAGAAATATTTAAGATCTATCACCTACCAGTTAAAAGATATATACAACCTTAAAAAAGAAGGTCAAATAGCTAGGTAAAGGTCAAAAGGTAAAAAAATTATGGTATGTGTAGAATGGCATTGTTACAAGAAAAATACATGTGAAATATCAAAGCCCTATCACCTACCAATCAAAAGATATAGCCAATATTACTTTTCTTGAAAAGTAGGTCAAATATCTAGATCAAGGTCAAAAGGTCAAATATTAAGGTCTGTGTAGAATGGTCTTGTCACAAGGAATACACATGTGAAATACCAAAGCCCTATCACTTACCAATCAAAAGATATATCCATTCTTAATTTTTTGGAAAAGTAGGTCAAATATGTAGGTCAAGGTCAATAGGTCAAAAATTATGGTATGTGTAGGAAGGTCTTGTCACAAGGAATACACATGTGAAATATCAAAGCCCTATCACCTACCAATCAAAAGATATAGCGAATCTTATCTTTTTTTCAAAAGTAGGTCAAATATCTAGGTCAAGGTCACAAGGTCAAAAATTATGGTATGTGAAGAAAGGTCTTGCCACAAGGATTGCACATGTGAAATATCAAAGTCCTAACACTTACCAATCAAAAGATACATCCATTCTTAATTTTTTTGAAAAGTAGGTCAAATATGTAGGTCAAGGTCACTAGGTCAAAAATTATGGTATGTGTAAGAAGGTCTTGTCACAAGGAATACACATGTGAAATATCAAAGCCCTATCACTTACCAATCAAAAGTTATGGGCTGTGACACCCAAAGTGTGACAGACAGACGGACGGACTGACAGACGGACGGACAACGGACAAAGTGATCCCTAAGTGTCGCTGTGCTTCGCAGGCGACACAAAAATTGATCATAATAAGCTTAATACAATTATTTTCAACATTTCAAATGATTGAATGAAAGAACTTGCTGATGATCAGTTAATGGATTTAAAAATCTATTAATCAAGATCATTGGTAAAAAAAAAATCCCACCTTTCTACCAGTTTGTGAATTATTATTCTGATTATTTCAGAAAAGTTTTATGCGTGTTATGTTTGGGGTAAGAATGCAAAGTAACAAAATATATATTCTCACCTTCATTTCTCTCTCAGAGCTCAATGATTATATGATTTTATCTATATTGACTACAACTTTTCTTTCATCAGTCATCTGTCACAGTTGAATATGTGTTGTGTTTTATACATGTCTTTGAGTGTTGTTTCTTGATCTGTATTCTTTCATAATTGTGTTTATGCACTATCATAATGAAGGAACTCCAACAGGAAAAAATAATTATTTTATTGATAAAAAATTCCAGACTCACATTTGATACGGTAGTGCAACCTAATTATGGCAAACTTTCAGTAAATCCCTTACAGTCGTTTTAAATTGTAAAAAAGGTGAAAAAATGCAAAGATTTACTGATGTCATGTCATGGACCTTATATTGACTTATATCTTATCGTACATGTATTTTATGATATGAACTTGAAGTATACATGAAAATATGACAAATGTTCAATAGTTTGATCATTCTGACTAATAGATTTGCTGTGATGCTACATATTTTTAATTTGTTATGAAAGAGTCTCAACAATGAAAAATTAACTATATAGAAATTACAATTACTCCATTTCGCTAAAATATTGAAATGGATTATTTCACATTATATTCCAGCCAGGAGAAGTTTTTAGTACAGCTGTAGATGAAGAGACTTTAGAGAAAGCCAAGAAGAGAAGATCTATTTTTCAGACAGAGGAATGGGGAGCTATAAAACAATACTCACCAGGCATGCAGGAAATCATAGACAAAAAGGCTCAGGAACAGTAAGATAAAAATTGTATTGATTAATTATTCTTTTTTAAAATGTACAGAGTTACTGCAAATTTGGGACGATATCTGGGGTACATCATGCATCATGACGTAATGATAGTCATATAGAAATGTTGTATTTGGAGCAAGTTTTCGGTAAATTTTATGCTGGTTTCCATAGAATTTGATGACATCACAACTAGTTTATGTCAGATATTCTGCAAAATGGGAAGTACCGTCTCCGTCGGTGTATTACCCGCTACTTTTTATGGCAATTTGCTAAAAAAAATCTTGAATGCGGTCAATACACTGGTTTAGAATATCGAGACCTTTTTTTCTGAACGGAGAATTCGTCAATAGATCAATTTTGTAAGTATATTTGACTTTAATTCATGCTACCAGTCCGTGCGTAAGTAAACAATCGTGTTACAAGTAAAGGTTGGTACACGATTTTCAAGTACCCCGAGATATGGTCCCGAGCGAAGCGAGGGAGCATGTCGAGGGGACGAGAAAAGAGTGTACCAACCGACTTAGTGCATGGTTCGATCGGGCAGATATAAGGATTTTCTGATACAGCCCCTAAATCTATCAAAATTGTATGCCTCGGGCAATATTTCTCTATGGAAAATGAAAACAAGTTGAGTGGATGTTTAAATTAATTATTGACCATTTATCAGTTAATCAGAATTATTTTCCTATCAAAAGTAAAAAAAAAGGACTTAAAACTTGGAAAAAGGGAGTTTTCAAAAATTGTTAAAGGACTCGTGATGTGATTATCTTCCAAAATTTCGAAAGAACAGTAATAATTCGTGATACATGTGTTGATATTCTAGAATGTACAAGAAGGGATGCTAGGCAGTTTAGGACCAATCCTAGAAAACTGAAAAGAAATTCTTATTTTATCCCGTTTATACGATTTATTTAAAAACCTTATGCTGAAACCCCCCCCCCCCCCTGATTTTTTTGGAACCACCTACGAGTAAACAGATCTTTAAAATAATCTCGAAAAATAACAGAAATTTCAAAGTACTTTTTTTGTTCGTTCGTAAACTAGCTTATCAAAAAAGTAGTCCCATCTCTCGTTTAGACAATTTCTAACACTGAAAAAAAAAAAAACCCGCAACGCAAAAGCCCGGAAATGTGCGACTGGTCTCGTGTTTTTCCGATTTTTTTTTTCTTACTAGAATTTACAACTTTTAAAGTCAGCTAACTGACGACCAGCTTTTTGTAAAAGATAATACTTGTATAAAAAGTATACTCAGTAATTTTTAGGGAGCGACCACTTTTATGTTGGGGAGGGTGGGGGGCAACCCCATATTTTTTAATCTGAATTCAATCAAATGACTGTTGCTTGATCTTTATTTTTTTCCAGCTGCGTGGAGCCTTGGATCAGAAATTCTAATTAAACCTCCAGATGTAGTGGGTTTTTTTTCAAGTTCTTCCTACCTTCTCCCTTTGAAAGAAAATTCAAATTTTGTCGTTTTTTAACCATATGCTGGACCCCCCCCCCCCCCCCCCCCCCCCCCCCCCCGATGACTCAAGCTATGCTTCAGTCAAACATTACACAAAGTAATGGCGGAAAGGGGGTGTTTGTTGTAATGGAATACTGTTCCGTGTGTTGGAGTGACGGGTTTATAAAAAAATCAAATTTATTGGATTTGAAGACGTTTAACAGTGATATGTATTCGAAATTTGGAAATATGAAAAAAGAGATATATTTACACGTATATATTGATTCATTTACCTGTTCTATCCTGTATCTATTTCTTTCATTTTTTATTTATTTATTTTTTTTTTTATTGTTTTGTTTTGTTTGTTTGTTTGTTTTCTGCCATTCATTCGTTGATGTATTATGGTAAAAATTTCAGAATCCGGATTTTTTTTTATGATTGAACCTTCGCTTCTGCGGGAGCCATCATCTGATTTAATTGGGGCGGGGACGCATCCCGAACTCACTTTTTGTTCGTCCTTATTCAGTCATATGGCGACTGCATGATAATCTTTCTTTTTCGGTTGTTTGGGTAAAATTTATAAGTAAGAAAGGTCCATCCGGAGTTTTTTTTCCAAGTTTTTTCTTCCCTCTCCCTTAGAAATAAAATGAGAGCTCCCTTTACTATCAAAATATCGTATTGAAGCAATGAAGCATTGAGATCTTACTTGGTACGCACCAAGTCATTTCTGACCAGCAATTATCTATTGTGTAAAGGTGCGAACCATGCACTAATAACATTTGTCCAAGTATTACGGTACCTGGTCATTTAAGGTCAGATCGTACTAGTGCGTGTAAGTTAAATACCTGTATAAGTGTAAACACCTGTCTACCCCGAGGGGTGTTGAACGGAGACAATAGAGCAGTTGCATTTAGTTTACTTTACCACTACTTTTACCTCACCTCTACGCTTCAGTGGTCACTGCGGTTAGGGGTTACATAATCTTGGTCTCGAGTATTGACGAATACAGTTAACTTTTACAGCTGACCTACCCTGACGTTTTGCGGGTACATTTCATATCTTAGACATAAAACTTACGGGTACATTTTATGTAAATTTCCCCTTTTCGGACGAAGAAACATTAAGCATTGTAATTTTTGCTACATAAATAAATGATCTTTCTGTCTGCATGTCCGTCCGTCTGATGATTATACTTTCACATTTAAATGGTAAAAAAGTGACAGGTCAGCTTTAAAAGGTAACTGTAGTTGGATCGCCTCAGGACAGGTGTGTATTGAACAATGTAAAGCCATGGCTGTGAAATATTCTGTTTAACGTGTGCAGACTGGTACCTTTCGAGACAAAATACCAGATAAAAAGTATACACTCACAATTAATTCGAGATTGCCAAAGGTATCTGTCATACTGAAAAAAAGTTCCACTCGGCTTTATTACTCGAAATGAAAAAAGGCTCAAATGGATCTATTTAAACGAAGACTTAGCTATAATAGCTCACATTCCCGTCTCCCCTGACTTGTACAGCGGATATGTGCCTTAAATAAAATTTCAGAATAATACATGTCATTGACAACAATACAAAAATTGTATGTTTGTGTGTTTTCGCCTAACTGGAGGGTGTCTTTTTTTAAAAACACCAGGATGGAAAACGAATTTTAAATACCACGGCCTAATCCCTAACCACAGTGACCACTGAAGCGTAGAGGTGAGGTAAAAGTAGAAGTAAAGTAAGAAGTAAAATAAATGCAACTGCTCTAATAGCCTTCACCGGTAGCGGTGCGGTCAAGCATGAAATTGATCTGTCACTTTTGATAGGTGAAGGGGGAAGTAAAATCTTCTCAAATAGGCTTATTCTAACGGTAAATTTCAATGGTCAGTTCAGTTAATTGATACATAATATGGCTGTCAATCCTAATTCTTTCAATCGTACTATGGATTATTTTGTAATCGGTATCTAATTCAAGTCATTACGTTAATATAAATGTTATTAATTTCGGTCCATCAAAGCGATATCGGGCCATCAAAGCGATCGCGAAAACATCTAGTAATTGCTTCACTATTTATTTTTAATTACGGGTACGTTAATAATTCAACTAATTAAGTTACTTATCTAATTAAACTATTTTTAAAAACGGGTACGTTTATATCTACAATTATAATTACCGAGCGGGCCGTTTCTTTGGTATTTTTAATGTTAATATAGATTAATTTGGGAGAAAACATCGGCGAAATTTCGATTTTTTTAATGCGTATTATTTACTAGATTAGAGTTTTTTCCACGATTTTCAGCGCAATTTTTTGCCTGCGTGATATCTACTCGTGCGGACTTTTTTTCGGAAGATTACGGTAGCTTTGTTTAATGAAAAGACAGAATTACCAAAGAAGAATTGCCAACATATTGCACCTATAAGCGGCAGACTTATACATTATGACGCCTGAATTAATGGCCTGTCAAAACATATTGTTTATGACACCATTATTTAAAGTTCACGAAATTTTTGAATGACCCTTTTTGTAAGCTAGTTGAAACTATCTAAATGTACATGTATCTTGAAATTTACAATCTACATTCAAAATCAGTTAAGTTGCGCCAATTGCAAGTTCAAAACGGCCGCAAACTTTAAGATCAGGAATATTTCAAAACCATGTCGATTTTGAAGCTTGGTATATATGTGTTTTGGAAAAGGCTGTAGAAAAATTTTTCACCAGCATTTTTGCCAGAAATTTAATTAGATGTAGACTGCTGTGTAATTGTATGTGAATTACGTTACATATGAGGGCATATGTTAATAATAAAATTTTCTGACAATGAAAAACGCCGTAAGTGTTCAATAGTTTGCTTTATTAGTAACTGTAGTCATTATGGTGGTCAACGAATACATTTAGTATAGATTTTCATATATTCATGAAGGAGAGCAGCTAATTTATAATACCTCAAACCTATTTGTGCAAATTAATCACGAAGTTTAAGTTAATGATGTTTTTCAATTATGATAGTTTGATTTAAAGGGAGAACAGAGTAAAACAGATTCCCCAGATTTTGCTTTTAGTTGATAGTAAAAACATATAAGCTGCAAAATCTACAATAACTCGTAGGGAATGGCTATTAGATAAAGACAAACATTGAAAGTACCTCGTAACGTAATTCACGAATCGAGAAATTCCGTCACCTTTTAAACAAGATTTCACTTGTTTTATCTCTGATAGCATTTTATATCAAGAGGGCACAATCATAGAATAGTAAATCGTACTTGAAGAAATAAAAAAATATTGCATATTACAGCAAAATGGCATCAAATATTGTCATGCAATATGTTTTATGATTAAGAGTATTCACATGTATTTAGCTTCTCAAATTCGTTTTTATACAGACATGTTTTGAAAACCGCCGTCCCAATTCTTTTTAAATGATGATTTGAATTGATATAATAAAAACTTTAACAGAAGACCCCAAAATTATCATGTTTAGCTTCCAATTTTCAGAGTTTTCATACCCAAAAGTGCCGTAACGTAATTCACAAAAATTGTTTTAAAGTTTTATTTTCCATGAAATATTTATGGTTAACTTAACATTGCTTTGTAGACATTCAAAGAGGATCTGAATCTATGCTAGATCAAAATATATCACAAACTTGAATCATCTGGCATGTTTTAACATACTTCAAATAGAACATCTTACAGAAAAGAAAAGCAAAGTGTTTTTGTACATATAGCTACTTTATATTAGTGTATTTCTTTCGTATTTCAAAGCTGATTCTATCTTCCATATCATCTTTTGTATACATCTGTGTGATTCAGTATGACTCTGTGCAATCACTGTCCACTGTAATCAATCAAGATACCCAAAAGTGAATTACGTTACGCAGCATGAATTACGTTATGGCAGGAATTCTCGCCTGTTTTGAAAACTTCAGCATTATCTGATGACTATTTTTCTCAATACACATACGTATGAGATACATTCAAATGTTTCAACTACAAACTTTATCAAATAACGTGCAAAATGAAGAATACTGTGATTAAAAAGAATGCCTACTGGCTAAAAAATGGTAAATTGTATATATTTGACATTTTAAATAGTGTTTCTGCCCACAAACTAAGTTTTATCACTAGCTAGCATGTCTGAAAGTAAAATAATTACGATAAATCCCATCTAGACACCTCAGGAATGGATATTACTCTGAATTTAGAATCTACTACGTAACGTAATTCACCGTAACGTAATTCACGGTCATGTTTTTTTTCTGTGTTTATTATCTGCCTCTCCGTACGCAAGGGAGCTTTAATTAAATTGTGATTGTCTTTATATAAAGGCATAAGCACCCGATTACGACATGACCATAGTAATGCACTCTGCGATTCTTATCACAGTAAAAGCTGCGTAACGTAATTCACAAAATAAGTGAATTTTTCAGAAAATAAGAAATGAAAGGATTTTTTTTCCTAAAATGAAACGAATGTAAAACATTCAATGAAAAAAAATTAAAGTTTGGTCTATTACAAGTTAGGAAAGTATTGTTATGATATTATATAGTTCTAATTTTAACTCATCCTAGATCTCCAAAGATGGTAACGTAATTCACTGAAATCTTGTGACAATAGAGTTTAGTATAATTCAGGGTAAAATACTATAAAGCGTATGAACTGAATTCGATTTTTTAAAATACTGATATATCTTTTATTAAAATATGTGCCAAATATTTTGAATTTAATACATTTTCGCGTCACTGACAACCCATTTTATCATACGCCTCAGTTTGTGACATGCATTTTTTGACAAATACTACCCTTATATGATAGAAAAATCCACATATATCGAGTTCAAAGGTAACCATAAGGCATATGGAGGAATAGCAACTAATGCAAGTAAAACGTAAAAGCAAAAAAAATCTTTCCATGATTCAATGTTTCTTTCAAAAATGTCTTGTGACACAGTTTTGCGTATTGGCGCAACTTAACTGATTTTGAATGTCTAAGACTGACAATTCTTTTCAGTTGCTAGAATAAATCAACAAAACAACCTTTTCACAAATTTAGTAAGGTCACATTATTTTTATGAAGAAAGTAGAATTTCTTTGAAGATAGGTGGTAGGAATAGGAGTTTTAGATGTAAGTGAATCAATGAAGAAATTTACCTTCTGCATACTTGTAATTCCTTTTTTCATTCATTTCTATAAAATGCTTATTCTTCAGCATGGACAAAGCCATGGAATTTAAAGCCAAAGGAGATTTAGAAAAAGCAATATCAAAGGTGAATAAAGCACTTGCCTTGCGCACAGATCCAATTTATTTTAGGGAACGGGCAGAAATATTTATAGAAATGTGTGACTTTTCTTCTGCAATTCTGAACTATAAGAAAGCATGTTTATTGGAGCCAGAGAATGCTGAGTACTACAATCGTCTGGGATTTTTGTACTTTTTTCATGGACAGACATTATTTGATCAGAGACTTTACCCAGAAGCCTTGGAATCCTTCACGCGAGCGGCAGAGATGAATCCAGAAAACACAGGCTTTCACATAAGAAGGTATAATCATTTATTTCTAAGTTATATGGATATGATATATATTTTTATACAGGGAATGAGTTGAATTTAAAACAAATTGACAGAAAAAAACTCATACTGTAAACCGTCTTTTATTTGCGAGGGTTTTATTTTTGCGATATTCATGAGGTCATCCGATTCGCAAACTTAAAACGCCATGAATACGTTTTCGAAGTTAGGTACGTAAGTGTGCATAAATATAGACTCATCAAACTATTTTACATTGTTCACTAGCAATGTAAATTTGGTCGATAGTACAATGAATTTTGCCACATATTTGACTGCTCTCTTAAATTTTATACTGCAAGATTCAGGAAACATTGTGTTCATGATACCGTTTCAGAAATCATTCTGCATGGTGTAAAATGAGAAACCAGGGGGTTTTTTGTGTCGCCTGCAAAGCATATCGACACTGAGGGATCACTTTGTCCATTGTCCGTCTGTCTGTCACACTTGGATGTCACACCCTATAAAAGTGATTCCTGAGTGTCGCTATGTTTCGCAGGCGACACATGCATTCCTTGGAATGATTTTTTCACAATAAGCTATGGACACATAGCCAAATGCAGATGTCACAAATGATTGTATATCCTAGAATAAAATCTTTCTTAAGCAAACTTTACACAACAGTACGAATGGGTTTAAATGAAAGTTTTTCACACTTAAGAACTGTCTTTGTGCATCGCACATACTTGGTTCGTTTGGATAAGGTTGAACCTGACGGAGCGTTTGAGTTAACTAAGCAACTGAATAAGAAAACAATCAATTATCTTATTAGCAAATCAGGCTTTTTGACAGATTATGCAGTTTGAAGTTTTGGAGACTGACATTTTTAATAATTTTTTTTTCAGATACATACAAATTCACGAACATAAAAAGCCGCGAACCAGTCGCCCAACTCGTATTCGTGAACTTAAGACGCCACGAATAAAATAGTCGGTTTACAGTAAATGGTGCAATAAGATGAAAATATTACTGCACATATATGCATTTTATTGGAACAAAATTATTATCCCCTCTTACTTATTATCACCAAACAACCAAACCTTACATAAATGTTCTCCGAAGGGATATACATGTAAATGAATCCTATTGATTTTCAGTGTCACAGGTCCAAGGTCAAAGTCACTGTAGATGTAGGCTTGATAACCTTGTGTACAGCATAGGCAACAACACAATTTTTACATGATCATCAAACCTTCTTTAAATGCTCCTCATTTGGAGAGTATGAGCCATACATGTATTTAATTTCAAGGTCAGAAGAAAGGGGGTCAAGGTTATTGCTGGCCTAAGCCTGTAAAGTTTGTGCATAGAAGACATTCAGTTGGAAGGGGATGCTACACTTGAACTGCCTGTATTTCCAATGATGTCTGAAATTACATCAGTTAATCCTTCTTTCATTGATACACATATTCTCTCTGGTTATCTTCATGGAAGTATGCCACAGAATTCATATATTTGATGCAAATGTTTCTAAAAGATTTTTTTTTTCTCTTGAAATTGACATGTCATAAGACTAAAATTCTTTCTACTTTTGAATTTCAGTATGACATGCTTGGCTGCCCTCCAGAGACATGGCGAGTGTTTAGCATTAGTCAATAAGAGGCTAGAAACAGACAACCAGAATCCTGATCTCTACATAATGAGGGCTAGACTCCATGAAATGTTCAGAAATGTATGTGTAAAACTGCTTTGGTAAAATTACAAATTTGAATACATGTACATTCAAATGGTTGTGAATATTGTGATTATACTCTTACAACATTCATATGATGTGACAATAGAACCTCCTGTCAGTATGATCATATTACACATACTGTAAATCGGTTATTATTCGTCAGGTACCGATTTTCGTCAGTGCCTTCCTTGACGAAATTACGTACCGACGAATATAAATACTCCTGATAAAAAATAAATTGTAGTAAGAAAAAACTGAATCAGTCTCTTGGTGAACGTAAATTTAAACCGGGAGCACTGCGCGGAGGAGGAAGGAAGAAGCTGAAGGTTCCGGGTTTTCATGCAGACATTGTTAAATAGTGTTATAACGACAAGCAAATGGCAAATCAATGAAAACTGAAAACGAACACAAAGTCTGTATAATGTATTTCTAATTACTAGATGATATGTTTTCACAGCGAGCTAGGTGATATACATGTCTCAATTGTTTGTTTACTGATAATTGTTAAACAAACAATTAAAAACTTATACGGCGGATTTAACAATTTGACGGCGGATTAAGATGTTATGTTTGCATTTCAGCAAACTAATATACATTTTAGGGACCCTTGGATGACAAATTTATGAACTGACGAAATTGTCATTTTTAACGAATTGACGAAAATTGGTACTGACGAATATAAAGCAATTTACAGTACTAGAAACTTAATGTATGATTTTGTATAAGAAATGGAAATCTTAGATTAGACGGAAGTGATCTCTTCTTACTAGTTTACAATTTGGAAAGCAGATAGTGTAATGTCATGACTGAAACGAGATTCCATGTTTTGACACCCATGTACTTTATGCAGTGAGTCCATGTCATAACTTAGATAAAATGTCATGATAGTAAAAGTATCATGTCAATTAGATCTTCCCGGCCAATTTACTATGTCATTACCATGTCAAAACTGAAATGTTACCATGCCTTTACTGTAATAATATAGTACATTTGATTGCAAATGTGTATATTTTTTATCACGCTATATGAAAAAACCAAAGATATTGCATTATATTTAAAAGTTCTATCTACTGTATTGCAGACAACCCTGTGTTACTACGACATTAAGGATGCCTTACAGCTAGACTCAGAACATGAAGAGGGTAAAGTCATGATGGAAAAAATGGAGAAGCGAGCTCAGGACAGTAAATTTACAGCCATGCAGTTAATACTGATGGGAAAACACAGAGAAGCTCTACAGAAAATATCAGTTGCCATAGAAACAAATCCTGCCATCGCTGATTTTCATGTACTGAGGTATCAGGGTTTTTTATGCAGACTATTTGGCTCATTCCTTATTCAAATATTGCTAATAATTTTCTAACAAGAGGCCCATGGGTCACATCGCTCACCTGAGAATGCTGGGTATCTGACAGGGGCAATAGATGTGTTTAAGATATACATTCAATTAGAGCAATAGTTTTATATGAGCTATGGAAACCCTTAAACAATTTCCTCTGTATGTAGGTGTATAGTTCAACAATTTTCTGGGAATGATTGAATGTTTTTGAGACCGATATAAATTTTTTTCCAGGGGTTCACTTCATAGAAGATTAGGAGATTACAATGCTGCTATTGATGACTTCTTACTGGCGTTAGATAAATGTGACCATAATGAAGAATCACCTGTTTATATCGATGCTCAAAGACAACTGTTACTTACATATAATGACTTTGCTGTGGAGTGCTTCACAAAGGGATTTTATGAGGAAGCTATCATTCTACTTAACAAGGCAATAAAGGGAGAAAAGCGGGAAAAGGGACTGTATGTCAACAGAGGGGGTATGTAAGGTTGTTTCAGATAACTGTTTTAGTCAAATTAAACCTTGTTATTTAGGGAAAAAAGTACAATAATCATGTGTAAACATTATTGCATACTATGAAATAGGAGATGATAATATACAGTTAAAGTATACCATTGAGGGAGTTAGCACGATTCTGGTTCCCCGAGACCAGACCTATTTCCCGAGGCGAAGCCGAGGGAAATAGGTCTGGTCGAGGGGAACCAGAATCGTGCTAACTCCCTCAATGGTATACTTTAACTGTTTTATTATACCGAAACAAACATTATACTGAAACAAACATATCTCTTAGGTACACAGAAACAAACATTATACTGAAACGAACATATCTCTTAGGTTCACAGGGTTCAAATGGAAATTCTAATGATTTTGCCTTGCCTTCTCGACTGAATGACTGAGTAACGGAAAATATTAATTTTTGATGATAAGATAAACAGAAACATCATTTATCATACTCATATATGTTTAATTTTTGATTGTTTTATTTTATTGCGGATTAATTTATGTGCTAAGCGGATAGGAGGCGGATTACTCTGCTCGCGTATTGATAGCGTCATCCGATCAACCTTCACATCATCCGATCAACCTTCAACGGCGCTGATTGGCTGATACTGACACACCCCCAAAGAAGCTCCGCCCCATTTTGAGACTAACTCCCTAGGGAAATAGTCTTCTCAACTAACGCACCCCTTTGCAGGGAAATAGTCTTATCAGGCGATTTTCAGGGATTTAGTTAAATTTAATGAGTCTCTTTTTATATAGGAAAAAATCAGTAGAGGTATAATAATAAATTTTAAAGCTTTGTTATGCGTTAACATCCCATTGTATTGTAATCAGTTTTGATATTGATTTAGAAACTATTTCTTTTGTCACAGATTGTTTCTTCCGTCAGAGTGACATGAATTTTGCGCTGCAGGACTACAGCCAGGCGTTAGAAATAGACCCAAACGATCAGAGTATAAAGTCACGTATCTCTGTCATTCATAATGAACATGGCGTCAACGCCTACCAGGAGAAAAACTATGCTGTAAGTTTATTAGATATTTTATCTTTATTTTATTTTATATTGCATATTTTTAATTCATTACATGACTGGCTAAATCATAAATAAATCATAACATAAATATCTATGTTATGATATTTGTGGATGACAGAAAGTGTATGTTTAACTGAACAGAGGAATGAAAATAATAATCTGATGATCACAACTTCAAGTAATAAAACATTTTGAAAATTTGCTTTTATTAAGGTTTGGCACAGTGAATAGTTTTGAATCGGCACATTTACTGTTGTACATTTTGTAAATGTAAAAATTTGTATAATTTTTACTAGAATTTGGATGGAGAAAAGAGAAGGAGAAATATGTGTGAAAAGAATATCAACATAACTTTCTTAAATATGTTAGAAAGGTTCATATTTCCTTCCATACTTTTGATACAATCCTAATATTTTCTCTTTATCTCACAAAAAAGTGAGATCATACACTTGTACTTAAAATCATTTCAGGTATCTTGATTCCTATTCTGTGATTTTGAATTTCAGAAATATCTTAATTTAATTGTACAATTTGGATAAAACGTAAATTTTTGTTTTATTTCACAGGAAGCAGAAGAGAAGATGACCTTGGCCATACAATATAACCCCAAGGTTGGACAGTACTACATCACAAGATCTCGGGCTAGATACATGCTAGAGGTAAAATAACAAATAATGCATTAGCTTTCATAAGCCCTGTTTATGCCTCTACAATACAATGTATTACCAAATCTTTAACCCTTGTGGTCATTCACCTACTATTAAGAATAACTTTTCAATATTATATCACAACAAATTGGAACTTAAAGAGAAATATTATAGATTTTGTTTCAATATTTGAACATGGTGAAATTTCATTTTATTTTGACAGAATGTTCATGGGGCAAGGATGGACCTTATCATAGGGCTGTTATTGGACCCTCAAAACGAGGATGTCATTTCCATATTGTCCAGACTTTTCCCTGGGAAATCAATCGGAGATGTCATAAATAGCCGAGCTGCTGAAACTGCCAAAATAGCGTTGAGAGGAATCCTCAACATTCCATCAAAGACAGACGATATGTCCTCCAAATCTAGAATTACCCATGATGCACTTAGTGATAGGTATTTTAATTTGTAATTGTTAAATTTATAATTCAAATTCAAATCATTAATTGATATTCACCACATTTATATACAATACAAATTGGCATGTATCAATTTACTTCATAAAGGAAAAGCTTAAATTATATTATATAAATCTTTATGAGATGGTGCTGCTTTCTTTTAAATGTACCTTTAGATAATGAGTTTAAAATTTGAAAGATATTCCATCTCAGGGACCATTTTTATATATATCCCCATTTTATTTTTCCATAGTGGCATAGTGGACACCATGTCACAGGTGACGGTTCCGAGATCTGCAGCCACCACTGTGTGGAGCCAAGCCGATTCTGACATCTCTAACGTCAGTGACCTACTTCTGAAACCAGGTCAGGGTTTCCCCCCACTTAGGAGCTGTATGCAGGAATGGGAATTTAATGTCAAACTGGCTGTGGAGAAAAAACACGTAAGGATACGTTGAATGAAATATTGAGTTCTATCAGTTAATGATGCAGATCTGATTTTATTATGATAAGAATTACATGTAGTATAAAAAAATCTAAATTAGATTTGAAGAATGAGAAGAGGTAATTAGTCATGGGTTATCAAAACTAGTTATTGAATATAATTTCCTCATTTTTCAGGTAAAAGATGAAATTCAAAGTGCTCTAAAGGAGAGAAAGTCCCTAAGGTATGGAGGACCTCGAGTACAGCCCCTCCCTCCTCCGTCAGTAAAACCAACATATGGAGGGGCATCATTCCGTAAAGAGAAGATGAAACCAGCGTCAGACCTACCGAAAAAGAAAGGTTCTGGTATAACGTATAGCTGGAAACAATTCAGTCAGGGTATCGGCCTTGTAGAGGGCATTGATGTGTGAGACGCGGTAACATGATATTATATATGTTATTTACTACAAGTTGTTAATGTTTGACAGACTTTACAAAAGTCTATGTATTATCGCTCCATTTCAAAGTGAAGGTGTCAGTTTGTACATCCTCCTTGTCTATGATATCACTGAAGTGGTACGTCTGTCTGTAATACCATTGATGTGGTACATACGTGTATGTGACATCAGTTGTAAAGGGGCTGGTATAGACATTTGAGTATGGTGACATTACTCACAGAGTGTGGTGCTCTTCTCTCACTAACTAATTGTGCTTTTGATAGATATACATCTTTTAAAAAATGTAACCTAAGTCGTATGATTAAGATTTCCATGCAAGATATTATTCTGAAATATGACTCATATTTTCAGAGTTACAGTTTAGTTTTATTAGTTTTGAAAAGAATGAAGGCTGCACTAAGATGTTTTGTATGCAAAAAAAAAAAAGAGATGTATTTACTGATATCTGTAGTAACAGATGGTGATGCATTTTGACAGTATGTTAAAATAGCTGGTTGTTTGTGATGCATGAATACTATTGATTCTTGAGATTTGCAAAGAATTTTTTTTCATTCTAGAATTAATTGACTGTTACCAACCATGTACAACTATAATGAATCAATTTCATAACAGATGAAGTTTTTATAAATTCATTATCCCTAAATGTCAAAATTATTACTTCAACTTGACAAGATTTTGACAATGTTATATGAATTACTTATAATCCTTATTTTCTGTGATTTTATACTGTTCATAAATGAACTGTAATTTAAAAAGATAACAGATTGAACTGCAAAATTGGATTTATACTGCCGTATTTTGTAACATTTTGAATCTGTTCTGACTATTTCTGTAAATCAGATTGCCAAACAAGAAAATTATCAGCATTCTCTAAAATCTTGGCCAAAAATATATCAACCAATTTGCCTTTTGATGTTGTGCCAAATATTATATTGCATTTTACATTTCCCGTATATAAGACTCTTACATGTATTTACTTTTCTCTGATTATTTCTGATTATTAGGAGACTGTGATCTTGTTATACTGTGAAGATTTCAGAAACATTTTATATGAAATTGTTATTTTCTATGACATTAAAAAAAATTGTACTATGTCAACCTTTGTTTCTTCCTGCTTAAAAGCTCATCAAGTCAAACTAGTTTAAAAGATACTTATTGTTTATATAATTCATCAGTATTTTTTGTGCTCCTGGAATCACACTAGATTATGAGCAATGTATATAGTCTTTGCTCTGTAAGTCCCGTCTATTTGTGCATACTTTTTTTTAAGACCCATTCTCTGTTACCACCAATATTCTGGTGCCACGGCATGTCATGTATTTTCAGATTTTCTGCATATTTGCCCTGATTGCAAAAATAAAAGTTTTCAGTCAGTGTGAGTTTTGGTTGCCATGGCAACGAGATCAGTCTTTTTGTGCTACTTTAAAGACAGTGCAGTAACCTACTTTTAGACACTGTGTTGCCAAGGATACCATTGTAGCAGATATTTCATTTTCTTACCCTTTGTGCTTCCTTACTTCCTTTCTTACAAAATACACTCAGTTTTATGATATATCTTACAGGACTCTTACTGTGCCTAGCCAAATAAGTAACATTCAAGTAAAAAAATCAAGGTACTTTTGTATGATTTTAACCGGTTTTCAGTGTCAATTATAACTAAATACAGACCTCAATGACAATGAGACCTCTGATGGGTTATTATGAAAAGTAACGTCCATTAACAATATAATAAACGAACATGTAAGTTGGTATAATTAAGCTCTTCATCTCAAACTGTTGCCATGGCAACTTTAAGCGTTCAAGCTTGAATAGCGCACCTTGTAAAATGGATCTTACTCCTAATAGTACTATTTATGACAGTGAAAATATATATATCAACAGATAAGACTCTTTATAACCTTGAAAATTTCCAAGGTCATAGAGTTGAAGTTCAAAGTCATTTCTTAATATAGACTCAAGAATTTTGATAAATATGTGATTTTTCTGACTTTTGTCATAAATTTGTAGTGTTTTCTTTTGGAATTTTCAAATAATTTATATATGTTTTGAAAGATGATGGATTTTAAAAAGAAATTCCCTGAATTCATTTACTTGTTGTATTCAAGTATAATTCTTTTGTTAGGACTAAATAAAACGTGTGTTTGTGAAACACGAATGCCCCCGTTGGCATCTTTGACAGTAAAACAGCTGAAAAGTAGTTTCACATTTTGAGGTCAAGGTCACATTTGGTATCCATGGAAAAGTCTTGCCACGTGGAATTCATATTTGAAATAAGAGAGCCCTATCACTTACCATGCAAAATTTATGGCTGAGCTTAGATTTTCAAAATTAGGTCAAACTCCAAGGTCAAGATCAAGAGGTGAATAATTTTGGTATCCATTGAAAGGTCTTGTCACAAGGAATACACTTTTGAAATATGAAAGCCCTATCACTTACCATTCAAAAGTTATGGCCAAGGTTAAAGTTTTTCAAATTTAGGTCAAACTTCAAGGTCAAGGTCAAAAATTTTGGTATCATTGGAAAGGTCTTGTCACAAGGAATACACATGTGAAGTATGAAAGCCCTATCACTTGCCATTCAAAAGTTATGGCCAAGGTTGAAGATTTGCTGACAAACAGAGAAACAGACAGACAGACTAAAAACTATATGCCCCTTTAGAAAGAATTTTAATTTTTATTCTTTATTTTATCGATATCCACACCTCAATTACAGAAGGTAATAGAATTGATTGTACTCTCTAAGGTATCCTATTAAATAATTATTATATCCATTATTTTGTTGCACACATCCATTTAATTTGTGTCAAATGGCTCTTTCTAGTACTGATCCATTTTTTCTATTAAAAGTCACGATTTTGGTAAAATCTGCTCAATTACAAATCTACAAATCAGTGACCTTGAAAATACAACATATGACCTTGAACAAGTATCAAGGTCATATCTATATTGATTTGTCTTCAGTAGATATATGAACGGAGTTTTGTTTTCGTACATGGACACTATAAAATAGACTCATAACATACCCAATATAGCATAACCATTGTTGCCATGGTTACCATATTTAATACAGTTTCCAGTGAATTAGATATATTATCCCAGCCAACTTTTTACATTTTCTTATAGTTGAGGTACAACATATGTATGGATATATAACATAAAAATTCCAAACAATTCTGCATTTATGAAATTCTAAACCATAAAAATACACGAAAAATAAGCAAAATAGGGTCTCTCCAAGCCAATAATGGAAGGTTTTAAAACCTTATTTTGGCATTATTTTTTACCCCTCATACAAAAGGCATAGAGATAATGTGTGAAAATCATTTCAGGTATTCATGACAAAAAGGATTGAAAGAAAAAAATCTTGGTTATTGTTGTTGACACACGATCGCTAAGTCTTGAGAAATTTCCGAATGCCTTAAACTTTAGAAATGGTTAACATTAACATTGCCAATTACTTTAGATTGGTAATTGATAGGGCTTTCATACATTTCACATGTGTATTATTTAGACATGGCTTTTCATTACCAATAATATTTCCCCTTGCTGTCTTGACCTTAGAATTTGAGCTACTTTTTGAAAACATTAAATTGGCCATAATTTTTAAGTGAGCGACAGGGCTTCCATATTTCACTTGTGTATTTCTTTTGCAACGTTTTTACTGGAACATGTTTTATCACAGTTTTTTACCTCGTGACCTTGACCTTAGAGCTTGTTATTCTATTAAAATTCATCTTTATCTCCTTAGTTCCATCCAGGGTATCGGGTGTTCACAAACATATCCTATTTTATCATGACACAACGTTTAATCTTTGTCTCACCTTTTAATGGTCATATTGAGATGGCGGATTCAGGGGGGTGCGGAGGGGACGTCACCCCGGCACTGACCCCAAAAACCCTTTATTTTGGCCCATTTTCGGTAAAAAAAAATCGGCAAAGTTCGCCCCTTGACCCCGGGCAAAGGGGGCGCTGGATCCGCCACTGGGTATGCTAGTGCTTTTCCGTATTGCTGACGTATGTCTCGCAGCGATATTATATACATGTACATTCCATGCGATTTTACATGGGAATTCTAATTTCTTAACTGTCTTGAACCATTGGTATCAACTTCTTACAAACCATTTATCTTTTAAATTAATAAAAATATGTAGACGGTGTATCAGGAGTTCAGTTTTTGCCTCTAGTGCTTTGGTAAGCAAGAAAAGGATCATCTTAATATCAAAGTCCCTATAAGTACTGGACATCAAGTATAAAATACATAAATATTACAATTATCTACTAATAATAATAACGGCTTACCCCCAGCACAATGATTCCACTTCATTTATAGATAAGGAGCGTAAGCAACCATCAAAGACATGGAAATCAGGATCAATATAGAAACTCGGATAAAAATACTGAAAGGCGTCGTTAATTATCCGCATCTCCAATATAAATCAAAGAATCACAAATAATAATACAATGGCATGCACGATTGCCACTTCGTGTAGAAGAAACGCATTTAGTTCGGTGGCCGTCGACCATATTTATACATTCGATCTCATTTCTCGAACTTTCATGAGTATACTGTATTTAAAATATAATATTTTTTTTTCTTCAACGGGAGATTCAAGTTGGATTAAAAAAAAACTGCAGATGCCACTGTGGACTACTTACAGCATTAAAAAAAACAAAAAAAACAAAAAAAACAAAACAAAACAGGCCAATTTGATTTTTTTTTCTTGATGCCTGTTTGAATGCCCCGTCTGCATTTTGTCGGTAGAACAACTGCACGGTAAAAAGTAGCCTAGGTCACGCTCCAAGGTCAATGTAAATTTTCTGTACAAATACATGTCATGCTACAAGGAATACACATGTATAGCCCTATCAAAGCAAATTTAAAGTTTTTTATCAGTAGGTCAGACTTTAAATTAAGCCAATGTCACAAGATCAAAATTTTGCTACCATACATATTTGCCAACCATTTCCATACGCATGCAAAGTATGAGAACCTTATCAAACTATTTAAAAGTTGCTATCATTGGCAAGACAAAGGTTTGTCAAAAGAAAGTCTGAAGGTCGGAAGTTATGGCCAAGTTAAAGTTGTTGTGGGCAAACAGACGAACGGGCAAACAGACAAACCGACTTTAACCGACATGCCAAAACTAACCGTCCTGACCAAACAAAATAACTGCTCTCGTCAGATGCACATGTTGCTCAATATGTAGAAGCCAAATGAAGTATGCAAAGTCAAAGTTCAAGGTCACAAGAAATCAAAATGAGGCAAGCATTGTGAAATTGAATGCATTGCCCACTGTACTCCCACAAAAAAAACTGATTTCAGGCCCTCGTGACCAAATGATTAACAATAATTAAGTCAATCATATGACTCATGTGGTTTAAAAAACTTACTATATATGTTCTTATGCGACTTAGAAAAAGTCTCGTCTGTTCAGTATGGTATAAAAACTGGCTTTGGAATGATGGATGTCCGCAGAGATGGTAAGAAAGTGATCTCCAGTACCAAACATCCTATGATCAGTCTTTATCCCACCTCTGGAAAATTCTTTGCAATCTGATTGGCTGAGAAGAACCAAGTGTATGTTGTATGATACTATCAGGTTACTAGAGCAGTTGCATTTAGTTTACTTCTTACTTTACTTCTACTTTTACCTCACCTCTACGCTTCAGTGGTCACTGTGGTTAGGGATTAGGCCGTGGTATTTAAAATTCGTTTTCCATCCTGGTGTTTTAAAAAAAGACACCCTCCAGTTAGGCGAAAACACACAAACATCAATTTTTGTATTGTTGTCAATGACATGTATTATTCTGAAATTTTATTTAAGGCACATATCCACTGTACAAGTCAGGGGAGACGGGAATGTGAGCTATTATAGCTAAGTCTTGGTTTAAATAGATCAATTTGAGCCGTTTTTCATTTCGAGTAATAAAGCCGTAGTGGAACTTTTTTTCAGTATGACAGGATACCTTTGGCAATCTCGAATTAATTGTGAGTGTATGCTTTTTATCTGGTATTTTGTCTCGAAAGGTACCAGTCCGCACACGTTAAACAGAATATTTCAAAGCCATGGCTTTACATTGTTCAATACACACCTGTCCTGAGGCGATCCAACTACAGTTACCTTTTAAAGCTGACCTGTCACTTTTTTACCATTTAAATGTGAAAGTATAATCATCAGACGGACGGACATGCAGACGGAAAGATAATTTATTTATGTAGCAAAAATTACAATGCTTAATGTTTCTTCGTCCGAAAAGGGGAAATTTACATAAAATGTACCCGTAAGTTTTATGTCTAAAATATGAAATGTACCCGCAAAACGTCAGGGTAGGTCAGCTTTAAAAGTTAACTGTAGTCGTCAATACTCGAGACCAAGATTATGTAATCCCTAACCGCAGTGACCACTGAAGCGTAGAGGTGAGGTAAAAGTAGTGGTGAAGTAAACTAAATGCAACTGCTCTACTGACAGGATATCATCTTAATATTTTACTTCAAATGGAAATAGATTTGGTAATATGCTTGGATATATATATATAGAACCGATAAGAGTGAATTGCCAGGGCGATACAAGGCATGGATCTACCAAGATTTTATTCTGTCCAGACTGATGTGGATGTTGCATGTCTACGAGATACCAGTTACGTCTGTCGAGAAGAAGGTCAATCGTAACCTCAGGAGATGGTAAGGGGTACCACCTAGTTTTGCGTCCAATGGCTTGTACAGTAAGGCATTACAATTGCAACTTCCACTTACATCTGAGTTCAAGGTCAGCAAGTGTCTGCTCGTGATTGCACTGAGAGACTCTAAGGACCAGAAGGTCAGAGAAGCTGGGATAACAACAAGAACGGGTAGAAATTGGTCAGCATCAACATCAGTAGAAATAGCAGAGAACATGTTACAGCCCAGAAATATCATGGGAAACACACTTCAAACAGTAGTGTAAAGCAACAACAACAGAGAAGCGGCAGATAGTTCAAGATGACGTTAGACGGGACGAAGAGGAACAAAGACGATCAAAAGCGGCAGAGATGGGAAAACAGAGAGCTTGAATGAAATGGCACATTCCAGAGAAGAGAGTCACATGGACGGACCTACGGAGAATGGATCAAAGACGAATACTAGTATCCTTCCAACTCCGTTCAGTGTATGATACCGGGTACCCTACCATCTCCAGATAACTGGCACACTTGGGGGATGGTCGATGGGCCATTGTGTCAGCTGTGCCAGAAGCGGGGAACAATAGCCTGCATATTATCAAGTTGCCAGGTTGCCCTACAACAAGGCAGATACAAATGGCGGCATGATTGTGTCCCGAGGAAGTGAATGGATATTGTGGTGATGGAAAGAAAGAAGAAGAGACATGTAGTAAAAACACACAACATCCCATAATTTGTCAGAGAGGGAGAGAAAGTTAGCAAGAGAACACCACAGCATCGGCCATTGCTAGAACAAGCGAATACTTGGGAAATGAAAGTAGATATAGGAAGGAAGCTGATACTTCCCAGAGTGTTAAACACAACATTGCGGCCAAACATGATTTTATCGTCTACCACTGCGACGAAACTCATTGTCATCGAGTTGACAGTACCTTAAAAGGAAAGATGACAAGAAGCTAGTGAATGAAAAGCCTCGAAGTATACTGACCTGATGGCTGATTGCAGACAGCAAAATTGGTGTGCATAGCTTTTCCCGGTGGATATTGGGTGTAGAGGGTTTCCAGCAACTAGTGTTGTATAATCGGAAAAATTTTATAATCGATTATCGGTTTATAATCGGAGAGGATTTTAATCGATTATTTCGATTTAATCGGAAAACACTTAATACGCATTAAAAAGCTAATAAATGCCTTTATTTTTGTCTCATGTTGTAAATAAACTACAAAAATGTTCCAAAATTGCAATTGAAAATTTTTAACTAAATGTTTATGAATTAGCAAATGCTGAAGTGATGTGATCTGATCATGTGGAGCTGAATATAATGCCTCTGCATCATCAGAAAGGTCAAAATATAGATAAAACATGCCTGAAAAAATTATAACTTATGTTGACCATCAGTCATTAAACTTGCTAAATTTTGTAATTTACAGGAAGTTAATAAATTTATTTTTGATCTGGCACTTGTACTATACTGGGAAAGAGAGATATATCTTTGGCTCATTCTGAGTAGAGTGTTAGACTTAAGTTAGGAAGATCATGCGCGGATCCAGAGGGGGGGGGGACCGGGGCTCTGGACCCCCCCCCCCCCCCCCTGAGATTTTCGGAGATGGGGTCCAGCTTTGGCCCATTTCTAATTGAAAGGGGTCTAAAAATGCACAAAAAGGCTTTGAAATCTAAAATTTCGGCTCGCTTCGCTCGCCATTTTTTTTTCTGCAAAATTCCTTAATCATTTTCAACTTTTTATACTAAATAATTTTATATAACTGTCTTGGGTCTCATGAACTCGTATTTTCAACAGTCCCTTACTTCATAGGATGTAACCTTCCTCATATTTTTCAAGGTTTTGTCCTTTTAAGATGTCAGATTATTTGGGAGAATATTCTCATGAAATATAGACAAATGTGAATTAATCAAAATTTTCGCGGCTCGCTCCGCTCGCCGATATACGTAATAAAATATTCAATGTTATAGATAATCATCTCGATCGAATCAAGACATACTGATATTTCATATCTAAACAAAATTCAGGCTCGTTTCGCTCGCCAATTCTTCATAGAAATAAACGTGAAAAGGATACCTAACAATACCCGCCCTCAAAAAATCAATCCTTGGAGCACACGTTGCTCCTCCCCATGATGTGCACCGAAATATACCTACATGATAGGTAGACATCCTACAATTTTGGACCCCCTCTGACCAAAAATGCTGGATCCGCGCATGAAGATTGCAAGTTCGAGCCCAGATGGGGGCAGTCTCATATGGACTGCATATATGTAACCCACTTAATAGTAGATTGCAGGTACTAGAACTTGAAAGTAATGGTTGGGCATTAAGCATGCTGGACTAATGAATATTTTGTTGTTTTTAGCTTTGTCTACCTCTGTTTTACTTTCTCCGATTATAATCGATTTTCAGAAAAATAATCGATTAATCTAAATCGGACACCTCAATGAACGATTATTCGATTTAATCGATTAATCGTAACAACACTACCAGCAACATCTGTATAGAAACTGTGGAGTGCATTGGGGATGGTTGGAAGAGACGAGAAGAAAGCGACCAAGAGCCTAGCAGAAAGGGCATCATGCTGGTTGTGGCATCGCCGAGATATCAAGAACTGGAAGCCAGGAGTTCATGAGTAGTGGATTGGCCACCACTGCTGACCCACCAACTTGAGGATGTCATGGTAAAGGATAAAAACATCCAGTGAGAGATGGAGACTACATGAAGTCTCAATATACCGTGCGCTTTGAAAATACGTCACTAATGTTACCAGGGTTAACATAGGGGTTACATTAAATTGTGTATTTCTGAATTTGAATAGTGTTAATGTTGTTTATTTCTATTTCAATGTATAGAGGAGGCCATTCTGCAGTGAAAAAGTTCAGTTAGTTGGATTCGAAACTGTACGCTGTGAAATCAGGGTTAGCTCTGTGTCAAATGGGGAATCCTCTTATAAGCCTGTAATGATGAGTTGAAAGTAGCATGCTGTCCATGTGTGGTGATTTTCTAGAAAATGAATCTAGGGACCTATTGCAAATGAGATCTTTTTGAAAACTTTAAGATTTTGTCTAAAAGATGAAACTTGTCTATCTGCTGTAAGAATTCATAAAACGAAATCTGATATAGCTGAAAATGGGTAGGTTTTCATCATTTTTGGTTATTTTTCATGATTAGATTGGCACTCGTTATACACAATCCCAACACTACAGGAAGCATGTAGCTGATATGTTAATGTATATTTAAATTCTGCTATATACTAACTTTCAATTAAATCAAAAATTATTTGTGACAATTGGTAGCCATGGCAACAGAATTTAAAAATTCAAAATCTGCCGTTGACAGATGAGATTTAATCCATTTGTTGGTATATCGAGACCTGAAGACAACCACAAATGACAACCATAGTGGGGCGAGAGGAAGGCAGTCAACGTGGATGCCTGAGAAGATTGCAGATTTAATCAGCTGTTAAATAATCTAAACATGGGGAACCAGTGACTTTCAGGAAAGGCTGGATGGAGACCGGGGAAGACCGGTGACGCTGGAAAGACAGCTGGCGCCAGGGAAGACTGGACGAGGGCATTTAGGACTAGCAATACGAGATGCAGCTTTACATACATTTCAATAGTGACAATTTCATGAGAAGGCACCTTATTTCGCTATAGAACTCCAAAATGAAGAGCACCCGCATAGTCTCCCGAGAGGGGTGGGTGAGACTCGACAATGCAGATACAACGGTAACGTCTAATACACGTGCAAGGAACATGAGACGAACACAACAGAGAACATTAGATGGAGCCTCTCCGTAAATGACTCGTTACAGCATGGCAACGTGACGGAGAACGAAGAACCTTACCATGTGCAAACCACCAACGTGCAATCTCGCAAAGATGCAAAGAGAAAGTGAAGTGGCCTAGGAGTGACGAGGGTAAGGCTTGGTCAGCTTTCGATGATGATGTCAGCAAGATTTGGGGTCATCTTTAAAGGGACCAGTGGTAAAAAGGATCGAGGTGTTATCAAAGTTTGTGTATAACATCGGGAGACTCGACAATGCAGATACAACGGTAACGTCTAATACACGTGCAAGGAACATGAGACGAACACAACAGAGAACATTAGATGGAGCCTCTCCGTAAATGACTCGTTACAGCATGGCAACGTGACGGAGAACGAAGAACCTTACCATGTGCAAACCACCAACTTGCAATCTCGCAAAGATGCAAAGAGAAAGTGAAGTGGCCTAGGAGTGACGAGGGTAAGGCTTGGTCAGCTTTCGATGATGATGTCAGCAAGATTTGGGGTCATCTTTAAAGGGACCAGTGGTAAAAAGGATCGAGGTGTTATCAAAGTTTGTGTATAACATCGGGAGATAGCGACTTGGTATAGAGAAAAGGAAGAGTAACAACACATTCATTGTAAGAAAAGAAGAGGGAGGAAAACAGAGCAATACAGGAGAGAGTTGAAAGATCTTAACAGACAGTTTAGGTAGGGCAACCAGGAAGAAAAGATGGGTATTGCTATGTTGACAGATGACATCAGGTTTGAGCTTATCCGACTCAAAAGGGCAGAACAATAAAGGAAAGCGAGGAAGAAGAGAGTGAAAGAGCGGGCAAGCTTTGTGAGAAACCATTTTAATCACACCAATAACCTCCTCGGTTAGGAAAAACCAGGCCAACTTCACAGCTAAAAGGAGGAAATAGAAGCTCACGCAAAAGAAATGATATCTGACACCTTGAGAGAAGTACTACTAGGACCATGTCCGAGGAACATCGAGATTGAGCAGACGAATGAGGAGCCAGAGATGCGAGAACATGAAAAGAGATCAACACCGTTGTGAAGAAAGCGCGATCAGGGTCATGACCAGGTCCTCATGGAATACCATACCGGTATAAGAACTGTCCACAGATCTTGAGAAAGTTGTGACTGCTGATGAAAGTTACATTTAGGAAGGGTTAGGTACCTACATTTGGAAAAGAGCTAATGGTTACTTTGTGCCGAAGAAGAGGGATGCTAAGTTGATAAACCAGTTTAGAACCACCTCTATACTCAATATTGAAGGCAAGATTTTCTTCTCTGTGATAGCAAAGAGGGTTGCGAAGTACCGTATATGATGGACAACGAATACATCGATACCTCAGTGCAGAAGGCAGGAATACCAGTTTTTTTCTGGATGCATTGAACACACCCTTATTCTCAACCAGATAATCAGAGAGGCAAATAACAAGAAGGAGAACCCTGCAGTCGTTTGGTTGACCTTGCAAATGCATACTGATCAGTTCCACATAGCCTGATAGACAAAGCACTGGAGATGTACCACATTCCAACTCATATGCAGACCATCGCAAGAAGCTACTTCAGTTGAATCCAGCTCCGATTCACATCGAAAAACGCAACTACAGATTGGCAACACCTGGAGAAAGGCATCATAACAGGATGTACAATATCACCAATCCTCTTTGTGATGGCTATGGGACTGGTAACAAAGTCAGCAGAGAACATGTGGAGGAGACCACAGATGGAGTCAGGAGTATGTCAACCGCCAATCCGAGTTTTTATTGATGACCTTACAGTAACCACACAAACACATGTACAGGCTAGACCCGTTTCGATAGCCCTTGGAGAGGCCGTAGAATGGGCATAAATGAAGTTCAACCCTGCAAAGTCAAGACCGCTGTTGTCGAAGAAAGGACGAATTTCACAGCATCCAACGATTCGAATTCAAGGAGGAGAAATTCCAACCATAGTAGAAAACCCTATAAAATGTCTAGGAAGATGGTTTGATGATACCTTGAATGATATCCAGATGGTAAACAGCACACAGAAGCAAGTAGACAATTGGTTGGCGAGAACCGATAAGAGTGAATTGTCAGGGCGATACAAGGCATGGATCTACCAACATGGTATTCTTCCCAGACTGATATGGATATTGCTTATCTACGAGATACCAATCACATCTGTCGAGAGCATCGAGAGGAAGGTCAATCGTAATCTCAGTACCACCTAGTTTTGCTTCCATTGGCGTGTACTGTAAGACATCACAATTGCAACTTCCTCTTACATCTGTTGTATAAGAGTTCAAGGTCAGCAAGTGTCGGATCGTGATGACACTGAGAGACTCTCCAAGGACCAGAAGGTCAGAGACGCTGGGAAAACAACAAGAACGGGTAGACAGAGTCAGCATCAACATCAGTATAAATGACATAGAACGTGTTATATCTCAAAGATATCGTAGTAAACACATGTACGAACAGACAAGGATTAGGAACAACACATTTCCAGCAATGGTATAAAGCAATAACAACAGAGAAGCTTCAGATGGTTCAGGATGAGGTTAGGCGGGACGAAGAGGAACAAAGACGACCAAAAGCGGCAGAGTTGGGTAAAAAAGGAGCATGGATGAAATGGCACCTTCCAGAGAAGAGGGTCACATGGACAGACCTATGGAAAATGGATCAAAGATGAATATCCTTCCAACTCCGTTCAGTGTATGATACCCTGCTATCTCCAGTTAACTTGCACACTTGGGGGATGATCGATGAGCAACTGTGTCAGCTGTGCCAAAAGAGGGGAACAATGGCCCATATATTATCAAGTATCCAGGTTGCCCTACAAAAGAGCAGATACAGATGACGACATGATTGTGTCCTATGGGAGTTAGCGGACATTGTGGAGGTGGAAAGGAAGAAAAGGAGACATGTAGTAAAAAACACACAACATTGAATTTGTCAGAGAGGGAGAGAAAGTCAGCAAGAGAACCACAGCATCAGACATTGCTAGAACAGGCAAATACCTGGGAAATGAGAGTAGATATAGGAAGGAAGCTGATATTTTCCAGAGTGGTAAACACAACATTGCGGACAGACACGGTTTTATCGTCTACCACTGCGAGAAAAAAAAAAACTCGTTGCCATCGAGTTGACAGTACCTTGGCAGAAAAGCCTTGAAGTATGCTGACCTGATGGCTGATTGCAGACAGTGAAGTTGGTGTGCATAGCTTTTTCCAGTGGAGATTGGATGTAGAGGGTTCCCATCAACATCTGTATGGAAACTGTTTAGTGTATTTGGGATTGTTGGAAGAGACGAGAAGAAAGCGATCAAGAGGCTAAGGGATACAGCAGAAAGGGCATTATGATAAATTGTATTACCTCTTGTTACACATGTATGTGTGTCTGAGGGTATTGTTATTCAATAAAGATTTACATTTACACAGTCATGCTGGTTGTGGCATCGCCGAGATGACAAGAACTGAAACCAGGAGTTGATGAGTGGTGGATTGGCAATCACTACTGACCCGCCAACTTGAGGATGTCGTGGTAAAGGGTCGAAATATCCAGTGAGAGTTGGAGACCACCTGAAGACAACAACAAAAACGTAACAATAGTGGAGCGAGAGGAAGGCAGCCAACGCGGATGCCTGAGAAGATTGCAGATTCAATCAGCTGTAGATAATTAATTAATGGGCTTTAAAATTTGCACTAGTTAGTAGTGTGTTACATAAAGAAGTCTTCGTTTTCTTTTTGAATCCCCGTTACTTTTTTCCCTTGTTATGTTATAACTTATAATAGCAATCTATATCCCACCTCTGGCAAATTTCGTGCAATCTGATTGGTCGAGAAGAACCGAATATCATGTTGTGTTCTGCCACTGAGAGGATATCATTTTTAAAAAAATATCCTGCTTCTTCTAAGACGCTTTAAATACGCTGAACATTTGACGTCGCTGATGTTGACATAACATACACAAACCAAAAGCCATCGGCGGGATGAATTCGTTTAACTTTGTTTTAGGGGGGGGGGGGGTGTATTGGGTCGATGAAAAAAATATATATTTGGGCCTCGCCCAATACGGGTACCTGTAAAATGCGAAGCGAAAAGAAAGGAAACAAAACAAAATGAAACGAAACGAAATGGAAACGAAACGAAACGAAACGAAATGGAAACGAAAACAGGAAATGAAACGAAATGGAAACGAAATGAAAACGAAACGAAACGAAATGAAACAAAACGAAATAAGAAGAAACGAATTTTCTTTACCGGCTAGTTTTTTTTTGGGGGGGGGGGGGGGCGGGTGTTGTTGTTGAAATATCTGTTTTGAAAGTGAGAATGAAAGATCCATAGGGGATTGGATGATTAAGATACCTTTTCAGTATAAATAATCAAATATGAAAATGAATTAGAGTATTAGTGAATATTTCATTTTCAAATCCTTACCCCAGATATAAGGACTGATGAAATAAAAATGCATAATAATTGTAAAAGTGTCAAACTGGTTACAATATAGCCAGATATTCTTCTTCCTTGCTTCCCTGTTGTTTTTGCACTTGAACGGAACCATTTTTCGCCTCATATGTATAAACTTCAGTTCGACATCCCCTTTGTCATTTGCTAACTTTCAATTCTGAATAATGTGCTCACTTTTAATTATTCAGAATTGAAAGTTATCAAATGACACCTTTCATCCACTTTAAATCTAATCCCTTTTCTTTAAAATGATTTGAAAATTATATATTCACTAATACTCTTATTTTTCTTCATATCCAATTATTTATAATGAAAAGGTATCCTTACCATCCAATCCCCTCTGGATCTGTCATTCTCACTTTCAAGACAGATACTTCAACAACAACCCCCCCCATCCACAAAAAAACCCCCAAAAACAAAACAAAACAAAGCCCCAAACTAACCAGTAAATAAATTTCGTTTCTTTTTATTTCATTTCATTTTGTTCCCATTTCGTTTCATCTCATTTCGTATTGTTTCATTTCGTTTCGTTTTGTTCAATTTCGTTTTGTTTCATTTCGTTTTGTTTCGTTTCTTTTCGTTTCGCATTTTACATGTACCCGCCCTATACAACTTTTAAAAAAGTTTTTTTTTCCAACGATCAAATATATATTTCTGTAACCCATCCCCAACCCCCTCCCCCTGTAAAACACTGTATAACTAGAAAGGTTTCTTGTTGCGGTTGCAACAAGAGTGTCTTCCTCCTATACAATTTTTGGTTTGGAAATATGAAGGACGTCACACTACATGTATTTATATTATATATTTAAGTTTTCAAATAGCAGTAACATTAAATTTTCAAACCGATAATTGTTGGTGAGCAACCATTTGATTTTGGGGGGGGGGGGGGCAGGAATTCTATTGCCAGCCGGTAAAATTTTTTCAGCAATTTTCTGAGCAGGCCATTTTTTTCAGCCATTACCAGAGTCGGAGAAAAATTTTCGCCGGTTCTTCGGGCCGGATTTAAACAAATTGTCAAATGTTGTGAAAGTCTGTGTAAGTTAAACTCCCCGCTGTTACAGAGTATGAGTTAATAACCGTTCCTTCAGATGTCTCTTTGCAATTAGCGAATTTCAGACAGATTGTATGATGTTTAAATAGAACCTTTTCTAGATTTCTGTGCCTATGCGTATTAGGTCTCTGGTAGATACAGCTATGTGAACAGTTTGTATTTATATTAATTAATTTTTTGACTTTAAATTGTCTGGCACAAAGGGCCAGCAAAAATTTCCATATCATGCAATGTATCCTTACTTTTGCATGGTCCGGGAAAAAAAATTGCCGGCCCTTTGGGCCGGAATATTTTTTTCAGCATTTTTCAGAGCCGGGATTTTTTTTTTTGCAAATTCTTCCTGCCCCCTTCCCCCATAAAAAAAGGCGAGCTCGTAGCTGTAGAACCAATTTTCTTGAGAAGAGAAATGGTAATAACAAGTTACGTTCAATATATATATATAAATACCATGAGGTTCTCGCTGTGCAGGTTCAAATTTGGACCCCCCCCCCCTTCCCTTTTTTCAAAGTTTATTTTGAATTTCCATCATGGCGACATCGTTCAATATAAACAGAACTGTTTTCGAAAAACGAGGGGAGGGAAGAATGTTAGAGAAATTGTTCATCAATTGTAAATAAACCAACCGAAAATTATGTTCGAACGTTTGCTAGAATTAGAAATTAAACTTGATGTTCAAAATATAGTTATTGAAGTTTAGAAACCGGTTTGTAGGTTAGAAATCGGAATCAAACTACCACTTTTTGTGTGTAAATTCTGGTTTGTAGCTGATCTCTTCTAAATTAATCAACTGTTTTAAAATCAAATTGTGTATATCGAAATGTATTTATGAAATGCATATTCATCATTGCCGTGAAATCGAAATTTGAAAATCTCAACACTGCTTTTCTCGAGTCGGACTCGGACTACCAATTTTAGTGTGCGCCCGATCTGTTGGCGTGAAGGTGTATCGAAATACCCAACTCAAAATTTCGATGCTCATATCTTTTCAACAGTAAGAGATAGGAAAAATCAGAAAGACTAAATAAGACAGATATATGGATAAAAAATAATAATATTGAAATTTTTAGGAAACTTCATAAGCTTAATTTTTGTTTACTATTATAAGCAAAAAGGTGTCTTCCTCCTATGAACTTCTGAATTTGGAAATATGAAGGACGGTGAAGGACGTCATCGTAATAAATCGTTACAGTGTGCATCTAGCATTTCATATCTTGCATGGCTGTCGACTTTCAAAAAGAATGGAAATTGTAGATAGCAAAATACGAGATATTTAAGCTTACAAATAGCAAAACATGAAATTTTCGGTCCTTTTGAGTAATTCGACGCTCCCGTCAAATATTTGAATCTACTAAAAAACATGATAAAAAAATAACAGAGACCAAAAATAAAAAAAGACCAATCTAGCTTTTACTCCAAACGTAACGTTGGAGAACTTTCATTGTCCTAGCTTACAGGGTTCTTGAGAAATCGCTGATCCAATTTTCCACGGTTACGAAAACAATAGGTCTTCCGACGGAAGTCGGAAGACCTAATGATCGAATATTTAGTCTATGACAATATATGGATGTGTGTATATTATTTTTGTCAACTGAGATATCCCCGCTCCCCTTTCCTTGTATTGCAAGTATTTGGACAATATAAAACAAACAAGTAGCATGTGCACGCAGCATGCATGCTTCATTTGGATCAAATTTTGAGGTAATAAAATTGAAGAATCAAAGTGAAATCCCATCAAAGACGGAGAAATATACCCTTCATAGTATCATCCACACTTTTACTCTGATTTCTGTTGTAAAAGATGGCAAATAGGGTTTTTTTTTTGCCCCTTTTTGGGGCCGTTATTCGGCCCAATTCCCAATGAAAAATAGTATCCCTTTTCCCCAATTGTGGCTCTAAAATTTCCCAATCACATATAGATGGAATTATCTCCGAAATTAGTGAAATTTACTGGTTCAAAAGTAGCAAATTTACTAATCATTTGCCATGTTGTAAGCATAAGAAATAAATCATATTTAAAAGAAAGTTATTTGATTTTAAACATTCAATTCTTAACTTTTGATTGTATAAACTCATTTTACTTTTATACTAGTACTTCCCAAAATACTCGCAAACGTTGTTAATTTTCCCAATAGCACGGGCCCCGACCCCATTCCCAAATTTAATACTGAAAAAATCACCATTCTGGCAAATTACAGCATCACAGTGTACGTACTACTGTGGCTGTATGTAATGTAGCTTCAGTATTTCGCCCGTCTCGCACGTTATGTTTTTTTCTAATCGGTTAATTTGTATGGCGCGGAATGTGTGTCAAAATGATCATATTTCTGCTTAGGCAAAATTATTTTTGCCTAAGCAAAATTTCATTTTTGCCTAGGCAAAAATAATTCTGCCTAGGCAGAATTCGATTTTTGCCTAGGCAAAATTAATTCTGCCTAGACAGATATAGAATTTTGCCTAGGCAGAAATAGAATTTTGCCTAAACAAAAATAATTCTGCCTGGGCAAAAATCGGATTATGCCTAGGCAAAAATAATTTTGCATAGGCACAAATCGAATTTTGCCTATGCAGAATTATTTTTGCTCAGGCAAAATTCGCAAGCGTTCATCTATATCAACCAATGGAAATGCCTCTTGCAAAGCGAATTAATACAGTGCACGCGCACGCCCAGTGTGTGCGGTGCAGCAATGTAAGCATGGATAGCCAGATCCATTTTTCTCAACCATTCATGATTTTATAAGAATAAAACGTGCATGAATCGATCTAAAACATAGTTTGTTTTTTTTTTTATCGGCGGGGGGGGGGGGGGGGGGTTGAGACCAAGTCGTCGACCATGGGGAGGGGGCAGCCGAATTTGACGTAAAAACGGGAAATATAACTCTTGGCAAATCCTTGGGGTCCTGACCCCTTCAACCCCTCCTTCTCTCTCTAGGTCCATGGGGGATGGGGGGGGGGGGGGGGTGAGATCAAGCCATCGGCCGTTTGGGGGTTGGGGCGAGCCATATTAGACGTAAAAACGGAAATTTCAACCATTTTTAACACCACACTAGGCAAATTCCTGGGGTCCTGACCCCTTTGACACCCTTCGGGGAGGGGGAGGAGCCAAATTAAACGTAAAAACGGGGAACACATCACACTTGGCAAATTCCTTTGGGTCCTTCAAGATTCGGGGGGGGGGGGGGGGGGTTGAGACCAAGCCGTTGGCTGGGGGAGGGGGGGCTGCCAAATTAGACGTAATAACGGGGTAAACACAACTCTTGGCAAATTCCTGGCGGTCTTGACCCCATGCTCGACGTGATACCAAATAGTAGTCAATTTCGATCAAGGATGGGAGGTGTATGGGCTCCGGTCTGCCATGAGCGACTGGTCATTAGAGGATCTACAACATTCGTACCCCCTCGCCCTTTATTTGTAACGGCATAAAAAGGCTCGGATGCCAATGGTGGAGGGTTTTACATCAAATCGATGTAAAAGTAAAAAGGCACTTTTTCAACATTCAAAATTCTTCAACTTGAGTGGGTAATGTTGCGAGAAACATATTTGTCAGTTACAATCCAATGTTGGAACTTGTATTTCATGATAGATTATAACAAAACTAATAGATCAACGGAGAACTATTTTCAAAATGGCGCCGTCTGACGTCCTGAGTCTTTTTTCGAAGGAAAAGGTCGAGGCTGATCCGAATGGATCTACAATTTTTGTCGGAAAAGCATAGGTTATAAGGTGAAATATGTGCGCGAATCCGTTTAGAGTTTCACCCCTGCAGTGCATCACTGCATATGTGTAACATGCATGGTGATTGGTTAATATGGAGTTAATATATGCCTAAGCAAAAAAGTATCCGTTTTAATTCTGCCTAGGCAAAATTGATTTTGCTTAGGCAAAATTAATATTGCCTATGCAAAATTCGAATTTAGCCTAGGCAGAAATATTTTTGCCTAAGCAAAAATTGAATTTTGCCGAGGCAAAAATTATTTTTGCCTAAGCAAAAATCGAATTCTGCCTAGGTAAATTAATTTTGCCTGGGCAAAAATTGAATTCTGCCCAGGCAAAAAAAGAATTCTGCCTAAGCAAAAATAATTTTGCCTAGGCAAAAATGTGATAATTTTGACACACATCCCGCGCCATAATTTTGTGCTTCAATATTGAAGCTATGTATTGTACAGCAGATGTGGCATTGCAAGTCTGTACCACACCTATGACCTTGTTTGCAAATTGGGGAAAAATATGACAGGAAATTGCACATCTGATAAGAGTTATTTATGTCTGTATAATTTGAATGCGTGAGTACTTTTACATGTGCCCTCTGAAACCTGAAATCTGAATCTAAAGAATCTGAATCGGGTCCTGTAGCATCATATCCGAGCCATCTTTCTACGCCTTTCGGTATATTTTGAACATAATTTTCACAGATTTTGGTCATATTCCATTGTTTGGACGAGGGTTGAATACCTGCTTTTAAATGATGCTAATGAATTTGAGGACGTTTAACATTTGTACAGGCTACATGTATGATCGTCGGCGGCTTTCCACTACAGTAGCAACCACGTCCATCCAAATCTAACACGTACAAGACGCTATACCCACGCCATTCCCCGCGATACCAACGCGCAACGTCCGTCCGAAAACGGTGCTCAGTCCGCGACAGACCGCTAAACTTCCGCGTCTTACCGCGTCTCCCCAAAGTTTTAATCATTGCCAGAACACGCTTATCAGCGTTGTACGTCTTTACCACTTGTGTCCTCCGTGGTTGTCCGCGGGATAGAATCTGGAGAAGTTGAAAACTTGCTTCCCCGTTCAACGCCCTCCCCCTCAACACCCCCCCCCCCCTCCCCAATGCTACGTCTAGATCGACTGTTGCTCTTTAAATCTGAAAAATTGAATTATTCTGAACATGTACGACAATACGCCAGAGAGCGGTGCTGTACATCATCCAGAAGAGACCACAGTGAGATAATGCTTCACTTCACTCGGAAGAAGATTTTTTGTATCTCCCGGACTTAGAGTTATCTCCCTCGTCTTTTTTGCAATACACAACAGGTGTATACTTTGTATGTAATATCTTATACAGATACATTCTAATAATTCACATCAATCTATTTACATTTATAACGCCTCGTGTATCTGTTTTCTCCGTAATAAACTTATTGCTTTAATGAGAATTGACCGACTTTTCGTTTATAAAATTACCGTTTCACCTCAACAAAACAAAGTCACGTGACCAATGTCAGATTGTGGTGTCAAATTCAGCTTTACACATGCCGTAAAGTTTATGTTTACGAAACACCCTATGATGGAGTGTAAGCTCTCTGAGTTATGAAATGACATGGAAAATATTACATGTACCCGGGGCAGCCGCCAGGTTGTCACTGGGGGTAGTATATGGTAAGTTTATTTACCTGTGCCGTTTGTTTTAGGTATTCTAACCATCAGTTTACCTGTTATCACTCGCCTCATCAGATACATGTGTGATGAGATCCAACGATTTCAGCAATTTTTGATTCTCGCGTTATCATGATAACACATTTGGTATATATACTTTTTTCTGTTGTACATGCATTTTGTATAATAAATATGCATTTTTATATCATGGCAAGTTATTACAGGTTCAGAGTCGTCACAGTGATTCAAAGATGTCATATTATTTTTAAAGATTTACGTATGATTTTGTCTTTCAAGTTATCATGTTTATATCTTGTTCTGGGTTTGATATAATTCAAAATAGACAAAAGTATACTGATCAAACTATAATATTTATTAAAGAAGACATTATATAATTATGATTCATTGATAATTGACAAAAGAAATAAATGCATGAGCGGTTCTTGAATGTTTTCCAGGGGTGGGGCGTGGTGGGGTAGGGGCTGTTTCCAGACCCTAAGTTTTTGAAGCATTTTGGGCAAATCCCCCCCCCCCCATCCCCGTTTTGAACAGTCTTGTAGAAGACCTTTAACAACTTGTAAAATAGTAAATAGGTAACAATTAAATTCAATTTGCCAAGTTTTGTTGGTTTTTACGGTCAAATCAGTGATATGATGTAAGTGTAGGTCACAGTAAGAATCACTGAGTCACTCGGCAAACGGTCTTCAAGTATCCATGAAAGATCCAATCTCCAATAATTCTATATTCAGAAGGCATGATTCATTAGCTATGTTTAAAATTACAGATAAAAGACATACATAGAAAACTTATATAGACATATAATATACAAAATATTTGAATGTAGTCCAAATTGTGTAATCTGAGGTCACACTTTAATGATCCCCAATTCATCACCCCAAGATTAGCATGTCAGAATGGATAAAATTATCTTATAGAAGGAAACAGAATATTTTCAGATAGTATTGTTCATTGTTGAATTGGGGCACTGCATAATAAATCCAGATAAGCCTCATATGTGATAGGGGAGAGTCCTTGTAAAGCTTAGGGAATATATTAACCCACAGGTAAAACTCAGATTTAGCTTAGGTACTGTAAATAATACAATATACAAAATATGCATGTAATATACCCCCCCCCCCCTGGAAAAAGAAAAGACCTTAATTGAATCGTACAGTTTAATTTTCTTTTTTTTTGAAAAAAAAAAGAAATGACGAATTGGCAGATTCTATGATAAAAAGGTAAATTCCATTCCATCAGAACAACTTAGGTTATACTGTATAAAGTCGTGTTAGATTTTCATTTATATATATACAGCATGTACAGTAGGCTACTAAGATGCACTCTTTTTCATCTGCGATTCTTTCTGTAAAGTGTTTGAAAATAGATCCCCAAGGTCAAGTCCCCTTCTTTATATCATGGGAAAAGGAGGCATCTCTCTCTGTATATGTCAATGCGAAAACTCAACTTTTTTAAACCAAGGATACCAAATCGGACTGACGAGATCATAAATGATCAATAATATATCATATATTGTATGAAGTTATATTTACATATCGGTTTGATCGATCTTTGTAATGATTTGTCAAGTGCGAGTCAAACACTGCACAATGTGATGGTAGCAGATGTATAAGCATGCTCTAACAAAGCCCGCCCTGCCGAGCCATATTGATAGAACAGGATGAAAGCATCTGCGTCTCTGATATTAGTTTTACTTGATTTCTTCATTGATTTCTAATAGTACATTCCTGACTCTCATATTTACTATCGTCATCTGTTCTTCATCGATCCAATTTGTTCCGTGTATCCCGTGTAATCGATGTTATATTTGACGAAGTTACAGCTAATTATAATAATAGATTTTGAGTCACCTTTGTCAATTTTCTTTGAATGCATGTATTTTCAGGTATGTTTTAATCCAAATCCTACCCCCAAAACTTTTGCACATCTTCCCTCACAGCTGTCTGAACTTACTCCACCCCCTTTTTTCGTTATCCCCTAACCCTTGTACCAACACATGACATCTCGACATCTCCCACAGTCTGACCCCCCCCCCCCCCCCCAACCTACGCTTTCTCCAAAATCTCTACGACATTTACCAAAATCTGACCCCTTCCCTCCCAATCACTCATTTTCCTTTCCTTGCATCGTCACCTTGATTTTCCAACCCCCAGGCCTTTTTTCCCGTAATTTGATCATGTTGATTATAAAGCCTCACTAACTATTATAATTAGTATTCCACCAACATGCACACCTTGTCTGAAAAGGTGAAATTATTTCCTCGTCATTTTTGCAAATTCTCGTGCAGTAGCTCTTTGTATTCTTAGTAAATTGTGCCCCACCCCTCATAAACAATTTTCGCGTTGAAATAGCCAAGACAAACGTGTCCGCTACGGAAAGAACAAAGAATGTAAATCACTTTCAAATTCTCAAATTCATATTTTCATATTTCCTGTAAAAGTATTTATGCATTTCTAAAAAAAAACTTTGCAAGTGTCGAAAACGGTTACTCTTTTAGGGTATTGTATTAAGAAGTTAACAAATGTCAATAAAGATTTTAAAAAAATCTATTTAGAAAAAAATTATTTTCTAATAAGACTAATGTTTTCTAGTTAATATCAATAAATGCACAGGTTCACTTAGATACTTAATTACCAGAAATGGTTACCTTGTATGTAATAGTATTTTACCAGCAGTTATTGTATACTTTTGTTTCTCAAGCATTTTAGACACATACTGACATAGGGAGTTGAAGGTTGGTACTGGTAGGGGAGGGGAGGGTAATTCTGCTAAACATCTAGATCTAATTTATTTCTACAAACTATATTTATAAGAGTCAGTATTCTCCAGTTATCTATTTGTTTCATGTAAGGGGTATGTTCATGTAATCCGGATAACCTCACCATTTACTGATTGTGAATGGTTGCTATATATTTGCTGACTTTCTGTTTTCATTAGTTTTGGTCTCCCAAGGACTTGCTTTTGTTGTTGGAGATTGCAATTGGCACCGAAATAGAACGTCAATGTAATGATAAAATCAGACAGGGATCCTTGTTTGTCAATAAAAAAAATCAAAGCTTTCAAAGTTGCTGACGTTGAAAAAAGGAAGAAATTACGATTACATGCACAGGGCATGTACAGTATGTCAAGACATTAAACGTTTTCAAATTCAATAGCATCATGACCAGATAATTTTGCAGCATGGACCAGACATGAACGTTTCGGGTACTTAACCCTCGTCAGTGATCCTCAGTCTAAACAATGTAATATGGCCAAAAAGAGTGAAAATTATTACGTCCAAAATGTACCTAAAGACGTAGCAGAATTGGTGGGATATGATGCTACAGGACCCACGTTTTAGAAATACATAAAAAGTTAGAAAGATATATAACAGGAAACAGGAAAAGGGAACTAATAATATTGTATCGTTATTTTTTTCAAACCAATCAAATCAATGAATAAATAAATGAATAGAGAAATAAAATTTATCAATCAATGAAAAAAGAAAAAAAAAGAAAAAGTTTTTACCACGACATAATCTAGAAACATTTTCATAAATATACTTCATACATAACATAGAGATGATCTATCCCATATTTATCAAGGATTGGTCAGCCCTCATAAATTCCTAAGTACTGTAAACACTCAATGATACTACCAAAGGCCAGCCAGGTCACTGAAACGGACTATACTATGATATGTGTATATACACATTCCAAACATACCCCAGGTATTGTTGGGAGAAGGGGAATTAGCAATGAGTCTATAGTTAATACCATCTACTCATCCAGGTAAAACACCTTTAAAGGGGCCCGCCACGGGGAGCAGGATAAGCTTAGTCACGTTGACACTGCCACCCCTATAAAACTGCGAGAAAATCAAATAAATAGGATCTTAAGAGTTTGAATATCTCGGAATTACTGTCATAAAGCTCGATTTTCGCTAGGAAAATTGTCGTAAACTACATCAAAGAGTTTTTAGGGGGAAAGGGCGGAAGGAGGGGGGGGGGTTAGGGGTTGTCTAATTTATCGATCACGAAGCGCCTCTGCAGTCTGATGCATGGAATCCTACACCACGTTTGATATCAACATGAAGAGATGGTTATAAATCTTTAATTATGTGCTTCCAGTTAGTCATATTTCACCGTTTCCTGTCTATTCAGTATTACGATCGTGACACAGAGGGATCCCGTGTGTTACCTACTGCAGTGTTGATCCTTTTACTTACCAAAGAGCAAGTTTAAATATTTATCATAAATCTCGACTCCTATAAGATAATACCCAAAAGAAATTACTGAAAGACCTGAAATTGTATAAGTAAATCTATACCAGCTTAATGGAACAAGATTAAAAGTCGCCTCAAACCTCAGTTATTCAAAATTAATTACTTTGAAAATTTAAAGTCATCAACTTTCCTTTACACCGTTTTAAGATCAAACAGGGGTTAGGGACAAAAACATTGCCAAGAGTTTCTGTCAAAATGAACGGTTTCCCGTCAACCCCTACACAAGAGCAAATTATACAAAGAAACAGTCACCCCCTCCTTTCACATTGTGTGACCTTATTTTAATGTACATCGATATTTTATTTGTTATTATCGACGAGGCGCATTGCCATTCATATTATGTTGCCGCAAATCAGTGTATCGAAAACCTTTTTTCTTGCGTCTGTCTGTATGTTTGCCCGCCTTTCTTACGCAACTTTGCAAAAATGATGAGTTTCTACCCTCAAGGTCAAGTTCATATTCAAGGTCACGTCAAACATAATCGAGCTGTAGTCTGTCTGTCCGTCCGTCTGTCGATCCATCCGCCTGTATGTCGTCAGCATTTGCTGGTTGAGGCAAATGTTGACGACATACTTTTTTTAAAGAATGGAGTTTCTTTTAAATCAATGAAGTTTCAAAATCGTAGAACTTTATGCAGAAGAAAGATAATATTATACAGGACCTTTCAAATTATGCCATAATATTTGACCTAGTGACCTTGACCTTGGGCTTTGACTCAGTAAAATTTCTAAATGAAGCAAAATTTGAGAATTGTTTGCAGTAGAAACTTAATATTAGACAGGTAAGTTGCCTATGACAAGACCTGCCAATTTATGCCATAACAATTTACCTAATGGCCTTGATCTTGGGCTTAAAATTAAAAACTTTTGGGCTATGTCTCTTCAAGGAAAGAGTATGAGGCTGTGTTAATGTGTGTGTGGTGTGAAGATTCCTTTCAACACGAATTTCATTTAATACCAAGACGTTTGAAGTAGTGACCTTGACCTTTAAATTCTTTAAAAGATATGGCTTTGATATTTCACATGTACATGTAGATACCTTGTTCTATGGGTTTTCACTTGATACTATGAGGTCAGTGACCTTGAATTAGTGACCTTCCACGTTTTATGTTTGTTTCCCATCTCTGTTATATCCAAATCCACAAGCACCTACAAAATATATAAGACACAATGTACCTCAGATATAAAGTTGAGCTATATAGGTCCAAACATGGACATTCTTTGACTTTTTTATACTTTGCAATCCGGCCATACTGTCTTTAGCTGTGTTTATTATACCCCCGCCATATAATGGTGGGGGTATGTAGTGATGCACTTGTCCGTGCGTGCGTCCGTCCCACCTGTGGTTTCCGGACATTTAAAGGAAAACTATTACAGATAATCAATTCATTTCTTGCATATAGCTTTTACACCAAGAAATACAGGTCAAGTTCAAATATAGGTCATGTCCCTCAATTACGTGCAGAGTTATGCCCCTTGAAACTTAGAAAAATTCCAAATTTTGTGGTTTCCGGACATTTAAAGGAAAACCATTACAGATCATCAATTCATTTCTTGCATATAGCTATTACACCAAGAAATACAGGTCAAGTTCGAATATGGGTCATGTCCCTCAATTTTGTGCAGAGTTATGCCCCTTGAAAATTAGAACATTTCAAAATTTTGTGATTTCCGGACGTTTAAAGGAAAACCATTACAGATAATCAATTCATTTCTTGCATATAGCTATTACACCGAGAAATACAGGTCAAGTTCGAATATTGGTCATGTCCCTCAATTTTGTGCAGAGTTATGCCCCTTGAAACTTACAAAAATTCAAAATTGTGTGGTTTCCGGACATTTAAAGGTTAACCGTTGTAGATAATCAATTTTATTTCTTACATATAGCTTTTACACAAAGAAATACAGGTCAAGTTCGAATATAGGTCATGTCCCTCAATTTTGTGCATAGCTATGCCCCTTGAAACTTACAAAAATTCAAAATTGTGTGTTTTTGGACATTTAAAGGTTAACCGTTGTAGATAATCAATTTTATTTCTTACATATAGCTTTTACACAAAGAAATACAGGTCAAGTTCGAATATAGGTCATGTCCCTCAATTTTTTGCAGAGTTATGCCCCTTGAAACTTGGAAAAATTCAAAATTTCCATCTGTGGTTTCCGGACAGTTAAAGGAAAACTATTACAGATAATCAATTCATTTCTTGCAGATAGCTTTTACACCAAGAAATACAGGTCCCTCAATTACGTGCAGTGTTATGCCCCTTGAAACTTAGAAAAATTCAAAATTTTGTGGTTTCCAGACATTTAAAGGAAAACTGATACAAATAATCAATTCATTCCTTGCATATACCTTTCACACCAAGAAATACAGGTCAACTTCAAATATGCGTCATGTCGATCCCTCAATAACGTGCATGGTTATGCCCCTTGAAACTTAGACAAATTCAAAATTTTGTGGTTTCTGGACATTAGAAGGATAACTGTTACAGATACCGTAATAACTTCATCTCTTGAATGTAGCTGTTATACCAAAAATTACAGGTTATGTTTGAATATGGCTCAATTTTATGCAGAGTTGTGCCCCTTCAAACTTGGAAAAAAATCAATATTTTGTGCTTGCCTGACATTTAAATGAAAACTGTAACAGGGAATATATTCATTTCTTGTATATAGCTTTACATTTAGAAATACAGGTCAAGTTCAAATAAAGGGTCATGTTCCTCAATTTTGTGTTGAATTGTGCACCTTCAAACTTTTTATACATTGCTTATATGTAAAATATGCCGGGCGGGGGTATCATTGATCCTTAGATCAACAATAGATTTCATTTGTTTTAAGTTAATGTAGAAACACGATGCATTGAAATAGCACTAACATGGAATGTCAACTATCAAGGTCGTGTCCGCCTGTATTTTATTAACGGTATTTTTACAATCCAAAACACTTAAAAAAAAAAAAAAAGAAATGTTGTTCTTCGTGGGCAAAATTAAGACAACTGTGTATGTAATATAAGTTTATAAGATAAATCGTTCTCGTTTTTGTCACATTTTATTCTTCTCTTTTCAGTATTGCTGACCATAAACATTGGGTCAACGACAGTGACAGCAAACGGAAAAATAGCTTTTTTCAATCAAACATTAAATTCATCCATAGTGCTCACAAATAGTGTTTTAACTTTTAATCAAAGTGATTTTAAGAAGGCCTTTTCCTTCAGAACTTGTTCTACCAATGGGCAGCTTTTACACCAAAGAGGCGGTAGCGGAGATTATTTTAGCGTATCTGTGATAAATGGAAGTTTAGACGTCAGATGGCGGGCAGGGAGCACTGAAGAAGTATTAGCTATTGGAAGCAATCTGTACAATAATAGGTGGTACTACGTCAATATTTTTACCATATTAGGAAGTACTAGACTTGAAGTAAATCTGGGAAGTAATTTACTAGCGAGTGATGTACTGGGAAACGGTACATACAGGACTAGCTTGTGGCGAGCTGATCTCCGGGGGAGTGGGGACCTGACTGTGGGGAGTCACTTTACAGGCTGTATACAGCAGGGACCGGGGGTGACGTTTGAGAACAATAATGCCATACAACCGATCGGGGTCAGCTGGAGCAACACATCGTGTCCCATTGATGGTGTAACTTGTAATTCAGGTAAGAATTTATGCCAAGAAAGATAACTCTAATATACTTGTTTGAGATTGAGAACGAGTGCTCCATAAATTGGAGATTCGGGGGCATATAGCTTATTTATTACCTGTCTGTCCGTTTGTTCGTTCACAAAAGATACCTTACAAATTTCCCTTGTGGAAAGACCTTTCTATTGGTACCATTACCCCGAGCGCGTGCACTTCGGCCTACTTAACGGTTTTAAGTAGTGCTGTACATTGATATTGAAATATTGAAAAGTATCGATATTTTGATATTTTCAATACGTATCGATACACAAATGCTGAGTATCGATACTTTATACATTTGATAAATATAAACTTTTAATTCGTTTTTAGGTCTTCCGACTTCCGTCGGAAGACCTATTGTTTTCGTAACCGTGGAAAATTGGATCAGCGATTTCTCAAGAACCCTGTAAGCTAGGACAATGAAAGTTCTCCAACGTTACGTTTGGAGTAAAAGCTAGATTGGTCTTTTTTATTTTTGGTCTCTGTTATTTTTTTTATCATGTTTTTTAGTAGATTCAAATATTTGACGGGAGCGTCGAATTACTCAAAAGGACCGAAAATTTCATGTTTTGCTATTTGTAAGCTTAAATATCTCGTATTTTGCTATCTACAATTTCCATTCTTTTTGAAAGTCGACAGCCATGCAAGATATGAAATGCTAGATGCACACTGTAACGAATTATTACGATGACGTCCTTCACCGTCCTTCATATTTCCAAATTCAGAAGTTCATAGGAGGAAGACACTTTTTTGCTTATAATAGTAAACAAAAATTAAGCTTATGAAGTTTCCTAAAAATTTCAATATTATTATTTTTTATCCATATATCTGTCTTATTTAGTCTTTCTGATTTTTCCTATCTCTTACTGTTGAAAAGATATGAGCATCGAAATTTTGAGTTGGGTATTTCGATACACCTTCACGCCAACAGATCGGGCGCACACTAAAATTGGTAGTCCGAGTCCGACTCGAGAAAAGCAGTGTTGAGATTTTCAAATTCCGATTTCACGGCAATGATGAATATGCATTTCATAAATACATTTCGATATACACAATTTGATTTTAAAACAGTTGATTAATTTAGAAGAGATCAGCTACAAACCAGAATTTACACACAAAAAGTGGTAGTTTGATTCCGATTTCTAACCTACAAACCTGTTTCTAAGCTTCAATAACTATATTTTGAACATCAAGTTTAATTTCTAATTCTAGCAAACGTTCGAACATAATTTTCGGTTGGTTTATTTACAAATTGATGAACAATTTCTCCAACATTCTTCCCTCCCCTCGTTTTTCGAAAACAGTTCTGTTTATATTGAACGATGTCGCCATGATGGAAATTCAAAATTAACTTTGAAAAAAGGGAAGGGGGGTCCAAATTTGAACCTGCACAGCGAGAACCTCATGGTATTTATATATATATATTGAACGTAACTTGTTATTACCATTTCTCTTCTCAAGAAAATTGGTTCTACAGCTACGAGCTCGCCTTTTTTTATGGGGGAAGGGGGCAGGAAGAATTTGCAAAAAAAAAAATCCCGGCTCTGAAAAATGCTGAAAAAAATATTCCGGCCCAAAGGGCCGGCAATTTTTTTTCCCCGGACCATGCAAAAGTAAGGATACATTGCATGATATGGAAATTTTTGCTGGCCCTTTGTGCCAGACAATTTAAAGTCAAAAAATTAATTAATATAAATACAAACTGTTCACATAGCTGTATCTACCAGAGACCTAATACGCATAGGCACAAAAATCTAGAAAAGGTTCTATTTAAACATCATACAATCTGTCTGAAATTCGCTAATTGCAAAAAGACATCTGAAGGAACGGTTATTAACTCATACTCTGTAACATTTGTAAAATTTTTCTCCGACTCTGGTAATGGCTGAAAAAATGGCCTGCTCAGAAAATTGCTGAAAAAATTTTACCTGCTGGCAATAGAATTCCTGCCTCCCCCCCCCCCCCCCTCAAAAAAAAAATCAAATGGTTGCTCACCAACAATTATCGGTTTGAAAATTTAATGTTACTGCTATTTGAAAACTTAGATATATAATATAAATACATTTAATGTAATTGTAATTGACGTCCTTCATATTTCCAAACCAAAAATTGTATAGGAGGAAGACACTCTTGTTGCAACCGCAACAAGAAACCTTTCTAGTTGTTTTTATATTCTGAATATTCTCCGATCACTTGTACGTTTAGCATATGAGTTCAAATAAAAACTTCTGGGCACCTGGTCTCACTCCCAATACAAAACAAAATCTATTGGGGGTTCGCTTCTTTTCATGTGATAGATTTTTTTTGTTTGCTTTGGTTCCTGTTTTATCCTGATTTTTTATGCCTTCGGTTTCTGATTTTCTGATTTATGGATTTTGTTTTGTGTATTGGGATACTGTCATCATTCTATCAGTCTTACATTGGGTTGAAAAACGAAATGGTGGGGTCAGCTGTTTATTAATTAGCAGCGTTTTCACAAAATCAATGCCAAAGAAGCCAAATGTAATTAAAATTATTTTTGTTTTTGAGAAAAATGAAAGAATGCGTATTGTATTGAAAATATTGAGTATTGAAGTAAAATGTATTTAGTCGTATTGTATTGAAAAATTTATTTCAATATACAGCACTAGTTTTAATGGTAAATATTGAAGATTCCATCTTTCATTTTCGTATTGGTACATTTTTTTTTATCTCGTCACGTTGAACTTCGATTTTGATCAACTGTACAGAGCTTAGTATACTGCAGCGTCCACCAGTCACTCATTGTTGCTCGCGTTTTTAGCTCACCTCGACGAAGTTGAGTGAGCTTATGCTATAACCCCACGCGTCCGCGTCCGCGTCCGTGTCCGCGTCCGCGTCCGCGTCCGGTTAAGAAGTTTGGGGTAGCACAGTATCTGACAAAGTACTAATGCTACAGTAACTAAACTTGCACAAGTGATTCATCTTTGGATGTTGAGGTGAACCCATGCATCGGATGCAGCATCTGACCTACATTTTCCGCTTGAGTGACTTGGTTAAGAAGTTTGGGGTAGCTCAGTATCTGACAAAGTACTAATGCTATAGTAACCAAACTGGCACAAGTGATTCATCTTTGGATGCTGAGGTGAACCCATGCATCGTATGCAGCATCTGACCTACATTTTCCGCTTGAGTGACTTAGTTAAGAAGTTTGGGGTAGCTCAGTATCTGACAAAGTACTAATGCTACAGTAACCAAACTTGCACAAGTGATTCATCTTTGGATGCTGAGGTGAACCCATGCATCGGATGCAGCATCTGACCTACATTTTCCGCTTGAGTGATTTGGATAAGAAGTTTGGGGTAGCTCAGTATCTGACAAAGTACTAATGCTACAGTAACCAAACTGGCACAAGTGATTCATCTTTGGATGCCGAGATGGACCCATGCATCGGATGCAGCATCTGACCTACTTTTTCCACTTGAGTGATTTCGCTTTTAAAAGCCAATATTGAGCAAAGTATAAGTGCTACATGTACCAAACTTGCATATTGGATGTATCTTTGATAAACTTTCATAAAATGACCTTGACCTACTTTTTCCGCTTGAGTGATTTTGCCTTTAAAAGCCAATATTGAGCAAAGTATAAGTGCTAGATGTTCCAAACTTGCATATTAGATGTATCTTTGATCAAACTTTCATAAAATGACCTCGACCTACTTTTTCCGCTTGAGTGATTTTGCCTTTAAAAGCCAATATTGAGCAAAGTATAAGTGATACATGTACCAAACTTGCATATTGGATGTATCTTTGATAAACTTTCATAAAATGACCTTGACCTACTTTTTCCGCTTGAGTGATTTTGCCTTTAAAAGCCAATATTGAGCAAAGTATAAGTGCTAGATGTTCCAAACTTGCATATTAGATGTATCTTTGATCAAACTTTCATAAAATGACCTCGACCTACTTTTTCCGCTTGAGTGATTTTGCCTTTAAAAGCCAATATTGAGCAAAGTATAAGTGATACATGTACCAAACTTGCATATTGGATGTATCTTTGATCAATCTTTCATAAAATGACCTTGACCTTCTTTTTCCGCTTGAGTGATTTTGCTCTATGAAGCCAATATTGAGCAAAGTATAACTGCTACATGTACCAAACTTGCATATTGGATGTATCTTTGATCAAACTTTCATAAAATAACCTTTACCTACTTTTTCTGCTTGAGTGGTTTTGCCTTTAAAAGCCAATATACATGTACTAAGAAATATGTTTGAATTGAATTTTGCTGTCACGAGGTGAGCTTCGTAATCTGTGATTACCTATGTTTCTTAAATCTGATCATAATGGATACAAACCTAGATATGAGTAGTGTTGGGAATAGGATAGAGTGATCAAAATCGATTAATCGGATAAGCCTATCGATTGATTATCGATTATAATCGGATTCTTATAATACACTGCAAAACTGTAAAATGCTTCATGATTTGTCCATAACTTGTTTCATACGAGTATGCATAACAGACTGATAAAGATATATCAGTTGACTTTAATTATTAGTACGACATATGAACTGTTTCTCCAGCAAAAATACGGTTTAATGATGCAAATATTTCATTCTTATGTTGTTTTAAATTTTCCGATTATAATCGATTATCAAAATCATAATAACAGTAGATTGAAGTATTTCTTCCAGAGGGAAAATCGTAAAAATCATAATCGATTATCGTAATCGGGAGGGTCTGGCGACGATGTCGCCGACATCGGCGATAATCGGCACAACACTAGATATGAGAGAATCGCATTCATTTCCTATCGACTGATTGTCAAGTTGGATTATTACCTGAAGAAATCATAATGCAGCGGAAAATGATAACCAATGTTGTATATCGATCTATAGACGACCAAATGTCAGATGACAGTTTGAAATAAATTGGATTCGACTTCGATATCACCAAAACGGTATCTGGTGATAAATCGGGGCATAGATTTTTTTCTACATATGGTGATCTGACATTCGTTAAGTGTCTTTGAGAAAGTTACCAGGTAAGAGTGCACGTGAGAATTGAAGACCATTGGAAACTGACTTTCAGATTGCACATAAAAATTGCATGGATACCGTTGGATAAGGACTATCAGATGAGGACCATTGGATGCCGACTGTCAGATGACCCGTGGAAAAAAGAAAATAATTGGATGCCGACTGTCAGATGACCCGTGGAAAAAAGAAATCATTGGATGCCGACTGTCAGATGACCCATGGAAAAAAGAAATCATTGGATGCCGACTGTCAGATGACCCGTGGAAAAAAAGAAATCATTGGATGCCGACTATCAGATGACCAATGGAAAAAAAGAAATCATTGGATGCCGGCTGTTAGATGACCCATGGAAAAAAGGAATCATTGGATACAGACTGTCAGATGACCTCTGGAAAAAGAGGACCATTACATGCCGACTGTCAGATGACCCTGGGAAAAGAGGACCATTGGATGCCAACTGTCAAATGCGAAATGACCCCTTGAAAAATAGGACAACTGGATGCCGACTGCAAGATAAACCTCAGAAAAATAGGACTGTTGGATGACCCCAGGAAAAAGAGGACTGTTGGATGACCCCAGGAAAAAGAGGACTGCTGGATGACCCCCGGAAAAAGAGGACAATTGGATGCCGACTGCCAGATGACCCCTAGAAAAAGAGGACTGCCAGATGAACCCAGGAAAAATAGGACTGTTGGATGATCCCTGGAAAAAGTGGACTGTCGGATGACCCTGGAAAAGAGGACTGTTGGATGACCGCAGGAAAAAGAGGACTGCTGGGTGACCCCAAGAAAAAGAGGACATTCACATGTCCAAAAATTGTCATTCTAATGACGATCATTGTCTTTGTCCAAACCACTGATGACTCTTTCCTCTCCTTGATGGCGATGTCTATTATTAAAGGCCGAACTCCAATTTGTTGAATTACCGGTGGGTAAGCCATCGAGAGTATCTGGGGCATTGGGCGGTTCTTATCTTGCAGCGTCGATAAAAATAGCAAACAGCGTGCTGCGGCAGAGCGGTGCACGTGTAATTATAGCAGACGAATCTTTTACACAAAATTCACGATTTACTGATGAAAGTCTTGAGTCATAGTACAATATACTAAAAGTATATAATTTTATAAAAATCGTAGCCGTCTTCTAAATATCATTTGTATGATTTTATGTCTAGAAAGACAGGTTTTGATCAGTTTTACACATACATGCATGACCTACATGTACATGTACATATCTATAATGGAAGCTTGAAATTAGGATTGTGCAGGAGAGGCTGCAAAGGGTCATTTCGTCGAGAATATCGCAAAGATGTCGAAATAAATTTCATATTTTTCCATTTGGTTTTAACATGTTTTGGAATTGTATATCTACACTTTCCTTTGAAAAAATTACAAGGAATATTATAACATTTAATAAATCTGTCCGTCCCTAAATAAACCTCTCGTTTTTGGCGGGTACTTTTGCGCGGATCTGCATAAATTAGAGTAGACAATGGCTGGCGCTATACAGCATGTTTCTCCCAAGAGAAGATCGTGAAAATCTGGTTTTATAAAGTAAAATAACACATTGTGAAAAGTGTATATAGTGGTGTAACTGAACATAAAACGGATCTATTTGACTATATACCGAGGATATCGTCTAAATTAAAAGATAAAACTTGGGACTTTCCACATATTGCAGCAACGGTATAAGATTGTTTACCAACGGGTGTACAAGTAGCCGTGAAAACGACAGAGAAATTATTTTACTGAGAAAGTACGTGTAATAATATATTTTTCTGCAAATATAAAAATACGAAAATGATTTTCGACAAAGGCACATTGGATAAACTTTAGTCACGTTGTCTCTGAAAACTCATAACATACATTATTAATGAGTTTTTGGATTCAATATTTTCATCAAATGGAAAAAAATGTGAAGAAATGAGGTAAGAATTGTTTACGTGTGTAAAAAAAAGCGCGCATGCTGCATGTTCAGAATCTAGTATTAAAACGTGCTATCGGTATGACTCAGCATCCGGTATAAACAATAACACAGTTAGAAACGCCTACCGCATGTCACTCTTCTGAATTTGAATTGAAAATTTGTCCTGCTTCCCACATTTGGAGTGAAAAAAACTAAGTTAAATCTCAATATAATTTCTACATATTACATACATAAACGATTGAACATCGTGTTCAGATGCATAACAAATTTCATATGAAAATTGTGTCCTTTTCATGAGATAATTTAAAATTTTCCTCTGTAATCTGAACGTGTCTAGAAATTTCATATTCGCCACCATTTTCCTGGTTGGCTGCTATTTATACCCCAAGCTCGGCCTTTAAGTCTCTCTGTGAGTTGAACTAGGGTTAGTATCGATCATTTACCATTCCGTACCTGTACCGGCTGTATGAGAAACAGTCCCTCCCTACACCTGGTAACATATATGAGAATTTCTGTGATGTGTACCACCTTATTTCTAAGTGGAGACGTTCACAAAGTTATCACCATACCTGTCTGTATTATGTCAGTGACATATTGTATTCTACTTGCTGTTTTATAGATATTTGTGTGAACAAAGAGAAATCTGAACCATAAAGATTCTTTATCACTACTCCCTCTCTTTGTATTGTCTCGCCGATATATTTGTCCTCTAGATGTAAGTGAAGGTCAGACCAACTCACTTTTACACTGAACAGACTGAATTTCATTTTTGTTGTTTCCATAGCAACGTTTCTATTACTTTAATTTTTTCACGGATTTCATTTGTAACGGTGATTCATTTTCAGAATGATTTTTGATTCAAGAACAAGTGATGGCTAACATTTGAATATCAATGAATAATTCACAATTGCATGATTACAATCAAGGGGGACGCATTTGGTCCCTGTGCATTTTCTGCTGAACTCAGTCGCGGAAAATTTGAGTAGACGCGAGGTTGAAGGAAGGATATGAGCCGCCAGTTTAATGAAGGGGAAAACATTATTGTTCTAGATTAAAACTTGCAACCAAATAACGTTTATTTACAACTGGATGATGAAAAATTACACTTACTGATCCCAATTAATTTATTTTTTAAAACTTTGAAACTTGCAAAAGGTCAAGGTCACTTATTACGCTTACATTTTTAATCACCAATGCTGTGCTTCATTTTAAATTTTTGTACCAAATTTAGTTTATGAATGAGAAATAATCTTGAATCTATGTAATGGAAATTTTAACTATACAATAGATGAGCATGAGGATGAAGGTCATATTCAAGGTCACATACCTACCACAGACTGCACACCTGTATCTTGAAGGTGACATGCTATACATGAATATGCATTTGCGCATTTTCCGCATGGTTCCACATAAAATCATTAGACAGACTGTTTACCAGTGTGACTTTAAATCGTGTACGGCATGTGCCGCATAGGAAAGGCTTAAACCAAGTAAAGTGTCATTTTGGAATTTAGGTGATCTCACCGTGTAGTGAAAACGGCGGGATTGTCTCATTTATAATGGATAGGCAAATCTGAGAAGTCTCAATCATTTTACGTATATGTTTGACAGGTTTGATTTTGTTTGATGGAGGAGTAAGCATTATAGAATAAACATTTATACAACCCTGGGCCGTTCATTCCGTGGGAGAGAAGGGAACACTGGAATGAATGTGGGTTACAACTATTACACATACTGGAAGTATAGTGCATATTTAATGAATTTACACCTGAGTGGAAGTATTTTTAAACGTACGTGTGTAGTACAACATACCGAGATAATTAGGATTTTTTGTTTAGCGGAGTAATTATCAGGTCAATCAATCAGCGTGACCGGTGATAACTGTCCGTAGTGGACCGCCCGGGGCCATGTGCATTTCTAGGCTACTTGTCAGGGGTTTTGCTTAGACGTCTATTGTACCGTTTGTTAGTATAATCGTCTTTTCTTGGGGTCATGTTGTGACAATAAGTCGGAGGTACAACCATAATGTCGTGTTCACGCTGTATTTTACTTAGGAGCCTACGCCGTTATTCATAAAACGCTTTCGAAAGCAGCTTGTTATTAGTACGTGTAGTTTACATTCATAATCGATGAATAATTTCGTGGTGTCTAGAATTGCATAATGCTGGATAGGTAGCAAGAATCGTTATTTGGGAGAATTTCGCTTGCGGATTTTACATGAAAAAGAGTGGACAACCTACCTGGATTGAATTGATATTATGTAATAACAATTTTAGGATATTGATTATTCGATTCTAACCCTGAAATGGGACAGTGATTCTCTCTTTTACATTTGTGTGCTTGGTGAAAACTAGACAGGTGTGGCTTTACTTTGAATTTTGTGTGAAGACTTTATGAATAGATGGTCCGGAATACAAAGGATGCTGTGGGGGATTTTACTGGTGCTTACACTGCCCATGGCAGTAGCACAAACTACAGGTAGGACGATCAACTAACTCCTCAGGTAGATCTACAATACTGGGAGGGGGGAATAAATGGGGGGGGGGGGGGGGGGGGCGAAATGCATGGACTGAGAAAAAGGACATTACTTGTAGGGACTACATTTTTAATATGCTTTTCAACCAAATTTTTGGCAGATCAGTGGCGGATTCACTCCTCGTCCTTTGGTGGTTGGGGGGGGGGGGGGGGGGTCGAGTAGCGCATAATTTGACCGATTAACTTAAAAAAGGGGAAAAAATGGCCAAATTCCTTAAACTGTTAAATAGGGAGTGCTCGTGCAAGTCTCCATCATCCTAAAAGTTTTATCCATTATACATAAAAAGAACTTTGCAATACTTTCCATATCGTGAGCGTAGTCGGTATATCTGAACGAAATATAAATAAGATACTTTGTTTATTTGGTTCACCGTTTGTTTATGTACATATGCATAACTTATAAGCAAATTAACTAACACGATTTCCTTTTACAGATGACATTTGTTGGTGCAGCCCTTGTAGACAGTAATACGACATTATATTACATACTTTTCTGTTGCAAATGTTTTGTTGGAGCAGCTCTTGTAGACATGATGTTACATTATGTACTTTTCTGTTATAGATGACGATACTCAGATGTTTTGTTGGAGCAGCCCTTGTAGACACCATGTTACGTTATATTCTTTTCTGTTATAGATGACGATACTCAGATGTTTTGTTGGAGCAGCCCTTGTAGACACCATGTTATGTTATATTCTTTTCTGTTACAGATGACAATACTCAGATGTTTTGTTGGAACAGCCCTTGTAGACACCATGTTACGTTGTACACTTTTCTGTTATAGATGACAATACTCAGATGTTTTGTTGGAGCAGCCCTTGTAGACATGATGTTACATTATATACTTTTCTGTTATAGATGACAATACTCAGATGTTTTGTTGGAGCAGCCCTTGTAGACAGTAATACGACATTACATTACATACTTTTCCATTACAGATTACAATACTCAGATGTTTTGTTGGAGCAGACCTTGTAGACATGATGTTACACTATATACTTTTCTGTTACAGATGACAATACTCAGACATTTTGTTGGAGCAGCCCTTGTAGACACGGTGGTACATGTAGAGAAGAGGGGAATACCTATAGCTGTCAGTGTCCTCACCTATATAATGGCACCAACTGTGACAATTACCTAGGTAACGTGTCAGAAAATATCGTTGCAAGAGTGGATTGGGGGGGGGGGGGGGGGGTATTTAGGGGGGTTCAGGACCCCTCTCTAGATTTTGCTAATGTTTAGGGGGGTTCAGGACCCCTTCTCTAGATTCTGCTAATATACATATTTTCCCTTTACCATGTTTACTTAGTCTTAACTCAAGAATTTACACATGTATTGGTTTAATTATGCTACACTGAATTGATTAGTTCGCAAAAGGAAAAAGATCAAATGTCAATTAAGTTGGAAATAATGACATTCGTTGTGTTGAACTTTTCCCCATCATAACTTATGAAAATGATGATACTTCACCATGTTCAGTTTGTTCACATAGTTATTTTGCCTCTTAATTGAAAAGAGTCCCTGTTGATTATGAGGTCAAGGTCAAAGACTCAAACCGATCAGATATTGTAAAATTAAAGATATTATCCAATACATCATTTAATTAACTCAAGTACACCATCAACCTTAGTCCTACATTGATGATACTTTATACTTATTGGAGACCCCCTGATAATGTAGAAATAAAGGTCCTTAAAAAAGGTCAAGGTCAAATTTGGAAATTATATGGACAGTTATGTTCCAGGCCAACTTGACCTTGAAGTTTGACTCTGAGGCTTAAGGTCATGCACAAACTATGTGTATGCCTTGTAACTTGTTAGATAAGTGCCTTAAAATTAGTGATGGATTGATTATGAAATGGTTACCGTAGTAATTAGATAAACAGATGAAGTATCAATGAATTACATTATGGTACTCTTTCATTTCTATTTATAGGTGTATTGGGATGTACAGTATCACCATGCTTGAACAATGGTTCCTGTGTAGACCAAAACAGCGGCTCAAATAATTATCAGTGCAATTGTTTACCAGGTTTGTATGCATGTTGATAAACTGTTACAATAGCGTCTTTCCTGATATAAAAAGAAGTCATGTATATATTCGTCCATTATAAGCTAACATCAAATCCTTGCAACTTAACCTGCAATGCTTTTAGATTAGCCACTTCAAGGCCAGTGATTTTGAACAAGGGTCAGAAAAAAACCTATACATGTTATTAAACTGCTGTTGTCTGTGTTAGATAATTATATATTGAAAATTTTCAAATGTTTAATAAATGCAGGCAAGCCCCTAAATGCTTAGTAGAAGATTGTCTTTTAAATTACCGGTAAGTGTGGGAATGGAGGAGTTACATACAGCTATATAACATACTCTTTGTCAAAGAAGTAGGAGAACAAATTTAAGATCTCTGTTGTAAATTTGTAATTTATAAAAACATTTAAATGGACAAAAGTGGTGTTATTAATGTTTATTTTTGAGTAATTTAATGTAAACAGAAAGAAAATTAAACATATTATGAAAAATACATGACTTAAGTAAATTATGTTACGCTGGCATTGTCGGAGTAATTTATTAATATCGTAATTAATACGGACACGCCCTGTGAAGATGCCACTACATTAATGTCACTAGAATTTAGTGCTTAATGTAGAAAATTACATGTCATCATTTGGAAGTAAAATTCATGACCTGTTACAAAAAAGACAGAGTTTTCATTTAAAATAGAAAATAGCTGTAATATTTGTATAGAAAGACAGGAAGGAGGTAAAACAGGAATTGGCTAAATGACTTAATCTTGTTGAAATGAGTCATTCGTCATTGTTATAAATATTTCTGTTTTACTGAAGTTTCAATATTTGGTCTATAAAAGCAAGAGTCAGTTGTCCTGCTTTAAGTTGACCAAAATACCGTTCAGCATTTATGTAAAAGGGATATTTGTAATTTCCTTTATTTATTATTCATTGGTTTCTTAAAATGGCATCAAATTGGATATGTTATGGTGTTTTAAAGCAAAAAAAAAAGGACCTGTTATCGTGATAATGCATTGATTTTAAGTTTGTATTTTTTCTTTATTTTTTGGGTGTTTCATGATAATGTGCACACTCTGAAATAAAGGTGGCCTGACAAGTTTAAGTTTAAGTTTTTTTCGTTAGAAAAGTAAAAATAGACAAAACTTTTTTTGTTTTTACATGATCATGATGATAGGTTCTTGATATTTCACATTTCACGATTCTCAATTTCTGAGAATAATAAGTTTTTTTTCATATTTTTTAAGGTTTTAATGGATTTAATTGTGAAGTTGACATAAATGAGTGCGGACAGAACCCCTGTAACAACGGAGGGAGATGTATTGATGGAATAAACTCATTCACCTGTAATTGTACAGGCACAGGTAATTATTATCGCCTCACAACTTTGTTGCAGCTGGGATTTAGCATTACTGCAGTGCATCTGTGTGCTTGTGTCTGGATCATGTGTCTGGATCATAGAAAAAACCATAAATCATTCCATAAATGTCCATCATTTAATATGATTTTTAAGGTCCAGAGTAAAAAGTCAAGTGGCTTTGAAAAAAATGTGGAGAGAATGGAAGGTACTACTACATGTATAATAACCTTTCTTTTAAAAATGATCCCTTTTTAGGGAGGATGAAATTGTATTGATTTTAAAAGTAAATGATCAAAGGTCAAGGGCACTGTGGACTCCACTTTCAGAACCTCATTGACAGTATACATGTAGAATGTAAAACAATAATCTCAGAATCATCTAGAGGATACACTGTTGATTTTCAAGATCAAATGTAAAATGTTGACATTATTCCTTACTTGTACATGTAAACTTTTATTTAGGCAAAGGATACCTGTCAACTTCGAAATTCTCAAAAGAGGGAGATCTCTGCCCTTGTGAACCAACACGCAATTTTGCAACATAATTTGAAGGGAATTATTTTCCAAATTTCATTAAATGCTAACCTTCTAAGTCCAAGATGACTACAATATGATGCATACACATTTTATCATTATACTTGTTGACAGCAATGTATTGTTATTGAAAAATTCAATACAAATTAGTACTTATTGTCTTGGGAAAAATGATAAGTAGGAGATCTGGCCCAAAAAAGGGAGTCTCTCTCTATGGAGGGAGGTTTTAATTTTAGGAGGGAGATTAGGTTCAAAACAGGGGGACTTCCTCCAAAAGAGGGAGAGTTGACAGGTATGTAAAGGTTATAACTATACTGGCCTGCATGCAGGTAATTACTTTACATGCATTGCGACTGTTGATTTTTAGCGAGCCATTACGAATGTCAACAGGGGCTAATGTCATAGCCTGATCGCCGGCATCGCTTGTATGGACAAAACTTTAACCTGGGCTACATCTCATGAACTGTAAGGGGTAGGGCTTTGATAATTCACATGTGGATTCCTTATGACCAGGCCTTCAAATTTAGACCTAGTGACCTTGACCTTGGAGTTTGACCTTAACCATTTACCTAACTTAACTGTTAACTTTGGCTATATATATCTTATGAACTACTGTAAACATGGAAATTTTCATGTGGGGGTAATTTTCACTCATGTCGCAATTGTTATTCTTATTGTGAAACACCCCCCTCCCTCCCCCCAAGAAAATTACAACCAGTATAAAAGACTAAAGGGAGTACTCCCAATTTCGCTGAAATTACCCCATGTGTACTGATAACTACATTCACAGTTTAGGGGGTAGGGCTTTGATATTTCACATGTGGATTCCTCATGACCAGGCCTTTCATTGTGACTTTGACTTTTGACCATGTGAACTTCTTGGAGTTTGATCTACTTTTAAAATTCATTAACCTTGGCTATATCTCGTGACGTATAAGGGGTGGGGCTTGCTATTTCACTAGCAGATTCCTCATAACTTTCTTAATCTGTGATCTTGAACATTGACTTGTATGAGTTTGGCCTTCTTTTAATAAGACTTAAACCTAGGTCATTATTAATCTCATTATTTACTAAAAATGATGTTTTACTCATGATCAAAAACCTACATGGCGAGCGTGTTGTCTTCTTACAAGTCTCATTATTCTTCTGTATAAATAGTTTTAAAACTCTTTTAAATTGTTGAAACACAGGTTACCAAGGAAATACTTGCTCAGTGAATATTGATGAATGCAATCCCATCAGCCCCTGTCAAAATGGAGGAACATGTTTTGACACACAAGGTTCATATGATTGCCAGTGTCCAGCAGGTTATCAAGATAAAAACTGTCAAGTGAGTTTTATCCATAGTCCTCTGTAAATAAAGCCTGTCATATATGTTTTACCCACAATTATCTGTAAGATAATGTTTTTCATATAGAATAGAATGATTAGATTTTGTTTCCAGAATGGGCCCTGGTGGGCATAGTATAGTATATGTACATTGTATGTAATTAATTTACAATAAAGACAATTCAGAATTGATATGAAGTTATAATAGTATTGAGGCATATGAAAGTGAATATGATAATAAAGTAAAAAATTAGTTATAACTAAAATTATGTCATGAAGTTTGATTTTACGCTTGGCTTTGTTTACCAGCAGTTATGGATATTATGTAGAATTCTTTTGTATTCCTGCTTTTCCACTTGATGAAGGCCGAGTGGCCGAAAATTTGTGGATATAGAGTGTTCATTGTTATTTATTATACTAAACTTCTCTATGGAGGACACTACTTCATTCTATATAGGATGGTATACCCCATACATATGGTTCATTTCATATGTATTTTACCTATAATCCTCTGTAAAATTAAGTTGTTAATATATGTTTTACCCATAACCCTTTGTAAGAGAAACTAATTCAAGTATGTTTCATCAGTTCTAAGATGTAGTCATATATGTTTGTAACGGGTGAAATTGTTACTTTCTTCCATGCTTTGATACAGAAAACATTGTAACAATCTCGGAATCTTGTCAATTTTGATGTAGGAAGTGAACGAGTGTTTGTCTCAACCTTGTAAAAATGGCGGCAGCTGTAACGACCAGCTGAATGCGTACACGTGTGACTGTGTACAGGGCTTCACGGACCCGGACTGTAACACCAACATAGACGACTGTCAGGGCGTGGTGTGTCCTGGAAACTTTACACAGTGTCAGGATGGTGTCAACATGCACACATGTGTCTGTAAACCTGGGTATACTGGTATGTATTTAATTAGCAGTTGGTAATTTACATTCTAATCTATGTTTGATATTGAATATCACATTCACAATTTGTCTCAACATTGAACTGAAATTCCTTCATTCTTTTGCATTTGATCTATTATTAGCTTGTATTAAATTCATATTTTGTATCAAAATTATATATATAATACCATTCCTTCTTTCCATGGATTGTAAGAAAATTTGCATTTTTCTCTAAAAGGTGAGGTTTTTGCTACTTTATAATAACTTCTCTTTAAACGTGTGCATATAAATTTTTTAGGTGTTGCACCGGTGTGTACGGAGGTCCAGGAGTGTTCCAGCAACCCATGTAAAAATGGTGCTTCATGTATAGACAGAATTAACCGTTACGAGTGTCAGTGCTTGCAGGGCTTTAATGGCACAAACTGTGAAAATAACATCGACAACTGCCTGCCAAATCCATGTCGAAATAACGCATCGTAAGTTTTATTGTGATAAAGGAGGTATATGACTTATTATGCCCCCCTTCGAAGAAGAGGGGACATATAGGTTTGCCGCTGTCGGTCGGTCGGTCTGTCGGTATGTCAGTCGGTCCGCGACATCAGTTTCCGTTCAATATCTCTGGAATGGATTCACATATTGAAATGAAATTTTGTATACAGACACATCAAACAAAAATCTAGGTCAAGTTCATTTTTGGGTCCGATCAAAAAATTTTGACAGAGTTATGCCCCTTGCATTTCAAAAAATACCAAAATTTCAGGGTTTCCGTTCAATATCTCTTGAATGGAGTTACATATTGAAATGAAATTTTGTATACAGACACATCAAACAAAAATCTAGGTCAAGTTCATTTTTGGGTCCGATCAAAAAATTTTGACAGAGTTATGCCCCTTGCATTTCGAAAAATACCAAAATTTCAGGGTTTCCGTTCAATATCTCTGGAATGGATTCACATATTGAAATGAAATTTTGTATACAGACACATAAAACAAAAATCTAGGTCAAGTTCATTTTTGGGTCCGATCAAAAAAATTTTGACAGAGTTATGCCCCTTGCATTTCGAAAAATACCAAAATTTCAGGGTTTCCGTTCAAAATCTCTTGAATGGAGTTACATATTGAAATGAAATTTTGTATACAGACACATCAAACAAAAATCTAGGTCAAGTTTATATTTGGGTCCGATCAAAAAAATTTTGACAGAGTTATGCCCCTTGCATTTAAAAAAATACCAAAATTTCAGGGTTTCCGTTCAATATCTCTTGAATGGAGTTACATATTGAAATGAAATTTTGTATACAGACACATCAAATGAAAATCCAGGTCAAGTTTGTATTAAGGTCCGATCGAAAAAAATTTGACAGAGTTATGCCCCCTGCACTTTGAAAAATACCAAAATTTCAGGGTTTCTGTTCAATATCTCTTGAGTGGAGTTACATATTGAAATGAAATTTTGTATACAGACACATCAAATGAAAATCTAGGCCAAGTGTATATTTGGGTCCGATCAACAAAATTTTGACAGAGTTATGCCCCTTGCATTTCAAAAAATACCAAAATTTCAGGGTTTCCGTTCAATATCTCTTGAATGGAGTTACATATTGAAATGAAATTTTGTATACAGACACATCAAATGAAAATCCAGGTCAAGTTCGTATTAAGGTCCGATCGAAAAAAAATTTGACAGAGTTATGCCCCCTGCACTTTGAAAAATACCAAAATTTCAGGGTTTCTGTTCAATATCTCTTGAGTGGAGTTACATATTGAAATGAAATTTTGTATACAGACACATCAAATGAAAATCTAGGTCAAGTGTATAATTGGGTCTGATCAACAAAATTTTGACAGAGTTATGCCCCTTGCACTTCGAAAAAAATCCCAAAATTTCAGGGTTTCCGTTCAATATCTCTTGAGTGGAGTTACATATTGAAATGAAATTTTGTATACGGATACATCAAATGACAATCTAGGTCAAGTTTTTATTTGGGTCCAATCAACAAAATTTTGACAGAGTAATGACCCTTGCACTTCGAAAAATACCAAAATTTCAGGGTTTCCGTTCAATATCTCTTGAGTGGAGTTACATATAGAAATGAAATTTTGTATACAGACACATCATATGAAAATCTAGGTCATGATCAAGTTCATATTTAGGTCCGATCAAAAAAATTTGGACAGAATTATGACCCTTGCCATGTGAAAAATACCAAAACTTCAGGGTTTCTGTTCAATATCTCTTGAGTGGAGTTACATATTGAAATGAAATTTTGTATACAGACACATCATATGAAAATCTTCTAGGTCAAGTTCATATTTAGGTCCGATGAACAAAATTTTGACAGAGTCATGCCCCTTGCACTTCGAAAAATACCAAAATTTCAGGGTTTCCGTTCAATATCTCTTGAGTGGAGTTACATATTGAAATGAAATTTTGTTTTCAGACACATCAAATAAAAATCTAGGTCAAGTTAATATTTGGGTTCAATCAAAAATTTTTATGCCCCCTTTGAAGAAGAGGGGACATATTGCTTTGCCGCTGTCTGACTTTCTGTCTATCGGTCGGTCGGTCGGTCCACGACATCAGTTTCCGTTCAATACCTCTGGAGTGGATTCACATATTGAAATGAAATTTTGTGTACAGACACATCAAATGAAAATCAAGTATAAAGTTGTGACGGACTTTAATCACAGAAGGGGTAGGGGGGCATTAATGTTTTACAAACATGACTTTTAACTTGTTTGAAATACATGTACTTAAGAAGTACTGAAGACGGGAAGAAAAAATTGATTCATTCTTCCCTGTCGTCACTTGTAAAGATTTGCTTATCTGACAAGGTTTACAAAGTATGATAAATAATTATTTTAAGGAAGTTACTCCACTTAGTCACCATTAACCATGACGAAAAGTTTCTAGTCCATAATTTTTAGCTCGCCAAAAAAGTCCGGAGAGCTAATGCCATACCCTCGGCGTCGTCGTTGTTTTTGTCGTCGTTGTCGTCGTCCGTAGACAAAACTTTAACCTGGGCTATATCTCTTGAACTATAAGGGGTAGGGCTTTGATATTTCACATGTAGATTACTTGTGACGAGATCTTTCATTTGAGACCATGACCTTTGACCTAGTGACCTTGACCTTGGCCTTTGACCTACTTTTCAAAAACTTTAACCTGGTTTCTGACAAAAACCTGTATAGGTGTGCTATGTAATCATTGATTACCCTATGTTTTGTTGATATGATCAACCTATCAAAGGAGCCGATAAGATAAGGCGTAAAATCTGCCCTGGAAAGTGGAATTTTCAAAATGGGAACTTCATAACAATTCTTTCACAAAATTTATGCCAGTTCTTGGTTTCATCATAATCAGCAGTTGCATTAGATTTATCCTGCATAGTTTTCCTAAATTATGGGGCAAAATATGTCTTTTTTCTATAGAAACCAATGGAAAATGGAAAAGTTTTTTAAAACATTGTTCCCCCCTCAGCTACAGAACGCCACTTTTACAGAAGATGCATATCACCAATACACATCTTTTGACAAAGTGGGGTTCTGTAGCTAAGGGGGGAACGATACCCCAGAGACGAAAAACTGAAAAAGGGAGGGTGGGGGGCTTTTTACAAATCTGTGTTTTAGGCCGTAATATAAGCAAAATTTAATTTTTTCCCTTCTAAAGTTCTTCATTTATTTATTCTAAACTTGTTCACATGAAATGCACAAGACTTTGGAAAGAAATAAACAGGAGTATGCAGTTTATTTCTACACAATGTGTATTTCGCGGTAAAATGCCTACTTTGTAGTCAATGAATACAAAATACAACCATATTTCAGATTGAAGATTTTAAAATTTATGGATAAAATTGAGACCAGTCTTTTGAATTTAATTTCTAGTATCTTGTTTAGACTATAACTATGTTTTAAAGTTTAAGGATATCCATATTAGCCAGATTGTTCTAAATTTTCAACATTTTTGATCGATATTAGCTTCTTTTCAACATGCCTACCCCCTACTCTTTGGACTGTAATATAAGTATCTAGAAATAAGCTTACCAAAATAAAAGTTGTATAAGGAATCTCCAAATACATTACATTTTAGTAATTATCAAGTTTTTCTTGAGTACAGATCATTGTGTTGAAGAAACACTTGATGAGATTCAGGGCTAAATACAGCCCTTATCTTATCAGCTCCTTAAAAAAGTAAGATAATACAGTTTTTATTGTGCTATACTACTTGTCAAATCAAATTTTGAAAAATCCCGCATGTAAAATCCAGAGTATTTGTTGAATATTTGTCAATGGTTATTCTTATTAATATGTATCTGCAATCAAAATGATACCCCCTCCCACATAAAAAAAAATAAATGTAGATTATTTTTCATTATTGGTATGTGGTATGTGTGTGTACGGATAGGTGTATTGACATTTATAGAGAGTTATGACTGTGTTACAGGTGTCAGGACTTAGTGGACAATTACACGTGCTCGTGTTTGCCAGGTTATACAGGCAAGAATTGCTCTCAGGACATTAACGAGTGCTCGAGTAACCCATGTAGTAACGGAGCCACCTGTAGAAACTTGGTAAGTTAACATTTATCTTTTACATTTTATAGGAAATAATTTTAATAGATTTTAATTTTTCCTTCTTTGATATACCTGAAACAGATCCATGGTTAGTGATTTTGAATATAATGTAGGTATTCTACTAGGGTGAATGGCTGTAATCCAAATGGTATTGTAATAAATTACAAAATTTGTAAAGCAATTAAAATTTTTGTTTGTTTGTTTTGATTGATAGTGTTGAATAAATACATGTACCTAGATGAAATGGACAGTCATGAACCTGAATGATTTTCATACAAGAAGTCAGTTCAGAAAGTAAAATCATACTTGCAAGGATGTATATGCAATAGTTTGTTAATATGATATCTAATTGGAAAAATTCTAGTGCCCATATTTGGTATCGTACAAGAAAAGAGTGTAACATATATTTTCATCAACAGAATAATGATAAAGAGGAGGTAACTTATTTTAACATCACATTATCTGCATTCCAATCCACTTTAGCCAATTTTCACAGATTTTCACTGTATGAAAGGGTACAAAAACACAAAAAAGTTTATATATGAAACAAAAATGGGGAAAAAATTAGAATAAGTGAAAAATTGGATTGGTGAACTTCAGAGCAAGCTTAACAGATGTCTGTCCTAGCTAAGTTAAGGTGAAATGATTTCTGCACTCCTCTTTAAAGAATCAAGCTGTAACTCACTAGATACCTGCACCAAACACAAGAATTGCTAATCTGGTTTAAAAAGGAATGATGTATTAATATAATGTCACCAGTTTGCTGAAGGATAAAATCTGATTTGTTCAATCCCTCCACTTGCACACCTCATTTTGAGTTGCAAAGACATACATTTTAGATTTTAAAAAATGTCAGTGGACTTCAACGAAGGAATCTCCTAGAATATGTTCAAATACCTTATAATGTTGAAATTTTCCAATCTCATGTATATACAGTACATTATGTCAAGATAGGTAATTAAACATGACAAGTCCTTTTGTATTAAAAAGGGGTGTAGCAATATATCGATACATTGTGATAGTTAATAAATTTATATTGTATTGCAATACAAAATGCGTATCTCAATATATTGCGTTCTTATAGATTATATGAATAAATCATGGAATCATTTTGATTTTAATCAGTTTAATTGAAAACAAGTGACCCATGGTTCACATTGCCCATAATTGAAACAAATTATGACAAAAGAATCAAAATGGTTCAATGACTTGTGTGTGTTTCCTTCCAGCAAATGATTTTGACAATGTGAAATTCAATCAGAAGATATGAACAATATGGACACACATACAAAGAGGAACCTGATTTTACATCAATAATGATAAAAATGAAAAGAAACTATACAAAAATGTATATCGCAATATATTGCAATTCAGCCAATAAAATATTGTAATATATTACTATTCACCTATGGCATATCATTTCACCCCTAGTATAGTATTAAGCAGGTCTGTTGTTTGGTATTTTTGGAATGAGGATGTTCAAATGGTACAAAAAAGTTCAAATTTCAAAAATCAGGGGAAAAAGCAGCATTTGATCAAAATTGGAAATTTTCAACTGAAAAGAAATATGTCAAGAATATTCATTTTAACCCTATATACGACAGGATTCTGATAGATTATTGAATACATGTATATATCAGAGAAATGGGAATTTTTAGGGCTTACATTGCGGAAAAAAGATGCTATTTGACATTCGCATCAGTGGGAATGGGGCTGAATATCGGCCCAAAATAAGTTCTAGCAATGGCCCTGTTAACATTAATTTGTAATTTCAGACTGATTTAAGTTTTTATGACATTTACAGCTAGAAATTTCTTATACAAATTGGTTGATGATTTATGTATATATTTTGATTTCAGTTAAACCAATTCCAATGTGACTGTGTACCAGGATGGACAGGTACCCTGTGTGAGACAGATATAGATGAATGTTCTAGTAATCCGTGTAAGAATGGGGCAACTTGTCAACAATCCCTTGATCGTTATACCTGTACATGTCTACCTGGATTTACAGGTAATTGAATTATTACACCTGTACATATCTACCTGGATTTACAGGTAGGTGAATTATTACACCTGTACTCGTATACCTGGATTTACAGGTAAGTGAATTATTACACCTGTACATGTACACCTAGAGTTACAGGTAGGTGAATAATTACACCTGTACAGGTCTACCAGGATTTACAGGTAAGTGAATTATTACACCTGTACTTGTCTACCTGGATTTACAGGTAGGTGAATTATTACACCTGTACATGTCTTCCAGGATTTACAGGTATTAAAGTGAATTATTACACCTGTACATGTATACCTGGATTTACAGGTAGTTAAATTATTACACCTGTACATGTCTACTTGGATTTACAGGTAAATGAATTATTACACCTGTACTCATCTACCTGGATTTATAGGTAAGTGAATTATTACACCTGTACATGTCTACCTGGATTTACATGTAAGTGAATTATTACACCTGTACATGTTCACCTGGATTTACAGGTACCGTAAGTGAGGATTTACGTGTAGTTGGGACAGCAAATCTGATAGATGACAGCTTAAAGACCCTTTCACTTATATCTGCGTTACTGAATTTGAAGCTCAGTTCTGGGAACAAACAATAGATAGCACATGCACCATTGATGTCATTTGATACTTGTAGATGTACGAAGTTATAAAGATATATGTGAACTAAAACTGTATCAAATAATCTGCAACATGATTATCTTCCGACATGTTGTAATTATAAAACGTTTTATGCAGAATCTAGTTTCGTTTATTCCACGAAAAATATCTTATAACGATCCAATAATGTCACTGGTGCATTTGTAATCCAATGTTTGTCCTCATAACTGTCAACTTCAAATTGAGTACCCCAGATTATGTGAAAGAGCCTGCAATAAAAGTTTTATTCTTTCATATAGCTACAGTCATTATAGACTTACTGGTCATTGTTTTGATTTTGACATTGCAGGTGATAATTGCGAAACAGATATAAATGACTGCAGTCCCAACCCATGTGAGAACGGAGGGTCGTGCATCGACAAAGTTAACGGTTATGAATGTCAATGTACGGCAGACTGGATGGGTAAGAATTGCTCCGTTCAATACAATGCATGTTCCTTCGCACCATGCAAAAATGGTGCTACATGCATGACGGAGCCGCCCAAGCATGACTACAATTGCACGTGTGTACCAGGCTTCCAGGATGCTAACTGCTCCACCAATATAGACGATTGTGCAAGCGCCCCGTGCACGGCTCCATTTGTGTGCTTTGATGGTGTAAATAACCACACATGTGCTTGTCCTACAGGTGTGTATAATGTTTAGAACATGTACTGCCCATATGGCTTGCTTCAGAAACCAGATAAACATAATTCTGCCTACTTTATCAGGATAAGTTTGAAGTAAACTGAAATACGATGCAGTAGATCTTGTTTGGTCATAACCTATGATATGCATGTAAATAATATGTTTATAGGGGCTGGTAATAAAATTATAGAAACAAAACTTTAGATGGGAGTGTTTTCAATGTTGATTTGGTCATGACTTGGTAATTTTGGAGGTTTTAAAATGAATAAAGGAAATGATCCGCCTTAATTAATTTTGTCTGTTTAATTTGATTGCATGCACGTAAAAAAAAAATCACAAGTTATGACTGAACAACACCTTTACAGCAATTTTAGTTAAAATTTAGGAAAAAGTGGGAAAAATCGTAATTTGGTTTCTGATGTCCTGCCGACAATAATTATCAAAAAGACATAGTATCCTTGTATCATATCCACAAGCTTTGATTTCAAAATTTGAAGACTTGATAGAATTTCTTATTCTTAGGATTCCTTATTTCAATTATCATATTAATAGAACAAACTTTTGCTTTATATTTCCTTGAATGTTCACACATGTATTGATGACTTTATTTTCTATCAGACATTTCCTTTTCTGTCTATTAGAATTTCATTGCTTTGACATCTTTTTTCTTTCTTACAAGCTTTTCTATTTCTTGTAAGGACCTATTAAGAGAATTATATTTCACACAATATCAATAATGTATCAATACTCTTGGCTTTCTGGCAGAAAGGGAATCATTTATATGCATCAGGAAACATTATATGCACTGCTGGTTGTGTCATTTTAAAAGTGTAAATGTGTATGCATGAATATCTAGTCAGATTTTTATGAGCTTCCTGGGAATGACACAAAGCGAAAAAGTTTAAAATCTTATACACATGTAATACCACATGCTGTTATGAAAATTGTAGTTATAAATTATTACAAATACTTAAATTCTTTGGTTCCTTGCACTTTGACTAGAGTCTTGTGGTTTTGTTTTAAGGTAGTTATTGCTGAAAAAAAGATATCCTTCATTATTCTTTCTTTTCTACATGCATATGTAAAATATAAAATGTCTGTACACAAAGTACCGTACTTCTAGTAGTTGATAATGTTATACAATTTTTTTTTCTGCTGATCGGCTATGAAAGCTGAATTCTGTATAACATGTACATGTATCATAATTTTGTTCACAGGATACACAGGCGTAAATTGTAGTGAAGAAATAATGGAATGTGAATCCAATCCATGCCAGAACGGAGGAACGTGTATTGATCAAGTAGGAAACTATACATGTGTCTGTCTACAGAGCATCACAAACCTGACTCGCTACGTCTCCTATCAAGGCGTCTTCGTTACTGGCTATAAGGGACGTAACTGTGAACAGGACATTGATGAATGCACTTACCCAAACCCGATCTGCCTTAACGGTGGTAAATGTGAAAATTCGGACGGTGATTATAAATGTTACTGTGGAGGAAACCATGGCGACGGGAGCTATACCTTAGGTACGGTTTACTGTTGTGAAGATTTAGTTAGCTATACTGTAAAAGATGTAAACCCTTTGTTATGGGGGAAATATACTGTACATTAACAAGTTTATTTTCAAAGATGATGATTCATTATTTGTTGAAATGTGCATATGGTGCTCTGAAATGATTTATGTATTTCAGTCACTATTTTCTGTGTTTATTTTATATACTTGTGAATTTTGTCATTTGCATGTTATAATGAATTAATATTTATTCTTTCATCTCTGATGAATTCATATTTAAATTTGGAAATACAAGTCATCTGTACTTAATGATATTTGTGAAGATTCCACAATGGGGAGATAACTCTGAAATCCTAATTCATAGTTTTTTTATAAGTTGATATTTTGAGTACATTATTGTGTACTTTGTAAGTTGATGTTTTTAAAAGTACATGTATTGCTTTAGTTGATATTTTTCCAAGTCTCGATTGAGAGTTAAGTTCCACATAACTGTGAGTTAAGTATTATATTGATAATTGTGAGTTAAGTTCTACATAAGTTGATCTTTTTTTTCAGGTCACAATTGTGAGTTGAGTACTACCTACTGCCAGGTGGCAGAGGAGGCTAAGTTAGATCCGCCAGCCTGTCATAATGGTGGCAATTGTACAGCAGGAGATGATACGTTCACGTGTACATGTGCAGCCGGCTATACCGGTATGTTAATATTAATTTGATTGTGAAAGGTGAAGATGAAAATGTGAGTCGGCTAATTTGGCAGATGTTATAATGTGCAGAGCTAAACGGGCACTCTTCCCAAACTGTCGTATATATGCAGTGGAAACTTTATGTTATACATGTAGCTTGCCCATGACAAGACCTTTCAATTTATGCTATAACATGTGAATTAGTGACCTTGACATTGGACTTTGACCAAGTTAAAGATTTTTGTTAAAGTTTCTGTTTGAAGCAGAATCTCGGAAACTTTATGCATTAGATATATAATATTATACATGTATGTTGCCTATGACAAGACCTTTCAATATATGCCATAATGGTGACTTGATGGCATTGACCTTGGACTTTGACCTAGTTAGATATTTTGGTTAAAGTTTCTGGTTGAAGCAAAATCTAAGGAACTGTATAAAGTAGAAACTTTAAATTATACAATAGGTTGCCCTATGACAAGACTTTTCAATTTATGCTGTAACATGTTACCCAGTGACCTTGACCTTAGACTTTTATCTAGTTCTAGTTAAAGTTATAGACCCTGTAATCGTCAAAAATTGGATGAAATTTAACTTGTAGAATACAATCTGTATTTTTCTATCATTACCAAAGTTATCAACTTTCCGTAAATAACAAAATTTTTGCAACCAAGCTCCTCAAGATACCAAAATATAAAGATAATTTATTGTAAACATTTCTGGCTCACAATATTTACACCCAAAATGGAAAACCCCAAGTTACGCATGCGCATTACCATGATTACAAATTTAAAATAATGACGATATAGATTATTCAACTTGATGAAGGGTAAATAAGGGTAGATTTTCACGGATTATTAGCTCGCCGGGACGAATGTCCGGAGAGCTATTGTCATACCCCCGGCGTCGGCGTCTGCGTCTGCGTGCGCGTGCACAAAAACTTTAACCTTGCTTATAACTTTTAAACCAATACAGATTGGGCTTTCATATTTCACATGTGCATTCCTTGTGACAAGACCTTTCCATGGATACCAAAATTTTTGACCTTGTGACCTTGACCTTGGAGATTGACCTTCTTTTGAAAAACTTTAACCTTGGCCATATTTTTGGAATGGTAAGTGATAGGGCTTTGATATTTCACATGTGTATTCCTTGTGACAAGACCTTTCCATGGATACCAAAATTTTTGACCTTGTGACCTCGACCTTGGAGATTGACCTACTTTTGAAAAACTTTAACCTTGGCCATATTTTTGGAATGGTAAGTGATAGGGCTTTGATATTTCACATGTGTATTCCTTGTGACAAGACCTTTCCATGGATACCAAAATTTTTGACCTTGTGACCTTGACCTTGGAGATTGACCTACTTTTGAAAAACTTTAACCTTGGCCATATTTTTGGAATGGTAAGTGATAGGGCTTTGATATTTCACATGTGTATTCCTTGTGACAAGACCTTTCCATGGATACCAAAATTTTTGACCTTGTGACCTCGACCTTGGAGATTGACCTACTTTTGAAAAACTTTAACCTTGGTCATATTTTTGGAATGGTAAGTGATAGGGCTTTGATATTTCACATGTGTATTCCTTGTGACAAGACGTTTCCATGGATACCAAAATTTTTGACCTTGTGACCTTGACCTTGGAGATGATTGACCTACTTTTGAAAAACTTTAACCTTGGCCATATTTTTGGAATGGTAAGTGATAGGGCTTTGATATTTCACATGTGTATTCCTTGTGACAAGACCTTTCCATGGATACCAAAATTTTTGACCTTGTGACCTTGACCTTGGAGATGATTGACCTACTTTTGAAAAACTTTAACCTTGGCCATATTTTTTGAATGGTTAGTGATAGGGCTTTGATATTTCACATGTGCATTCCTTGTGATAAGACCTTTTTAGCTCGCCGGGACGAATGTCCGGAGAGCTATTGTCATACCCCCGGTGTCGGCGTCTGCGTCTGCGTCTGCGTCTGCGTCTGCGTGCGCGTGCACAAAAACTTTAACCTTGCTTATAACTTTTAAACCAATACAGATTGGGCTTTCATATTTCACATGTGCATTCCTTGTGACAAGACCTTTCCATGGATACCAAAATTTTTGACCTTGTGACCTTGACCTTGGAGATTAACCTTCTTTTGAAAAACTTTAACCTTGGCCATATTTTTGGAATGGTAAGTGATAGGGCTTTGATATTTCACATGTGTATTCCTTGTGACAAGACCTTTCCATGGATACCAAAATTTTTGACCTTGTGACCTCGACCTTGGAGATTGACCTACTTTTGAAAAACTTTAACCTTGGCCATATTTTTGGAATGGTAAGTGATAGGGCTTTGATATTTCACATGTGTATTCCTTGTGACAAGACCTTTCCATGGATACCAAAATTTTTGACCTTGTGACCTTGACCTTGGAGATTGACCTACTTTTGAAAAACTTTAACCTTGGCCATATTTTTGGAATGGTAAGTGATAGGGCTTTGATATTTCACATGTGTATTCCTTGTGACAAGACCTTTCCATGGATACCAAAATTTTTGACCTTGTGACCTCGACCTTGGAGATTGACCTACTTTTGAAAAACTTTAACCTTGGCCATATTTTTGGAATGGTAAGTGATAGGGCTTTGATATTTCACATGTGTATTCCTTGTGACAAGACCTTTCCATGGATACCAAAATTTTTGACCTTGTGACCTCGACCTTGGAGATTGACCTACTTTTGAAAAACTTTAACCTTGGCCATATTTTTTGAATGGTTAGTGATAGGGCTTTGATATTTCACATGTGCATTCCTTGTGATAAGACCTTTTTTATTGTTGTTGTTGCAATTTACATATGGTTGCCACCGGCGAGCTATGTTGTCATTCTGACAAGTCTGGTTTATTGTTGTTGTTGCAATTTACATATGGTTGCCACCGGCGAGCTATGTTGTCATTCTGACAAGTCTGGTTTAGTCGGTAGTTGGCAAATTGTCAAACCTTTCCAGATTGATGACTAGAAAGCTTCGTGAGATAAAGCTCACCTTTTACAACATCAGTTTATTTATAATTATTGTGATTGTAAACATTGTGAATTCGCTGGCAAAACACATGTTATGTTTATATATCCTGGACTAGTGAACTTTTTGTAGGTTTCTTTACCCAATAAAACAAAAATAATGAAATTGAATACAGGGAATACATCTTTAAAGATTTTGGTAAAAGTTTCTGGTTGAAGCAAAATCTAAGGAACTGTATGCAGTAGAATTTTTTTATTATACATGTAGGTTGTCCATGACAAGACCTTTCAATTTATGTCATAACATTTGACCTAGTGACCTTGACCTTGGACTTTGACCTAGTTAAAGATTTTCATTAAGTTTCTGTTTAAGCAAAATCTCAGGAACTATATACACAGTAGAAACATTATACAGGTTACTAAGGTTGCCTCTGACATGACCTTTCAATTTATGCCATAAATTTTGACCTAGTGACCTTGACCCAGTTAGTGACAAAAACTTACTTTGCAATCCGCCCATATTGTCTTTAGCGGTGTATTTTTTATCTGGAAAAATAATTGAAGCAATTTTCTTTGACTCAAGGAAGATTTCTGTCAATTTGCATTGAATCAGTGTTGCAAAAATTGAAAAATGATAAAAAAAAACATGAAAACTTGTGTTTCAATGTATGTGTATTTTTACAGGTCGCAGATGTAAGATTGATATAGATGAGTGTGCCTCAGACCCTTGCCAGTATAACGGTACATGTAATGATCATGTAGCTCATTTTACATGTGACTGTATCCCTGGTATAACCGGAGAAACATGTGACACCGACATTGATGAATGTGCCTCCAACCCATGTAAGAACGAAGGACAGTGCAAGGACTACATTAACGGGTAAGTGATCCATAAATAACTGCAACAAATGTATAATATACACATGTACACATTAAAGGTGAAGATCATGTGTTACATGTATTTTGTCTTTTCGACATACAATTTACAGAGTTCCTTCCCATTTGAGATGGTCTCTGGCATAAAATCATGATAGCGTTGTAAAATAGGTTAGTAAGGCAATAAGGAGCTGATAAGATAAGGGCTGTATTTAGCCCTGAATCTTATCAAGTATTTCTTCTACACAATGATCTGTACGCAAGAAAAACTTGATAATTACTAAAATGAAATGTATTTGGAGATTCCTCATACAACTTTTATTTTGGTAAGCTTATTTCTAGATACTTCAATTACAATCTAAAGAGTAGGGGGTAGCCATGTTGAAAAGAAGCTAATATCGATCAAAAAACGTTGAAAATTAAGAACAATTTGGCTAATATGGATATCTATAAGCTTTAAAACATAGTTATAGTCGAAACAAGATACTAGAAATTAAATTCAAAAGACTGGTCTAAATCTTTTCCATGAATTTTAAAATCTTGAATCAGAAATATGGTTGTATTTTGTATTCATTGATTACAAAGCAGGCATTTTACCGCGAAATACACATTGTGTAGAAATAAACTGCACACTCCAGTTTATTTCATTCCAAAATCTTGTGCATTTCATGTGAACATGTTAAGAATAAATAGATGAATGACTTTAAAAGGAAAAAAATTAAATTTTGCTTATATTATGGCCTAAAACACAGTTTGTAAAAAGCCCCCCACCCTCCTTTTTTCAGTTTTTTGTCTCTGGGGCATTGTTCCCCCCTTAGCTACAGAACCCCACTTTGTCAAAAGATGTGTATTAGTGATAGACACCTTCTGTAAAAGTGGCGTTCTGTAGCTGAGGGGGGAACAATGTTTTAAAAAACTTTTCCATTTTCCATTGGTTTCTATAGAGAAAAGACATATTTTGCCCCAAAATTTAGGAAAACTATGCATGATAAAACTTATGCAACTGCTGATTATGATGAAACCAAGAACTGGCATCAATTTTGTAAAGGAATTTTTTTGAAGTTCCCATTTTGAAAATTCCACTTTTTCAGGGCAGATTTTACGCCACATCTTATCAGCTCCTTACTGTAAAATCATAAACTTTCGTTGGGGATTTAATTTCATTATTTTTGTGGGTAGTTAAAAGCAACGAAATTAAATCCATGGCAAAAATTTGCTCTTTAAATACTTTGATAGGTATAAAAATGTAGACGTTGAGATTTTATTGACAGATGTTGACAATACATGTTTCTCACTTTCGTTGTCTGTATAAAATTTTCATAGATGTGTACATTTCTAAGCTTATTTTGACAGTACCTAATAACTTATCAGAACAAAATACATGCAATTATAAGCTTTTGACCCTAATGTAATATAATTGACCCTTCCGATTGCGGGAAAAAATGCAAAATGTCATGACGTCACAATGCTTTTGCCTTGGACAAACAAGCTTCAAACCTCAGTCAAACATCGAAATTTCATTGTGACGTCATGGAATTTCTCAAATTTTCCCCACGTTCAGAAGGGTCAATTCTAAATCTCCTGTTGAAAGGAAAATGTACATTTGTTACATATGATTTCATAGATCAATTATAGTTTGATACTTGCACATAATATCAGCACTGTTTGATTATTTCATAATAAATTTTGTTTATTTTGAAGTGTTTTAAAGCTTTATGTGCTTTTCCTGTGTACTTAATTGGTCAGATTGTAATATGTAGCTATTTCTCCTCACAGACTTGAGGGGTTTGACGTGAACACATTGCCGCCTGTTTATACTGTGGGGTAGGATATATTTTGTGGCACAGCTAGCATGCGTTTTACTGTTGTGTTTATTTTTTATGTTGTGTTCAGAATGAATTTTTCAGGTGTTTGGAGATTTGTTTTCTTTTGTTGTTTTCATTCTCTTTTTTGAGTTGATTTTTAAATTTTTTTTGTGGAATGGGAAAAATTTATTGTTTAGTTTTCTGCGTAAATTTGATAGATATTTTATTTGTTGTCATTAAGTTTTGATGCTCTTCACCTGCAAAAGTATTTTAATTTTTTGCCATAAGTAGAAAAAATGTGTAAATGCCATAGTAACACTGGCTAGTGCTATATGTATACATGTATATGAATATGTGAGTTTTAAATCGGTCTTCTATGTACATGTACATGTAGATATGTTTATTGATATGCTCTAAGACTAAAGTCAGATTGAGAGACAGAAAAGGTACTGATTAAATTTCTTCATTTAAAAAAAAATGTGCTTTTCTTAAATAATTTCATTTAAAAATTAATGGATAAGTATTATCTGAATATTGTATCACAGAAAATATATGCAACATACACATCATAAATAAATGGTTGTTGTTCAGGTAAAATAATTATACTTTTACGTATTATTAATTGATCCTTAATAGTCTTTTTAGTGAACAGGGATAAATTCTGTTTGAGAGGGATTTTATCTCCAATACGTCGGTTTTGAGATCCTGAATACGGAACGTAACTATTTGGTTTTAAAACATGGATTTCAGGTCATGTGGTACAAAAGTGGGACTGTTTACATTTCGCAGTATGGCAAGTTGATGGGCCGCCTGTTTTGAATTGTATTTAATTTAAAAGTAAAAACATGTGAGCTTCCAGGACAAGCTTGCTGCCTTTCTGAATGTTACAAACGTATGGATTGACACTTTATAAGCATTTATTTTAAGTTTTAGATTGAGATCAAGTGATTCGAAGTGAGCAGTACTTGATAACGGTCGATTTTCCATGTTCAAATCCTAATATCGGAGATTATTTATCATTAAATGGTCCTCTCATGCCGTAGAATTCTTTTAGTCTGATATCTAAGTTCATTTCTACCGTTGTTATCACACGATTTTGTACTATTTTTGAAATTCCCTAGATATTACATTACGCACTATCGACAGGTGTCCCACCTTTTGTCAATGGCGCACGTAGAAGTCGAAAAATTCTGGTCCGTAACAGGATCTCGAAACTCACGTATTACCCAAACAGTGTTCACTTGAAATTACATGTGTAAATTTCATGATTTATTTCTGCACAAGCAATGTACATGACATTGTAGCAGGCATTTAGAGTGTCTATCCACCTATCCTTTACTCATGAATTCAAAAAATCAATCAAAAAGCTTATAAACTTTAAAATCAAAGTTCAATATATGAAAAGTTATCAGGAAGGAAATGCATCCATTGATTTGGATCCCCAAAAAGTCATATCAAGAGAATTAATGATAGGCTTCAAACATTGGTTTCCAAAGTTAACTAAAGATATGTTTAATATATCCATTTCTTATTAAAAGGGAAAAGTATTCATTAATTTAGGCATCAAGGTCAAGGTCAAATTTTAGTTAAATAATGAGGGTTTCAAAAGACAAATTATTGAATGGGTATACATGTTTTACTAACGTTCTTTGTTTAAAGTTTGATAGAATGGAGACCCTAAACTATTTGCTTATGTGCACTTCTTTAATTTTAATGTTTGCATTTTTCTTTTTTTTTCAATTTATTTGATAATGAAGCTTTTGGCCTGCATCCATTTATTTCATTCACTAAGGAAAATCAATATATATATATATATATCTTTCATAAACTACATTTTGTGAAGTAAACTGTTTATATCATTCATTGTTCATGAAATTAACTTTGTGATTTTGAATTCCTTGAAGTCTTTGCAGGGAATTTAATCATAAAAAGTTATAATTGAACAATATATAAAACAGGAACATGTTTATTTTTGTCATTTGATCTGCATGCATGCTATTTATTGGAAACCATTTTATATCAAATATACAATATTTCTTCCATTACACCATAATGTAATTTCAGCCTCATATCCAACTAGTGTGGTATGAATTTTTGTAGAACATATAGTTTAATATGCAAAATTCAAAAAGTTTCAGATTTGTGAAAGATCCATCAAAGTATTCATTTGCATGTTCTTTTCATTTTCTAAGTTTTATTTTAGAATACTAAAAATGATACCCAATCATTTTGCTTACTAACATTTTCATTATACATGCATCTCAAAGCCTTCATTGGGTTACTTATTCAATGATATGCTTTCATAATGTACATTATAGACTCTGTTTATACTTTTGACAGGTATGAGTGTAATTGTACGGACACGGGATTTAACGGCACCACATGTGAGAACAACATAGATGACTGTGCCAGTAGTCCATGTCAGCATGGTTCTACATGTACAGACTTAATCAAGGTATGTAGCGATACACGCGCAGAATTCTGAATAGACCTGCATTTTTGAGATGTTTTATTTTTAAAAGAGCCAGACTACTGAAAGTCACATCACATACCTTGTATCAATGCAGCCGCAGAATTCTGAATAGATGTGCATTTTTGAGATGTTTTATAATTAACAGCCAGACTACTGACATCACATACCTTGGTGATGTTTTTCATGATGACGTCATAAATGAATAATTGAAAATATAACAAAAAGCCTTTTATATAGATTATGACAAAACAATTCAAAAGTTTGCTAAGTAACAGAATGTGTGTAGTCTGATGTGTAAAATGGTTTTAAATGGCTGCAACTCGATAATGGAGTATTGCAGTAAATTGAAAATTATCAGTTTCAGTTAGATTATCTTCATACTATCTAGAAATATTGTAAAATCTTAATTGATTGATAATTTTTGTGTCGCCTGCGAAGCACAGCGACACTTAGGGATCACTTTGTCCGTTGTCCGTCTGTCCGTCTGTCTGTCTGTCTGTCCGTCTGTCTGTCACACTTGGGTGTCACACCCCATTACTTTTGATTGGTAAGTGATAGGACTTTGATATTTCACATGTGTATTCCTTGTGACAAGACCTTTCTACGCATATCATAATTTTTGACCTTGTGACCTTGACCTAGATATTTGACCTACTTTTCTAAAAATCTAATATTGGCTATATCTCTTGATTGGATAGTGATAGGGCTTTGATATTTCACATTTGTATTCCTTGTGACAAGACCTTTCCACACATATCATACTTTTTGATCTTGTGACCTTGACCTAGATTTTTGACCTACTTTAAAAAAAACTAAGATTGACTATATCTCTTGATTGGCAAGTGATAGGGCTTTGATATTTCACATGTGTAATATTTGTGACAAGACCTTTCTATGCAAACCATAAGTTTTGACCTCGTGACCTTGACCTAGATATTTGTCCTACTTTTCAAAAAATCTAAGATTGGTTATATCTTTTGATTGGTAAGTGATAGGGCTTTGATATTTCACATGTGTATTATTTATGACAAGCCCTTTCTTCACATACTATGTTTTTTGACCTTATGACCTTGACCTAGATATTTGACCTACTTTAAAAAAAATCAAAGATTGGCTAATATCTTTTGATTGGCAAGTGATAGGGCTTTTGATATTTCTCTTGTGTATTTCTTTTGACAATACCTTTCTATACATACCATAATTTTGACCTCATAACCTTGACCTAGATATTTGACCTACTTTTCAATTTTTTTTAGATTTGCTATATCTTTTGATTTGCAAGTGATAGGGCTTTTGATATTTCTCTTGTGTATTTCTTTTGACAATACCTTTCTATACATACCATAATTTTGACCTCGTGACCTTGACCTAGATATTTGACCTACTTTTCAAAAATGTTTAGATTTGCTATATCTTTTGATTGGTAAGTGATAGGGCTTTGATATTTCATATGTGTAGTCCTTCTTGTGACAAGGCCTTTCTACACATATCATAACTTTTGACCTCATGACCTCGACCTATATATTTGACCTACTTTTCAACAAACCTAAGATTCGCTATATCTTTTGAGTGGTAAGTGATAGGGCTTTGATATTTCACATTTGTATTCCTTATGAAAAGACCTTTCTAAACATTCCATAATTTTTGACCTAGTGACCTTGCCCTTGATATTTGACCTATTTTCAATAAAAAAAAAATCCGCTTCGCAGGCGACACAAGCATTCCTTGGATTGCTATTTTTAAAACTTTGGTGCAGAGTTTTACATTTTGTGATATTATCTGTAGGATTATAATTGCACCTGTTACCTTGGCTACACCGGGAAAAACTGTGAGATGGATATAGATGAATGTGCTTCCTCCCCTTGTCAGTACAATGGAACATGCTTGGAACATTCCAAGTTGGATACCTATACCGTTTTGAACTCGTTGGGTGAATTCTCCTATGCAAATGCATCTGGCTACAGTTGCCAATGTATAAAAGGCATTACAGGTAAAGTCTTTGTTTAATGTGATGACAATTTGCATGTGAAAGAAAGGTTTCTTATATTGATAGCAATTTCTATTTTTATATTCCTGAAAAAAAAAACTATTTTCTAGTGAATAAACATAAATGCTCTATATAGTACTAAAAAAATTGATTTAATTTGCTAAAATTCTTTAAAAATTTTCGAATCTCTGAAGTGTATACATGGCATACATGTAGGTATAGTTGTTCATGGTGTTTAGATACAGGTAGCATATTCCTATGTTGAATTTTAAAAGATGTACATCATCACAGTATTCTGAAAAGGAAAAGTTGGATTTTCCTTTATGTATTTCAATATTTGATTTGAAATATTAATGATTGATATGGAACATATACATTAATTTCCAGGTGCAAATTGCGAGATCAATATAGATGACTGTGTAAACAACACGTGTGAACACGGCTCTACATGCAAGGATCTTATAGACGACTACATGTGTCAGTGTGCACCTGGTTATAAAGGAGATATGTGTGAGATTGACATAGATGAATGTGAACTAAACGCGTGTAAAAATGATGCCACTTGTACTGATAGAGTAGCTGATTATGATTGTACTTGCTCAAACGTTAAAAATTCTCAGGGGCAGCTTTTCAGTGGTAAGAACTGTACATTTGAGCTCACCGCTTGCTATCCTGAAAGCAATCCTAGATGTCAGAATGGAGCGATATGTCATCCGTTTTTGGTAAATGAAGCCCGTGGAGAACAGGGATACACATGTGAATGTCAGCCAGGATTACAGGTGTTAACTGTGAAATCCCTACGACTGGTTCCTTTGATGGGTCCAGATCGTCAGTTACAAGCAGTCTTAGTCAGACCATTAACAATACCATATCCTTCAGGTTTAGAACCACTCTGCCTAACGTTATTTTGTTTGTATGGAAGGGTACTTCATCCAGCAGGATGTTTCTACATTTAGAGATCGTAAGTGGACGTTTACAGATGTGGTATGTCACAAGCAACGAGGCCAATGTAGAAGAATTCTCATTTACACGAATTCCTGTCTTTGTTAATGACTCATATTGGCACGAAATCCGCATTCATCAGCAAGAGAATATCCTGAATTTGACTCTCAATAGCCCTAATTGTAAGAATTCACCAGCAGATACATGTGTTCGGCAATTAAACTACCTACCTGGTAGTCCCAACACGAAGGTTTATTTTGGAAATGTTGAGAATGAGTTTGTAGCTTTAAACACTTTCTCACAAACACGTTTTAAAGGCTGCATGGAGGATATTACTGTGAATTCAAATATTTTACTACCGACCAGTACAGGGAGTGACGCCATGGCTATCGCAGTAACTAATGGCTGTAACAGGAGACCACAGTGTTCTGCCGACACTTGCAATACTCACGGCAAGTGCTATGATTTTTGGGATGAGTTTAGATGTGATTGTCAGCGACCTTATATAGGAGGTTCTTGTGAAGAAGGTAGGAATATATTGTATGTTTATGTACAAGTATTAATACATTATGTATAATTTGTTACACTGCAGACATATTCTGACTTTGCGATATACAAAGACATGGTATCTGAAGTGCATGTATTATGACATTCCGATTCATAGGCTGTATATGAAGCATGCTTTCCATGAATTTTATGCCTATTTCCTATAAAGTTTGATGATGTCACAGTTACATGTAGTTTATGTCAGACAATGTCCCAGGTAGGTTGCTGTAGGCAGCAACTATGTGTATCTTAATGAAGTATGAATGACTACGGGTTTTAATGGATGTTGACTTTGGCAAGATATTGTCTGTAGTCAAATTGTATATAGACTTCTCTTTCCTTAATAAAGAAAATGAAGCTACAAATTTCCTCATGAATATTTCTGATTATCTGTCTTAACTTTCAGAGTGGAAACCAGCAACATTTGCCAAGGACAACAGTATATCAGAGGTGAGGTTTAACATCTCTTCTCTTCAAGCCGATCTGAGATCAAGAGTTGACCTATCTCTCTTTATACGTACAAGGGAGGAGAAAGGATTGGCAGTTTACCTCGGTGACAGCGGTTCAGCCATTAATGGAACGTTTTTAACAGTGGAAATATTTGATGGTTACCTGGCCAGTCGTCTTGTTCTGTGTAACACCAAGTGGTACCTGTGGGCAAATAACACCAAAATAAACGACGGTAACAAACACTTGGTGGGCGTAGTTCTGCAGAACAATGTACACAAACTATTATACAACAATCAGGTGGTACAAGAAAAGATTATACAGTCCAATGCTAATTGCCCTTTTGTCGGTCAGGCTTGCTATTTTGGTGGTGAGGTACCTGCTTCACTACGTCAACCCGGGAGAAAGCGACGGAGCACGACCATCGTTATTGACAACTTAGAGGATCTGACAAATGTATCACGTTACAAAGGAACGATACAAGATGCACAGCTTAATAACAACCCAATGCCTTTCTTTCCGACACCACAGAACGTGTCTGCACCGAGCACTAATGTGTCGGTTGAGGCTGTGAGCGGGCTTGTGGAAGGGGAACAATCAGATGATGTGTGTAATAATACCATGCCCTGTATGAACAATGCCAGTTGTACCAATGAATTCTTCAATGACTTCAGGTGATTTGTCATATACTGTTTATAATCTTATTATGGTGGGATTCCTCAGCTCCCACTGTCACAGGCATGCTTATTTTAAGGCCCTCGGGAATTAAAATTGGGAAAATAGAAAACGTGCATAACTGATGATTCACTATTACTCTATCACATGTGTGTCACTTTGCTTGTTTTCCCTATAATATGGCTGTGCTAAAATATGCACATAAAGTATATGCATAATTATATAGTACACGTATGACTCTGTATAGTTAAATTATTGTCTAGTTGAAAAATTACTTAATTATTGTGTAAATGATGAAAGACAAGAAAAAAACCCCACACAATTTAAATGATAATTATATTATAAGGACAGATATGATGTATACTGATGTTTTGTTATGTTTACTTATTATAGTTGTGACTGTCCGCGGGGTTACCGAGGGAAGAATTGTAGTGAGTTGGATTTCTGTCATAACAACTCCTGTCCAGCTTCGGCTACATGTCAGAGCCTTAATGACGGGTTTGAGTGTAAGTATTTTAGAACTTAGCTACTTCTACCCTTACCGATTTCAAATACATGTATGTAATGTCTTTTAAAATGTACCAAAAGAATACTGATAGAAAACTGCAGACTGTCACTGACATCTAATTAACTTAGAACTTTGTTATTCAGATGAAAAAAAAGTTACATAAAGCACTAACTATTCTGTACTCAGCATGCTCAGTACACTTCATTGCCGATAAGTTTGGCTGTGAAGGAGAATGAAGGGTAAACGCAACAGTAAGATGGAATTAATGTTAGAAATACATGTTACATTATTAAAGAAAGCAAAACTTAGCACAATATTGATTGAGTGAATTTGATTATGCTTTATAATAAAACTTGAAATATTCTTTTTATTTTTCAGGCATTAGTACAGCTAACTTTGGTGTTCAAAGTTCATTATCTTTCTCTCCAAACATTTCATCTGGAACAAAAATAGATAAGATATCAATGATGATCAGAACCATTGTTAAAAATGGACACCTGTTTGCCATATCTAACGGGAATCAGTACATTCACGTACAAATAGAGGGAGGGATGGTGATGATGGAGTGTAGGCTAGACCAGGGTGTGGTTCAAACAGCTACAGTGGATATGAATATAGCTGACAAGAGATGGCACAAGATTGAATTAACGGAGTACCAATCAAATATAACCTTAATGGTGACTGGTCCGTTTGAAAACAAATCCTCGTTGGTTGATAGAAACAGTAACATGGCCACGTTTAGGTCCCTAGTTGATAAGACATCAGAAATATCACTGGGAAGGAAATCATCCATATTTTCTTACCATTATTTTAAAGGATGTATAAAGGAACCTAGAATCGGTGGCATATTGCTTCCGTTTTACCTCCAGTCGGAATTTACCAACTTCACTACTCAGGAGTATTTTGAGGCCACTATGATCAGTCAGATTGCACATAACTGTGTCGAGGGAAGTGAATGCGGCAGTAATCAATGTCGTCATAGTTCTACGTGTAAGCCGGACTATTACGGTTATACGTGTGACTGTACAGGGACGGGATACGAGGGCTTCTGGTGTCAGAACAACATCAACGATTGCCAGCCTGATTCCTGCTATAACAATGGTGTATGTTTGGATGTAGCGAATGGTTTTAGGTGTAAATGTCCCAAACCTTATTATGGCTACTTTACAAGGTAAAAACTAAAAATACTTGTCTTTATGACCCAGTTTTAAGAAGATTGTATTTTACTTGTAGCTGATTTGTTGCTCAAATTGATATCATAGGCCTTGTCTTCTTTCACTTACTTTAGAAGAAAAAATGTCTATGACTTTGCTAAGCAGCAAATATTTGTAATTTCTTCAGAGAACTACATCTACTTGTTATGCATCTGTCTGTCCTTTTGTCCATCCAGTCAATTTGTTTATCAACTTTGTTTAGTCAATTTGTTTAGTCAATTTGTTTATCAACTTTATGTAATAATACCGATGAAACTTTCATTGATGACCTCTGACATGTTGACCTTGGTCCGATTTTCAAAAATAAAAAATCTAAGTTGGATTGTATCTTTTAAGTACCAGGGAAAGGACTATGTACTTTTATGTGTAGATTCTCTATGCTAAGGACTTTCATATGGACTTATGACCTACTGACCTTGAACTTTGACCTTCTTTTCCAAAAATCTTATTTGTACTGTACTTTGAACAATGAGAGAAAGGCTTTGATATTTCACAGAAATATTTTCAGTGTGATCAAATCTTTCATTTCATACCATGACTTTAAACTTTGCAACCTTGACTTTATAATTTGATAATTGTTCCAGAAAGAAACAGCTTTGTAATATTAAAAGATGTAATTTTGTGAATACAATCTCTTTGAAAGAAAGGTAACCCTATAACTTTAACTATAAGCAGTATGGCCATCATAAACTATGGCATTTCCTTATGACAAGGTTCTTCATTGAGATTGTGACCTTGACCTTGAAATTTTACGTATACACCAAAAAAAAAAAAAAAAAAAAAAAAGTGAAATTGGCTATATCTCTTGAACTGTATGGGTTAAGACCTTGATATTTCTCTTGCCAATAGCTTTCATAGATAAAGTAATCATCAATTAAAACTGACGCTTCACAATGTGGTTATACCATCTTTAGCGGTTTAGGGTTAATTCTTTGTAAGTCTGTGTAATCTTTGAGTCATTGACTTGGCGGATCTAGGAAACCTTTCCAGATCCAAAACTGAAGAAAGTACTTTGAAAAATCATCTATGATATTCCAGGGGATGGACCGGCCCTCCTGTATTCGTCCTCCTTTTCGTGTGCTTGAACTTTTTCTTCTACTGTAATGGTTGATAGAAAAAAAAATTGATAGAATTATTAGTTCGTCGTTTGGGCGCTCATTCGGAAGCTAGATGTTTATTATGTATTATATTGTACGGGTCATTTCATACCATCTTGATCCTTTTTTAATATCGATGACAGAGCTTTCTTGTATAAATGATCTTCAAACTAACGACGTGGAGAATTAGGACTTTTCTTGCCTTTCATTCATTACAATACCTGTGGAAAATTTGTGGGGATACACTCAAAGCGAAGACTGAAAGTGTTGCAACTGACAAACTAATAATTCGATATCGAAAATGGGATTAAAAGAGTAACAGTCTTTTGAGCTTTAGAATATGTCAGACCGGTAAAACGCTGCCGATGCAATTTGACCAATAAAAGTGACCAAGAAGTGACAGATGCCGTGGTTTGTGTCCTACAAACTCACACCTGCAACAGGTGCCCGTGATTTATACCGCTTCATCCATATTTAATTCACTGTATAGCCACTTAAGGCTATTTTAAAGGTTAGGAAGTCGGTCTAGATCCTGATTCGGTCATCTGTCATGCTTATTAGAACTTATAATTACATAGTACTTCATAATATACACGTTATACATGTATATAGGTATTATATCAAGGATTTGGGCGAGGTTGGGTCAGCCTTATAGTAAATAGGATTACTGTAGGACGTCTGAACAAACAGTAAGGAACCCCGTAACGGACAATGATCTCACCAATACATAAAGTTCTACTATTGTTATATTTTGTTTGCTTGCTCCTGGCCACGGACTAACTACCTGGGAGGAAGAAAAGAACAAAAAACACCGTGTGTATCTGTTTTACCTGGGATTAACGACAGAGCACGATCCAGGTGTGCACAAATAATCTAAGAGGAGATTATCGCTCAACCCGCGCATCTTACCACGTTGGCATAATATTTCTTTTATCAATGCCCAATGTAGACGGTGAATTATCTAGCTTTTACCATAAATAGATTGAATAGGAATATGGATTTCGTAGCTTGCCTATAAAGGAGCGATAGGCCTTGCCAGAAATACCTGTGAGGTACCGTGTTACCTTGAGATTTATGTGTTTAAACTGTTACGATTTACAACGTAGACATGACTGTGAATGACGTAACATAAAACATTCATATAGGATTGATCTGTTAGATAATTTTCTATCTCACTTCAAGGAAGACATTGGCAGGTCTATGTGAATTAACACACTCTACATCCGCTATGGGGAAGAAATTAGAATATAAGCAATGCAAAGTGAATATAAAGTGTATGGAGTAAAAATGACATGAAGGATTTTTACCTTAATACCTGGATATCCTTACTCTTGACCTTGACCTTTTGGGTATCTTTATACAGGTGTCAGAATGTGACAGACGTGTGCTCTCCCGACCCCTGTCAGAATGGGGCCACATGCAGCCCCGTTGGTGGGGACTACAGTTGTGACTGTACAGATACATTTACCGGTCAAAACTGTACCGTGCAGGTAAGTTGGAGAAAAAAAGGGGGGGGGGGGGGTTTATTGTGATATCAAATTAAAAGAAAAATGAATTCTTGCAGCGAATGCATAATAAGCATAACATTTTAGCAAACTTTGAACAGGCAAAGAAAACACCACTTTTAAGTTATGAGCTTTGATGTTTTTGATGTATTACTTGCCTATTTAAAAGGAATGTACCAGTGTATATATCTTTTTTTTTTCTAAAACTCATTTAATTTTATAGACTTTAAAGTATTCATTTAAATGGTCTGAGCAGCGTATTACAATAGACGGTTTCCACGTATTCATCTTAAAAATAGAGTAATCATCGTGCTGTGAAAGAAAAATACTTTTATGAAATACACAACATAACATGTTGTAATCGATCGTCATTTGGAGCTTTTAACAGTTCTTTTGAATGATGCAGGAGTTGTCCCTCATTGTCTACGAACTTGCTAGCATATATATATGTTATCTCTATTCAGAAAACTGGATGTTCCCCCAACCCTTGTCGCAACAATGGCACTTGTAACCCAGGACAGGTAGGTCTTATTTTCTCAAATGTAAATGTTTTTTCATCTTTATAGATTTTTCAAAATCCTGGGCTTAAGAAAGACACCCAGTCTTAAATAGAAAACTGCTGAAAATTATACATGTATACAAAATTTTATATTGAATGCAGACGAATTTTTTAAAACCAGTGATTGAAAAAACCTGGTGCTCTTAGAATTTTTATAATGATATTGTAAAATATAGCATTATATAAAACTGATTATAAAATTGATAATAGAATGAGTAATAAGAAATATATCTCTATCTAGACACAAGCAAACTTTACATGTACCTGTCCGAGCCCCTACACTGGACCACTGTGTGATGTGATACTGGACCCCTGTAATTCTCTACCATGTAACAATGGAAACTGTACACCAGGAGCAGACCCAGGGAGTTATAATTGTGTTTGTGCTACAGGTAGGATTAAGATAGTGCTGCTCCAGTGTAGGCAAAATGTATCAGACTGTCGGCCTATACTGCAAATTTAAGACCAGTCTGATAAACGTCCTCAACTATTTCTAATCAAATGTCTGATGTAGCTTTGCAAATGTTTGATACATTTTAAAAATAAAAAAATCGAGTTTTTGTGTAGACTGCTGTAAGAAATATATGATAGGATTCATTCTTTATTATCAACACACTTCTATGTTTCACAAATGCATTTTATATATTTATCATCGTCTATGAAAAATATTGATTCTATCTGATTGACCTTGACCTTTCAGATTACACAGGATTACATTGTGAGACATATATAGATCATTGTAACAGTTCACCGTGTAAAAACAATGGTTCCTGCGTGGATTATGTAGGAGGATATAACTGCAACTGTACGAACAGTAAGTATATCATCATAACAGTGAATGGTTTCACTTTTCATTTAAAGTGCACGTGGTATCGTGCCTTCACTGTTAGGTATAAAAGCTGTGATTGACTATGTATGTTTTAAATGAGTATGTACTCTTATTGGCATAGTAATGTTTGTCAGAATTGAGTCAAAAACAATTCTTAATTTCTATTTATAGGTTGGACAGGCTCTATGTGTGAAATTGATTTTAACGAATGTCTTACACAACCGTGCCAAAACAACGGGACATGTCAAGACTTTACGGGGTATTACAACTGTGACTGCACGGGGACTGGATATCAAGGTAAAATACAAAAAAATTACACTGCTCTATTTTTTAAAAATTTAGGATGAACATCATAGCAATGAAGAGAAAACTAAGTTTTTATTATTTCTGATAGTTGGAACGTGAAAAATAAAAAATGCATGCAAGTTAGATTAAGTGTGCTTTTTTCAACATTACATGAGATAAATATTTCCCTTGAATGTTTTAGCCACAATGTGTCTATAAGATATTCCCATTCATTACTTTCTTTGGATTTCACAGGAATCTTGGACTGTGCTACAGATTTTGATGAGTGTACGTTATCACCCTGCGCTAACGGGGGCACCTGTTATAATTATGATGGAGGATACAACTGTTCATGTAGTCTTGGATACACTGGCGAGCATTGTACTGTAGTGAACTGTTCTGTGGTGAACTGTAACCAAGGACAGTGTGGACTGACACCCAATCGCAGTCAATGGCAGTGTAACTGTAATCAATATTACTATGGTAAGTACAGTACTGTAGTGAACTGTTCTTGGTGAACTGTAACCAAGGACAGTGTGGACTGTCACCTAATGGTAGTCATTGGCAGTGTAATTATGATCAATATTACTATGGTAAGTACTGTACTGTAGTAAACTGTTGTATGATAAACTGTAACCAAGGACAGTGCGGACTGACACCTAATGGCAGTGTAACTATGATCAATATTACTATGGTAAGTACTTTGTATGTACTGTAGTGAACTGTTCTATGATGAACTGTGGACAGTATGAACTGACACCTAATGGTAGTCAATGGCAGTGTAATTATGATCAATATTACTATGGTAAGTACTGTACTGTAGTGAACTGTTCTATGGTAACCAAGGACAGTATGAACTGACACCTAATGGTAGTCAATGGCTATGATCAATATTACTATGGTAAGTACTGTACTGAAAAGAACTGTTCTATGGTGAACTGTAAACAATGTAGACAATGGCAGTGTTAATTGATAGAAGTTTTTTTTTAATGTTCAAGTCTTTGAAATTATTATAGAAAAGTGACAGTATCAGGCATAGCTCAATTTTACGCGAAAAAAAAGGGTAGTTATTCTTGCCAGACTAAAGCTCGCCTTGCATGAAGAAAATTAGAGTACTACGTGTAGTACTAAGTCTAAGTCCTATTATTCTACATTATTACACTCTAGTATTACCCTGTACTGATGTCAGTGGTTCTTAATATCAGGTTGATTTGCTATGACAATTATCTCATTCATAGGGAGGATGAGGAATGATTATTTGTAACTAATCCCGAACCAGCAAACTAAAGGGGGGGGGGGGGGGGGGGTTTCTAAGCAGTTTCTCCATGGTATTTAGAAACATGGTCATTGATGAAAATACATTTTTCAAATATTTTGACCGGTAAACTAAAGGGATTTCATATTTCCCATGTGCTTTACAAGAACTTTCAAAGATACCAAAAACATTAATCTAGTGGCCATGACCTTGGAGGTTGTCCCTCTTTTGAAACTTAACCATTGTGAATTTGCCATTCAAACTCTCTGTCATTTTCTCACCATAAAAGTACCAAAAACTTTTATTTTACTTTAGTTTGAAGGCCAATAATGATGGAAGTTAAAAATCCTTTATGATAAAATAGGAGGCTGCCATATAGTATTATAAATGTATCAGAGATCATATACTTTTAAAACTTATTTGCGAGTCTTTATTGAAATTGTTCGTAAGTTTTATTGGTGTCCTGTTTAGAGAGGCATTTAAAATATTTAGTGATGTGAAATTTTCATTGAACCAAATCGTATGATCACTGTAATCAATGAACCATAAAATGATACACGGACGTCACCTGTAGATGTGTATCGACGTCAGTAGACACAATAAACTGTAGGGGGATGAGTGTATGTCGTACTTTGCATAGAGTGCAGTCGGGATTCTAAATATTTTCTATCATTTTAACGAATGATGGTCTCTTGATTCGTGGAACGGAATTTGGTGCTAAATAGGTAAAAAAAAATTTTATAAAATTGAAAGTTTAAAAAGTTGCGCGATCTTTACTGTATATTTTTTCTTATTAAAACGATGAAATAGTCATTTCTAACAAAATTAAACGTAAAAATTTAATCAGTACGTCACATTATTATACCGTTAAAATGCAGATTTCTATTTAAGAAATGACTGTCTTACTTTTGGTGTTCATGGGTGTATAATTCTGGTTGGTCACGTGCAAATTCCGTGAATCGCGAAGCCAACCAGAATTATACACCCATGAACACCAAAAGTAAGACAGTCATTACTTATGTTTACGTTTATCCTAATTATCGGTCATTTTTATTTGCATGAACATCGCACATTTTGCCTGCAACAGCGTCAAATGTATCATCGCTTTGGTAAATTCTCCATACATGCAAAACTTGCACGTGGCGTCACGATAGCAACCCAAGTTATTGGAATATAATTCTAGTTGCCTAATGGGCGTTCAACATGGGGAATTTACTAGTAATGTAAATATTACGAAATGCCATTAGATTTATATCAATGACACGGAATTTTGATTAGAATTAAACGCGAGAATTTTATGATCGTAAATGATGTTCTAAAAGAATTTCATGATGTTCTAAAAGAATTTCGTATTTTATTGACAAAAAAATTGTTTGTATGCAGGATATCACAATAACATGATCAAGGGAAAAAAATACTAAGTATAAAAATTGCAGTTTATAAGATACACCTTCATTCTTTATCAAACACCTGAGTCAGAGAAAGCCAGTACCCCGGGGCAATGATACATATGTGCCTTGATTTGCCCTTAGTTTTGTGTGGTTTGTGGGTATAAATTACCCTACGGCCATATACTTCCTGTAGGTGTTCTGTCTCTTATAGGTAAAGATAGATAATGGGTATGATGGTCAACATACCGGTACATGTGTTATGTTGTAGGAAAGTAAAGAAAAATGGCCAGAAAAAAAGGGGGGGGGGTTATCAGTATATTTAGACTGCGTATCATATGTACAAGATATGTTTCTTCATCCTGTTTTTTGACGCATAATGATCTGTGCTGCACGTTTCATATTTAATTGAGAAGCTTCAAACAGGATTCCATTCACTGTGCTTCCTAGAGACTAGTGATTGTTTAAACGGACTTTAGCATACTTTGTACCTCGTGGTTAGGGGTTTTTTTTTTTGTCATCTCGGTAGCTCTTCTTGTATAAGGTGTTTCCTTCTTTCAAACACAAGAATATTAAAAAAAATGAAAAATCGTCAAAACTCCTATGGTTGCCAAATTGTTTAGCGTTGGCGTGTATGCAATAAATGGTCATAAACTTGAACTCTTATCATGTGAACAAATATTATTATTTGTGAGGTATTGTGGTCTGGGGGTAGGAGAATATTGTCATGTCGGTTATACAAATATAACCTCATCTATAAATCCAATAATCGGCTAGTTAAAAGCAGAGATCGGCGGAACAGCTAATTTCTGAAGGACAGGGTCAGATTTGAAATGTGACGAATGTCGTACGTTCAAAACTGGAATGTAGCTTACTTACAGTTAATTTGACATTGGAGCGTAGATCTACGTTTTCTAAAGAAAAGGAGATTTTAAAAATGAACAAATATGCTACAATTATAATTTAAGTGAAGGGAAAGATGGAATAAACGTTTAAAATTAGAAACAGGCGTAAGAAAACCACAAATTTGTCCAAATAGAAATTGACAATGTATGTACCACATGTATGGACATTTGACCTGCTTATGAAGCTATGTAGCTCGGAGTGCTTACATATGTATCGCCATTTCATCTGTGATGTTTATCAACTTGGGACTAATTAACAATCTGTCAGGTAGACTAGCTTTCTTGATACACAGTGTGTTAGGGGCATTTCATCTCGGCAGGTATTAAAAGGTAGGTGCACAAAATCGATGGACACTTAGTGCATTGGTGGAAAAGGGCTATCTACTTGAAAAAATTGTAATATTTTGTTGAATTCCGTACAGCTTGATGATTTAAATGAAGTGATTAGTTTGTCAAAATATTTTGTGGAGTTTGTAAAGTTTTATATAATACTCGGAAATGGTAAAATATTTCAGATAAAGAATGAATAATCTTTATATTCCTTAAAGTGCTGTCTGACTGGTAATATATGTAGTCAGATGTGTTGCTAAAATGCTTTATTAGCAAGATTAAAATTGTCAACCTATTTCATTCATTTATTGATTCATTCATCCATCCATCCATCCATCCATCCATTCATTCATTCATTCATTCATTCATTCATTCATTCATTCATTCATTCATTCATTCATTCATTCATTCATTCATTCATTCATTCTTTCATTCATTCATTTATTCATTCGTGTCAATTATGTCAATAATTCATCTCCACATATCTTTAGGAGTGTTCGTTTCTTTTTCAGGTAAATTCTGTAACGTACCAGGTAAATGTGCGTCCTCTCCTTGTAACCCTAGCAACAGTTTGGTGTGTACAGATATAGATATAACCAATCAGACATATATCTGTAGCTGTAAATCAGGTCAGTTTCCTTAAAGAACTTGTATGGTGATGCTGGCAAATCTTTAAAAAAAAAAGGGGGGAGGGGAATTGTCGAACAAAGGTAGTAAAGGTCATTCATTATAAATATGCAGAATCTTAAATGAGATACAAATAAAAATTGGCAGAGGATGTTTGTTTTACAAATACATTTTCAAGCTGTTTAAAGAGTAGAAATTGTATGGACCTGTTGTTTTGTGAAAAAGAAATTCATGGTCATTTTTCATAAGTTAAGTACTAGTATACAGTTAAAGTATACCATTGAGGGAGTTGGCACGATTCTGGTTCCCCGAGACCAGACCTATTTCCCGAGGCGAAGCCGAGGGAAATAGGTCTGGTCGAGGGGAACCAGAATCGTGCTAACTCCCTCAGTGGCATACTTTAACTGTTTTATTATACCGAAACAAACATTATACTGAAACAAACATATCTCTTAGGTATACCGAAACAAACATACTGAAACAAACATATCTCTTACAGTAGGTTCACATGGTTCCAATGGAAATTCTAATGATTTTGCCTTGCCTTCTCGACTGAATGACTGAGTAACGGAAAATATTAATTTTTGATGATAAGATAAACAGAAACATCATTTATCATACTCATACATGTTTAATTTTTGACTGCTTTATTTTATTGCGGATTGATTTATGTGCTAAGCGGATAGGAGGCGGATTACTCTGCTCGCGTATTATTAGCGTCATCCGATCAACCTTCAAAGGCGTTGATTGGCTGATACTGACACACCCCCAAAGAAGCTCCGCCCCATTTTGAAACTAACTCCCTAGGGAGTTAGTCTTCTCAACTAACGCACCCCTTTGCGGGGAAATAGTCTTATCAGACGATTTCCAGGGATTTAGTTAAATTTAAAGAGTCTCTTTTTGTCTAGGAAAAAATCAGTAGAGGTATAATAATACATTGTATTTAATGAAAGTAACTAAAATCTATGATAATATTTGAGTTGGATAAGATTGCTTCTGTGGTATCAAGATATCAATTTAATATAGAGACTTCAGAAGAATTTTAAGAATCTTTTTTTTTTATGTATAGGTTGGGAGGGTCAAAACTGTGAGGTTGACATAGACGAGTGTACACGGATCAATCCGTGTAGGAACGGTGCCACGTGTAATAACACTCAGGGTTCCTACGTATGTCACTGTGCACCAGGGTACACTGGTACTAATTGTGGCACCAATATAGACGAGTGCTTCTCTCAGCCATGTAGAAATCGGGGACAGTGTATAGATCAGATCAACAAGTTTGAATGTAACTGCTCCGGAACAGGTCAGTATTTTATATCTCCTTGATGTAGAACTATTTAGAGTTTTGGATAAAGATACAGAGTTACTTCCCTTTTGATTCAAGGAAAGCATGCATCATATACGACTCTTCTATAGGAATGTCAGTACCTCATAATCCGTTTACATCAGATACCTTTTTGACGGTATCTGATGTAAACGGATTATGAGGTACTGACATTCCTATAGAAGAGTCGTATATGATGCATGCTTTCCTTGAATTTTACGCTGGTTTCCATAGAATTTGATGATGTCAGACTCACAATCAGTTTGTGTCAGATACCGTCCCACATGGGAAGTAGCTCTGTATAATGAAAGAAAGACTGAATACATTTCACCCGGAAAATGTATGACGCTGATCTAGTCCTCATTTTGTCAATTTTAACAAAGAAGTTTCTTGCAAAAAGTTTTAATTCTAGTATTTCTTGACACTTTTCACACACACAAATTATTTTGAGGTAACATATACCTATTTCTTGCATTTATAGCTACAATTTCCTATGTGAAAAGGGAAAGGGCATATGTTACTTTGTTGCAACTTTTGCCTAATCGGTTTTCTGATAATTGATATAAATATGTTTAACTGAAACTATGTGAAAAATAATTTTTGAATGTAATGGAAAAAAAAATTCATCATGAAGTAGGAAAAGAATTTTGAGATTTGAAGTCTTGCATGATTTTTATGGATTTTAGGTTATCAGGGAAGTACATGTATGGACGACATAAACGAGTGTCTTGGATCACCGTGTCTAAATGAAGGGAAGTGTGTCAATACTAATGGATCGTATGACTGTGATTGTGTACCTGGATATATAGGCCCTACGTGTGCCGTAGCCGTAAGTTTATTTACTGCATCCTACCTCCATGAATTTTTTGAGAAAGAAAAATCTGGTAACTCCTTGCATTACATACAATCTCTATCATTAAATGAAATTTAGTTTCTTGAGTATTAATTTGTTTTTATGCCCCTCTATGGAAGATTGGTTAGCATTATTTTTCCTCTCAGTCTGTCTTGTCCATTTATTATTTGTTTGTCAAAAACTTAAACCTTGGTTTTAACTTTAAAACGGGAATTGATGGAGTATTACACATGTATAAAGTATAAAGCTGCACCCAATGTGGGCATTCTGTTTCACAAATTCATCTTTATATTTTCATAGAGTTGAAATGAAGCAAATTACATTGTATATTACATATTTTTGTGTGATATTGTATTTATGATCAAGTTTGTATGTTAGGATCCGAGTTTCCAGAAGATAGGAGAGGATGACAATATGTTGTGGATCATAGTAGGTCCTGTTGTAGCCGGTGTATTACTCATCATCGTCATAAGTAAGTCTGCTTATAGTGTCTGAGCCATTCAGGATTAGGGCTTGAGTACCTCTAATGACGCTAGAGTAACGCTAATGAGAAAATATCAATCTGTTGCACTAAAGCTAACTTTTGTCAAGTGATTTTGTCTCTTATTTACATTTCTCAATGAAAAAGAAAAAATTGTACATATTTGTAATTCACTAAAAATGAATTATTTAATGCAGTTTTAAATTCACTTAAAATTAATTATTTTATATACATTGTATTTGTATATTAAATGAAAATTTATCAATTTAACTAAAATGATTACATTGTGTTTTTCAGTCATAATAGTGTTCCTTATGATGGCACGTAATAAACGAGCAACGAGAGGGACATATAACCCGAGCCGACAGGAAGTCATAGGATCGAGGGTGGAGCTGGGAAATGTGATGAAACCTCCTCCAGAGGAAAGACTCATATGAGCAAATTACATGTGTGAGAAATCGACAATACTCATCAATATCAAAGTGAAATGCAACCAGAGCCAAAAATAATGAATAAAATAGTTAAAGATTGTGTTTGTGAAGAAACATCAAGAAAAGTGTGGATTGAAGGAAACCGAGGTAGTTAATCTGAATGTGACGATGCTGAAATGCAACGAGATACCACGACACTGTATCCTGATGTATTTTCTAGTGGCAGAATGAATCTCATTCAAATGACTTGGATTGGGTTGCTGAATTAAGAGTTATCTCTCTTTGGACAGAAAAGAATATTCCCTTACGTTTAGCAAGGAGACTATATCGCTAGGGGATTAAATCTGCCAGCCATTTACCAAATTCCTCTCACAGATATTTGTACTTAATGTACATGATAATCAACTATGCAATCCAACTGTAATGTATTCATTTATTTTATTAATTAGAATTTTAAGATTGTGACCATATATTGATGGGTGCCTTCATTTTACATTGGATTTTGAATTCATTACTTTATCAAGGATATTGGAAAGCAAATAATTATCAGAGCTTTAAGCGCATTATATTTTTCCATTATTCGACACACTGAGAGTGCTATATGATTTTCTCCTTTGATGATAATTAGAATGCCCGTGCAATAGAAAATGGAGGATTCGTACATTCCTGATACATGACCTTGACATTCTCGTGCCATGTGACCAATGTTGTAGTGATACCATGTTATTTCTTATTTTTTTTGTTTGAGTTTAATCCGCTTTTTGTTAATTAAAAGGTTGATATTATCTGTGCATCTGCAAGTGAGAATGTCAGTTGTATGTGAAGCAGCTGGTATACAAAAATCAATTTTCATATTGTATCTTCAGGTATCTATCTTCTATTTTCCTATATGTAAAATTTCAAATATCAATGGAATTTTATATCGAAAATACATTACAAATTTCTGTGGTTTGAAAAAAAAATATTTTTCAGGTTTAGTTTTCACCTTTGAAAAAGCATAAATTAATGAAGCACCTCAAAGATTCTCTTCATCAGATAAAAAAAATTGAATATTTTTTCTCAGATAACAGAAATATCTCGAAATTCAGACTTTACATACTATCTAACATATCATTGTTAAAGTTGTACAAATATTACAAAGTCACACAGATTCATATCAAATCCTGCAAATTTTTAGGGCGATCTGAACAAATTCTCCTTGTTTGAGATTGAAATTAAAACAATATCGTGATCATTGTCAACTAACTACAAATTGTCATTATTTGTAAATAGCTTATATTCAGCAATACAATATACATGTTGTATTCATATTATATTATCATAAAGTTATATCTCAGGTATACAATTGTGTCATTGTGAATGACAGCATGTATTTTCCTATCAGTATATTTAACATGTTTAATATGTGATCCAGTCACTCCAAAAATTAAAATCTTTATCCAATAAATTAAAAAGACGGAAGGAAATTTTGATCTACTCATAATATACTAACAAGCGTTCTCCATTTTAAAATTAAGGAGAAAAACATTTGAAGTACAGATACATGTAATGACAAAGGCTGATAAAGAAAACTGAATCATTCTTATAGACAAGAGGTAGATATTATTCCGAAAAAAAAAATCATATACATGTATATTTTTAATGCATGTAGAATCTTTTTGTAGCCATATTTTACACATTTTATCAGTCATATTTATTGCCATTGTATATAGCTATCATTGAATGTATTTATACAGTTACATTGTACATTTCATGCGTGTTATAGGATTGATTCAGTACTGTGGGGATGTAATTAGAAGGTGATGTGTACGCTATTCACTATACATCAAAATATGTGTATTGTATTAAAATATGTTAGGCTGGAGTACCAAAAATTTAGAAAGAGATTGGAACCTTTTTTTGATCCCACAAGTGAATTATATAGATATTTTCTTGAAAATCTTAACACATTCCATCCAGATTCTACATATCAATACTAATTCCATCCATAGCCTGTATTTTTTTTAATTTCAAGAAAATGAAGTTTGTGATATGATGAAATTTTTTTCATGGTTAAATCATAGGATATCATTCCAGATTAATGATATTTTTATAAACAATTACTCCATACATCACCTCAATATTGGTTGTGATAGATTCTCTGCTAGCAGAAGTTGATTTACATATAGTTGGGTGCTTACACAATTTCCTTTGTATTTTGTTATCTTGTGTAAGTCTGTACACAGTACATACTTCATATTATAAGTTTTTCATCATACTTTTTCATTCAATATGTATGTATAACATTTCATCATCATATCATTTCATAGGAAGATTAAAGCAAGTATTTTTTCATGTCATACAGTAATTTTCTACGCATTGTTACTCATCATCATCATCATATACATTACAGATAAAACATTCCTATATATTACTTTATATCTAGAAGTTGAGAACATTTTTAGAATTTTACTTTTCCTGATTTTATCCTTAAATATGACTCATCTTGGGCTCAACTTAACAGTAATACGTTAATATAGTGGGAACATTTCCTAATTGACCCTTCCGAACGCGGGAAAAATTTGAGAAATTCCATGACGTCACAATGCAATTTCGATGTTTGACCGAAGTTCGAAGCTTGTTTGTCCGAGGTAAACTCATGGTAAAAGCATTGTGACGTCACGAAATTTTGCATTTTTTTCCCGCAATCGGAAGGGTCAATTCATAGTATACAGTATCTTTTTTTTTACTTTCAATCATGTATTCAAGTGTATGTCATATTTCATATTGTTAATCATTGACCCACATCTGTTGATTAAAATGACCTAGTCATTCAAATATAATACAAAATACAATTAAATGATTGTAAAACATTTCTGAATTAGTTTATTTTTTCTGCACAGATACGAATATGCCCATACATTGCACTAAATGTAACAGTTATGGTCTTGAAAAGAGAACAGAACACTTCTATTTTATAGTTTGAAAGCAAATATCTTACATGAGTTTGTAAACAGTATCAATTGGAAAAGATGAGAAGGGTTAGATGAGGTAGAATTATTCTTTACCGAAATAACATAAAATCAGTGATATTCAGGAAAAATCTACAAAGATCACGAGCCATAACTATGTTAAAATTGGTTTAATTTGAACGAAACTAAAAGGTTGTTTTATTGCACATGCCAAAATCAGTTCAATACATGCAACAAGAACAAGATGGAAAAACTAAAGTGTGACAGACAAGTTGGAAACCGTAAGTCCATTACGGTGAGTCTGCCGGGAAATAATAAATAAATTGTTGTAAATGACTGCGTTTTCATGGCAAAAAGGATACGAAAATTTACCAATCTTTTGACAAAATCGTTATTTGGAATGGACTTCACCTCGGCTGAATTGGAAAAGAATAGAAAAACTTTCGTCTGTATTACAAGTATTATTATAGGTTATACAGACCACCAGTACTCCCTGTAATTATGCATTGTGCGTCATTGAATTAAATGTACAGATTGTAGCCAAAACTATTATTTAACAACCAAGTGACCAAAGTATCCTGTTCAAAGAGGCAGAGTTTTTAAGTTAATTTTCCATACTTTCTGTGTAGGATATAGTGCATTGCTCTACGTTGAAAACAAGAAAATAATTTATTACCCGCACCATTCAGCTCTAGTTTGAAAATCACAGAAAAGTTAACATTAAACGCCCTGGTTCCCAAATCAAATTCAAAGGAACACACCCATTCATGCAGGCAGATTTATCACACATCGCCTTATTTACATATCTGCCCGTATCCCGACAGAAATTGCTTCTTTCCGAACTAAGCTAAACGATTTATGCCATACCTTACTCTGTTAGCGATTAATTATTGATTTTCATTAGACAGAAATGATTAATTACAGACACTTTGTCTTCATTGAAAGCCCTAATTTTCTTGTCAAGATTCTCTTACAAGATAATGTAATTCATTTAGATATTTCTCCACGGCGACTGTGTGTGCTACGTTATTTGCTATCGTCCTTTTGTGACAGCTAAGTCAATTTTGTTATTATATTTGTGTAATTATTATGACAAAAGCGAAAGTAATGAACTGAGGTTATCTTGTAAGACATACATCACTGGATTATCATGATTAAGATCCTGGATAGTGATGGTGGCTCCATCTAGTGGGTCAGACATGACGTTGGTTTTGCGGTGTCGCCATCTATTAGACCAATAGGTCAGACATCTTGATATTCAGTTCTTTCGTTCCGAGTTTTATTGAATGGTATTGTTAAAAAAGATAGTGATATTGATTCCAGTCTCGCTGTTGGAATGCCTCATAATACATATTGAGTAAAAAATAATCTTGTCTTGGCTTTAATTCAGTACCAGTATCCATACGATATTATAGACTACTTTAGTTTTTGATGTTTTCATTTCATCGTCAAATTGTCTGTCTGATTTGAAAGGCATCTTTATCTCGCCGATATCTTTCAATTGGTCTTCCGCATGTCCAACACAAGTTGGCCTTATTGGTATAGTGCGATGTCTCTAGAACCTGTGGATGTTAATAAGGTAACCATTAGGTGTTGGTAGGATAACCTAGAGATCCTTTGGACGTTGATGTAGTCCCTTTAGGATTATGTCAGCGTACGATTAGTTAGAAAATTTGATATGGTCACTTTGAAAAAAGAAAGAAAACTCATTTTATTGCACTAGATTAAACTTTAAGCAATTTAGGTATGGTAGCCCTAGAATATGGATGTGGTCACCTCTCTTTATTTTGATAATGCAACATTTGGGAAGTTGTGAATCTTGGATGGGCTTAAATTTGCACCGCTTTTTCCTATCAATCTCTACAGCAACTCTTGCTTTTCAGCGAAGAAGATGGAGGATAGAGACGGGATAGTTTCTTCGTCAAAAGTCTGACATTCGTCATTTCAAATTGCATAAAAATTTACGCCACAGATTTCGTAAACTTTGCTCCATTCCTTAAACCGAGACCCTCATGTGCAACCCCCCCCCCCCAAAAAAAACCCCAAAACAAATGCAAACAACTATGGTACTGGGTGGGAATTACAGTCTAGGATGTTGAACCACTTTCATTTTGGTCACCAGTCAGCATCAGCATATTTGCGTTCAAAGTCCAAACCTGGCAACCTTTGTTACTGATTGCTAGTTCGTATATTTGTTATTGGGTTCGTTCCCGTCATACTTCCTTCGGCCTCACCCGCCCCGCCCCCTTCCCCCAAAATTACACACCTATGTGACAGGAACGAACCCTATAACGAATTTATCATGCCGAGAACCATTTTGTAACTTTTTTTTGGTCATTTTTGACGTTTGAAAATTTAGTGACTTACTTCAGCGTCAAGGAAGGATACCACGTGACCTTCATACTGAGACTGTCATTGGCTGGAGATTTGTACGAGGCTTGATAAACGAAAGTATTGCAAGATCTGAGTGCGAATAGAAAGGAAATCAATTGGCGTGCCAAGCTCTCATTATGCCCAATTTCTCTCCATCAAACAAACCAACTGTAGAACTATTTCACTAAACCATTTGTCAGATACTTCACTTTGGGTTAAGAAATTATACTATAATTTCAAATCACCATGACAAATGGTGTTTAATGGTACGAATTATTCCGATCCAGCATGTGTATTTCCCGAAAAGCCAATTTCATTTCACGCATGAATGAACGTCTGTAAGTAGTCCCTTGAGGTGTGTAAATGCTGGATTAATAATCGGTCACAAGACTTAATTCCGTATCATTAATTCATTTCCCTGACAGCTCGGACATTAATCTTAGACCACGAAAACACTTTTTGGTGACAGGAAAAAAAAAGTGCTAAATGATTCAGGACCTCAACCAAAGGATAAATGCGACAATGAGTGAACATATTTGTAGAAAATTTTATGCCTGTTTATTGCACAACTTGGGGCAAATTATTTTAGAATCAGGGATAGTCCAGTACTTTGATAGTATACCTCGATTGTGATGGTTAATGAGTTTTGAAACGTTCTTCGCCGTCATCTTCATGGTTGTATGCATGAGCTCGCTCCAGTCAGCAGAGCGCATCCTGATTTTCGTATGCCCTTTGTTTACATATTCATCTTCGTGTTACTTGGGCCCCTGCGTTTTGCTGTCTTGTTTATGTAGGCATCATACGATGTAGGGTTATTATGCACAACACTTGTGCCTTCTTTTTATTTCTATTTTTTTGACACATTTTACACTTGTGCCTTCTTCGACACCATTGGGTAACCGGAAAAGTGGAAGGGTTGCCTACACATAATCCGGAAAAAAACTAAATTTTTGCTTCTAGCATGGTAGATGCCGTCCTAAGTCGATACCAATTGTCCATTGTTCTCGTTGGTTTACGAGTAGTCTTTTGTAATTGGTGTTTTGAAGTCGTGTTTGGTGTTCCTTGTCCCATTTGTGTCTCTTGTTGTGCTTGTCTGATCTGTGTTATCATATAGCGGTGTTGAGATGTTTTGCTGTTTGCTGCAACCGAGTCTTGATGGAGATTCCCTCCTTTCTTCCATCGCCGTCGAAAAAATGTATTTTGTCATGAATAATAAACGATTATAGCAAATGTTTTATGCACTACGTATGACAATGTCCTCTCAATATGTTGTTTCTTTCCTGATATCCTCATATGTAGGATACTGCTGTGCTCCCTTCCTCATGTATTCTTAAGTGTGAGGGCATGCTGTGCAAACCTAGATGTTTTCACAAGCGAGGGGGTATGTCGTGTATATCTTGATATTCTCATTAGTAAAAGGATTACATTGTACTCATATAGATGTCTTAACAAGTGGTAGAATATGATGAGAATATGATAATAAATTCAAAATCTTGATATCCTAACATGTAGAATATTGTACACATCTTGATGACAAATATGGATAATAACCATATCCCTATATACAGCACAAAATCGATTTTTCAGAAAATCATAAACCAACGGCATACAAAATCAGGATAAAACAGGAACCAAAGCAAACAAACAAAAACCTCCACCACATGATAAAAAACGAACTCCCGAAATGGGAGTGAGACCAGGTGCCCAGGAAGAATAAGCATCTCCTGCTTGCATGCAACACCCGTCGCTTCAATTCGGTATAATGGTCACATCCGGTTACTTCCATTTTGGTATATTTGGTACTTGCTCTGGCATAGCGTATCAACTGAGATATGAACACGTCATAAGCAGGCGATGAAGGGATGTTGCTACTCAGAAAAGGAAAGTTTGTGATGCTGAAATTGAAGTTGTCACGCTTGTCATAGGGTGAGATGTTCATGTGACCATCAGTGTCGTAGTCCAACATTATGTCCAAATAGGATGCTGAATTATTTGTCTCTGTAGTATCCTTGATTTCCAGCTCTGAAGGATAGATTCTGCTCAGGTAATCCGCGAATATTGGATTATTGATGGACAACCCATCGTCTATGTATCTGTACGTGAAGTTGAAGTTAGAAGCTATGTATCTTTTCCCTTCAGAGACCAAAGATTGAATGAATTCAGCTTCGTACGAGTTAAGGAAAATGTCGACAAGGAGTGGGGCACAATTGGTCCCCATTGGGATTCCGACAATTTGCTGGAGGGTATGCTGTACATCTTGATGTTCTCATAGGTTGGAGACTACCGTATGTTGTGGATTTCTTAATTTCTTCTTTAGTGGAAAACATGTTATGCTCATCCTGATGTTCTTACAGCTACCAGGGTTTGTTATACATATCTTCATATTGGGTACATTGTGCACATCTGAATGTTTTAAATAGTTGGAGGTTAAACTATCCACATCTTGATGTGTTCACAAGTAGGAAGGCATATCATAATGTCTTAACAAAAGGACAGACATGGCATGTACATCTTGATATCCTCACATCCTCATCTTTTTATATGTATATCCTCAAACTGGACTACACGTATGTTGTGTACTTCTTGATGTTCAAAACAGTTGAGTTGGTAAACATACACATCTTGATGTCTTCTGTAAAGATCCGGTGTATTGTATGAGCATCTTGATGTTCTCAGCTGAAATAAAATATAGGTTGTGCATATCTTGATGTTCTAACAGATTTGGATGTTCACACAAATGTGAGGGCACACCATGCACATCTCAACATCAAAGTGATGTCCCCGCTAGTTGGACATATTAGGGTGTTCTTGAAATGTCTTTGTAATCGGTAGGGTACATTATAGAGATATTTATAGTTTCACCAGTCGGAATGTATATTGGCATAATTAAAATATGTGTTTATGTTATGTACATCTTGATGCACAATTCCATGCCCCGAAAAGTGTACATTTCCTGACATTTTTATATATTCACATGCATAAATGGTAAATTTTCAACTTTACCAAACTTTACCAAACTGACAATTGATGTCTTCACACGTGGGAGGATATGCTGTGCACAATATGATGCTCTCGAAATTTTGAGGGTATATTTTTCACATCCTGATGTTCTCACAATTTGGAGGGTATCCTATGTCTTTACATATACAAGGGTGTATTGGGCCCTTTCTGATTTCCACACAATAAGGTGGACATTTTTACATCATCTGATTAATGCCACATTTTGCGATCTCTTTCTCGATAAATCAGAATTATTTAAGCTCGCATTTGACATCTTATTCATTTGTATTTGGAGTAATTTTCTGCAGGACTCATACCGTTGAGAACATCGTTACCTTTATGACAATGCCAATCCCGTCTGACTTAATAAGCCATCATAAAACTTATATTCTGTTAACAAGCAATTTTGAAAAAAAAAATACACTCATTATAAAATCCCCCAAAAGGAGTTTGCCTGTGATATTTTGTAAGATGAATAATCCCACCATAATGACGGGGATCCCCTGGTAGGCATGTGCATGTTACAACGCTTCGTTATCCACTGCATACTGTACATCATTACGCGGGATTTCCGTATGGCTCTCTGACAAGGCTTGCTCATTATCTCCATGCCCATAACGAGGAGAAGTTTGCCACGCGTGTTGATAAGCTAATGAAGAGAAATTGTGCAGATTCTTTTGATTTTTGCTTTTAAATGTGGAAAGGTAGGCGAACATTCATGATAAGTATCTGATTGCTGTGTAACCACCAATATTAAGGCGTTATATTGAACTTTGTCGTGATCTTTTGAGACAATAAGAATTTTGGGGTAAGAATCCTGTAGTTCGATAATATACCTCTCCGTTCCAATCGCTATTATAAGCCTACCGCTTCCCTGATTAATCGAAAATTCTCCGTTGAATGAAACAAACTCGAGTTAGAAACATTCATTTGTTTGGTTTTTGCACCATCAATTCACACAAACTCGAGTTAGAAACATTCATTTGTTTGGTTTGCACCATTTATCCACATTTAAGTAACTTACGAAAACACTGTAATGATAATGAAGATGTAACTGAACAAAAAAGACACACAACTCACACATACACTCACTTCAACACCCAATCATAGTTCTTGCACATACAATTACGAAGTACATATGTGGTTTTGTTCTTAGTTGTCGGCTTATTTTGAAATCACTTCCTAGAATTATTCAATCACGTGGAACATTTTAATAAACAGGAGCGGTATCCATGGTACATTTTTTGCTATATGAATACTAATTATTTTCCAATTGCCGTTTCAAAGTTATTGATACTGAATGAAAATAGTACTATGTACAATGCATATTGGCGTTCATGAATGTGATTTCATTAAACATGCTTTATAGAGAATTATCAACGCAGAAAACGACATTCAGCAAATTAGAAACAGTTTTAGAACTTTGATAATGTCAAAGTCATTACTCTCTTCTCCGACATGATAACACAACGTATATCATAAAACAAAGAAACAAGAAACAAGTTTAAACTTTAAATTGATTAAAGCAACCAACGATAAGGACACCATCCGACTAATCTTCCTATATTGAAGCCATGGTACCGTGGTGGTTTTAACTTCACCATCACAAAATTTCCAACAATGGATAATGTCTGGTCCATGCTGCAAATTTATCTGCTCTTAAATGATGCTATTGAATGTGAAAACGTTTAACATAATATTAGTACCATGACGTTGACCCGACAATACACTTCATCTCAGATCACATTTTCTGTCTTTGTGATTTCCTTCTAAAACGATCAGTGGGAAAAGTTCATCCAGGAAATTGTTAATATGCTAATGATTATGCCATATTGGAAGTTGTATTGTCATTTAACGCATGGGGGCATTAATTATACAAGATGACATCTTATTCTGAAGAATGTTGGATATCAAATTTTCCCTGAAACTTTCCTAAATTGTCTTAAGTACCAGAAACGTGCATGTCTGGTCCATGCTGCAAATTCATCTGTTCTTAAATGATGCTATTGAATTTGAAGACGTTTAACATTGATACCACTTGGTGAGTGTCACTGCCGCAAACCAGCTACGTCTTTCGGTACATTTCTGAACATATTATATTGTTTAGATTGAGGATCACTGACGATGGTTAAGTACCCGAAACGTGCATGTCTGATCCTGATGCTATTGAATTTGAAGAGATGAAGTAGAGGAAATGTTACTAAATCATGCATGATATGCTTACTCTCACCGGGCATGTCCATGGTATGGCTGGTATTTATGATGATGATGTTGGTATTCCTGTTAGTGATGTGATTTTTAATTATGACAATGGCATTGTTTGTGAAAATATTTGTATTTATGCGAGAGAGATGCTTTATGGTAGCAATAATGACGGTTTTGAAAATGGTTGTAATCATGGTGGCAATGTTGTTGGTTTCTAGTACAGGTTGCATAGATAGTTTAAAATATCTGAGTTAGCGTGAGGATTAGGTTGAAGGCTAGGGCTAGGAGTAAAGCTAGGGTAAGTGGTAAAGTTGGGGTTAATGATACACGTCTTCAAATTCATCAGCATCATCTAAGAACAGATAAATTTGCAGCATAGACAAGAAGGGGTACAGCAAAGGTTAGGGCGTAAAGTTAGGGTTAATAGTATGATTAGGGGTAAAGTAAAGGTTAGGGGGTAAAGTTAGGGTTAGGATTAATGTTAGGATTAGGGGTAAAGCAAAGGCTAGGGGGTAAAATTAGGGGACACGTGTATGGCCATGGTAAAGTTAGGGGACAATAAGATCAGGGGTAAAGCTAGGGTTAGAGTAAAGGCTAGGGTTAGGGGTAAGGTTTTAAGTTTAGGGGTTAAGCTATGGTTATGGGCAAGGAAAGGGTATGTGGAATAAGCTAAAGTTAAGGGTAAAGCTGGAGTAAAGGGTAAAGTTTAGAGTTAGGGGTAGTGATAGGATTTGGGGTAACGCTCGGGTAAGGGGTAATGATGGTGCTAGATGTAAGGTGAAGGATAGGAGTAAAGCTAGGATTAATGAGTTAGCTAGAGTTAGCAATCAAGCAAGGATTATGGGTAAAGCTAGAGGTAGGGGTAAAGCTAGAGTTAGGGGTAAGATTATGGTTAAAACTGTTTGACATGAAGTACGAGAACATTTTAACAGAATTTTTTCAATGCTCGCCACATGTTATGATATGGTGCACGGACAGATACAAAATTTTCTGTTAAAGTGTTCTCCAAATATACGTCTATTCTTGACCAGAATAAATTACCACCATATAATTTATAATAATGACCATATGATAGGCCTAAAATAAATTCATATAAAGTAGATTTAGACAGTATTTACTTGGTTCAATCAAAGGGGATCCCCGTGGAACATATCATTTGTGTATCACGTGATACCCCACGGTGAATACCATTCTGACCACCAGTCAAGCAACATATACCTGCCCTATTTAGATAAGATGTATACGAAATGATGGCAATTATATATTGGAGAAACGTCAACGTCTTTCGGTAATACATTCAAAGATGAGAAAGTAACTTCACACTCTAATAATTGTGCTAATTAGTAATGGTGTACCAATAACAAAACATCAAAACATCCCAAGCGAAAACACAGAGAAGACATACACAGTGAGAGACACAAAAGGAACAAGGAACAGCAAATACGATATCAACACACCAGACACAAAAGACCACACATAAACCAAAGAGACCAATGGACAATTGGTGCCGACGTAGGACAGCCATCTGCTTCGTTAGTAGCAAATGGTGTGTTTAATTGTTATCCGGATAACGCGCGCAGAGCCCTCCCACTTTTCCGGTTACCCAAAGGTCTCGAAGAACGCACAATTGTAGTGTAAAATAATCTGCGCACTGTAAGATAACCACACAAACAAGATAGCAAAATATAAGGGTCCAAGCAACACATAGATGAATATGTAAATGGATATGAAAACAAGGGCGTACGAAATATGTACAGTCCTTGCTCTGCCGGCTGTAGCGAGCTCATGTTATCGCCCGAGGAGTCCGAACAACATTCAGAGAGGACAGATGGTAAAGTCAGGGTTATGGGTAAAGTAAGAGTTAGGGGTAAAATTAGGATTTGGGGTACAGCTATGGTAAGGATAAGGTTAGGATTAGGTATAAGTTTGGGCTAGGTGTAAAGTTAGGGTTAGGGGTAAAGTTAGGGTTAGTGGTGAAGGTAGGGTTAGGGTGAAGCTAGGATCAAGGGGAAGGAATAAAGTTAGGGTTCGTGGTATAGTACGGGTGTAGGGTGATGCTAGGGTTAGGGCTACGACAAGGGGTTAGAGTTAGAGTTATATGACTAAGGGCTAGGGTTAGAAGTTGTATTCATGATAGCGATGTGGTTGATAATGGCGACAATAATAATGGTAGTGCTTATGATTCTTTGAACCAATTCTTCTACGATTGTGGAGAACATCTGACGTTCAAGTTGCGCTTAAATTACGAAATAGACTTTCGGGTAGATCAGCTGAACATAACGCAAACAGGTAAACACTGATCCTCTAATTCTTTCATGGTTACTATAGTAGTTTGAACACTTCCATTTTCAAGGACAAAGTTAATACATGCACTTTTGGTTACTGAGACCCTGTAGTAGATAGTTCTTTGTCTGATTAATACCATTCTGACCACAAGTCAGGCAACATATACATGCCCTGTTTAGATAAGATGTATAGGAAATGATGGCAATTATTCATTGGAGAAACGTCAACATCTTTCCCTAATACATTCAAAGATGAGAAAGTAACTTCACACTCAAAATAATGGTGCTACTTAGTAATGGTGCGCTACTTAGTACAATCTGATTGGGTTAAATTGGCTGCCAGTTGTTCGCGTTTTTGTCAGAACATTTAGTTTTGGAGAAATTTACAGAAAAATTCGACCTAGCAAACATAAGATAAAAGAGAGACGATATACTTTTATGATAATGCCATTTTTTGTCAACATGCAGGTCTTGTCATTCAATATTCTACATCATTATTTCATCTAGAGGGATATAATGGATTAATAGGGAAATCGTTGTGTCTATTTAGGGTTTCCCGATAAACTTCATGAAAAATTCATGTTTTGTATTAATTCATATTTTACATGCATCCAATGTTACATTACAGAGATATTACAAATATATTCTATAATAAAGTTCTCGATGCATTATTTTGTATATTAAGTAACTTGACGTAGCATTATGAAAATCTATGGTGCACAGAAATTTCATGATTTAACATATTTCAATTTTTACAATTCTATAGCCACTAGGTTGGTATCGCTGCTGGTGGGCTGTCTATTCCCAGAGGATATCATTCGCCTAGTTTCGCAGTGTTTCGGTGGTTGACTTGAAATATATTTAAATATTCTCCGTTTCTAAAATTAATTGGTATATCCCTGATGGCACAGCTCAGTTCATAGCAGGTTCTTTCACAGAAAATATAAGTCAAGTTTAGACTTTTGCTCTTCATAATATATTACTTAGATATCCTCTTTTTCGGCCTCGAACATCACTGATGAAACATAACTTGTTGAAATGCATAAAAATAGTATGCTATAATATATATATATACATATGTTAATGGAAAAATTAATTTCCAAAAATGACAATTTCTCTAAATTGCGCAATAACTCGTATTTTTTTGAGGCCAAATAATCATATTTCCGCCAAGAGGATGTCAGGGGACATTTGATATGTCGTTCCAAGTGTCTCGACGAACAGCATAACACTAAAACATTTCTTTTGCAATTAGTTCGATTTCAAATCTTAATATGACTATATGTTTTATGTTGTGATTTATTTATATCAAGTTCCTGTGTTTTCAAACCGAAGTAACAAGCGCCTTTGACAAATGATTACAAAGTCTGTACGTCTTTATACTGATGAATCTGCGTGTGCTCTCAAATACGATTCTCTGACACTGAATACAAGATATCAGTTCGTACAATTCATGGCACATTACCTCGGCTTTTTTTCTAGACAACATTTGAATTTACATTCTGCACAGTCAAAATGTTGGGATTCCCGTGGATGCGAACTCAGCCCACCTTCTTTTATCATTTATGCAAATTCTCAGGAAACCAAAAGTGTGGTATCATCCTCTGGCATATTTGAAATTAAACATACATTATGATTCAGTAGCCATAAAAAATTATAGTCACAATGCATGTTTAATATTATACAATTATCTACTTTTGATGAGGTCTACTCGTGACTTTACAGAAAATTTGTATATAATTTGTAAAAATCAACGTTATTCCGCATGAAATGAATTGGAATAACTTGCTATTGCAATAATTATGATCAATATTTTGGCTGTATGTAAAAAAATAAATTAAATGGTAGTGCTCAACGTTAATAAAGGCAATACAGTTTGCAACATTTGCTTTGCTAGAGCAGCACGCTCGAATGGAAATAATTATTTGGAAAAACTTTGAAAGCTCGCGTATTTGAGTTTTAAATTTTATAAGGCCAAATACATAATTTTAGATATCCCTGATATATCAAGAGGCAGGCGCCGCACTAATTCATTTCAGTTGCGCCACCTACAACAAATTTCGTTTTCATAATAGAGTCCTACAACAAATTTCGTTTTTATTATAGAGTCAGTTGCGCCATCTACAACACATTTCGTTTTTCAATAGAGTTCTTTGTAATTGGTCATTTATATATTTGGCAATATCTCGTTTATTAATAAATATTTTACAGAGGTCCAAGTTATTTCTGTAGACCCCAGACGGACTGAAAATGTTTGTTTTGTTATGAGTTGTGAGCATGTTTTAAATTTATGTATTATCAGAACGAAACAAAAGTTAGATTTACGTCTAAATAACGATATTTAAAGAGCCTTTGTGAGACACAATTGTTTCCTTCTTTTTAGTCAGGATAAAAATCTTTCTCCATGTTTTTTTTCTCTCTCTTAAATTCCTAAACACCAAATTTTCTTTGTCCACATTGTACATCCGGTGTGAGACGATGTGTTAAAACCATTGAAGATGAATTAATTACCTCAGTATTTGCTGATAGTGAGAGTAAACAAAATGACACCACTATTAGGCTAAGTATATTTACTTTCTAAGCACCTTGTAAGTCCGTTATTCAACTAAAAGCCCTCAAGCTTCTCGTGGACAATTCCTTAATTAGGTGGTATTGTGAATCTATTAGGCCGCTTTGAATCTTTTCACATCATGTACAAGTGTAGAACAAACATACATTAAGAGGTGAATTTTCAATTATTTAGATACCGTCCGTGTTGACAGCTGTAGGACGTACACATGACGACACCTTTTTTACTGGCTTGTCCAAGGAAATAAATACTGTGTGACAAAGTTCTGAATATGTCCTATGGCAAACTTGAAAATATTAGTAGTTAAAATTTACTTGATGACGACTTTCAAAGCAGTCATTTAGCAAAATTTATATACATGTACATGAATTTCAATATACTAGTATTAAGTAATCATAAAGATTGAAATATTTTGCAATAAGCAGTAATTTTGTCGTAGGGCACATGTATATTTAAGGGATATGTATAGGAGGCAAAGTCGGCAGTCTATATAATTTAACAAACTTGCACATACTCTGACCAATACTAGAATGTTCCCACTGAAGATTCCTGCGGACTCAGGATATACCGGCGTTTCTAAAGTTCTGTAAACGAAATGCATTTTCAGAGTGTTATCATCCTTATTGTCTTGCAGTTATGTTCTTGGCCTACAAACATGGTCTTGACCAACTTGCAAGTCATAGATATCTTGCGAGTCATTGACCTACCTGCGTGATATGTCTAATGTATTCTTGACAAATATGAACTACTAAAATGTGCAGTACATATTTTACAGAATCCTTTAAAAATAAAGCTTCACATCATGATTTCAACTTACTTACTTTACTAAGCATCGGCTCTACCTGAAGGTAAATTCGCGGACGTTATGACGCTGCAAAGCAAAACTGACCACACGAACAGAAGATGCTTTTTTGCCAAAATGAAAAAAATTGTTTTTGACTAATTTACAATTTGTAATAGACTTAGGGACACATTCCTGGCTTACTGTAATGTTTTCGAATTCGCCATCATGTTCTTGGCCTACATGTTTCGTTCCTTGGATGGATCTCCAAGAAACTTGGTCCAATGAAAGGGGTGCTGTCCAAAATATATCCCCGGATTCGGAAAGCTGTTCAAAACTTAGTGCAGGATTTATAGACCTTGGACTTGCTTTGCTCTTATATATGTCCAACGATTTTTGGTGATAGTTTCGTGATACTCTTCCAAAAACCTTTGATGGGTTTCAATAAAGCTTGCTCCATTGAGATAACGCCACGGAGATGTCTAGAAACTAGAAGACAGAAGGGAATGCTGTCCAAAATGTATAATACCGACTGTCCGTGCTAACAGTGGTGGCGTATCGGTACCTTTAGGTTCTGGGCAAGGTTTTACTTTACGAACAAACTGATGGACAGACGATACGCGCATGTCAGTTCACATAATTGAACTGACTTTCTGATCGACAGGTGCCAAGCAAGATGCGCTAGCTTTTCGATAATAGAACTTTATTTTCTCCATGCTTTTGCATGAGATGCTTAATGAATAAAAAGATGTGATCAGTAAACATCAAAATGACGAAATTCTATTTGATTTTATGATGCATGACATGGTGGAAATGAATGTTTTATGAGAATTTCCCCATAGTAAACATTTTTATTCTATCTTGATTGTTACAACATATGACATGATTTTATCACTGTGTTACACACATATAACAAATTACTTATGTTCCAATGCTCGTATTGTTCAACACAGACCCATATACATAGATAATTAAGCAAAGAATCAAATGCCTAGCGTAAATAATTCATAACATGGTCATTCATGGCGCGCTAGGAGCTACCATCATGCTATTTACGAGTCAGTCATTTACGAGTTCATTATATTTTATCGTTTATGTCCAAGAGAGTGAATTGTCGTTTTCTGAGAGAATTTTATGTAAGAAGACAAATTTGCTGAAAGATTACTAGTATATTAAAACATATTTCTTTTTTTTCCAATTCAAAAAATTAAGTTAAAAATAAAAGGATAAACGGTAAACAAAAGGATAAAGTTCAGTGACATTAGCTTACAGCTGGTATGCATATGGAACATAGCAAAACGCACGCATTGGTAAATAATAAACTGTACAGAGTTTAATTTCCCCACAAAATATTTCTGACTCGTTTGTAATTCGACACTTTGAAAATTAATACTTTTCGTCCCATTAATCCGTGCAATAAACGGGAAATATCAATATTTAATGACAACTCAGCAACAATAAATGATAACGAAACGTCCATATACATATATGAACAAAAACACTCAAATTTTTGTCATCATTCCGTGTATCTTCGTGGAATTCCGTGAACTTCCGCCGACCTGGGCTTTGGTCACTTTCGGGTAGTCCTGTTCACAAACAATGTTACCATTTATAATGGCATACCGATTTCCGGGTGTCAACTGAGTATTGCACGCCACACAAGTAAAGCACTTTAAATGATAAGTGTTGCCATGGACACGCATCACCATTTCGTGCGCAGGAATATTTTGTCCACAGGAAGCGCATGATCCGCCGGAACCAAAAAGTCTGAAAAGTGACAAGAAGTATTTAAAACATTGCATACATTTATATATGTATTCTTATACTTCATTTTTTATAAGTGTTGATGAAACGTCATTTTTGTGCGTTTTGTCTTAAAAGATCTGTATTTGTATGATTCCCAGGGAAATCTGGACTTCAAAACTCCTTGGCAAAAAATGCATGTAAGAATTTCAGCAATGAAGAAAGTGCGTTCATTGGCTACTATAAACGAATGAGAATTATGAGTTATTTTCTGGGAGAAAACGTACACTTGACTTAATGGATTCAAACTGGGCAACAGTTTATTAAATCAATGGCAGACATTTTGCTTTATCGCGGCGACCGGATGGTCTAACTGAGCAAAAATATTAGTAATGATTTTATTGCAGGCTTATTTGTGATCAGCTGTCAAATTTCGACTGCGTTGACATGTTCCAGTCACCCGCCTATGGTCCTACCAAAAAGATCGGCCTGTTCAAAATTTCCTATCTCTCTGAATTTTAGATAAATATTTGACTTATCTTATACGAATCCACGATAAATTGAAATGATAAAAGCCTTGCATTGCTACACTCCGCTGACGTTTACAGTATTTTATATACGGTTTGCCAATTGTGATAGAAGAATGTGTCTGGTAGAAACTAGGCCATATATATTGAATAAACTACCCCGTCAAATCTGATTTCTTTCAATAAAGAGGGGGGAGTGTACCCTAAACTCAACAGCCCACTTCCGACAATGATATATTACGGTTATTTAGTGATCTTATTTCCTAATAAATGATAACATATCTTTGTCACAATCAATGTAGATTGGAAATTAACAAACCGATACCGGTATGGTATTAAATGAGACCTCGTTCAATAAATTGACCAGTAACCATTGTGTACTTTATAAGACAGTCGGCCCCCAATGACAGTATATTAACGCGTATATGGAATTACTATTCATTTTGCGTGCATTAATATTTAATTAATCCATTTTCTGCTGAATAACCGGTCTTATTGAAAAATAAATTGAAGTTCCCCATACCTTTAATTACACGGTTAGCTGCTACTAGTGTTAACGTTTAGATATTTATGAAACAAATTACTGGTTCCCAGTCTGATACAGGACGGGGTCGTGTGCTCTTATCTTTGTAATGAAAATTCAGAAATTCATAACACCAAACAGAAAACGTAAAAATTGCTTCTACTTATAAAAATGACATATATGTCTATAGATATAAACATTTAATTGAAGATTGATAGAAGGTATCGTGTGTGAAAGATATATATCCCTTCCATACAAGAGAAATTCGAAATTTTAAGTGTACCCTATTCAGTTATGACTTTTTCATTTTTAATGACACATATTTTTTGTTTAATCGAGAACCATACTGAAAACTTTAGATGCATATTAAAAGGAAACCTGTGTGTGTGTGTGTGTTTTTTTTTTATAAATGTTTTGGCTTTTAATAGGTCTCCTTAGACCAGACTTGATCCCCTATTCAAGAAAATATCCCTCGATTCTGCATGGGGAGGATCAAGAAAGGAAAAGAAGACGTTCCCCTCCCTATGAAGAATTTGAAATTTCCTAAATTTTCTCTCTCTTCTTATCAAATTTGTCGACTGCTTGATTGCTATTTATTCAGATAGTTACAATTGTTACCACATAGAGTCTATATATATATTCATATGTTTGGGAAATTGAAATACTAGTAAATATACTTTAAGCTAACTATGAGAAACTTGTTCTACCCTTTTTCAGTATTTTAAAGTACTGAATTCATTCCCGACCGCACAAATTCATATCTAGCATGGCATCCTTCTATACAAGAAAGGCAATTCGAGAAAAAAAAAAAACACCCGTTATATATACATATACATTAAACGCTTTTTGATGTATTGTTAGAAACAATGGGTTCACTGGTAAGGTACATACGTTTGTCATCAAAGGTCCTGACGATGAAATATTTGGTATTTTTAATTAGCAGTAGCATAGTGCGTAAAATGAAGAGTGACATAGCACTGTGAATACAGCGACATACGATCGTACATCATATTTCCGTCCGTCAAGAACGCCCACTAAATCACGTCTCTTCTTTCTTTTTTGCCATTTGCCTACGTTCCTGATGACGAGATCTCGGTGGGGGACTTAAACAATGTATTTACCATTTAAAAAATAGCACTCCTAGAAATATCTCGTCTCATTGTTCTTTTTTTATAATTTTCTCTAAGGTAGTCCTTCACTTTTTTAAGAGACAGAATCTGACGAAGGAAGGGTGGGTGGGTATTGGATCTAATAACAACTTCTACAATGTCAATGGATTTATTTTATCAATCATCTCTATTATTAATTACATATGATTAGTATATAAAGTTTGTAAATAATTCACGAAAATAATGAATTTTTTTTTTCAGACCACGGAAAGCGGATGACGTCATCCGGGTAGATGCAATGTCCTGTCATAATACGAATCTGCGGATTTAGCCATTCTATAATCTTCATCAGTTTGAACTAAAGTTCAAATAGTGAGAGAGAGGGATAGAGATTTATATTAGTTAAAGGCAATTTCTTATCCCATTCAAAATTTTACTTACTTATAGATAAATGAGTATGTTTGAACTTCTCTAAGAAAAACCTTTCTGGAGCCCGCTTATGCAAGTTATATGCAACTAAAGTAAGTTGATACTCTGGAACTAAGAAGGTACACGAATTTTTCAAATTATAGCCCTTAAAATTCATTTTATTGCCCTTAATAGGAAGAAATTTTGTTAAAACATAATTTTCACTGCGTTCAAATAAATTCAAAATGACAGTAATGCTTATATTCTTTAAAACGATACTGTTTTTTCGCGAGAAAAGAATATTTCATTATAATATTTCTAGAAAACAGCACTAATTTGCGATGAGATGTTTATATGTAATATATCCTTTAACTTTCATACAACGGCAAAAAGTGTAATAGTGTCCAGTGATATCAGGGCCCAAATTGGTATTAATTTTCATTTTTCTATTTGTGAAAACGAGAGTTGGAAGAGCGTTGGATTCACTTCTGCAGTTTTTCTCAATTAGAAAAGGGATCCAGTAAATTAATAAAGATTATTTTCAATGAAATCTTCTTTTTTCATCCACGACAGTAGAAAATAAATCTTAATCGCTGCCGATCAAAATTGAATTGCCATGTTATAAATGGCTTAAGCTCCATTAGAGGACAGATGTGCTCGATGTTTCTTCCTTTAGGCGCCTAGGAGGCTTTATAACCAAATCTAACTTATATCTGCATCTGCCTTTCAAATCAATGACAATGACATTAAAATCAGTCTGAAATTGAACAGCAAAAATAAAACAGTCATATAGTTGAATTAATGAAATCTAATTCATTAACAACGAACTGGATGTTGAGATGTCGACTTTTCAATTCGACTAATTGGTTATTTCGTTTGAAATTTGAAAAAATAAATTAGAGCAGCTCGCTTTATTGCAATGTCATATGATGAAACCAATAATTGAAAGGTCATCCAAGATTTTGTCGCTTAAAGAAGGAATTCCTTTGTTCCTTTCAGTCTAAGTAGAGGGTTCATTGCAGAATTGGTGTCTTTATAGGTATTATAGCATATTAGTATTATATGGCTTCTAAGCAATTTTAAAAACTGATACATATTACATTGTTAAGATTGAGGATCACTGACGAGGGTTAAGTACCCGAAACGTGCATGTCTGGTCCATGCTACAAATGTATCTATTCTTAAATGATGCTACTGAATTTGAAGACGTTTAACATTTGTACCACTTGGTGAGTGTCACTGCTGGTGGACCAGGAGTCCCCGAGGGCATATGTAGCCAAGTTGGATCAATTTCGGTTGATCGTTTCTTCAACGCATTCGAAAATTTCTGTTATCAAACTTTCTTCAAATTTCTAAAACGTGGGTCCTGTAGTATCATATCCCACCCATCCTGTTACGTCTTTCGGTACATTTTTGGAAATAATCACTTTTACACTTCAGTGGCGGATCCAGCGCCCCCTTTGCCGGGGGGGGGTCAAGGGGCGAATTTTGCCGATTTTTACTGAAAATGGGCAAAAATATACCTGTTTTTGGAAAATTTTGGGACAGTGCCGGGGGGGCGGGCGCCCCCTCCGCACCCCCCTAAATCCGCCACTGCACTTTTTGGTCACATTACATTGTTTACACTAGACAAAGGTTAAGTACCCGAAACGTGCATTTCTGGTCCATGCTGCAAATTTATCTGTTCATAAATGATGCTATTGAATTTGAAGACGTTTAACAATAGTACTTTTCCTTCTAGTTTTGAAACTGACAATACAGTCAATGAAATTGATGAAATTGAGCAAATTTGACGTGTATACACAAACTGTTCAATCAAACGGAGCACCTCGATCGTTTGGTGTTCACAAATTTTACCAACATCTAATTAAAGGAAAGAGACTAGGAATTTCGTCCAATTATGCCTTAACAAGCTCGGTGCGTTGAGTCGAGGGGTTTCTTTTCGTTGACTTTACTTGATCCCCGTGATAATGTTAGTTTAGCCCATGTGTTTTTGATACTTTGGGGATTGTTAAGGGTTCTAATTAAGGAGCAATTAGGGGGATATATGTTTTATTAACGAAATATCCCTCGCAGTGCTACGATCCCGAATCTACCTCGAGAATAATCCAACGTCCAATTAATTTATAATGAGGGCGTAGGAAATTGAAAATTGCGATTACATTTAAAAATTAGGTATCAGAGCAAATGAGTATAGGATTTTACAATGCCCCGCGACACGCAGAGTTAATTTGGACTCGCAATGAAGTTAATTAAAGAAAAGTACCCGCATAGTGGTTCTATTTAACATGGGGCAATCTAGGTTGAACAAATTAATTCATTTCCGAGAGCCTACAATAGGTTACCTGATGAGAGGAATTCTTTAGGGTAATGAAAAGAAGGCCTCAAAAGAACAAGGTAACAGACAACATGAATAAGCGATGAATCTGAAAGCCGTCCACAAAATTAAAAAGAAGATTGCTTCTCAAAGACTGATGATACCTTGGCCCTACCTCATATAATCGTTTTTGCACAGTATCATTCCCGACCGAGCGAAGCAAGTTCCCAACTGTTCTAGCGTTGTCTGACAACAAGAGCACTTGAGACATTCTGTATGCCAATATCGGTCCATAGCGTGTAACAGAAACCTATCATGGATCCTTCCTCCGCAACCTCCGCATGCTTTGACGGCGCCACCATTAAAGCTGACGTCACTTCCGCTAAGATTTCCGTTTACCATCATGGAACTTTCTTCACTTCCTGTGAATAAAAAGTTGGCAAAAATAATTCAATTTTGCATTATATCAGGATGATTCGGGTCTCAGTATCAGTGATGCAGTTAGGAGGCCGGTGCATTACTTTCAGCACCCCTCCCCCTTCCAGTGTATTGCTTAAAGTGTCATACGACATCAAGGCATTTTATTAATTATTTCTATCATATTTCCATTCTGTCTATTAATATTTCCCAAATGCTTGCTCACCTTACTCTGATATTAATTTAGCACATTAGCAACAGCTGACGTTTTATGTTAATGCGCATCAACCGTACTTCACATAACTGTCATTAGTATAAAGTGAATGCAAATGGCTCAAGCGACAATAAACAACACTTGTTGCCAACAGTTTAATTTCATTTCCTAATACATTTATGGGGGTACTCTAAAACACGCTTTGTACATTCTAACTTCAATAGAAAAAATTGCGAGATGGGTTTTATCCCATACGCCATACCGCTTGATGGCGATTATACCCCGAGGTCATATTTATATCAATACAAGAATAATGATATTAAACAATCGACACGATGGGTCATCGATCATTACTGATGTATTCTTCTATCAGGAGTAATTGATGTAGGGACGATCTTTACCTCAACCCCGTGATGTATTAAGGCTATACACAATGGAAGGAACTGATGCAGGAAAATGTTGTATTAAATATGTATTCACACTTTATCCGGTACTTCATCCTTCTATTTTCCTTCCTCAATACAACAGAACAGCGTCTAGTAAGATTTTCTGGGAACACTGATACATTTTACAGGTCAAACATAGAGGAGAGGGGGGATGTCGACATCTCCCTTTTGGCTCATCTGGAGCTTTCCTAAATAAAACACTTTCGTTTCAAGCTTTGGCTCTGATAGACTTCAAAAACATGTTAATAGGGTATAAAGAGCCCTGGGTGCAATTTCTGATATAAAACTAACTTCATTAAAAGATAGCATCATTTTATACAAAATGAAAGGGACTATAGAGACGAGGATGTAACTATTTGATAGACAAGCATTCATTTGGAACGAGATTTAATTTTACTGATATTCTTCAGTGATAATCAAGTCGTCAGACTCGTAACAGCTGTCTATCTGGTGAATAAACAAACATGTGAACATGACGGCCAAAAAAATCTACTCCACCGTCTGTTCTCAAGCTAGCATGGAATCTCACTTATATTTGTATGTGAAATTCTCGTAAAATGTAACTTACTCTCCAGGCTTCCCTTTCCAAAATGTGTGATAAGCCATGGTCATTATACACAACACACACATTTCTCAAATAAATATCATAGAAATTAAAAAACCTTGGACAGATATAAATAGAGGAATTAGATGTACTGAAAGCTTTCCAAACCACAGTGCATGCTGTCATAGTTAGAAAAGATAGCATAGGGTAACAGTTATAGAATGATTCGATATTACTAATTATTTGTAGGACGTGATTTTCTGTTTCCATGGATATGGTATATATATGGGTGAAATTTACATGAAACACCTTACCATTAGTCATCACTGGAACACAGGCTACTGAAATACTACATCCAATACACAAACCACAGGCAGGTATTACGTGCCAGTTATGTAATAATCAATCCCTTGGACTCAGCCAGTCAAGTCAAATGCGGAAATAAATATCAATTTTGTAAATACAGTGCAGAATCCACGTGGTTCGAGTGGTAAATTGCGCGAATTACATCGTGCAGCTTGGCACCACTAAAACATGTAAGAGAAATAATGACTGTCGCTGTCTGTGTGAGATGACAAAGCTTTTTATCTTACTGCGATCTAGTATTGCACGATGTACACTAATACAATTCCGAGTAGAATGACTATAGAAATATACAGCTGGCACTTGAATGGGCCAGTTGTAATTAGAGATCGACCAATCAGATTTGGTTTTGTATAAGCGTCTGCGATAATGGCGGTTTAAACCACGCCCCAATGTAAACAAACCTGGATAAACACGTGTCTTATTTCTCAAAGCTAATTTCTCTAAATTGGTTGTTATTTCTACTAATAGCGTTTGTAAATAAATTCACGGTTTTAATCAAACGTGTCGATAAACTTGTTTGTTCGTATATTTCAAAGCAAAATGATGAATTCAATTTGTGAAGGCAAGAAATCTCATTATGAAGGATGAAAGCATTGTAACAATGTGTTGCGTAAAAGGGCAAGGTTAAAACAACATTTTCATTATCTATATGTACAAGGATCCGACATAAGTGTCAGTAATATTGTCTCGTTGATTTTCATCTTGACAGACTGTTTATATATGGTACAATTAAAATATATGTGTATGAAGTATCTTGGAACGAATTTTCCTTATTCAGGATAAATTGTTTCTTTAGATATTAAACGTCTTCAAATTCAATAGCATCATTTAATGAACAGAAAAAATTGCAGCATGGACCAGACATGCACGTTTCGAACCCTCGTCAGTGATCCTCAATCTAAAAAACAATGTAATATGACCAAATAGTGCGAAAATTATTATGTCCAAAATGTACAGAAAGACGTAGTGGGATGGCTGGGATATGATGCTACAGGACACACGTTTTAGAAATTTCTATAAATTTTGATAACAGACATTTTCGAATGTTGATCGAACTTGGTTACACACCTGGTCAATCAGCAGTGACACTCACCAAGTGGTACAAATGTTAAACGTCTTCAAATTCAATAGCATCATTTAAAGAACAGATAAATTTGCAGCATGGACCAGGCATGCACGTTTCGGGTACTTATAACCCTCGTCAGTGATCCTCAATCTAAACAATGTAATATGGCCAAAGAGTGCGAAAATTATTACGTCCAAAATGTACCGAAAGACGTAGCAGGATGGATGGGATATGATGCTATAGGAAACACGTTTTAGAATCCAGAATCACAAAAGATCGTCTTATTTTAATCGGTGATCATTCTACATTGGATGTATCGAAGCTGAAGTAACACAATGACGATAAGTAATATCACTGAGTAAGATTGCTCCTGTTAACGGAGCACACATGTTGTCATCTAGTCCTGTTTACAAGACTCCGGTATACTGCTAACGCACCGAGGTTATATGTTATAGAACTAGTTGTCATCCTGAACATTACAACCGATTTCCCTACTTCAAGACGATCTATTGCAATAAGAATATAATTTATTCCTTCAGATACAATATTAATATTGAAAGAAGGAATATATGTTGACGGCAAGGTGTGGATGTTTGGCATTTCACAACAGATAAAACCCATGCTGTCAGTTGTCCGCATGACATAACAATTTCGCTAATGGAGAGGGTTCTCTGATTCAACGTCGCTCCACAATACGTTACGAAACACATGGAATTAAACATCAGGAAAATATACAAAAGGAAAGAAAACTGAAAAGTGCCGCAAATGAACCAAACTTACATTGTGTGAGATCCTCTTATGTACAGGATCAGGAGAGATGCAGGCTGGTAGGCTGGTGCGCTGATAGTTAACAGTTGTAAATTAAGGCAAATAATTGGCTTCCCTTTTTAAATCACCTCCTCAACATGAAAAACGGGAATTTACTAACGAGTCCCAAATTTATGTTGGGAACCAATTATTTTTGCTGAAAGTAAACAAACTGATTTCATATTGAGGGGTCTTGCTCATTACATCTCCCAAATCCACCGATCACGGTGTGCTCTATACACAGAATAATTGGCAATTAGGCGAAAGATGAGCCACTTGCATCAGGGGAATTCGAGTATTATCTTTTCAATGGAGTTGTTCTACATTAATTACGCGGTGACTGTCAGAAGCGATTTTACTAAGACCCAATTATATCGGGTTTATGCCAAGAGTGGGCATTCTACTTGCCGTGATGAGGTTTGGTACATGTTCTGAAGATTAATTTTGGATGTAAAACACTTACCTTATGGTATATGTATCTATCCGAATCTAAAATCTTGATCAAGACTTACTCTGATATAATAGATTTAGATTTATCATTCAACTACAGTTAAAAACAGAATTTCTTCAGCTTTCGTTCATACCTACAGAGCATTATGTAGTCTACATAACCTAGAATTACTACGTACTATTGCTACAGAATCACTATTACCTAGAATAACTATTGCTACAGAATCAATATTACCTAGAATTACTATTGCTACAGAATCACTATTACCTAGAATTACTATCGCTATAGAATCACTATTACCTAGAATTACTATTGCTACAGAATCAATGTTACCTAGAATTACTATTGCTACAGAATCAATATTGCCTAGAATTACTATTGCTACAGAATCAATGTTACCTAGAATTACTATTGCTACAGAATCACTATTACATAGAATTACTATTGCTACAGAATCAATGTTATCTAGAATTACTATTGCTACAGAATCAATGTTACCTAGAATTACTATTGCTACAGAATCAATATTACCTAGAATTACTATTGCTACAGAATCAATGTAACCTAGAATTACTATTGCTACAGAATCACTATAACCTAGAATTACTTTTGCTACAGAATCAATGTTACCTAGAATTACTATTGCTACAGAATCAATGTTACCTAGAATTACTTTTGCTACAGAATCAATGTTACCTAGAATTACTAATGCTATAGAATCAATATTACCTAGAATTCTATTGCTTGAATTACGATTGCTGTATGCTTAGGTTTCGTCGATAAATGTAATCTGAAAGAGAAAATGGATTAGCGTTATCTTTATACGCTTTCAGGGCTTCTGTGACAGGAGATGCTTACTCGTCCTGGGTACCTGGTCTAACTTCTGTTTTGAGATATCACTTCTGGATTTCCTCTATACAAACTTATAATATCGTTACATGTATTTTGAAACAGTATACATAACGTGTACAGATAAAATCATGCATCAGACAACATAACCATGTCATTAGCATATGTTTCATATGTTTAGTTTACATATGAACAAGATACTACAAATCAAACTTATCGATTCTGGTTAATGCATCAAAGGCATAAATATAGTTTTAAATAAGAAGTAAAAGATATGTGATGTCCCATTCACAAACAAATGCTCTTCGATAATTATTGTTTCCACAGATAAGCTGTATTTGTTGACCTGCATATCCAAACACCGCCTGTATAATAGTATATATTTACATACATGTGTAGAAACGGGAAAGTATGAATTACATTGTAGGATGTACTTCTAGTTAAACAATTCAACAAACTGTATCACCAGGAAAAGGAGTTAAGTCATTTTCGAGTTTTAATTAATTATTTCGAGGTATGGGTTTCTCTGAACTCTGTCCATTTGATCTATTGGTTTAAATTGGTTGTCAGCGCCGTGGTCTATAGTGGTCTAAAGATTTCGGACCAGTAACCTAAAGGTTGCTGCTTTGAACCGAACTAGTACCACGGTTCCACCGACAAATAAGATAAACATCCTTGTCTGTGTTGTGTCTACATGTCCGCGGTGTTAAATAGATAGATAAATAAATAAATTGGTTGTCAGTAGTCGTCAAAATCTCAAAGTTGCTCTCTATGATCTATGAGGACATTACTAAATTTTGTTGTCAGCGTTGTCGTGTTAGTGTCTTTCTCGATGTTGATCTATGATATCTAAGTGCTATACCATGACTACTATCTTCTCGATTATCACCATTTGGTGTCAGTGTTTTACTGTTGTTGGGTATTTGACTGTCTGCACGCTGGTAACAACCATCCCTGATGTCAATGTTCTTAACTGATGATCAGCAGTGCTTATCACTGTGAGCTGTCATTTGTTGTCAGTGTTTACTGTTGTTGGGTATTTGGCTGTCTGCATGCTGGTAACTACCATCCCTGATGTCAGTGTTCTTAACTGATGATCAGCAGTGCTTATCACTGTGTGCTGTCATTTGGTATCGGTGTTTACTGTTGTAGGGTATTTGGCTGTCTGTACTCTGGTAACTACCATCCCTGATGTCAGTGTTCTTATCTGATGACAAGCAGTGCTTATCACTGTGTGCTGTCATTTGGTGTCAGTGTTTTACTGTTGTAGGGTATTTGGCTGTCTGTACTCTGGTAACTACAATCCCTGATATCAGTGTTCTTATCTGATGACAAGCAGTGCTTATCACTGTGTGCTGTCATTTGGTACCAGTGTTTTACTGTTGTTGGGTATTTGGCTGTCTGCACTCTTGTAACTACTACCCTGATGTCAGTGTTCTTACCTGATGACAAGCAGTGTTTATCACTGTGTGCTGTCATTTGATATCAGTGTTTTACTGTTGTTGGGTATTTGGCTGTCTGCACGCTGGTAACTACAATCCCTGATGTCAGTGTTCTTATCTGATGACCAGCAGTGCTTATCACTGTGTGCTGTCATTTGGTGTCAGTGTTTTACTGTTGTTGGGTATTTGGCTGTCTGCACGCTGGTAACTACAATCCCTGATGTCAGTGTTCTTACCTGATGACAAGCAGTGTTTATCACTGTGTGCTGTCATTTGATATCAGTGTTTTACTGTTGTTGGGTATTTGGCTGTCTGCACGCTGGTAACTACAATCCCTGATGTCAGTGTTCTTATCTGATGACCAGCAGTGCTAATCACTATGTGCTGTCATTTGGTGTCAGTGTTTTACTGTTGTTGGGTATTTGGCTGTCTGCAAGCTGGTAACAATAATCCCTGATGTCAGTGTTCTTATCTGATGATCAGCAGTGCTTATCTCTATGTGCTGTCATTTGGTGTCAGTGTTTTACTGTTGTTGGGGTTTGGTTGTCTGCACGCTGGTAACTACAATCCCTGATGTCAGTGTTCTTACCTGATGACCAGCAGTGTTTATCTCTGTGTGCTGTCATTTGGTACCAGTGTTTTACTGTTGTTGGGTATTTGGCTGTCTGCACGCTGGTAACTACAATCCCTGATGTCAGTGTTCTTACCTGATGACCAGGAATCCTTATCTCTGTGTGCTGTCATTTGGTGTCAGTGTTTTACTGTTGTTGGGTATTTGGCTGTCTGCACGCTGGTAACTACAATACAATCCCTGATGGCAGTGTTCTTATCTGATGACAAGCAGTGCTTATCACTGTGTGCTGTCATTTGGTACCAGTGTTTTACTGTTGTTGGGTATTTGGCTGTCTGCACGCTGGTAACTACTACCCTGATGTCAGTGTTCTTATCTGATGACCAGCAGTGCTTATCTCTGTGTGCTGTCATTTGGTATCAGTGTTTTACTGTTGTTGGGGTTTGGTTGTCTGCACGCTGGTAACTACAATCCCTGATGTCAGTGTTCTTACCTGATGACCAGCAGTGTTTATCTCTGTGTGCTGTCATTTGGTACCAGTGTTTTACTGTTGTTGGGTATTTGGCTGTCTGCACGCTGGTAACTACAATCCCTGATGTCAGTGTTCTTACCTGATGACCAGGAATCCTTATCTCTGTGTGCTGTCATTTGGTGTCAGTGTTTTACTGTTGTTGGGTATTTGGCTGTCTGCACGCTGGTAACTACAATACAATCCCTGATGGCAGTGTTCTTATCTGATGACAAGCAGTGCTTATCACTGTGTGCTGTCATTTGGTACCAGTGTTTTACTGTTGTTGGGTATTTGGCTGTCTGCACGCTGGTAACTACTACCCTGATGTCAGTGTTCTTATCTGATGACCAGCAGTGCTTATCTCTGTGTGCTGTCATTTGGTATCAGTGTTTTACTGTTGTTGGGTATTTGGCTGTCTGCACGCTGGTAACTACAATCCCTGATGTCAGTGTTCTTACCTGATGACCAGCAGTGCTAATCACTATGTGCTGTCATTTGGTGTCAGTGTTTTACTGTTGTTGGGTATTTGGCTGTCTGCAAGCTGGTAACAATAATCCCTGATGTCAGTGTTCTTATCTGATGATCAGCAGTGCTTATCTCTATGTGCTGTCATTTGGTGTCAGTGTTTTACTGTTGTTGGGGTTTGGTTGTCTGCACGCTGGTAACTACAATCCCTGATGTCAGTGTTCTTACCTGATGACCAGCAGTGTTTATCTCTGTGTGCTGTTATTTGGTACCAGTGTTTTACTGTTGTTGGGTATTTGGCTGTCTGCACGCTGGTAACTACAATCCCTGATGTCAGTGTTCTTATCTGATGATCAGCAGTGCTTATCTCTATGTGCTGTCATTTGGTGTCAGTGTTTTACTGTTGTTGGGGTTTGGTTGTCTGCACGCTGGTAACTACAATCCCTGATGTCAGTGTTCTTACCTGATGACCAGCAGTGTTTATCTCTGTGTGCTGTCATTTGGTATCAGTGTTTTACTGTTGTTGGGTATTTGGCTGTCTGCACGCTGGTAACTACAATCCCTGATGTCAGTGTTCTTACCTGATGACCAGGAATCCTTATCTCTGTGTGCTGTCATTTGGTGTCAGTGTTTTACTGTTGTTGGGTATTTGGCTGTTTGCACGCTGGTAACTACAATACAATCCCTGATGGCAGTGTTCTTATCTGATGACAAGCAGTGCTTATCACTGTGTGCTGTCATTTGGTACCAGTGTTTTACTGTTGTTGGGTATTTGGCTGTCTGCACGCTGGTAACTACTACCCTGATGTCAGTGTTCTTATCTGATGACCAGCAGTGCTTATCTCTGTGTGCTGTCATTTGGTATCAGTGTTTTACTGTTGTTGGGTATTTGGCTGTCTGCACGCTGGTAACTACAATCCCTGATGTCAGTGTTCTTACCTGATGACCAGGAATCCTTATCTCTGTGTGCTGTCATTTGGTGTCAGTGTTTTACTGTTGTTGGGTATTTGGCTGTCTGCACGCTGGTAACTACAATCCCTGATGTCAGTGTTCTTATCTGATGACCAGCAGTGCTTATCACTGTGTGCTGTCATTTGGTATCAGTGTTTTACTGTTGTTGGGTATTTGGCTGTCTGCATGCTGGTAACTACAATCCCCGATGTCACTGTTCCGATGATCAGAATGCAGTCAGTGCTTTTCTGCCTTATACGTGACGTCGTCTAAATGTGTGCTGTCATTTGGTAACAGTGTTTCAATATGCTTAGGTTTGGAAGTGTCTTTTCATTGGTAAGTATAATGTGTTGATATTTGTTATCGGTGTTAATATGTTTGCCGGTTTTCACATTAAAACTATTTGTTGTGTTTTATGTTCGTGAGTGTTTGTCTGTCTGCATGGTGTTAACCACAATCTATTTGCTACAACTACTGTTAAGGCTCGAGCTGCAATTCGATACAACTTTTAGGATGGTCATTTGTTGGCTGCATCTTATTCGTTGTTGGTGAGCGAGAAGTTGATCTATGCTGTCATTTAATGTTTGAATCTTTTGATTGTTGGTGAGCTGCAAGTTGATCTGTGTTGTCATTTGTTGTTTTTAACTTCTTGATTGTTGGTGAACTACACATTGATCTGTGTTATCATTCGTCGTTTTTATTTTCTTGGTTGTTGGTGAGCTGCACGTTGATCTGTTTTGTCATTTGTTGTTTTAATCGTCTTGGTTGTTGGTGAGCTACACATTCATCTGGAATGTCATTTGTTTGCCTTGGTGTTACTGGGCGTTGATTATAAGGTTCTATAATTTGATATTCACTTTCTGTGTTTTGTAATTTGAATATTGTTTGTTTCACGGTCTGCAATTTGGTCACAACTTTCAACATCTTTGCAATATGTGTTTTTCAAGGCTTTTTTGGCGTTGGTGTATCAACACATCGAAAAAACTGCGTTATCCGTTATAATTGTTTTTTATTTAGATTGTCTGCACATTGATAACTACAGAATGTTGTCGTTTGATGTCAAAGCTATATTTTTTTGGGGGGGGGGTATTGTTTTTTTAACCAATATGATCTGTTTGTTGCAATTTATTCTCAGAATTTTAATATTCTTGTGTTTGGTTTTATTATGTAAGTTCGTTGTAAGTTAATTTATGCGTAGTCTTATAGTGTCTTTTATCATTAGTGTTTTGACATCGTCTTTGGTATTTGGTCAACCTTCTCCCTTTTAAGTCTCTTGTTGTGCTTGCCATTTTGTTTTCTTATTTTGGTGTTTCGTTGTGTTGTTTTGGGTACTTTTTTGTACTACAACTGATTCCTGTCCTGAGATCCCCGTCTGATTAAATTGACAAATATGGATAATGACCATATCTCAATTCATAGTTCAAAATCGGTAATACAGAAAATCATAAACCGAAGGCATACAAACTCAGGATAAAACAAGAACCAAAGCAAACAAACAAAAACCTCCACAATATGAAAATAAAACGAACTCCCAAAATGGGAGCGAGATAAGGTGTCCAGGAAGAGTCAGCATCTCCTGCTTGCATGCAACACCCGTCACTTCAATTCGGTAGAATTGTCACATCCGGTTACTTCCATTTCGGAAGATCAAAGTATACATATATATGTATTCGGTGGTTGGATGGTTCAAATGGTCTAAAACAGAATATCATCCACCATTCTGGGAAGTGGGACATCATAATGTATGACGAGTTCCCCATATCGACTGTAGAACTTCCTCAGTGACGAGGTTAATCGGTCACAAACGTATCCCTGACTGAGAAGCTAATCTGAAAGACGCCTAGCTCTCAAAGCAAAATCTGTATATTTGGTACTTGCTCGGACATAGCGTATCAGCTGAGATATGAACACGCCATAAGCAGGCGATGAAGGGATGTTGCTACTCAGAGAAGGAAAGTTTGTGATGTTTAAATTGAAATCGTCACGTTTGTCAAAGAATGAGGTGTTCATGTGACCATCAGTGTCGTAGGACAACATTATGTCCAGATAGGATGCTGAATTATTTGTGTCTGTAGTTTCTTTGACTTCAATAATCGAAGGGATGTTGCTACTCTGAGAAGGAAAGTTTGTGATGTTTAAATTGAAATCGTCACGTTTGTCAAAGAATGAGATGTTCATGTGACCATCAGTGTCGTAGGACAAGACAACATTATGTCCAGATAGGATGCTGAATTATTTGTCTCTGTAGTTTCTTTGACTTCAATCACCGAAGGATAGATTCTGCTGAGGTAATCCGCGAATTTTGGATTATTGATGGACAGCACATCGTCTATGTATCTGTAAGTGAAGTGAAAGTTAGAGGCTACGTATCTGTTACTCATGATTTTGTCTGTCTTGTCAGATGACACCTTCGATTTGTGTAATGTGATTTTTGTCAGTGTTTGTATGTTGATCACCACTATATTTGTTTTAAGAGTGTGTGTTTTAACATTCTACTCGATGGGATTTGTCATGTTCTTTGAGAAAGTCGTTGATTGTTGTCAGGAGTTGTGTTTTACACGAGTATCCTGATCGGAAGCCGTTATTAGAAGTTGGTAAGTATTTTGTTAGATGATTCCAGTTGATTCATGAGATGTCTGCAGATAATATGTTCTAGGATCTTGCACTGATGTTAAAGAGACTGGTCTATAGTTTTCAGGAAGGTGTTTATCCCCTTTTTTAAAGGTGCTAGATATATTTGCATCTCTCCAGTTTTTTGTAGTTCCCCTGTATCGATTGATTTTTGCAGTATGATTTTCGGTATTGGTGCTAATTTGGTTGAACATTCTTGCAGTATGCGATTTGGTATGTTGTCCGGTCCTGACGATTTAGATGGGTTGACTTTCTTTATAGTTTTTCGAGGTCTTTCTGGTCGATTTTGATTGGTGTGATGGTGCTTTTGGACTTAATCCTTGTTTCTGGCATGTCCCCTTTTGATGATTTTGTGAAGACATATTTGAATTGTTTGAGTAGTAATTCTGCCTTTCCTTTGCTATCATATATTAGAGTTGTTCTTTATTTGAGTGCTGCTATTCCGTTTGAATCCTTCCTTTTTGATTTAACATAATTCCAAAATGGTTTATTGTTGTTATTCTGCAATCCCTCGATTATGTTTGAATTGACGTACTCCCACTCTGCTCGTCTGAGAGATCTATTACATTCTTTTTGGTATGCTCTGTAGTTTGACCATTTCCTAGTTTTCCTGGCCTGTTTGTAGAACCTTTGTTTCCCTTTCAACATTTTTGTTTGTGTTTATGTTTAATCCACGGTATGATCTTCCTTGATCTTATCTCTTTGTTGGGTATGTTTGCGTCCATAGTTTTGAAAAGTTCTGCTTTGAATGTTGACCACAGTTGTTGTACCGAGTCTTTCTTTTGGTTGTTAGCTTCTAGTGTCCTTTGAAGTTGCTCTAGGTCTTTATTGACATTTTCAAAATTTGCTTTACTATATATATAGCACTTTCTGGTTGGTGTTCTATTGTAGTGCACCTTTGTATCCATATCTGTTATTACAATGTCGTGATCTGATATGCCTGGTTCATGTCTGGACGATTTTACTAAGCTTGGGTTGGAAACAAAGACCAAGTCCAAAAGGTTATCCTCTCTTGTGGGATATTCATGGTTTTGAGTGAGATTATTTGCATTCATGACGTTTGCGAGCCCTTGCTGTATTTCTCTTTCTGGTCCTTTTGCTGTTTCTAAGTTCCAATCTGTGTCTGGGCAGTTGAAGTCTCCAGTGATTATATTGTTAGTGATGTTGTTTAGATCGATTATGTCCAATGACTTCTTAAATTCGTCAAGGTGTTTCTGTTCTCTCTGTGGCACATAGTACGAGCCAATATTATTCGCAAAACCTTTCTTTCTTTCTATAGGGCGGGAGGACCCTTATTTCACGAAGGAACACTCGGATTCAAACAAAAAGTATACCGAAGACAATATCAACCGGATGCTTGAGGTTTTGATTGACAACATTTTTTGTGGTGTTTGGAGGATGCGTATTCCAGCAAATAGTTGGCATCCCAATGAGTACCTATTGCGCACCACTGTTTCGGACTTATCTTTATATTCATACGAAGCTGATTTCATCCAGACCTTACTCTCGACTGGACGAAAACACCTCGCATCTCAGTTCAATTTTACCTTCAGATAATGGATGACGTGTTGCGAATCAATAATCCGAGCTTTAGGGATCGTCTACATGAAATTTATCCTATGAACTAGAGATCAAGGAAACAACCGAGAGTAACAGATCAGCTTCCTACTTGAGTATGCTTCTATCTTTCGACGCAAACAGCCATTTGAAGACATCTCTGTATGACAAACGTGATGATTTCAGCTTCCACATAACTAACTTCCCTTTCATGAGTAGCAACATTCCGTCTTCTCCTGCTTATGGTGTTTTTGTGTCTCAGCTGATACGGTACGTGTTCCAAATATGAAGATTTCATCGTTACAGCCAGACGGATTGCAAGTAAGATTATACCGGTATTACACACCGGCTGAAATCATCTTTGAGGAAGTTCTTCGATCGCTAGGGGGATATAATAAAAGTATATCAGATCCCCCTTTCCAGAACGATCAGTGACATTCTGGATTGCGATTAAATGACTGTCATCATCCATCAAACAAGACATATTGACCTGATTTACAAGTACATCAATATGTACATCGAAACAATCACCGAATTTGACAAGTTTTCATGGAGCTGTTGCGAAGGGTGTTGCATGCAATGAGGAGACGCTGACTCTCCTGGTCTCACTTCGGAGTGTTATTCATTCAGAGGTTCGCAACCGTTCCAATGGAAATTCTAATGACTTTGCCTTGCCTTCTCGACTTGGAGAACTGAATAACTGATACTTCTTTGATGATTATCTCTATGTTGGCCATCACGTTCTGTGTAGTTTGCTGTCGGTGTCTTTACATTTTGTATGTTTGTCTGTATGTAAGTTGGGCACCACGATCTGTGTTACAAGTATTTATTGTCCGTACTGTGATATTCTTTTGTTTCAGCAAGTCTGTACCATTTGTCTTCAGTGTCTTAATGTGATTTTGTTGTTGATTGGTCCACATTTTGATCACATCGATCTATTTTGCCGTACTTTGTTACTGTATCACAAATATGATCACAGTGCTGGTGTGTAAGTCAGTTGATCACAAGTATCTTTGTGTTGTCATGTGTTATGTATTTAATATTTTTTGTCTTTCCTGTTTGAACGTCGGATTTGTCATTTGTTGTCAAGGTCTTAATTATTTTGCGGGTTTTTTTTTTCACCACGTGTATCTGTTCAATTGTCAAAACGAAGCTGTGTTTTATTGTCATCAGTATTTTCAATTCTCTTCTATATTCTTCTGTCTACACGATATTCACCACGATCTTTCCTGTCATCTGTTGTGTTTTAACGTTATTTTGGGTGCATCCGAGTCTTCACGTCGATCAAACGTACTTGTGTTGTCGTTGTTAACATTTGTTGCATGTTTATGTTCTTATAGTTGTTGGTGTGTCAGTACGTTGGTCGTACCGATCTGTGTTGTCAGTATTTTAGTGTTTTTTACAGCGGTTTGCAGTCTGTACACTGATGTAAGAATGGTCATTTTCTTGTAGCCCTATCTATGTCTGTTGATTGAAGCGGTCGTTTGCTTTTAAGCACTACGTTCTATTTATTGTAATTTTTGGGTTTTAAACATTTACAACTTTATCTGCTTTGAACGGTAACACGTGAATGTCACAGGTCGCCATTTAATGCAAAAAAGTCAAGTTTGTCATACATGTGTACTGCCATGGATATGATAACGTCATGATGTATTTTGACCATTTATCTCTTGGTTGATGAAACTATCCACTAGCCATATACAACCTTGATATTTTTGTATTATTGTCCTTTCTTTATGTGTTTGTCTTTTTGATCGTCTGTTTTATTCCTACTTATTATCTTTCATTCATCAAGTCTGTCTATCCATATGTCTGTTTATCTGATCATATTTTTGTGTGTCTCATTAAGAATCTGTTTTTAACATGTCTTGCTGTCTCTGTCCGTACGTCCTATCATAGTTCGTCTAATTATACGTACTCGTTGGAGAGAGACGGGTTGTTAAGCCGAATAGACTCTAAAAACGGGATACAAGGCAACTTTCTGCACGCGTCTCGCTGTACGCACGCGTCTCGCTGTACGCAACAAAGTCCTGTTGGAGACCCCCCCACCTTTATCTTACAGAGAAATAATTGCAAACCTCGAATCGTGATTGACCAGGAAGTCTGTCTTTCTTGCGTAATAGATAATTTGTTTTTATACAGTTTGGGAGAAATTCAATTATTGTACAACTTGTATTAATAGTAAAAACAAAAGCAACCAGTCAACAAAACCATGCAATACAAAGTTACAATAATGAATTCATCATAACATGTGTCTGACATAAAAGGAATGCTTGATAAAGACAATTACAGAGTGGGATGGATTTATAAATGACTAAATTTCATATTTAGGCCATGGTAAGAAACTATTTTGTTTCACGTCCTCTAGAATGTACCTTTTTTTGAGGATCGTACAGAAAAAACCGCACACAAACATACAATTTGCTTTCCAAATATAAAAAAATGAAATGAAACAAAATCCATTTGAAATATCTAAAAGAATCCACATCAATATATCAAAATATAATACTTGTGGGCATTATTTTTAATATAACCCAGTTCACTTGGAAAAACAAAATCCATTTTATTTTCAATGATTATTTATGCGTGTGTTTTGTCTGACGGAAGGAAGGGTACCTTTCAGAAAATTCAAAACATTTTTTTTTAATAAACCAGACACGTAATACGGCTAGTAAACCCTCATCAGTTGTACTTTATGCCATAGTGTACTACGGCCGTATTTTAAAATATTAATGATACAAAATAAAAAGACTGCCTAAAATAAATAAAAGAAAAATCATCCTCATGTGATATATGTAATTCAACAAACATGCTGTAGATGGTCATCGTCAGTTATGTATTTCAATTAATATGAACTGTTCTTCTAGTTCAAGGGCCTGGAATGTTTCACAAATAACGCATTATTTCGTGAAAGAGACATTGGTAATTGCATCAAAATTTATATTGATAAAGAGTGTTTTTCATCGGATTCAATTAGATGGCGATCTATATTAATTTATTTTATAAATTAAATATATGTTACTTCCCGATAAGTGATAATCAAGTTTATTGATTTTGCAGGGTCTCTACAAATCGCGGCCATCTGTTTCATCTCACGAGTGACGTCACCTCCCGTAAAGGGTATGATAAACTTTATAAAGGACCGAGGACGACAGTCAAGAACAAATTACTAATTAACTTATGAATCTTTACCAAAATATTGGAAATATGGAAGAAATAATATAGAATTAGCCTTGACTGATAACGAAGAGTTATCGATTGGCCCTTGAACTGCGATTTCTTTCTTTTGTCTAGAAAATTTTAAAGGTTTTCTTTTAAGAAGAGTACGTTGTACAAGATATGAAATAAGTCTAATTCATGACTATAACTACCAACAACGCAAAAAATGCATATTACCTTCAAGGAATGTTCAATACAACTGCTAACTTCTTCACAATTGAAATAATTTAAAATGAATAACAAAATAAGACAAAATAATTTAAAAGATTCAGTCAAAATGATATCTAGCAATACAATATTATCCCAACTCTGGTAAATTTCTTGCAATCTGATTGGTCGAGAGGAACCGAATATTATGTTGTATTATATTACTGACAGGATATTACTTTAATATCAAGATACATTATCAAACTGAACAACAAAGTAAAATCACAACAAGAAATAATGAATAGATACAACAACAAGACAACACAACAAAGGAACAACACTCAATCAGTGTTTAACAACTGTTAAACTTAAACTAGCGATGACACAATCTTCAGTAGTCGCGGTGATCGATAATTTCACTATTCTTCTCTTCTGGAAAGAGAAGAAAAGCGGACCGATCACCGCGAGTATAGAGAAGATGCAATAACACCTTTAAAACAATATTAACATAACAGCGGAACAACATACCCTATTAAACTTGACAACAAACCTGATATCATTACAACAAAACTGATATCATTACAACACAAAACTGATATCATTACAACACAAAACTGATATCATTACAACAAAACTGATATCATTACAACACAAAACTGATATCATTACAACAAAACTGATATCATTACAACACAAAACTGATATCATTACAACACAAAACTGATATCATTACAACAAAACTGATATCATTACAACAAAACTTATATCATTACAACACAAAACTGAAATCATTACAACAAAACTGATATCATTACAACAAAACTGAAATCATTACAACACAAAACTTCTGACTTTACACAATCTTCTAGCAATAAGCAAGCACTTCTGTCATTTGCTAACTTTCAATTCTGAATAATTTAAAGTGAGCACATGACACTACTGTAACTAAAATCAAACTGAAATCAGAATACTGTTACTAGCAACGTTTCTGTTATAAGGACGACGCATTTATAGTATTTAGACTATCATAGATCACCAGAACAACGTATCTAAAAAGATCAAAACAGCCAACTTATCTAGTAGAGGATACCACCCTGACTATTTCATAATGACCTCTGAACATCCGCGACATTTTACTGATCGATCGTAACATTATACTCAATTTCTCCATATTCTGACACGCTAGATCGCTACATGGATAGTGTTATTAATGTTTAATCTATAGAAACTAATTAGAGGTCTCCGTGTGAAGAACAAGAGCTCTTATATTTCACTACAAGCTTCTTCTTCTTACGTTGCTGTTGTCATCGGACACAATGCCGGGATCGGCATGACTACTCCGTCACCACGTTGTGACAAAGTGCGCACTCTCAGAAACCCGATCGAGGCTTCATTCGGTATTAAAAATTAAATAACGAAATTTTGCGATAAACTATTGAGCATTATCTGAAGTGTGTAGCACTTAAGGGTTTGAAATTACACACACAAATACTCAATCTAGCAGGGATTTCACTAGATCTTGAATAATATATACGCGAGACGCCCCCTATGATTTACAACCAGTTTCATTTTATATCGAGACAATGTAATAGGAAAATGGAATCTTTTACCGGTAATTGTTTACATGTAAATGTCTCCATTACCATGCACAATAAATAGGTTATTACGAATTTATATGTTAATTTAGCTGTAGAGTCCTTCTATTCTGTCATATTGCTAATGGAAAAGCTAGTCTCAGATCCAATATTGCATCCGAGATAATTTAGTACTCGTTTTAATTTGTTTTCACCAATAACGTTGTGATGTTATGACGGAGCACGGATGTTAGATTGACTGAAATGTCCACACAATTTTCCTTGTCCCCACATACTACCAGTATCTGTGTATATTATTAGCTTTCTGAGGTTAAGTCATGAATGGTTAGATTGCTTCCGTTCTTGTTGTTTCTATATACAGATCTTGTATGATATCTTTGATCTGATTTTACGTTGTCCTCCCCACTCATAACCCTTTAAAGATCCTTGTACATATTTCGTTTCAGAGTTTGCAAAACTTACATTTAATTGGTGGACAACAAAATATACAAATGTATAAAAGCACCAAAAACGTCACAATTCTGTCCATATGAGCATTCTAAATATTTTTGTTCTATACTCGGGTTAAAATCTTTGACGTCAAGGGAATCTATGCATTTAGAAAATTACGGAGTTTTAGAGGATGTATAGAAACTTATGCACAATTTTCATAAGAAGTCTTTTTCTAAACATTTCACCGAGATTTAGAATCGAGTCAATGTATATATACATGTATACCCGAATATCGAATCATAACGGATACGCCAATAACATAAAGCAAACATCGTTTCTAATCAACAAAATGAACACCGTTGCTAAACGACAATTTATAAATGTCGTTGTGACACAATACAACAAGAGAACATTGTTATTAAAGAACAAAATGAACATCTTTGTGACACAATACAACAAGAGAACATTGTTATTAAAGAACAAAATGAACATCTTTGTGACGCAATACAACAAAGAACATTGTTATTAAAGAACAAAATGAACATCTTTGTGACGCAATACAACAAAGAGAACATTGTTATTAAAGAACAAAATGAACATCTTTGTGATACAATACAACAAGAGAACATTGTTATTAAAGAACAAAATGAACATCTTTGTGATACAATACAACAAAGAGAAAATCGTTGTTAATCAACAAAATGAACAATGTTGTGACACAATACAACAAAGAGAACATCGTCTTTGAACAACAAATTGAACATCTTTGTGACATAATACCAACTAGAAGAGGATTGTTAAACAACAAAATGAAAATTGTTGTTACACAACAGAGCGATGTTAAACAAAATAAACGTTGTGACACAATTCAACGAAAGGAACATAGTTATGACACTACAGCACAAAAGAACATCGTCGCTAAACAACAAAATTAACACCGTTACGATAAAATACCACAAAAAGAAAATCGTTTTTGAACAATAAAATGAACATCGTTTGACACAACACAACAAAAGAACAGCGTTGTTAAAGAACACGGGAGTGGCATAATAAAAAAAAGACGAACATTGTAGCCTGGTACCCGGTGGTCCAATCATGTGTTTGTACTTCTTTAGGACTCGTGTACCAGGATACGAACATCGACTAGATGAATTCCACAAAAAAAGAACATCGTTATGACATAATACCGCAACACGAAAATAGTTCTCATATTTTATAAATGTCTTATAATATAGTAAAAACAATGTGTCTCCAAATATTTCAATCCAGGTAGACAAAGAAACGTGGTTATTGTTTTTACGATATTATATATACGTCATGTTATCAGACCAATTTGATATATCAATTTGAATATTGACAGAAATTTTCATTAAATATTACGCCAAGGAAGATGATATTTCAAGATTTAGTGGACACACGATACACTCTGTATACAAGTCTATGTATGACTGCATTTCTCGTTTCTTTGTACAAATAGGCATAGTTGGAAGCTATATTACAATTCAATAAAGTAGATTACATAATATTCAATAAGTCAGATGATAATAAATGGAAACGGTTTTTGTTTCAATTACGCAAATGGGCTTTGTTCGGTTTTTCCTTTTCGACATAATGAAAGTATATCATTATCTGAAATAACATGTACATAGCTTCTAATGTAAATGAGAGGAATACACACAAAAGTTTAACTCCAGGGAATTATTTGTATACATAATTATTCAATATATGAGCGCATTCAGATAATAGTTCTCATGTATAGAAATAATGATTGTACTTTTATCAAAATTAAAAATAACAGATATATAAGGATTAAAGGAGAAATATGGTAGTATTAAAAATTTTGGTTATATGATTCATTGTTAACTTTGACCAAGGAGTCCAATATCAATGGATAAGAACTTGGAAAAAAATCACAAAAGTGAAATACTGAAAATGTATAAGAAATATTAGAATTGAAAGCATGCTAAAAATATACATGTACATATAATACTGAATTGTGTTAAGGTGAAAATACTGACAGCGTTTATCGTTGATATGTTTATTGTTAGCTGTCGATTAATTTTTGCGATTTTCATGAGAGATGGATTCGCAAAATTGAAATAAAAACTGAAGGTTTTAAAAAATTCTGTACAATCTGGTTTGTTGACAATGGAGATAAAAAAAACAAACCACATGATGTCCAATTTGTGCATATCAACAAATAAATGTACATATTTATCAACATCTTCTCAAGACAAGTGTACGTAATACCTTACGTACACTTGTCTCGAGAAGATGATTTATCAAAGGATATTATATGTACATGTCCTCTGCGTGTACCAAATGGACTCATTTTCTGGAAGTGATATAAGCATTTACTGATGTGCAAACGGAACATATATGTTTAAAATAAATTTTATAAATTATTGATAGAATAGGGAAAATACCCCAGATAAGACCGGTCGTGTAGTGACCACGGCGGGACAAACACACACAGTGGCTTCAAACAGTGGATACGGTGTAACAAAACAACAAGAAAAGTCAGTGAGAACACACAAAATGGACCAACAGACAAATAACATAACAAAGACATAAAGAAACAAAGATACACAAAGATACACAGAGATACACAAAGAAACACGGAAGGAAACACAGAGAAACACGGAGGAAAACACGGAGGAAAAACACGGAGAAAAGCTCATAGACCGATGTGCATCCAGATTCATCTGCTAATTCAATTTAAAAAACTCTTCCACTCGTGCGGATATATAATATATAGGTATCCAAGATGCACATATATGCACTGATGAGGGTTAAGTACCCGAAACGTGCATGTCTGGTCCACGTTGCCAATCTATCTGTTCTTAAATGATGCTATTCAATTTGAAGACGTTTACATATAATTATCCAAAATGTTGGTAGAGATATTTGAATGAAAATTATATACTGATGGTGTGTTGAATGATGATATTTGCAATAGTACCTTATGAATTTTTCGAGAGTATGAAATTTCGCGATCTAAAAATAGAACAGGATGTTTCGAGAATATTAAAAGATGATAATGCATTTAATTTGAATAAGTGGGGTGTATTGTACATGCCATTACGGTCAGAGGGTAACTGAACATGCACTTAAAAAATCTTTTAGCGAAAACTTATTTTAACGTTCTCAATAACTTACGGATATTTCTGCTAATATATGTACAGTATACCAAAATTAATTGAGACATTTTTTTTTAATAAAAACTGTATCGAAAAGGTCAGAAAGTGACAGTATATCAAACACGAATTTCGACATTTGTTTATATTGATCTTAACCATAATTTGACCAAAATTCCGATACCCTACAATAACGGGAAAACAATCTTCAAAACCAGAAGGAGTGAAATCAAAGAGTATAAGATCATTATTAAATAAGTATGTAATTTCAGCGGATGAAGTAAATTTTCTCAGAATACCCACAAATTGTGGACTTGAGTCTTGTTGATCCCATTAAGGAATTCTCTGTTGAGATTGCCTGATGATTATATGAACGGATTCACTAAAACGATGTGATACTGTCATCTAATGTTTTCAGTGCCATTATGGAAACGAGTCCAGATATGATCTTTAATTTTGTAAAACGGTTTCATCTAACGATCCCGTATCTAGTAATGGACCCACTCTGTTCAGTCTATGATCTTATCGCTTCGAAGGATTAATTTTGCACATTGTTGGTTTCCGTTTTCGCATTAAAAACCTTCATGTTCTAATTTTTGGAAACACGATCGTGAGAGAGACCTGTCAATAACAAATGTTAGAAATTAAGTTTTGGCCCGGATAGATCGGTAAGGTGTCAAATTACTAGTTTTACTCCAGCAAATCTTTATGTCTATCGCCAGACATATATGGTCTTAGACGATGTCATCATAGACAGATTTTGTTACAAGATATAACAAGACTGTAAGTGAAACATAAACATCGGTCTGCGCACTCAGTCTCCCTTTTTTTCATCAAGTGTTAAAGTTTCTTAGATATATCGATGCCAAAAGTTCGTATATATTATTATGAAACACAGATTGGCATGAGTCTTCATGATAGATATATTATAGATACCATTCGAATTTACATACATATTGAATAAAAACCGAAAGAACTCTAATTCCTAATCAAAATACCGGTAGCTCTGTTTAATGGTCAAACGAACTGACGTGTACATGTTTCAGTTCCACTGTTGATTTTTTTACATGGAAAAGTCGAATGAAAAAAGAAAAAAAAAAAAGAGAAAAAACAAGAGCAAAAACAAACACAATGAAACATATCACAAGAACAACTTGATATAGGGCATAATGAGCAAATAAATGATAGATTGAACAATTTGAAAACTGAACTGGAAAACATAAGAAAACATGAATTAAATGGATTACTATTAGAAACAGGTGCTAAATGGGTAGAGGACGGTGAGAAACCCATAAAACATTTCTGCAATTTAGAAAAGAGAAATTATGTTAACAAAAACAAAACAAAAAACAAAAAAAAAAAAAAAAAAAAAAAAAAACCAAAAAAAAAAAAAAACCAAAACAAACAAAAAAACAAACAAAACAAAATAAAGAAACAAACAAACAAAAAGAAAAAAAAACAGTCACAAAACTTTAAAACCCTATTAGTATTGAGACACAATATATTAAAAGCAAATTTTAGAAGAAATGAAGCACTTTTATGAAAACCTATATAATTGTAGGGACAATTCATTAGAAGATATAAACTTGCATGAACTATATTTGAAGACTTTGAAATTTCTGTACTAGGTAATGAACAAAAAGCTAGAGTTGATCACGATATAACAAACGCTGAAATTCTGGAAGTCTTAAAGAAATCTAAGAATAATAAATCCCCTGGGACAGATGGTTTTTCAACAGATTTTTTCAAGTTTAATTCTTCTAAGAGGTTGATGAATTCTTAAAGAAGAGATAGTTTCAATAATAATTTCAAAGAATATTTATTTCTGAATAACAATTAACTCCTTAAAAGAGAAATTATCCAATTTATAACGAAAATATGAAAAAAAGCATTGTTGTTTACAGATAGAGCTTTAAGTGATTTTATTTTTGTATTTACGGTCTGCAATGTTGTTGTTTTCCGCAGTTGTGTTGTCCATCAGACGTGAATTTTTGTGATTTTTTTTATTATCAGTCTGCAATGTTAAACGACGTCAAATTCAATAGCATCATTTAAGACCAGATAAATTTGATTAATCAGATAAACATGGACCAGACATGCACGTTTCGGGTACTTAACCCTCGTCTAAACAATGTAAAAAGGCTAAAAAGTGTGAAAAATTTTATGTCCAAAATGTACCGAAAGACATGTGGCTTTTCGTAGTTATTTATGGTCATCAGAAGGGACTTCGAGTAATAATATAACTGGTCTGCAATGTTGTTTTGTGTCCATTTGACGGGACTTGGTGTGAACTATGGATTATCGGTATGTAATGTTGTTTTTTTTTATAGTTTTGTGTATCCATCAGACGGTGCTGTAGGTATCTTTAGTGTTGTTGATTTGTTTTAGTTTCGAGTATCCATAGTACTGTGAAGTTTTTTGATTACATGTCTGTAATGTTGTTGTTTTCCATAGTCTTCTGAGATCATCAGACGTAAATTCGTTTGGTTTTAGGGTTATCAGTCTGCAATGTTCATGTGTTCTTAGTTTTGTAGGTCCATCAAATGTGAATTTGTGTGACTTTAGGGTAATCAGGCGGCAATGTTTATGTGTTCTTAGTTTTGTAGGTCTATCAAATGTGAATTTGTGTGGCTTTAGGGTTATCAGCCGGCAATGTTCATGTGTTCATAGTTTTGTAGGTCCATCAAATGTGAATTTGTGTGACTTTAGGGTTATTAGCCGGTAATGTTCATGTGTTCTTAGTTTTGTAGGTCCATCAAATGTGAATTTGTGTGGCTTTAGGGTTATCAGGCGGCAATGTTCATGTGTTCTTAGTTTTGTAGGTCCATCAAATGTGAATTTGTGTGGCTTTAGGGTTATCAGCCGGCAATGTTCATGTGTTCATAGTTTTGTAGGTCCATCAAATGTGAATTTGTGTGACTTTAGGGTTATTAGCCGGTAATGTTCATGTGTTCTTAGTTTTGTAGGTCCATCAAATGTGAATTTGTGTGGCTTTAGGGTTATCAGGCGGCAATGTTCATGTGTTCTTAGTTTTGTAGGTCCATCAAATGTGAATTTGTGTGGCTTTAGGGTTATTAGCCGGTAATGTTCATGTGTTCTTAGTTTTGTAGGTCCATCAAATGTGAATTTGTGTGGCTTTAGGGTTATCAGGCGGCAATGTTCATGTGTTCTTAGTTTTGTAGGTCCATCAAATGTGAATTTGTGTGGCTTTAGGGTTATCAGCCGGCAATGTTCATGTGCTCATAGTTTTGTAGGTCCATCAAATGTGAATTTGTGTGACTTTAGGGTTATTAGCCGGTAATGTTCATGTGTTCTTAGTTTTGTAGGTCCATCAAATGTGAATTTGTGTGGCTTTAGGGTTATCAGGCGGCAATGTTCATGTGTTCTTAGTTTTGTAGGTCCATCAAATGTGAATTTGTGTGGCTTTAGGGTTATCAGCCGGCAATGTTCATGTGTTCATAGTTTTGTAGGTCCATCAAATGTGAATTTGTGTGACTTTAGGGTTATTAGCCGGTAATGTTCATGTGTTCTTAGTTTTGTAGGTCCATCAAATGTGAATTTGTGTGGCTTTAGGGTTATCAGGCGGCAATGTTCATGTGTTCTTAGTTTTGTAGGTCCATCAAATGTGAATTTGTGTGGCTTTAGGGTTATTAGCCGGTAATGTTCATGTGTTCTTAGTTTTGTAGGTCCATCAAATGTGAATTTGTGTGGCTTTAGGGTTATCAGCCGGCAATGTTCATGTGTTCATAGTTTTGTAGGTCCATCAAATGTGAATTTGTGTGACTTTAGGGTTATTAGCCGGTAATGTTCATGTGTTCTTAGTTTTGTAGGTCCATCAAATGTGAATTTGTGTGGCTTTAGGGTTATCAGGCGGCAATGTTCATGTGTTCTTAGTTTTGTAGGTCCATCAAATGTGAATTTGTGTGGCTTTAGGGTTATCAGCCGGCAATGTTCATGTGCTCATAGTTTTGTAGGTCAATCAGACGTGAATTTGCATGACATGGATTATCGGTCTTTTTTTTGTTTCTTTCCGTATTTTTTTTTGTGCCTGTTAGACCGAATGTATGGATAACCGGTTTGCTATTCGTTGTTTTAGTAGTTATGTAAGGATATCAGCTGGAGGTTTGTGTGATGTTTAGGTTATCGGTCCACAATTTCGTTGTTGATTATTTTTGCAGTTTCAAGTGTCCATCAGACGGGACTTAAAGTGACTTTTGGATAATGATCCACAATATTGTTTGTTTTATTTTTTGTAGTTTTGTGTGTCAATCGGACGGACATTACATATAGTTCAATTAAAGATTACCTGTCTGATGCTTTTCTAGTGGATTTGTGCGTTCATCAGACATACCATGTGTGACTTTTAGATTAACGATCTGCAAATATTGCGGTTGTTTTTTTTTTGTTTTGGTTTGTTTTTCTTCATACAGGTACTTTAGTGTATAAATTTTTGATTATAGGTCTGCAGTGCTGTTTGCTTTGTTTTTATTTTCGTTGATTTTTTGTGTTCATTTATAAGGACTTTTACTAGTATATCATAATCATTAGTCTGCAATGCTTTTCCTTGTACAGTTGTCCTGTAGCATATCATATCCCATCCATTCTCATACATCTTTCGGTATTTTTTTACATAACTTTCACAGTCTTTGGCTTTGTTTCATTGTTTGAAATGAGGATCGCTGACAAGGGTTAAGTACACGAGGCGTGCGTGTCTGGTCCATGCTGCAAATCTATCTGTTCTTAAATAACTTTAATAAACTTCAATGAACTCCTTAATAAGATTTTTCTATTGAAAATTAATTATAATACATGTTATTTGAATAATATTTAATGTTATTGACATTGCCATGAACAAGTTGAAAATTTCAATATAATGTATATATACATGTATCTGTATTCCATTAAGTTGGATTAATTGAATAAATTGTACTTGAACTAAATGATGCTATGAATTTGAAGACGTGTAATATTTGTGTTTCTATAAGACGGTCTGCAATGTTTCTTTTTTTTTTGTAGTTTTACGTGTCTGTCTGACGGTCCTGTGTGACTTTTGGACTACCGAGTAGTGTTTTTTTTGTAGTTTTACGTGTCTGTCTGACTGTCCTGTGTGGCTTTTGGACTACCGAGTAGTGTCGTTTTTTTTTTGTAGTTTTACGTGTCTGTCTGACGGTCCCATGTGGAACTTCTGTGGAAACTTCGGAAAATTAAGTGCCAGAAAAAAGCCAAATCTGGATAATTTTGTATAGTTGGCTTTGATTATGTTCTATTGTTTAGATTGAGGACCGCTGACGAGGGTTAGTACCCTAAACGTGCAGGTCTGGTCCATGCTGTAAAGTTATCTGCTCTTAAATGATGCTATCGAATTTGAAGACGTTTAACATTTGAAGACGTGTAACAATTGTATGTCTATAAGACGGTTTGCAAAAGTTGATGTTGTTGTTGTTTTTGTTGTTTTTGTGTGTGCGTAGTTTTACGTGTCTGTCTGACGGTCCTGTGTGGCTTTTGGACTACCGAGTAATTTTGTTGCTTTTTGTAGTTTTACGTGTCTGTCTGACGGTACTGTGTGGTTTTTGGATTACCAAGTAATGTTGGTTTGTTTTTAGTTTTACGTGTCTGTCTGACGGTCCTGTGTGGCTTTTGAACTACCGAGTATTGTTTTTTTTTGTAGTTTTACGTGTCTGTCTGACGGTTCTGTGTGGCTTTTGGACTACCGAGTAATTTTGTTGCTTTTTGTAGTTTTACGTGTCTGTCTGACGGTACTGTGTGGTTTTTGGATTACCAAGTAATGTTGGTTTGTTTTTAGTTTTACGTGTCTGTCTGACGGTCCTGTGCGGCTTTTGGACTACCGAGTAATGTTTGTTTTTTGTAGTTTTACGTGTCTGTCTGACGGTCCTGTTTGGCTTTTGGACTACCGAGTAATTTTGTTGCTTTTTGTAGTTTTACGTGTCTGTCTGACGGTCCTGTGTGGCTTTTGGACTACCGAGTAATGTTTGTTTTTTGTAGTTTTACGTGTCTGTCTGACGGTCCTGTGTGGCTTTTGGACTACCGAGTAATGTTTGTTTTTTGTAGTTTTACGTGTCTGTCTGACGGTCCTGTGTGACTTTTGGACTACCGAGTAATGTTTTTGTTTTTTTGCAGTTTTACGTGTCTGTCTGACGGTACTGAGTGGTTTTTGGATTACCGAGTAATGTTGTTTTTTTTTTGTAGTTTTACGTGTCTGTCTGACGGTCCTGTGTGGCTTTTGGACTACCGAGTAATGTTGTTGTTTTTTGCAGTTTTACGTCTGACGGTACTGAGTGGTTTTTGGACTACCAAGTAATGTTGTTTTTATATTTTTAGTTTTGTGTGTTTATATTATAGACAGGACTGAGTATGTTTTTGATATCTTTTGGTCTGAAATTATATACGTCCTTGATTAAACTTCCATACTTCAAGGACTACGTTCATTTGTACATAAATGACCCATTGGCAAATAATTTCTACATTCTGGAAACATTCAAATTATTATTTCCTATGCATAAGATAAACGTTATAACAAATACCGGTATTGTATCAGTCGTGACATTGTCGGTGAATTCTCTTTTATATCGGCACTTTCACTGGGTACTCCGTTCATTATGTTAGCCAAGTACAGGCAATATCAGCACTTTCACTGGGTACTCTGTTCATTATGTTAGCCAAGTACAGGCAATATCCGTCGCGTGTCATACATTTGATATCCCCACAGAGAATAATTTGGTTCTCTTGTAATTAGAAAGGTAAATATACCTAATTACAACATATAACCTGCGAGGAAAATCATTAAACAGAGATATTTTGATTTGTATAGTGCCAAGAATTCTGAATTAATTTCCGATACATTTTGTGAATAAGCACTTCTAAATTAGCGTTTAATTTGAGGAAAGTTTCATTATTTCGTGGCGAGGAACTGCTTCATATAATTACTTTAGATATAATGAGTCCGAATTGCCTCTGGATCGATGCAAATGAATTTTGATGGAGAAAGACCGGGAAAATTACCATTGGGACAAAAATAATTGATGGTAGTTTTCCCAATCAAAGATAGTAGGAATTTCATATCCCTTCGGATAGCTATTTATCTCGCTTTTCTGTAAGACGAATAGAAATAAAGCACTATTAGTCGGACTATGCACTAAATTTTGTCTTTATGATTTTGTTGCAATCAACGGTGATTACAGAGGGAAACGAGAATATAAAATAATGAACAGCCCCAGAACACTGGCAAGGTTATCATTTATACAGCGCCTTCAGTTTTGATGTCTTTTCATATAAATGGATCTATAGAGCATATACATTTAATCTATATGGCAACAATTTTAATTCCATACATCAAATTATTAGAATTCTCTATGGAACAAAAAAGATATTTTGATTTATAAAGAATCAAACAGCACATAAATTTTCACCTACGATCTTCGGCGCTTCTGTGCGCAATGAGAAATTCGTCCAAATATGTTATATATATCGACCACTTTTATTTTACATGGACGGCAAAACCAGAGGTATTTAGAGCTCCGGCCACCTTGTATTGGTGTCTACGGCAGTCTATGGGATCTTCTATGGCAGTTCTCTTTAATTTCACTAAAATGTTGGAGATCGACTGAATATATTGGAAATAGATAAAGGAACTTTTTAAAAATCATTGAGGCTTAAAGTACCAATGATGAAGAATAATTTAATTAGTACCCGAAACATGCAAGTCTGGTGTACCACTATTAGATTGCTGTACAGAAGAGTCCTGTCCTCTGGCTGTAGTGTTGGACACAGTGTTTTTTTTCTGGTATACAGATTCAGATAGTAGACATTGACCGATACAAATGGCCTTTTCTTCAGTTCATCACAATTTAATGACACCCTCTTTATGTAGGTTGATGGGAATCTCGTGGACACGAATGTAACCCGCTTGGTATATAGAAAGAGTGAACGAATCGAAACTATTTAGTGATCTAAACCTTTATTACATTTCTTTCTATGAGGTATCTGATATCTGGTCCTTTCGTCCTGAAGTCAAAACATGTACAGTATGTATAGTATTACGAAGAAGACGATATGATGGGCTTGGTTGTCGGTGGCTCAAGATCTCTTTTTAAAGTAAAGTACTGGGTATCAGCGAAATGATTTTGATATTAAATCAGTATTTTCAAATCAGAAAAAATAGCATGATGTCCTTTTGACCTTTCTGTGGTATATTTAGGGGCATTGCATTATGCTGTACAAGGGTATCATTCGTTAAACCGAATCCCTCAGATATAACGTCAAAGCAATCAAGTCACTCTTCTAAATGAATCGAATTTTTGACATCATATAATCACTGCTGAACAGTTCATTTAAATATTTGTTCAATATGAAGATTAATATTGAAGGCAGCGGTGCCATCGTCTAACGAACTCTCAGAAAGGCGACGTTGATTTGTGAAAGTGGCGCGGTGATTAGGATGAATAACGCCTTGATTCGCTTTTGAAGAAAACAGAATGTATCATTATATTTTCTGTAATTATCCCGAAAGCGAGGCCCCAGCCTGGACGCTAATGGCGGGGAAAATGACGCGAGCATTATTAGACAAGAATTGATTTAAATGAATATGAAAAACGAAGCTGTCATAAAACACCGTGATTGGTTCCTTCTAATGACGCTATAATTTCATTTAGGCGATTGTCCGGACAAAAGTCGTTAAGAATTGGATCTTAGAATGATAGTTAATCATGGTTCATTTTGATCAGTGATGTCGCGGTTTGAAAGTGAAAAATCACCGATTGACACTCCTGGAAGAAAAGAAGTAACTTCAAGTCATAATGAAACTTTATTTGGAGAGCAATTGCTTCCGAAATATTTCGGAATCTAGAAAATAATAAAACAATTTAGCTATAAATTATCAATTACATGAAATACCGGTAATGATGTATGTAACATTTCTTTCTAATATTATACTGGTGTGTCAACTTTGATTTAATTTTTTGAACAAAATTTTAAGATTTCTTTTTTCAATATTCACGATGAAAGTCAATTAGATTCTGTGTTTGAAATTCACTTGAATAAGCATATACGAATTTTTCAGAATCATTACTTACAATCCTGTTACAATTTTAAGTTAATTTCCCCTTTCCTGTAATTTCAGGTATACACGCATGCCAGTTTTGGGAGCTTTGTACTAATTTTGTAAATCGAAAGATCTGTCTTCCATTGCATTTCTTTTAAAAATATAAAATTTGTGATCGGATATTTGATGGAGCATGGAGATCACTCAAACAAAGACGGAAGGGTCATTGACCTAATGTTATTTGTGACCCATTCAACTACAACGAACACTAAAATAGCGGGCCTATGTTGTATGCATAAACTCTCACGTACATAAAAAACACGAAACCCTTTTCACACTACGGCAGTATATCTCATTGTGTTCCCGCGACGTTCTCGAAAAATGAAGAACGTCGTGGAAGCTCGGTGGACTCGCAATGATGATCGCTTGGGACATCTTCCCAAGTGGCGGTCTCTACTCTTCTCAGAGTAGAATAGAGCGAATCAATCACGGTGACTCGTGAAGATGCGCTTGTGATTGCTTAGGACGCCAAACCACGGCGTTTGTTTTAGACATGCACAAAACAGTCGTCATTTGAACACCATACCATTGATATAGATCACAGTAGCACAGTCAGGTTAAGCAGAACAACAAACTAGGCAGTATTTAAAACACATTTTATCATGTCCCGCCATGTAATGGCACGGGCATTTATAGTTTGTTTTGTACGTCATTCCATCCTTCCGTCATGCTTTTAGTTTCAGGAGGAAAATTCAATAACCTTTCAACTGTCCGATTCGATTATAGATACACACATGTATATGCTTACTTATCAAGATGGAAAGACGCCTCTGGATTCTGGGGTCAATAGGTCTAAGGTCAAGGCCATTGTTAGGAAAAATACTCGTAAGACAATTGTTAACCATCTAAACAAAACTTGGACATATGCCTACTTATATGCCTACTTATCAGAAGGGAAAAGGTACATTTGTATTTTCATTTGGGGGTCAATGGTCAAGGTCACTGATAGGAAATACACTTAAAATAACAATTCCAAGATAATAACCCAAGAATCCTTTCACCTACTAGTATTCAACATAACTTAAGATATTTTGTTACTTATCAAGAGTTGCATATCGAAGCCAATCGATTTTGGGGGCAAAGGTCAAGGTCACTGTAGAAGAAATAGACTTCAAACAGGGATTTCAGATGATAACTCAACAATGTTTTCACTTATTCAAACCAAATTTTTCTATGTGGGTACTGAGCAGGAGGGGAATGCACATATGATGTTAGTTAATGGGTCAAAGGTCAAGGTCACCATCCCTTTTGTTAATGGTTGTTGCAAGAGTGAGGCAATGTTTTACAAACATTTTGTCTTAGTTTATAAGTACAAGGAAGAAAGCCACATTCTCCGTAATGTCATATACCTTATACTTATTATTTGGAGTACAAGAAACATTATGAAATATGAAATACAAAATAATAAATTCTTACGGGTAAAAAAATCAATCATGGCAAAATCAAATTTACACCTTTGGGTGTAAAATCATTGTCATAAGTCGACGCTGAAGTAATATATTTTCAATATAGACCCCCTGCTTTGATAAACCACGTATACTTATAGTAATATCACGGGTATATGTATCATCATATTGACATATTCTATCTCTCTCTTAATTTTCTGTCAATTTCTGGCCATGTAGCTGCCGCAGCTGTTGTATACTTCGTACTCAAATCGTTTCGATGTCTCGTAAAACGATTTCGAACACCACCAAAATTCTTTTCTCTCTCTTACAAATGAGGTAAAACAAATTTCTCATCTGTTAAGGGATTAATACGACTTCCATGATTCCTTTGTAGTTATTTGTCTTTACGTGTTAAGGTGTATTCAATCCTTTTGAAGTCGGAGAGATCGCCCGACATCCGGGCAATCCAAAAATTTTGTCAATACCAAAAACCAGCAAATCAAGTTTCCATATTTGTTCTGCGGGTAAATTTATCTTGAATTCATTCATCGCTTTTCTAGACTTCCTTTTCTTGTTGGTGGAACATCAAGGCAACTTAAACCTCACATCCTCCTCCTCCTCCGTATCATCACCATCATAATCACAAAAATAAGTGAATCCCGATCATGGGTGGATATACATTTTTTCCAGGGGGGGGAGGAGGGTCGAAACTATCAGAGGAGGAGGGGATCCAGCCTGTAATGGCTTTGAAAAAATGTATACATAAAAACGAGAAAAATCAGTATCTTTGGCAAATTCCAGGGGTCCTGGTCCACCTAACCCACCATCTAGGTCCGCGCTTGTAGATATTTGAATACCTATTGCTGATATTGAGGAGAACGATAAGAATTATTTAGCTGATATTATACTCTGAATAAAAGCAAATCAAATAATGCATAAAAAGTAAATCAATCTAAATTTTACAAAAACATAAAAAAAACCCGATCCCATAACACCTACTTGTGTTAACCAGATAAAGGTAATAGAAAATATCCTCCTTTAACAAACTTCCTAATTGAAATTTGTCATGAAAAAGGATTGAACTAAAAAATCACATCTTCCCAATCCACTGTAAACTATGGAACGACCACGGTATATGACACACACACTCACCATCTCTCGCATACCAAGACAATCTATGGTAGCGTCACACCTTACCGGATAGCGCAAACGGACGTCTAACGGATGAAAAAACTGTCAAAATCTTTAGTCCGTTGGTCGTCCGTTTGTAAAAAAAATAACCGCTGCCACTGCTCGAGGCTTTCAAGACCAGTTTGGAACGGATAGTCCGAGTACGGGAGATCTACCGGAAAAGAAACTGACGTGTAACGGGCTTCACCGTACGAGTAACGGAAATGCAACTGATAAAACGGAAATGCAACGTATAAGAACCGGACAAAACGGAAAATGAACGGACATCCGTTACTCGTTCGTTGGCCTCCGGTAGCTGTTCGTTATACATCTCCGTTTTATCCGTTTCACGTTCGGTGGATGTCCGTTCGTGACTCGATTCTACCGGACATCAACGGACATCTAACGGATATCAACTGACACCTACCGGAAATGTAACGAACGAGTAACGGACAAAACGGATATCAACGGACACATAACGTATAAGTAACAAACGCCTTAGTCCGTTTTGTCCGGTGGCAAGCTTTGAGTACGCTCAAAACTTACCAAGGACAGAACGGACATCGCCGGACGAGTAACGGATAAAACGGAGATGTAACGGACGGCTAACGGATTAGTTATGGATGCGAACGAAGACCAACGGATTGAAAATTTTGTTATCCGTTACTTGTCCGTTCGCCTTATCCGGCTATAGGTGTGACTGGGTATAAAAGTAGGACAGCAAAAGATCTTATTGAGTACCGTAACAAAACCTATGTACACGCATATTCCAATACCCACGGAAACACCATCTACAAAAGACCAAATACAGATTGAAAAAAACAATGATAGAGAAAGACAACAACAAAGAATCCAAAGCACATTAACACAGAACTTTTAAAAGTTGTGAAACATAAAATATCGCTTACGATGAGCACTTGGAGTCGACTTTGGACATTCAGTCTATATATCTTTAACAGGGTGTGATCATCCGGATTGCGTACATTTGAACCTCGAATTTACCAGCAGGCGTATTCTTTTTGTAAAAACATCCTTATAGAAAAAAAGAAGGAAGGATATCAAACAAAACGTTGAATTGACCACAGCAAATCACGATGTACATCAAGTAAACAGTGACACAGTGACCAAAAGGCATCATATATGACACAATCATGCAACGAAAAAGTGAGAATAATCCAAATCGATAGAAGACGCCAATGATTTAGAAAAAAGTGTTCGGACAATTGATATTCGCATGAATATTGAATAACAACAACTACAAGGGACCGTTTAAAAAGTTTTAAACACCATCTAGAAAAGACAAAATGAGAATGAAACACCTCAAAATATCAAACACCGTCTAGAAAAGACAAAATACAGATTGAAAAACCAAATATATATTTTTTCTCTATTTCGATCTGTATTTTTTTTTCTAGATGGTATTTGAAAAGATATTTTGAGATGTCAGAGGAAATTATGGAGAAATGTAAAAAGTTTTAGTTCGAATGAGACCTAAACGATAAAGAAGGGGCCCGAGTGACCCATATCGTTCACATGAGTACCCTGCAATCGTGCATGAACATCGACGGCGGGTGCAGCTAGCCAAACAGGGGATGTTTACTCCTCCCGGGCACCTGGTCCCACCCCTAGCTTGCTAGGGGTCCGTCGATGCTCAATGTGATGCTCTGTTGTGAGTGCTGTTGAGATTGTTGTCAGGATCTTATTTATCTCATTTGTGTCACACTTATGCCCTTTGCCGTGTGGAGCTCGTAAAAAGTTCCTCGCGAGCAGTTTGACAGTAAGTGTTATGAATTTTTTTCCCTGACATGGTCGCCATAGCACTTTCTATATAGATATGACCTCGGACAATGCATGTTTTGTAGATATTGATTTCATTTTCGTGCATTAACGTCGACGACGGGTGCGGGTGCGGCTAGCCAGTGAAACAGGGGATGCTTACTCGTCCCGGGCACCTGGTCCCACCTCCAGCTTGCTAGGGGTCCGTCGATACTCAATTTGGTGCTCTGTTGTGAGTGATGTTGAGATTGTTGTCAGGATCTTCTTTATCTGAGGGGGTGGACATGGTCAAAGGGAGGGGGAGAAAGGGGGCGGGAGCGGGGGGTGGGGGTGGGGAAGGGGGCGGGAGGAGGGAAGAGAGAGGGGCGGGAGGGGGAGAAAGAGATATGATTGGGAGGGTAACAGTAACCAAAAAAAAAAGGAAATTACTTTAAATATTAATAATCTTGCTATTATGCGTTCATGTACATAATCTCAATTTGAAAAATTACCACGAATTTTTTCTTTATATACCTTAAAAATTTTCCGGCTCGCTTCGCTCGCCGCAATTTTCATTTCATTTTTCAAATATTTCAGGCTCGCTTCGCTCACCTTAGTTTTTCATCTAAACAGGTCTATTTTTTAAAGGAAATATCCCAAATAACTTCACTATTGCACCAATTTACACTTTTAATTTTAAACATTTTATTGACCCCCCTCCCCCCACTTTACAAAGTTTACATGTACCTTATATATAGTTTGCAGGCATTCTTCGAAGCAGCCATGTTTATTTCCTATAATCCCTATAATTTTGGATGTGCCCTATTTTCCTTATATTTTTGTTAAAATAACCCAAATTTTCCTATTCTATCCCTGTAATTTAAGATTTCATTGAAAGCAAAATCTTGCTCTTAAATGATAATATTCACTGTTTCGTCTAAATTGAATTATTACACGAAATACTGCAGTACATCTTAAAAAGAAATTTCGACTCGCTTCGCTCGCCAAAGCTTTCTCTTACACATTTACTAGTATTATAGACATGTAATTCTATAAGTAGAAAAACATTCTTTGCTCCAACTTTGTAAGAAAAAAAATGTTTTGCCCCAGTCCAGAGCGAAAAAAAAATCTTGCCCCGACAAAAAAAAAAAAAAAAAAAAAAAAAAAAAAAAAAAAAAAAAAAAAAAAAGAACCCAAGCCGCCCCCCCCCCCCCTGATATTCAAATGGACCGTGTCTACGTACATGTGCACAAATAAAACCATGTCCGCACGTATTCTAAGGCCTTTTTCTATTTACTCGTATATAAGTGCATTGTCATACATGTATTTCCTTTAAGCACGGGGACTTTTGATTGAAAAAGAAGGAGGGAGAAAGGGGGGTGGGAGGGGGAGGTAGGGGGGCTGGAGGAGGGAGGAAAGGGGGCGGAAGGGGGGAGAGTGGTACCCCCCTGTCCGTCCCCCCCCCTTATCTTATTGACACTTTTTTTCTATTTTGTTAAAAATTCTTTAATTTACACTTTTTTTCAGAAAATAATTTTAGATTTCTTAAAAATGTGTAGTTGTAAAATAACCAGGTAAGACGCCAAGAAAGGTAACTTAATTTCTCCTATGATACACTCAGATTCAGTCAAGAGTTATCGCTCTCAAATAATAATGCAGGGATACCGATTTTCCCAAAAAGCAGAGGGTTAGACCTGTAAGGATAAGCGAAAACAGAGACTTTCATGCACTTGAGCTTATAGGGGCTTCATGAGCCGGACTCTTTTTGATGTTTCAATAACCAGAAGTCTCTGATGAGACTGAAGCTCTCCTTGTTGTTTGTTCTTAAATTAATCTAAATGACACCCATTTTCCAAGACCCGGGGGATCAGGGGCTAAAACAAAATACAAGACAGATAATGATTTATATAATGGAAAAAGAATTAACTCTGTATCAATAATACATTCAGAGAATTGGTGTTCACAATAGAATCATACATGTATAGGAGAAAATTACTACACCTATTTTCCAAGACCCTACGATCAGGGGTTCAAACAAAGTACAAGATGCACATCTTAACCACAGACTGAGAATAATCCAAAAACAATTATAATACTGCATTATCCTAATCGCGGAATGACAGATGTGTTATTATATGAGGCAATCTAGAATATTGATAGATTGTAGAAAATTAGAACCACAGATACCCCCTTTCAGGTTTAAAAGAAGAAATTCTACTAAGCGACAGATTTTGCATGAATCCATTTTTGAACTTATTTTTTTTTTTGTGGTGGTGTGATTCGAGTCATTTCATCGTCATATTAGTATGATATTACAAAGGAAACTAGATACCGACACAGTACTTTTCCGTTTGACGAACTAGAGATGAAATAAGATAAGATAAGAAATATAAATGTTCATAAATTGATATATCACAAGTTATATATTTCAAAAACATATTTAAAAAAATCCCCCTTGTAACACTAGTCAATTTTTATATAACAAAAATCCCAGCCCCCTCAACACAAGCCCATCCGTCCAATTTGGGAAAAAAAATCTGGATGGCCTTATCCCTTCTATATCTGGATGGCGGAGATATAAAAATCCTAAATTCAAACTTTTTTTTACAAAAAGAAAAATATTTTCGAGTACAGAATGAATATATGCAAATCCTTGGCGCGCACAGGTCCGATTTCATTTGCGCATGCGTCAGTCCTTTTGGTTGAAAACTCCTGAAAACATGGCGACTCCTGCGAAAACGACGAAGACTGAGGGGAAAAATAATCACGAAAACGCAGACGAACAAGCTGGTAATACACATACATAAACTGAATCTCTTTTATGATCATTTGAAACTTTTGATCTCCATTTGGCGGCCAATTATGGGTGTAGAAAGCGAAATTTCTGATGTACACAAACCGAAACACAACCATGTGCGGATGTCTTTTGTTGTGTACTGGAGCTGGTCTATTCTCATTTTAATGACTGCACGCTTGAATGTTGCCGGTAGCAGATGTATGTTAAATTATGATTTAATCAGATTATGCTCATTTTTGTTTGAAATTGGAACTCCCGGTAAGGAATTGTGTATTTGCACCCATCTTTGGCTCCAAAATTTCATGTTCACAGTGACGTCAGTACACACGTGCGAGTTACTTCCGGTTTGTCACTGATGTAAACTATGGATTTTTCACTTGATGATCTTTTATTTGAACATTCTTTACTGCCATTCTTATCTGTCTTTATTATCATTAAATGAAAAATTCCCATCCCTGAATGAGGAATTTACTGCTTGATTTAAAGGTTTTAGGATTTGGGCCAGGCATTTGAATTGAGACATTTTCACAAAAAAGATGAAAATTTAGAAGCTTTTGCATGGATTTCTCGTCAAATTTGACAATGAAATTGAGCATTTTCCAATTTTCTGTGAGGTGGCAAAATGGGCGAAAAAACCTATTTTACATTGGGAATGGCCTCTAATTTAGGCTGATCTGCAGGTTTGGAAATTTGGTGTAGGAACCACAATATCAATTCAATTATCTAAGTAATCCAGGGAGGTTTATCAGTTTTTAAAGGTGTTGTTGTTAATTTTGTCATCAGGAGGGTTACCGGTGTAGCTGTCAACTGACCCGATTTTGGCGGGTCAGTCCCGCTTTTTTATCCTTTGACCCAATTATTTTTTATCACCCGCGCGGGTCATGTCTTTCACCCGATTTTTCGTTGCTGACACAAGAATCACCCAATTCTGATTTGGTTCCGTCTATTTCTTGGGACTTTAAATTTCCAGCTGTGACTTTTTCAATTAAAACACCTGCAGTTACAGGTAAATTGGGTCGTTTATTTAGTGATGTGGGAAGTAATTTCATGTTGTTTTAACAATCTGGGCTTGGATTATTATGGGAATGTCTATGGGAAGATGATCGTAAACACAGAATTAAGCAGACGAAATGGAACAAATGTTTTTATAGTGTTTAAAACTACTGAAGCAGTGAAATGTAGAGTTCATTTTACACAAAATCTTCATCATGGTATAGCAATAACTAAATAAAAATATATTATCAAGCCTAGCAAATTCAACTATGAACCTTCAGGCCTTGATTAATGAAGTCCTAAAATTTTACACATGTCCTATACAATAGCATGATTATGCAGTATTACAATTTAAATAAATGCTTTACATGTCTTACAGTAAAACGAACTTTATTGACCTGTATATTGGGGGGGGGGGGGTTTAAATTTTATTCATAATGACACATGCTAAAGGTCGCGCTATGACCCTCTTTTTCATTTCTCAAAGAGGGTCATTGATCCCCTTTTGTCTGAAAAAAGTTGACAGGTATGGTCACCGGCACCTGCATTTGCATCCATCAAAGACCTTTACATTGCGCAGTTTCAAAAACCAAACTACTGAAACGGACAGAAAAATCAGGAAAATTCGGAATTCAGCGACAATCGAGTTTGAATTTCAATATCGATTTGTAACATTGCTGGCCATTCAAAGACCGACAATTGATTGTCGGCGATAATCGTTTCATCAATATGTATTATCACTATTATTATTAACTCTGATTAATCAATTCTCAAAAATAGAATTGATAGCAGTCTTTACGAAAACTCACTAGCCGGATGCTCATGGCTAGTAGAATTTTTTTGGGGCTAGTGAAATTTCACTATATAAACTATACAAAAAACTTGTAGAAATTGTCTTCGGGCTAGTTGTATCAAAAAGTTTTCTTAAAGACTGTGATAGTCGGTAACTTATATATTTTAGTGATGATGGCGCTGATGTTGGTGATTTTTGTTTACAAGTTTTTCTAATATGAAATAATCCAATAATCAGTGCACCTTCTTTCCTCATTTAGAAGTTTTTAAGATACTCCTTTTGAAGGAGTATCTTACTGTATTCGCGATTCTCATGTCGTCTCGAGGTACCGCTTCCGGTGCGTGCGAAATATAGTTCCAGATTGTGTCAGCAGTTTCTCGATATCAAAACTTGCGTGTGGAAAATTTATATCAGAATCGATTGTTTTGATAGAATGATAGAATTAATACAAGATTAGTTGAGGTTTTCAAGATGAAATTTGATCTTTTCTTGAATTGTTATCGTCTTGGGACTACTTTACATCACGGCTCTATCGAGCGAACATGCTCCGCCCACCGTTTGACATTCATGCAAGCACGTTCTGTGATCAGCTTGCAAGGTAAATATTTATTGATACGCAACAATTCTGAATTTTTCAATGCGTATTATATTGTAATGCCGACACAGTTCTGCTATGTTCTCATCAGATACTAAAACAACTAACTCTAAGCCCCGCCTTTAACGATTCGGGTCAGCTGTCAATCATTATCTCACGAACTTCAGAAGTATGGATATTTCATAGCTATTTGATCGCTGTGTTTACTTTTTTTTCAATTCAGGAAAATCATATATTTATTAATACGTAATTGTCTACAAGATAGAAAGTAGATCAGAGAAAAACTTCAGTTTGAAATTGATTATGAGAAAAGATTTTTGGCCCCCAACGACTTACTTCAGTCAACATCGGAATTATGCACTTTCGCCGTCAAAACAAACCGGCCTTTATCGAAAAATAAAATGAATTTTGTTCTCTCTCTCTCTCTCTCTCTGTGATATACATATAGGCAAACGATTTTTACTGTCCCGCGAGAGCGAGAAGACGAATAACAAAAGTTCGATCAGTTGACTCATTTGATTATAACGACATTTGCCACTAACTTTTTATAAAGTGTTCATGTGTTCATTAATTAGGTTTTTTTTTCAATTATTTTACAAGTGTTCTTTCTTTCAAACTAACGCATTAACCAAATATAGTCTCAAATAAAGATTCAACATTTCAATAAAAATATCAACTCCTTTCCGTAGCTCTTAAAACTATAAATATGGCTTCTTGTATAGTACATTGCCTATGAAGGCATGTGATCGGAAAAAATAATAATCATTTCGATTAGATTTTCAGATAAACAACCAAAGACATCCGATATAATGCCCAAAAAATGCTAGCGCCTTGTTCTGGTATTTTAAACGGTTCTAAACAGGTCCGCAAAAAAATATCGATTTATCAAGGACGCGTATCTAGAAAAAAGATGAATCATGTAAAAAAAAAAATAATAATAAGGCATATAAAGTTCATGGGCGGATCCAGGATTTTTTTCAGGGGTGGTCCTGAAGTCCGATTTTTTTTTTAATAGGGAAAAAAAAAAAATCCAGGGTGGTCTGGACACCCCCCCCTTTCTGGATTCACACTTACACATCAAATCGCATAAAGGGCAAAGCCATTTTGGGTTTTTTCGGTGTTCAAAGAGAGTCATGTAATTGTCGGCTAAACATCGTTACATGATAATATTGGGCCGATTGGTTGTTTCACAGATACCACTGCACGCTATAATTTTCCGCTGACGAGACTTTTTTTCTGATAAAAATACCCGCCGTGCTTCATGTATTGGGTAACAGTCGATCGCTGAAGATAATGTATCTGTTTATCAATCTAAAGGAAAAAAATTCTTTAAAACACTTAAATATTTCAGTAATCACACCTGGGCTGGGTCCAGTATTGAAAGCGTGACGTTACGCATAATTTTACGATAACGGCTAATCAGCGGGCATACATACATTAGGGTCTACAGAGATTTGTCGGGTTGATCAAGCCCAAAGAAGGTTTTTTGTTTGTTTGTTTTTTTTTTTGCAGGAAATTGGCGTTTCATGACTCCTTTTAAATGCGAATTCATTTATACGGCAATGGCGGAATTGCTGACGGTCTATAGAAATTTAGACTGTGTGCACGTGACGAGATTTACGTTCTCTGACTGGTTCGAACTAGTCCGTGACAAAATGAAAATGAATGTCTAGACTTTATTCACACATTGTAAATATTTTTTAACGAAACTGTAAAACAGTGCCGCTGAGAAATTAAAAGGCCGGTCTGTTCGCATGGGCTTATACTTCTGATAAAATAAGTTTGTATACTTTTCTTTTTCAGTCTCTTTTACTATACGTGAAATGGTTATTATGCAAACACTATTTTAAAAGAATTAGTTGTTATAATTCCGAAAAGTATGACGTTCAGGATGAGCGCCGACAACCGCTGAGAAACGTAAGCTATAAAACTGGGATGTGATTGAATGCTAACCTGCATCTTTCGACTTTTAATGCAATGAAATTCCGCTCTTCGGGAGATGTATCGAATTTAGACCAACTCAACGGACCTACCCGGAAAAAAACGATGAGTCTTTATTGCATGCAAAATTTAATGCTTATACGTCACGAGACACGGGGATTACGAGACTAGATAAGGTACATGACAGCATGACAACATTTTATTAATAAGTCCGAAAAAAAATGTCTCGGAATGTGTCTCAGAATTTTTCAATTTTTGTCCCAGAATTCTTTCATCGTCCCAGATTTGTTCATCAATGTAATTATTAGTATAGCACATTGTAGTACCTAACATAAGTATGAACACTTTACATGTGCATATATAGTGTATCCAAATATTACAACATCAACATTTACAGTGAAATAAGATGTTACAGAAAATTTTTAGTGGAGTATCTTTCAGGGCCTTCAGACCTTTGATTTTCTAATTACAGATAAAGAACAGCAGGAGGCCATAGAGCAAATAGATGAAGTACAAAATGAAATAGACAGATTGAATGAGCAAGCCAGTGAAGAAATTCTCAAAGTAGAACAAAAGTACAACAAATTACGACAGCCTTACTTCTCTAAAAGATCAGATCTTATTGCTAAAATACCAAACTTCTGGGTAACAGCTGTATCCTTTTCAGTTGTAATGCTACATATATGTATCAATGTTTTATATATTATTCCACAGCGTAATGGATCTGATTTTCAATATGTTGCCATTTGCTGTTGTAATCTGGCATATGAAGGCATCTATTCCGCAATCTCATCCTTTATACAAAAATGTAACTGCATTAGCCAATCAGATTGAAGGTTTTATTTGTCCCCTACTGGCTCTCAGAATACATCTTGCAAAAGTACAGATCAAGTTTGAGTTTAGTTTTGATTGACCTATTTTTATAAGAGTTATACTTTTAGCCCTTCGACATAGCAAATTTCATGAGAATTTGAGTTTTCCAGACTTTTCTTCCCTATTATGGTAGATAATGCACTGATTTGCGGTAGGTGAATACATTTTAGTGTGATAAACGTAGAGTTTAAGTGGGTTTTGATTGACCTATTTTTTTCAAGGCCCCTTGACTTTACAAATTTTTATTTCAGTTTTTCAGATCTTTTCTGATACGCATATTGAACTGCTTTGTGTGTGGGCATTCATCTTTTGGTGAAGTACAAGTTTAAATTCATGTTCTATTGAAGCGTTCTAGGCAGAGTTGCAGGACATAGATTTATGCCAGTAGGGGACTTATATCGCTTGGCGATCAGAATTTTATTTATTACTGGTATTAGACTGTTTTAACCAAATCTTATTCTGGCTTTGAGGTCTTGCAGTCCATAGGTATAGTTCGCAGTGCACTAAAGATGAATCGTTCCAGCTCGAATAATTTTGGATGTATTCAATAATACATGTACAGTCTCAGGGCTCTCACACCCATTTTTGGGACTGGGGCCCAGGGCCTTTGAAATTCTGAAAAATAGCGACATTTTTTAAAAATTGGGAAAACTACTTTATGAAAACAAAATGAAGAAGAATATGCTTTCATTTGGCTATTCAATTACTAACAAACGCTTATTTGCATGGATCTCATGTCAAATTTTACTTGAAATTAAGTATTTTTAACCATTCTGTTCATATTTCTCATGAGGTGTCAACTTCGGAAAAAATGGTCAATAAATTGGGAAAAAAAGCTACTATGGGGTAGTGTTGTATAATCGGAAAAATTTCATAATCGATTATCGGTTTATAATCGGAGAGGATTTTAATCGATTATTTCGATTTAATCGGAAATAATTCTTTCTTGTTCTTACAGAAAGATATATGACAAGTAATGAATAAACTTCACTAAATCTTATGCTAATATACATAGCAAAATGTCTAGGAAGAACTCCAACCACAGAATGATAAAATCCTGTCTAGTAAATGAAATATTTTGTCAAGATCACAGCAGTAATGGAGTCAAAACAAATATGTGATTGTAATAGTCGACTTTATACATATGCAGGGATGGAGGGGGGGGGGGGGTTCTAACAGAGAGGGAAGGAAAGACCAAATAGCAAACGGTTCTCTGTTGCCACTGTAACTAATACGATCCAAGAGTTAACTTAAGATTTTGCTCATTCAAGGAATCAAGCAATATCTTCATGGTAACAGTACTGTGAAATTCACTGACCTTGTCCTTCTTACAAAGCTCAGGAGTTCGGCGTAAAAACTAAAAAGTTTTTTTTTCATTGATGTATCGCAGGCCCGTTTTGCATCTGACGTTGAAGTTTTCTATAAGAGTACTTGTCATTACTATTAAATAAAATGAGAATCCTGATTCCATCCATTGTATGCCTTAGAGAGTGTATCCTTTTCAATTATTTACGCTACGCCCGGAACTTCAACTTGTAGAAACGATCATTGATCTACTTTCGTTTTATTCGTACTTGTCATACGCGAATATGACCGAAAACTATGTCATTCTTTTCCACGTTGAATATTTCCGATTATAATCGATTCTTAAAAACATAATCGATTAATCGAAATCGAAGGGTATTAGCGATGATGTCGGCGATAATCGTTACAACACTACTATGGGGCCAAGTAATGGCCCAAACACAGGCGGATTAAGAGCCCATCCTTCTTTGAACTACTAGCCTAACGCTTAAGGCAAAATTTTCAAGCCATTGTGTAATTTCTACATGCCTGGTAAAATTTCTAGTTGCCTTTGAAATCAAGCTACACATAGCAGCTACTCCGAGTACTCCACTGGAGTGCGAGTAGTATCGAAAGATAGAAGTTTTCATGAAGACTGAATGAACATTTTCCCAAGGAGTACACAGAGCACAGTATAAAATGTTAACATGACAGGGTAAAATGTAGTGATTAGATATTCCTTAACCCAATGTTCAGTTTGTAAATCACCCCCAGATATCAGCACTACTCAATGAAGAGGATGAGGAAGCACTACAGTTCCTTACTAAAGTAGAGGTTCAGGAGTTTGAAGATATAAAGTCGGGTTACAAAATTAACTTTGTAAGTTTTATGTAGTTGAATTGTTACACTTATTCAGATTTTGTAAATCTTGTGTATAATGCTTGCATTTAAAAAATTTTCTCATTAAAAAAAATTCTCAATAATTTTTGGTATGACTTAATTTTATATGCCTAGTATTGAATTATTTTATATGCCTTTGATATACATGTGTATATAAATTACTTGCAGAAAACTTCAAGTTTCTGTAAATATAAATAAACGTGATGTTGGAAAGGGAGGTAAATTCAATGCTTTACCAACCAACATTCAGTGTAAACTCTTGTTTCTGAAGTAAACATGCTGCAATGATGAAGTACTGCAACAATACACGTGTATATATATATATATCATATTACTGTTCGATTTTATGGCTTTGTTTCAGTATTTTGATGGTAATCAGTACTTTGAAAATGATGTTATATCAAAAGAATTTCATCTGAACGACACAGGGGAACCCTCATCCAAATCTACGCCAATCAAATGGAAAGCAGGAAAAGTATGCTTCATATTCACTCACTTTGTCCTCCATACATGTACATTAACAAATGACACACAACCCTTGGCGTTATATAGAATACTTAGATGGTTAAAGATAAAGGGAAAAAATTTGATGCTTAGATCTGAGATGTAATTCTGTAACTTGAAGGTTTCATATGTTATGACCAATGCGAGATTATTAGGTCTTAATTATTGAATTTCTTCTAGTATGTTGTGCTTTCTAATTCTGATAATGCTGATGAAGAAATTATAATTAGTATGGCATGTGCCCTTAAGATGAAGTATGCTTCAAACATTATATTATTGTTTTAGGATTTAACAAAGAAATCAAGTACACCGAGTAAAGGTAATCGTAAGAGGAATTTAGAAGAACAAGAATCATTTTTCTGTTGGTTTACGGATCACGGTGACGCAGGAGCAGATGAATTAGGAGAAGTCATTAAAGACGACATCTGGCCAAATCCATTACAATATTACCTGGTAAGAGGAGATCATACATTGCTTGGAGGACCGATCCTTTAACATTGCCCCCACTGACATTGTAACTTTGTGGGGTTACTTTACACGGCACTACCTTATCTTATCAACTCTATTGAATGACAACTTCCTTTTGTATTCTAAGATTTCTTTACATTAGATTTCTCTATTCATCAGCTTGTAAAGAATAGATAGATGTATTATGTTAAGCAGACCTGCCTACTTTTACGATTTTGGCATAATTTGTACGATTTTCAACCTAAAATTACGCCCTATGCTTTTGCTATTCCATTTTACGCTGAAAACAATATTTTGAGCAAACTGACGTTTTTCAATATTTTAAGACTTATTTAACAAATGTCTTCCATGTCTTTTATAGTCAAGTGCATAAGTTCTCAAAATTTGTAATACTTGCCGAAGCAGACTTTTTTCCCCTCTATTTATCTTATAATTGCATAGTGGTTAATATTATGCTTTAGTCATAAAATTACACTTTCTTTAACAAAATATTACACTAACGATGAGAAACATAGACAGGCCTGTGTTAAGGCAGAGAATTCAATTGTACTTGTTAGCTATTTGTATGAGTAAATTCAAGTAACTTTTTGCATATTTCAGGCATCAGAAATAGAAGAAGATGGTGGAGGTGAGGCTTTACTCTATATTTTAAATGAATATTAAAGTAAACAATTTTTGTATACACCTTATTGAAGATTGGTGAACTATTTGTTTTGTATAGTCTGTCTGTTCGTTTATTGTTCGTTTGCTTGAATATTGAACCTTGCATATAACTTGTGAACAATAAGTTATACGGCCTTCAGATTTTGCATGTTTATTCCTTGAACTATTTGTGAGATTTGCAACCTTGACCTTGCTTGGAGTTTGACATAGCCTATACATAAAAGATGGCTGCTGCTATTTCACAGTTGCAAATCTTGTCTCCGATTATAAATAATTCATCGTTTACTTATTTTCATGTCAGAGTACAATATAATTTGAATGGTTTACCTTTCATGTGACTATTGATGTTGTAGAAGATGAATTAGATGAAGAGGGCATGATGGATGAAGAAGAGGGAGATGAAGAGGATTTTGATGAAGATCAGGAGGTAGGATAAAACTATGTTAACTTAGTTTCGACTTTCTACAATAAAAACAATTCTTCTATGTAAATGGAAAACAATTTTTATGTTGAAAAAACAAAAGGTTATTGTTTAAGACGAAGTGCTTCAGTCTGGCATTGTAAAAAAAATTATCTCCAGTGTGATTTTGACATCGTTTGAAATGATGAAATCTTGAAAATTACAAACAATGTTTAAAATCCAGATGTCAAAAACTGCTATTTATTCAATGCTGTCTTTACTCTCCATATGTCTGGATTTTTTCTATCAAATTATTAACCCTGAATTTTGACATGGACCCTTTGTCCTCAGATTTTCAAGGACATCTAATTTGGTTACATGAATGTTGGAGTAAGCCAAGTTCAGGATTAAGCAATACATTCTATGAAATCTTCTGAATCATGGATTCCAGATTGTTTATCATATACGTCAATATTGCTGCAGAAAATGCAGATTCTATGTTAATATAATATGGAGAATACATTAAAAATTGTCCATTTTTATGCACGTATATATCATTTACAAATGGGAAGACTAGTAACGATGGTTTTATCTTTGACGTTTAGGAGGTAGAGGGTGAGGATGATGAGGAGGGAGGAGAGGAGGACGGTGAAGATGAAGGTTGAGCTGACATTAAATCTCATCATTTTATCATGGACGCAGGTCACTGTGACAAAATCATCCCACATCATGATTTTGTAATTTTTCCTCTCATTATTATTACGGAGTTCTGTTATATGTTTATACTGAAATGAATTTGTAAAACAAATGGTAAAAATTTGAAGACCCTTAGTTTAAGTGTTGATTGTGTGCAGCTATGTATTTGTTACGTGTATCCCTTTTCTTACTTTTATCTTCGAAATTTTTAAATTTGAAAATCAATATTCTGTATTGCAAATATCCATTCTTCTTCTGTGTTATGGATATGTTTATTATTCTGCGTAATTTATATGAAAGATTAGAGAAACAATATGTGTAATTGTTATTTAAGAACACATCCTTGCATATTTTTCTTTATTTGTTCTCAGTGTTTATGAGTAACTAGGGTTCTTCAATTTTCTACAACAGAGTCTGATCCAGGGAATAAACTCATCATGCATCTGTAAGAATGGTGCATACATTGATATCACATTTTGTCACTATGTGTCATAGGACCAAGTTTTTGTCATATACATGTAATTCACATTCATTTTTGGCCATCTTTAGATCTTGATTTGGTGCCAGACTCAATCTGTAAAACTGAATGCAAAATAAAGTTTGCATGTATTTTTAAACGCTTTGTTTTGATGTATGTGTCAAATTGAAAATTTTGATTTTATCTTTCAGCGTTTCTAGAATATTTATGTTCATCTTGTTTAAAGATATTTGTGCAAGAAGTTGATTTTATTGACCAGTGCCCAGTTTCACAAAAATTCTTAAGAAAAATTTCAGGAATTCTCTTATCTTTAATCATCGAATAAAAGCTTGAAATATTTTTCAATTTGGATTATATTGCGCCGAAGAAATAACAACTTGCTAGCCGTGGTATGTTGTCCAGTAATTCCCCAAGTCCCTTGAACCAATTAAATTATCACCGAGTCGCATGAACCAATGAAATTATCACCGAGCCGCGAAGTTGCGGGTTGAAAATTTGATTGGTCCATGCGACGAGGGGAATTACTGGACAACAAATCACAGCTAGCCAGTTGTTATTTCTATTCTAATATTGTTCTGCACGAGTTCTATAGCACGTGCATGGGCAGAGCTTAGCGAACTGGAAGTTTGTTGGAGATTTTACACCAGGTGAGTTCTATAGTACATATAGGGAGAAAATCTCAAGTCTTGTTAGAAGTTCTAATATAATTTCTACATACTCAACATAAATTCAGAAACAAAACATCGCAATTTAAGATTTAGTAGAAGTACTAAGCGCTCAAAAGTTACGAAAATTCCTTAAATTTTTCCGAAGTATTTTTGTGAAACAGGCTGCACTATACACTGACATGCAGTAGCTTTCTCCATGGCTAAAAGTTGAAATGAACTGATGACCTTTTCCCATTTCTTCTATTTATAGGACCCCAGTAATAGACTGGTGCCTTGTTATTTCCTGTGATAAAAGGGTGACATGTAGTGTCCATTTTGTCCTTATGTATATTCCTCTGTCTGGTAGTGTCTCTTTTCACATAAATGGCTATGATTTGTTTGATTCTTACATCCAATCAGACTTGAAGGGATTTTTATCTCACTCCAGACAGAATTATCTACACAGACAACTGTGTCTTGCACCTCTAGATGATTGTTTTGAATCTGGCATAAACCTTCATTGTGGTTTAGCCAAGTATGGCATCAAACAGATGCATATTTAACTCTTTTGCATGAATTTATACAAACTATGTAAAGATTTATGGATGAGTGAAAAGCCTCTTTGTACTCAGCAAGCCTCATTTTGGACAGCAAATCTTTGGTACTCTGGTTTGATTTCCTTGTCCCTATCCATTGGGAAGATAGATTATATTTATTGAGTATATGGTTTGATTTCCTTGTCTCTATTCTTCGGGAAAATAGATTATATCTATTGAGTATAATGAGACTCGACACCAAGTGAGGCTCAAGGTCATATACATGTATCTAGGGTCAGTCATCTCGCTCGTATATTAGACTTGATGTGATAAGCTATGTATCAGTCATCTGGCTTGTCTATCAGTCTTAACCTGATTAGTGATGTGTCGGTCATCTGGCTCGCCTAACAGATTTGATGTGTCAGTCATCTCGCATGTCTATCAGACTTGTGATTAGTGATGTGTCGGTCTTCTGGCTCGTCTATCCGACTTAATTAAAATTTTGAATAGTAATGTGTCGGCCTTCTCACTCGTCTATCAGACTTGATGTGATTAGTGATGTGTTGGTCATCTGGCTCGTCTATCAGATTTTACTTGATTAGTGATGTGTCAGTCATATGGCTCGTCTGTGAGACTTTGACATGATTAGTGATGTGTTGGTCATCTGACTCGTCTTTCAGACTTGACATGATTAGTGATGTATTGGTCATCTGGCTCGTCTGTCAGACTTGACATGATTAGTGATGTGTCTGTCATCTGACTCGTTTATCAGACTTTGTGATTAGTGATGTGTTGGTCATCTGGCTCGTCTATCAGACCTGATGTGATAAGTAATGGGTCAGTCATCGAACTCGTACATCAGACTTGATGTGATTAATGATTTGTCAGTCATCTGGTTAGTCTCTCAGACTTGATGTCATTAGTAATGGGCCAGTCATCTTGTTCGATTATCAGACTTGATGTAATTAATGATATGTCAGTCATCTTACTCGTCTACCGGACTTGACATGATTAGTGATGTGTCGGTCATCTGTCTCGTCTAACAGATTTGATGTGATTACATATGTGTCGGTCATCTTGCATGTCGATCAGGCTAGACGTGATTAGTAATTTGTCAGTCATCTTGATTGTCTGACATACTTGATGTGATAAGTAATGTGCCAGTCATCTAGCTCGTCTATTGGACTTGATGTGAGTAGTGATGTGTCGGTCATCTTGCATGTGTATCAGGTTTGATGTGATTAGTAATGTGTCAGTCATCTGGATCATCTATCAGACTTGATATGATTAGTGATGTGTCACCCATCTGGCTCGTCTATCAGACTAAATGTGATAAGTAACATGTCAGTCATCTGGCTCGACTATCAGACTTGATATGATTAGTGATGTGTCAGCCATCTGGCTCGTCTATCAGACTAAATGTGATGAGTAATATGTCAGTCATCTGGCTCGTCTATCAGACTTGATGTGATAAGTGATATGTCAGTCATCTGGCTCGTCTATTGGACTAGATGTGATAAGTAATATGTCGGTCATCTGGCTCGTCTATCAGACTTTTGATAAGTGATGTGTCAGTCATGTGGATCATCTATCAGACTTGATGTGATAAGTAGTTGTCGGTCATCTGACTCGTCTATCAGACTTGATGTGATTAGTAATGTGTCAGTCATCTGACTCGTCTATCAGACTTGATATGATTAGTGATGTGTCGGTTATCTGACTTGTCTATCAGACTTTATATGATTAGTGATGTGTGGATTATCTGGCTCATCTATTAGACTTGATGTGATAAGTGATGTCGATTATCTGGCTCGTCTATTAGACTTGATGTGATAAGTGATGTTTCAGTCGTCTGACACGTCCATCAAACTTTGTGATAAGTGATGTGTCGATCATCTGGCTCGTCTATCAGACTCTACGTGATTAGTAATGTGTCAGTCATCTGACTCATCTATCAGACTTGATGTGTCAGTCATCTGGCTCGTCTATGAGACTTGATATGATTAGTGATGTGTCAGTCATCTGGCTCGTCTATGAGACTTGAAGTGATAAGTGATGTGTCAGTCATCTGACTCATCTATCAGACTTGATGTGATAAGTGATTTGTCAGTCATTTGGCTCGTCTATCAGACTTGATGTAAATAGTAATGTGTCAGTTATCTGACTCGTCTATTACACTTGATGTGATTAGTTTTGTGTCAGTCATCTAGCTCGTCTATCAGACTTGATGTGATTAGTGATGTGTCAGTCATCTTGCTCGTCTATCAGACTTGACGTGATAAGTGATGTGTCGGTCATCTGGATCGTCTATCAGACTTGATATGATTAGTAATTTGTCGGTCATCTGGATCGTCTATCAGACTTGATATGATTAGTAATGAGTCAGTCATCTCATTCTGACTCTTCCATGAGACTTGACGTGATTAGTGATGTGTCAGTCATCTGACTCGTCTATCAGGTTTTGAGATATATAATTTTAACTATTATAAAAAGTTAACAACTCAAAGATGTTCTGAAAATATACATTAATTTATCTCCTTTCGACAATTTGTTTTAAAAGTCTTAGTGATCATTTATAATTTTATACATATCCGATTCTTACGAACGTCATATCTAAATGAAAAATACAGTTAATTATTAATGCCACTTGTTGATTCATTTACGGCCCATTTGAGGGATTTCAAGGGGGTATATATGTAAAGTAATGAAACTTTGCAAATAGAAATAGTATGTTTCAATCATTAACATTTATGAATTTTAGGAAAATTAAATTATAGTCCCTGATCGTTATTTTAAGGTCTGGCTGTTCTGGACCTCCTCGAGTCATAGTTGATATCGGCCGTAGAGTCTGATTTGATATACAAGCTGAGAAGGAGAAAATAAAACAAAACTTCAGTTTTGCACTAATTTACACTTCTAAATTTAAAAATTGTCTTGAAGGCCCTCCAGACCATCTTACTTGTACCTTTATAAATGTTTATTACATGTATACATACATGTATTTTAAATTAAAATCCTTCACCCACAACTTTTGCATAAAAAAGTAGGCTAATCATATATATGTTTACCGTCAGTTTTAAATACAAATAAAGTGTTTCTATTGATCAAAATAGACATTCCTGTACACTAAGACATAATATGCACATCACTTGTCAGAAAAAATTATCATTGCTCCGGTTGGGGCGACTGAAAAAAAATTCTGCCCCGGTCCAGGGCGAGAAAAAATCTTGCCTTGACAAAAAGCCCCAAGGTCTCCCCCCCCCCTGAATATCAAATGGACCATGTTTTATCTATCGATTCGTCCCCTTCAAAAAAAAAAATGTTCGCCCTTAAAAAAATGTTCGCCCTGTAAAAAAAGCTACTGAAAATTCTGGGATCGTGGTTTCATTATCAGAAATCACGGAGGTGAAACGACCATTTTGCAAAACGATTTTCGTCAACATTCGCCAAGTTCAATAACACAATGAGACTGAATAGCGTAATGACTCCGCCTTTAATCTTTCCTTATTTGTTATCTTAAAGATAAGAGTGATCCGATATTTCAAACAGAAATAATCTACAGTACGCTGTGTTTGCCTGTAATAAGGGCAGGTGCGCGTGCGTGTTGGTCTCCTCCGGTGAAACTGATGGGGGTCGGAAAGGGGGCACGCTCTCTACAGGAAATAATCCTTATGATTAATCAATTAGCTCAATTTGAGTGACTTTGAATTCCTCTTAAATTATCGGTGATGCTGAAAAGTAGTCCCGACTTGCAGACAATAGACGTATATCAAGAGGGATCGCCGACTCTAAAAAAAGCACAATATACCCTATATGTTCACGTAACAGCAGCGCCCCCACCGGGAGGCATAGAAAGTACTAGACTAGTACTTTGACTAGATCATCTACTAATGTTCCATATAGGGTGAGGATGAAACCTATTGATTTAAATGGTCAAAGGTCAAGATCACGATGAAATAAGGCTTAAAAATCTTGCTTACATATATTGCATCAAACAATCATCGTAGAACCATCAAATATTAACAAATGTTCCACATTGATAATAAGGGATTCTATCTATTTTCTGTGAACATGGACATAAATTTAATATATTGAATATCAAAAATTCCACAATGCTATAGCTCCTTAGACCTACAACATGTTACATGTCACATGATGTACAACATATGCTTAGTGTAGTATACACCCATCTGCAAGCCAATTTATATACTTGCAATCACTGATACTTGTAATCACTAAAATATATTTAAATATTTGACTCCTCCTGTACCATGTCTACTACCCCTTCTGTCAGATTCTTTAGATAAGTACACAAATCATAATGTTTCTAACGATGAATATAACATAGACTTAATAGGAAGAAAAAATATTTTATTTTGCATGTGCACCTCGCACAAAAAAGTTGACACATCCCATCCCCTTTCCACCTCTTTTTCTTAAAGTTTGGATTAAGTCTTTATTCCAAAATATTTGTGATACAGTAAAATTAATTTCATGTTTCGTGCAGTCTTGGCTTGAATTTGAATATAATATTAAATATCAAGAGTTTGATGGAGAACCTATATACTTTATCATTTAAATTTACTCTCCCTCCCTGGTTTTTATTTATTTCTCTTTTTTTTGCTGTAACTTTAAAGTAACTGCAATGTTCTGGATAAGTAAAGTCTTTAGTTTGAAATGAATAATGGATATACATTTTTTTCTTTCTGAGTGGATAGCAAAATCGCCCATGACATTCAATGTTAACCATGACCCAATAACCCCCCCCCCCCCTTTCTTTTCCCACCTGCTTCCACAAAGGCTGGTTAAATCACTAGCCCCTTGCCTTGATCTATCATCCCTATATTTTACAACCATGTATAATCACAAAGAAAAATGAATCGTGACATGTAATGTCGTAAATAGTAAAGCTTATCTTATAGCTATCTAAATGTTCTGGATCCACCCTGCAAATGCACCTTTAGATGCTACAATTTTCATTGTTTCGTCAATTTGAAAGCAAAAGTAACCTGCCTTTGTATAGTTGGTATGCTCCTGTGTACTACTTACACTCATAACTGAGCTGAAACACCCTAGATAGCATCAAATATCGCCTTCATTCGGTATTTTCATACGACGGCGCCATGCAAACACCTGCATTTTGTTTATTTTCTATGCCTCCCGGTGGGGGCGCTGTGAAAAACGTAACATCCGTTTCCATTCGGAACTAAAATTTTCTTTGCATAAAGGTAAAATCCAGAAAATCTCGAAAGAAGTCGGCGATCCCTCTGGATATACGTCTATGTGCAGACCTATGAAGGTGTTATCTTTTTTTGTCTTCGGTCTGACTACTGTATATGCATAGGCAAAACTTGAGAATTTCGGTGCGAAAAATTTTTGCAAGTTGTCCTTTTTTTTGACAAATTCCAGTACCTTCAACCCAAAAATAACTTGCCCAGTCATCCTGCCCCTTAAAAAATCCCCTTTAACCCTGGTTTCACCTCTTCGATTTTTCCTCTTATTAATGATTGTTCTTAAAATAGCCTATATTTAAAATGGGGAAAAACCCATGGATGCAACATGTGATTTCATTGGTCGATCAAATAATTAGGACTTGCCAATTTTTTAGCTCTACTGGTCACCAGTCGAGCTTATGCGATACCCCGTCGTCCGGCGTCTGTCCGTCTGTCTGTCCGTCCGTCCGTCCGTAAACAATTCTTGTGCTCACAACTCCTCTGAAACTATAAGAGGTAGAAGTGTAACTCTTTTTGCAATATACTTGGTCTGTGGTCTAGTTGTGCACCTGACATTTTGTTTGAGCCTCTGACCCCCAGGGTCTTAGAAAAAGGGTGTGGTCATTTTCTCCTATATAACTCTATGTAATATTGTGCTCCCAACTCCTCTGAAACTTTAAATGATGGAGACTAAATTCTTTGTGCAATATGATGGGTCTGTGGTCTAGTAGTGCTTCAGATATTTTGTTTCAGCCCCTAACCCCGAGGGTCTGAGAAAATGGGTGTGGTCATTTTCTCCTATATAACTCTACTGAATCTTGTGCTCGCAACTCCTCTGACACTATAAATGATGGAGACTTAATTCTTTTTGCAATATGATGGATCTGTGGTCTAGTTGTGTACCTGATATTTTGTTTGAGCCCCTGACCCCCAGGGTCTTAGAAAATGGGTGTGGTCATTTTCACCAATATAACTCTATGTAATCTTGTGCTCACAACTCCTCTGACACTATAAATGATGGAGACCTAATTCTTTTTGCAATATGATGGGTCTGTGGTCTAGTTGTGCACCTGATATTTTGTTTAAGCCCCTGACCCCCAGGGTTTTAGAAAACGGGTGTGGTCATTTTCAGCTATAACACTCACTGTAATCTTGTGCTCGCAACTCCTCTGACACTATAAATGATGGAGACTTAATTCTTTTTGCAATATGATGGGTCTGTGGTCTAGTTGTGCACCTGATATTTATTTTAGCCCCTGTCCCCCAGGGTCTTAGAAAATGGGTGTGGTCATTTTCTCCTATATAACTCTATGTAATCTTAGGATCGCAACTCCTCTGACACTATAAATGATGGAGACTTAATTCTTTTTGCAATATGATGGGTCTGTGGTCTAGTTGTGCACCTGATATTTTGTTTAAGCCCCTGACCCCCAGGGTCTTAGAAAATGGGTGTGGTCATTTTCTCCTATATAACTCTATGTAATCTTGTGCTAACAGCTCCTCTGACACTATAGATGATGGGGACTTAAATCTTTTTGCAGTATGATGGGTCTGTGGTCTAGTTGTGCACCTGATATTTTGTTTAAGCCCCTGAACCCCAGGGTTTTAGAAAACGGGTGTGGTCATTTTCAGCTATAACACTCTTTGTAATTTTGTGCTTGTAACTTCTCTGACACTATAAATGATGGAGACTTAATTCTTTTTGCAATATGATGGGTCTGCAGGGACTAAAATTAAAGTTTTTGACATGGTAGCCACCCGGGCCCCTACATTTTCAGATTTATTAGCCCGGAGTAAATTTTGGTAGCCCGTGAAAAAAAATGAAATTTTGCAATTTTTTAACTATGTTTAATTCAAAACTTCAAAATTTCTCTATTTCCCTTTCAATTTCAAATATTCTCTCCATTACAACTTCACTTTCCTCCTCCTCCTCAGAATCTGTACTGGACTCAACCTCTCCTGACTCTGCTACTGTCTCTATCTCTATTTGCCCACTTTGGGGTTTAAAACGAAAGTGAAGTATAATATTCAGAAGCAAAACGGATCTAAGGCTCCGCACATCATCGGGTCCGTACTTTCAAACACTCGCGCGACTTAGACGATGCAACTCTTTCAAGATTACGATTGACGTCGATGTAAACATCGCGCAAACAACAGGTGCTTTGTTAATAGCGAGCGAAGCTCGCCCTTATGGTAACGCGTTTACACATATCTTATTGAGAAAATATGCTGAATCAAAGAATGAGAATGTACTACTATGCTTTCAAAAACTTTCGTCCCCTCGCAGACAGAGTTGCTGCGGAGATGCTGGATATTGCCATTTAAATTTTTTTTTTCGACTCCAAGTAGACGTATATGTTATACTCAATTTTTGTTTATAAGTTAAATTTATTGAAATTATTTTTCCTAAATCAGGTAACGATAAAGCATCAACAAAGCGGCGTAACCACGGGAAATCCGACATTTCCGGTTTTAAACGAGACGTTTCGCTCTGATTGCTTTTCTCGTCTCGGGTGGTTTCGTGCTGTCAGAAGTCGGAATATGGTTGTTTTTTCTTTTGTTCTAAAGTAATTTATTTTCAGCTAGCCTAAACATTATTCTTACAAAATAAAAAGGAATTATGAAGAACCATATTTTTAAAGAACCATATTTTTTAAGCCCCCCCCCCCCCCCCCCCCCCCCATAAAATTTCATTTGCTGGTCTAGATGATAAATTTTACAAATGCTTCCGTGTTTCCACTCGCCTTATACTACCTTTTTTGGCAATCATCAAATAGAAAGTTTTGTAAGATAAGATAAACCATCATAGTCAAAATAGATAGAAAAGTCTTTTTTTTATTTTATATAATCATATCTATTTTCTCTCCGCTCGCCCAAAAAGGCTTTGCCTTGATTCATATTAGGCTTGAAATATCCATACAAACCCCGAGAATTTTTAATCGCCACATGGACGAGCGAGTAGGAAGGTTTCATGGGCCCGGGAGCAAAAGTGGTCGCCTCGGGCGACCGGGCGACCGTTAATTTTAGTCCCTGGTCTGTGCTCTTGTTGTGCACCTGATATTTTTTTTAGCCCCTGACCCCCAAGGTCTTAGAAAACGGGTGTGGTCATTTTCTCCTTTATAACTCTATGTAATCTTGGGCTCGCAACTCCTCTTACACTTTAAATGATGGAGACTTAATTCTTTTTGCAGTATGATGGGTCTGTGGTCTAGTTGTGCACCTGATATTTTGTTTAAGCCCCTAACTGCCAGGGTCTTAGAAAATGGGCGTGGTCATTTTCTCCAATATAACTCTATGTAATCTTGTGCTCGCAACTCCTCTGACACTATAGACGATGGAGACTTAATCATTGATGCAATATGATTGGTCTGTGGTCTAGTTGTGCACCTGATATTTTGTTTGAGCCCCTAACTGCCAGGGTCTTAGAAAATGGGTGTGGTCATTTTCTCGTATATAGTTGTGCTCTCAACTCTTCTTAAGCTATTAATGATGGAAATTTAGTTGTTTATGCAATATAATGGAGCTGTAGTATTATTATGTCATTGATAGTTCATTTGAGCTAGAAGCCCCTGACCCCTAGGATCTTGGACAATGGGTGTGGCATTATTTTTTGAAATCCTTTATCTCGGATATTAAAAATAATATGTGTGATATTCTAGTTGCAGTCTAATGGATTTTTTATTTCATTGTGCTACTTATAATTTGTTAGAGCGCCTGCTCGCTATCGTCTTTGGTTTAAAATAAAATGGAAATTGTTATTTATGTATATGTATCTTATTCACTTGTCTATGAGTAAATAAAACAAAACAACCAGGAGAGCTACAGTCTCGTCAGAGACTTCTGGTTTTTGCACCAAAATTCTCAAGTTTTGCCTTAGCATATGCATAGCACTAGCAGTCAGACTGAAGACAAAAAAACAGATAACACTGTCGTAGGTCTGCATGTCGTGCCAATCTGAAGGATTTGACCAGGCAAAATTTCATTGGGACTCAGGCAAAAAGTTTAAAGTTTAATGCTACACAATTCTTTATTCGGACTGGCATCATTTTCAAAATGACTAATACAAGCATGCCTCAAAAGTTTTCAACATCTCTGTCTTATGAATTTGTTCTTGTTTGATTCAGACATCTTTGACATGCATAAAAATAAAAGAAAGAAAAAGGGAGGGTATGGTGGGGGTCATGAATACCTTTTTCTCACAAATTCCACTTTTTCACATCACCCATCTGTCTGTTTTGGAAATGTAAAAAAGAATGATCTTTTTCAAATAATTGATTTTATGTGCTATTTCTAAGTATCCTATGGATGCACTTCAGTCCTAATGTTCACCACTCAAAACAGAGGGACTCCCTGCTAAACTAATTTCCTTGGATTACACCTACAGAGCATGACACTCTTATTGACTGGACAGTGGTATCTGTCCCTATTGGATCATAGTACAAAAATGTACTCAGTTTCTCCCCTGTATATGTCCCTAAGAAAATTCTATTATCAAATTTATTTTTAGCTCTCCTTGACAAAGTAGAGGGGGGCTTATGCTATTGCATACCAGCGTCAGCATCAGGACACCTCCATTCCCTGCTTCCTATAAGTCTTACATTAACCAAAGTTACAGTGCATGGTACGGATGCTGCATCTGACCCATATTTGACGCTTGAGCAACCGGCAGGGCTCTGGCATCCATTTTTTGGACTGGGGCCGGGGCCTTTGGATTTGGGAAAAATAGACGCATTGTCTCAAAAATTGGGAAAAATTAAAATAGATTTAGATGCATTTTCGCTTAAACTTTAATAGTTTTTCTCTCATTTTTTAGGAATTTTCCATGAGGTTTCAAATTGGGAAAAAGTAGTCAACAAAACTGGGAAAAAAAGGTAGCATTTTACATTTGGAATGGGGCTGAATATCGGCCCCAAATTAGGCCGATTGAGAGCCCTGACCAGGGTTAAGTAAAATGGGACACCTCCGTTCCCAGCCTCCTACATCAACCAAACATACACTGATGATGCATCTGAGGATGCTCACTACATTGCATGGTACAGATGCTGCAACTGACCAACATTTCACGCTAGAGTGAGCTGGTTAGGTAGAATGGGACAGGTCCATTCTGGCCTTACTATTAGTCCTACATCAACCAAACTTGCATGGATGATGCATCTTAGGATGCTTACTACAATGCATGGTATTGAGGCTGCATCTCACAACATTTCATCACAGGAACATGTCCTTATGAGGTAATGTTTTTCACTTCCTCATGCCTTGTGCCTTGTAGGCGTTTTGGTCCAGCCTTGATTTCTTTGGTTAAAAGTAACTACTATTTGTACACAATTTGAGTTTTATTGAGTCAATTAGTCTTCTTGCTGGGCAGAAATGATATATCTGTATGGTGTTTCATGCAGCAGTATTTACTATTGCAATTTTACTTTTTTTTCAGGAATGGTCTGATTGAATCTGCATGTTGATCTGTTAATGACATATACAGAATGGACACTATGGCAACAGATTTATCTATTCTGGTAAATAAAATATCATTATGTAACAGTGATTTTTTTGGCCCAGTTTACCACCAGATATCAATTGTTTCCCCTTTCAAAATTTGGCTTTATTTTTCCAAAATATTAGGTTTAAGTCCCAATTTGAAATTTCTAAAATAATTATTTGCAATATGAGTCTTCTTCAGAAAATGAATGTAATGGTAGTTTGAGTGCTTTATATTACCCAAATATTTTATGGAATGATTTTCAAGAAGTGTTTGAGTGTTAGGCCACAATTAAAAAATTGTTTGTTTCCCCTGTCCCCCGGGTCTGTTTTTTCCAAGCGACCCGGCAGGCGGGTACTTTTTGTGTCGCCTGCCAAGCACAGCGACACTTAGGGATCACTTTGTCCGTTGTCCGTCTGTCTGTCTGTCCGTCTGTCTGTCACACTTGGGTGTCACACCCCATAACTTTTGATTGGTAAGTGATAGGGCTTTGATATTTCACATGTGTATTCCTTGTAACAAGACCTTTCTACATATACCATAATTTTTGACCTCGTGACCTTGACCTAGATATTTGACCTACTTTTCAAAAAATCTAAGATTGGCTATATCTTTTGATTGGTAGGTGATAGGGCTTTGATATTTCACATGTGTATTCCTTGTGACAAGGAATTTCTACACATATCAAAATTCTTGACCTCGTGACCTTGACCTAGATATTTGACTTACTTTTCAAAAAATCTAAGATTGGCTATATCTTTTGACTGGTTAGTGACAGGGCTTTGATATTTCACATGTGTATTCCTTGTGACAAGACCTTTCTACATATACCATAATTTTTGACCTTGTGACCTTGACCTAGATATTTGACCTACTTTTCAAAAAAATCTAAGATTGGCTATATCTTTTGATTGGTAAGTGGTAGGGCTTTGATATTTCACATTTGTATTCCTTTTGAAAAGAGCTTTCTAAAAATTCCATAATTTTTCACCTAGTGACCTTGCCCTTGATATTTGACCTACTTTCAAAAATCCGCTTCGCAGGCGACACAAGCATTCCTTGGATTGCTATTTTTTTTTCTTTTTTTGCTGTCCAAATTGAACATTACTGGACTCCTTACAGCTGCACAGTCACACTCCGTGTTTCTAATTGATACGATAAAGACTAAGAGCTGGCAGCCGGCGACTTCTCGCCTCTTACCTCGGGGGAAAATCGCCGCCTGCTTTCCGTAAAAAATACTCAATTTCTATCGCTGGTTAAGTATGAAATGTCTAATTTTTTTTTATTGAACATGTTCAAAAGAAAGTTACGTTGTCCTGTAAAACCTACTCTATATAAACAAAATTGTCCCAAGATACTAGTACACGATAAATATTTCCGATATGCGGCGTAACTGGCCATTTTACGGCAACGTCAAATCTGCAAGAATAAGATGCACTATAGAACAATTACATCTCGACTCTTTTTTACGACTTGTAAATATTGAATTTGTATAGATATTGACCACGCGCAACCACGAGTTACGGAATATAAATGGCTGGCGTTTTCCAGTGCATGATAAAGATATACTTTTCTTTCTCGGTTTGTTTATGGTATGTTAACAGTGAAAGTGAAAAATAATTATACGCACAACTTCAAGAACTCATTGTAATATTGAGTCTATTGATAATGATGTTCACGATGCAAGAAGTTAGCAAGGACCGCCGACAACCGCTAGAGAAACGTAGGTTAATCATAACCGAGTACAATGATCAGGTACTGTAAACGTGGTTATTTATGCGGGGGGATTTCGCGATCATAACATCAAGACGTTTCGCGTGGGGGAAATATTTGCGATAAAAATGTCTTTCTTACTGCGAAAATGCAGCGGTGATATTTTCGCGTGGGGAAAATTTTGGCAACGTCACTTGATTTGCAAAAATTACCCCACGTGAAAATATCCACGTTTACGGTAGTAGTTTTCTTATTCACTCGATTTTATGCATATAGATAATATGCCTGAATTTGGCCCACTCAGCGGACCGTTCCAAATAAGCGATGGGTCTTTATATAGCGTTCAAACGCTTATCCGTGAAATAAGTTGAGGAACTAAATTGGGCACATGCGTATACTATACATGTAAAGCACTCGCAGAGTTCGAAAGGCACATGTTTGTTTGAAATTTTACATCTGTAGACCGAGCGCTCGTTTATCATGTTCTCAAAAAAATTTGAGAGGATATTTACAAGAGAGAGATAATTATCAATGTACCAATAATACGTAATACAAAGCCAACGTGAATGAAAGACGGGGTGTGGGGGATACGGCAAGGTTTCTTATACTAATGTAGGAATGAGAAAGCTACTGAGTTGATTTACAATTCTATTTGGATAGAATATTGTAACGTTGAAACTGAAAATGGACATGGCCGTGATTTGATTTCTGGACCAAAAAAAAAAAAAAAAAAAAATCGGACTTTTTGGCTATAGAAAAATCGGACTCGGCAGTGTTTTTCCTGACCCAGTCAGGGCGAGGGGAAAGAAACAATTTTTAGCTCACCTGAGCTAAGCTCAAGTGAGCTACTGTCATAGCGCACGGTCCGGCGTCCGTCCGTCCGGCGTCGTCCGTCGTAAACTTTTCACATTTTCGACTTCTTCTCCAGAACGGCTGAACAGATTTTGATGAAACTTGGTAGTTATGAAGTACTAATGGTCCCCTACAAGTGTTGTTGTTTTTCGTCCTGATCCCTCAACAGGTGGCGCCACCAGAGGCAAAAGTAGGTCCCAGAGGGTACCCTCCTTTGACAAACTTCTTCTTCAGAACAGAAGCATGTATCGACAAACCGAAAGCATCTGAATGATCTAGAGAGATGTCTTAAGAAGTGTTGTTATTTTTGGTTCCACTCCGAAGTCAAATTTTTGACGCGTTTTTGATGTCTTTTCGGACTTCGTCAGAAATGCTCATTTTTCAGTTACTCCATAAATGTATGATTTTATGCACTCGTTTAATGCATTTTTATCTTTTTCAGTTACTTAATGTTTTGATATGTATTTTATGCTCAAATTTTATTTTTATGAATTTTTATAAATTATTTTCTTATGTAAAAAGGGAGGGGGGGGTGATCTTGATACATTTTCTGCTTCTTTTCCAGTACCCCTTGGCAGATTTTCATGAAACTTGGAAGGTATGAAGTACTAATGGTCCCCTACAAGTGTTGTTGTTTTTCGTCCAGATCTCTCAATAGGTGGCGCCACCAGAGGCAAAAGTAGGTCCCAGAGGGTACCCTCCTTTGACAAACTTCTTCTTCAGAACCGAAGCATGTATCGACAAACCGAAAGCATCTGAATTATCTAGAGAGCTGTCTTAAGAAGTGTTGTTATTTTTTGTGACTTTATTTTATAAACTTCATACCAAGTTCTAATCTTGTCATTTCATTTGGTACATCACTTTGTTTTCCTCAGTTGCAGATCAAATATGCAAGTTGTTCTTTCTGGTCAAGTAATGTGATAAAATAACCTTCACAAATTTTTCATGACAGGCATATTTTGTACCGTTTGCAGTACTCTAAAGCGGGGGACATTAAATCTCATTCATCTGTCCGTCCGTCCGTCCGTCTGTCTGTGTCACAAAATCTTTAACCTTGGCTATAACTTTTTAACCAGAAGAGATACAGTTCTCATATTTCACATGTGAGTTCCTTGTGACAAGACCTTTACACTGACACAAAAATTTTTGACCTCGTGACCGTGACCTAGATATTTGACCTACATAAAGGACTCAGATTTTTATGCCCCCGGAATCACAGATTCGGGGGCATATAGTTTTTGGCCTGTCCATCTGTTTGTCTGTCTGTTTGTCTGTTTGTCCGAAAAAACTTTAACATTGGGCATAACTTTTGAATGGAAGGTGATAGAGCTTTCATATTTCACATGTGTATTCCTTGTGACAAGACCTTTCCTTTGATACCAAAATTTTTGACCTTGTGACCTTGACCTTGACCTTTGACCTACTTTTCAAAAACTTTAACATTGGGCATAACTTTTGAATGGTTAGTGATAGGGCTTTCATATTTCACATGTGTGTTCCTTGGGACAAGACCTTTCCATTGATACCAAAATTTTTGACCTCATGACCTTGACCTTGACTTTTGACCTACTGTTCAAAAACTTTAACATTGGGCATAACTTTTGAATGGTAAGTGATAGGGCTTTCATATTTCACATGTGTGTTCCTTGTGACAAGACCTTTCCATTGATACCAAAATTTTTGACCTTGTGACCTTGACCTTGACCTTTGACCTACTTTTCAAAAACTTTAACATTGGGCATAACTTTTGAATGGTTAGTGATAGGGCTTTCATATTTCACATGTGTGTTCCTTGGGACAAGACCTTTCCATTGATACCAAAATTTTTGACCTCATGACCTTGACCTTGACCTTTGACCTACTGTTCAAAAACTTTATTGATACCAAAATTGTTGACCTTGACCTCTCACATACTTAACAGAAAATGAAGTTTATACTAACAAAGATGCCACCGGGGGCATTCGTGTTTCACAAACACATGCTTTATTCTGAGTCAAACACCCCAAGCGGGGGACCACGATTCTCTGAATCTGCTTGTTTTCTTATTGAATTGGAAGAGGTGGGGGAGGGTATTTTCAACTTCTTCTTCAGAACCGCTGGGGCATTTTAAAGAAACTTGGTAGGTGTGATATGCTAATGGTTCCCTACAAGTAATATTGTTTTTCATCAAGATCCGTCAACAAGTGTCGCCACCCGGGGCAAAGTAGGTCACAGGGTTCTTTGACAAACTACTTCTTCAGAGTCCAAGCATATATCAACAAACCGAAGGCATCAGAATGATCTAGAGGGATCTCTTAAGAAGTATTCCTGTTTTTAGCTCACCTCGACGAAGTTGAGTGAGCTTATGCTATAACCCTACGCGTCCGCGTCCGCGTCCGCGTCCGCGTCCGTGTCCGCGTCCGCGTCCGCGTCCGTGTCCGCGTCCGCGTCCGTGTCCGCGTCCGCGTCCGGTTAAGAAGTTTGGGGTAGCTCAGTATCTGACAAAGTACTAATGCTACAGTAACCAAACTGGCACAAGTGATTCATCTTTGGATGCTGAGGTGAACCCATGCATCGTATGCAGCATCTGACCTACATTTTCCGCTTGAGTGACTTGGTTAAGAAGTTTGGGGTAGCTCAGTATCTGACAAAGTACTAATGCTACAGTAACCAAACTGGCACAAGTGATTCATCTTTGGACGCTGAGGTGAACCCATGCATCGTATGCAGCATCTGACCTATATTTTCCGCTTGAATGACTTGGTTAAGAAGTTTGGGGTAGCTCAGTATCTGACAAAGTACTGATGCTACAGTAACCAAACTTGCACAAGTGATTCATCTTTGGATGATGAGGTGAACCCATGCATCGTATGCAGCATCTGACCTACATTTTCCGCTTGAGTGATTTGGATAAGAAGTTTGGGGTAGCTCAGTATCTGACAAAGTACTAATGCTACAGTAACCAAACTTGCACAAGTGATTCATCTTTGGATGCCGAGATGGACCCATGCATCGGATGCAGCATCTGACCTACTTTTTCCACTTGAGTGATTTCGCTTTTAAAAGCCAATATTGAGCAAAGTATAAGTGATGCATGTACCAAACTTGCATATTGGGTGTATCTTTGATCAAACTTTCATAAAATGACCTTGACCTACTTTTTCCGCTTGAGTGATTTTGCCTTTAAAAGCCAATATTGAGCAAAGTATAAGCGCTAGATGTTCCAAACTTGCATATCAAATGTATCTTTGATCAAACTTTCATAAAATGACCTCGACCTACTTTTTCGGCTTGAGTGATTTTGCCTTTAAAAGCCAATATTGAGCAAAGTATAAGTGATACATGTACCAAACTTGCATATTGGATGTATCTTTGATCAATCTTTCATAAAATGACCTTGACCTACTTTTTCCGCTTGAGTGATTTTGCTCTATAAAGCCAATATTGAGCAAAGTATAAGTGCTAGATGTTCCAAACTTGCATATTAGATGTATCTTTGATCAAACTTTCATAAAATGACCTTGACCTACTTTTTCGGCTTGAGTGATTTTGCCTTTAAAAGCCAATATTGAGCAAAGTATAAGTGATACATGTACCAAACTTGCATATTGGATGTATCTTTGATCAATCTTTCATAAAATGACCTTGACCTACTTTTTCCGCTTGAGTGGTTTTGCTCTATAAAGCCAATATTGAGCAAAGTATAACTGCTACATGTACCAAACTTGCATATTGGATGTATCTTTGATCAAACTTTCATAAAATGACCTTGACCTACTTTTTCTGCTTGAGTGGTTTTGCCTTTAAAAGCCAATATACATGTACTAAGAAATATGTTTGAATTGAATTTTGCTGTCACGAGGTGAGCTTCGTAATCTGTGATTACCTATGTTTAGTTCCACTCTGAAGTCAAATTTTTTATGTCTTTTCGGACTTTGTCAGAAATGGACATTTTCATACTATTTCCTGAACTAACACATTGAAAGCATGTCTTTGAGACCTAATTTGCTGTTATATTAATCACACTTGATGCCATTAATATAATGCTTTCATATAGATTCTGTGCCAAAATATTTTTTTGGATTTTTTTTTTACATGACTTTAAGGATGGACCACACTAACAATCACCATTACAATGTGCATATATTCAGTCATTCAGCAAAAGTGACATGGTTCTCAGGGGAGCGATATAGGCCCACTTGGGCCTCTTGTTTAATTATGGCCTTAAATATAAGAAGTAGCTTTAGTCTGAGATTTTCCAATTTTTCCCAAAATGTTGAATATTTTCCAAAACAAAAGGGCAGGGAAGGCTTTAAAAAATGGCAAAACATCACTGTCACTGTGGCATATCACGTGATACACAAGTGATATGTTCCACGGGAATCGTCTTTGATTAAATCAAGTAAATACTGTCTAAATCTACTTTATATGAATTTATTTTAGGTCTATCATTTGGCCATTATCATCAATTATATGATTGTAATCTATTCTGGTCAAGAATAGACGTGTATTAGGAGAACACTTAAACATAAGGCCATGTAAAATAAATTCTATGTTTCTCAGATAATTGGGTCTAAGAAAGTGGCAAGGTAGGTAGGGTTTTTATTTTTTGTTTTTTTTTTCCATCAAAAGTGCTCTTATTGTTCATGTAAGGCAAAGAAGTTGTCTGTACTGTCCCCCCCCCCAATTATTCATGTAGGCAAAAAATCTTATGCTGCCCCCCCCCCCCCCCCCCCCACCGTTTTTCTTCATAGAAAATGATGGTACATGTACATTAAAAAATAAGTTTTTTTTATAAAGTAAAATAACCTATTCCTTCTGAGCACGGGGAGACGTAGCTCATCTGTCTAAATGGAATAAATTTGATATACGAAGTATGACATGTTTTGATTGCCGTGAGTATTTAGTAGAATCGCGTAAGAGACTCGACGGCTGTTACAGTATTTGCTCACATCTTGTTTAAACCCAGTTCAAATTAAATACGACCCCTCACTTCCTCGGATGGATCCGTTCATATGGTAAATAAAAATTTGGCCGATAGCGTATATCTTCGGAAGTCAAGTCTAGATGAAGCAGAATCTTTAGAAATCGAATGAAGTGTTCAGCATTAACTACCGTCTGATAAAATAATGTACACGGCCCGGGTACAATATACATGTACATTCTTTTATTCATAGATTTAAGGATTTAACTACGTTTCTCTTGCGTTCGTCGGTGGTCTTTGTTTATACTTTTTACAACGTGAAAGTCATTATTAATAGATTCGGAAGTATTACAATGGACACTTGCTATTGTTCGGCATAGGTATTTACATATGCTGTGGAGATCAATAAAGAAAACTATACGAACGTTTTAATATATGTAATACTCGATGTATTAAACACGCGAATAGCCAGCCGTCCAAGTGTCCGCGGCACGTTGTTAGTGTATCCTATACAATTCCCTTTAAACGACGCGTGGATAAAGTCTTTACCCGTAACGTAAATACGGAACGCGCCGTGATTTATACGGGCTTTTAAAAGTATTTATTCATCGGGTACAGTTTTGTCGATTTTAAAGGACAATAAACATGATCAGTGAAATAAATTGATACTTCGTTTTTAATCGACGATCGAGGATGAGACACGGCGGATATTTTTTTTCTGAAGTTGCAATAAAAACGTCTCGTCGGCGGCAAATTATAGCGCGCGGCGGTGTCTGAGAAACATAGATTTTATTTTACATGGCCTAATTTTTTCAATCTTTACCACATGTTATGATATGGTGCACGGACAGATACAAAATTTTCTGCATAAGTGTTCTCCAAATGTGCATCTATTCTTGACCAGAATAGATTACCATCATATAAAAGATAACGATGACCATATAGTAGGCCTAAAATAAATTCATTAAAAGTAGATTTAGACAGTACTTACTTGATATAATCAGTGATTTTTTTCAGTAATTTGGGAATGGGGTCGGGGCCCTTGCAATTGGGAAAATTAACGACATTTGGGAATATTTGGGAAGTACTAAATATCAAAGTAAAAGTAAAATGACAGTTTATACAATCAAAAGTTAAGAATTGAATGTTTAATCATATAATTTTCTTTAAATATGATTTAATTTCTTATGCTTACAACAATATGGCAAATAATTAGTAAATTTGCTACTTTTGAACCAGTTATTTTCACTATTTTCGCTGATCATTCCATCTGAATGAAATTGGGAAATTTTAGAGTCACAATTGGGAAAAAAAGATACTATTTTTCATTGGGAGTGGGGCCGAATAACGGCCCCAAAAAGGGGCAAAAAAATCCCTGTATAATAATCAAAGACGATTCCCGTGGAACATATCATTTGTGTATCACGTGATACGCCACAGTGACTGTATAGGTATAGTATCTTTGAGAGATGAAACTGGCGTATATATTTCATGAGCTGGTTTATGGTTTATTGATATAAAAATTTGAATATATGATTATGATATTTTCCCATGAAATCTACATTGCATTGATTTCTATAATCATACACTGCACTTTAGATGTTTAGATGTATGAGATTTTCACCAGCGAAAGGGAGCTTCTTGTCTTGTGAAGGTAATGATACCTAAATGTTACCTCCAGGTATAGGAGATCTAGATTCTGGCCAGTTAAAGCATATCAATGTTACCCTGCACTGTGTCTCCCTCTCATTTTTAGTCCTCTACTGGCAAGGGCAAAGGGGATCTTTAGTTTCCTCTTGGTCTGTCTGTCAGTCAGTCTGTCTTTCTGTCATAATTCAGTTTTCCAGACTTATTTTCTGCAATGGAAACAGATATTGAGATGAAATCTGAAAAAGGAATTAGACAAAGTTAAGTACTAGTCATTCTCCAAATAAAATCAATGCAATAACGAGAACTGTAGTGAACCATTTTACCTGTAATGTGTGTCTTGGTAACCAACCTTATTTTACTTTAACAGCTTGGAAGGTTATCGAGGGAGCCAATTGATGATGACGATGAAGCCATGATTGTGTACTGGAACAAAAAGGAGAGAAAGATTCATCATGGTGGATCCATGGGCGGACAACTATTTATAGAACAGAATCAAACTGTGGCCAAGTTTTATCAGTTCTGCAGTGGTATGATTTAAAATATATGTACATTCTATTGATATAAATGGTTAAGAAGAATATCTAATGATAAAATTTGTTAAAGAAACTGAGTTGTAATGCTTTTGGAGTCAGAAAGCTTCCTCATTTCTAGTTGCTTATTATTGAATATACAGATATATATGCACAACCAGTGTAATTCCCCGAGATGTTACTATTGAAAGGAACGTGCTACAATTCGTATATTAACATTCGTGACGTCACAATGCATAAGATCTAAAGAAACACGCCGCGATGGCTGTTCTAACCTGCAAACTGAACCCGCGGTGAGATGAATTTTAACGTCACCCTTTTACCTAGAAAAAGCAATTTCAGAAAACAAGAATGAAATAGACAACTATGGTGCATATATATAGAATAAATGTCATAATTTGTATTTTGTTACGGGTATACAACACACAGCAAGTGCATTTATCGCATGAAATGCGCTAACGCGCATTACATGTACGATAAATGCATTTGCTGTGTGTTGTATACCCGTAACAAAACACAAATTAAGACACTTATTCTCTATTTAAAATTATCAACTTGTGCTAATAATTTCTGCAAAGGTCATATTGAAGTCTGATTTTATATGAAAAATGTAATTCACAGAGATTTTTTGGCAAAATTCAAATTTCAATGGCTGTGAAATTGAAGATAATCTTGAGTGTAGACTTATATATTATTTCTTAGGAACTATATTGTAACTTTTAAAAATGATGTTTTTTTCTCCATAATCAGAAATCTACAAGGCCTATAAGGGATTTGGATCAGAGGCTTCAGTTAAACCTTCCATTAAAGAGACATCCATCCTCAACCTAAATACTGGTAAATCAAGATATCTTGGTCTTATACATGTATGTTACTTGTAATTTTGCTATTTTATGATTCTTTTCATTAGAATGTTGTACTGAACTAGTCTACACTTGCATTAGAGTTTGTTAATTTTTTGCTGAATAATTATTTGAATTTGACAAATTCTAATTACTCATCAACATTAACAAACTCATACATGTTTGTATAACTGAGGAATATTTATGTGTATGGTGTAATGAGAAAGAAAGCGCTTCATTCCTAAGTGATTAAATCCATGAATTTGATGCAGTTTAGTGATTTCATTATAAGGGTCAGTATCTGTGTTACGTTATTTCTGTAAACCAAGTTAATGGTTGTTTCAGAATGTTCAATCATTATTTCAATTTCATTCTTTACAGATACTTCAATCATAGAGGAGGTCAAGGTCAAAGATCAGATGATTACAGATGTAACCTCTACACATTCTAACATAGACTCAGTGTCCTCTACTCATCCTAATGTAGACTCTGTAACCTGTGAATTTTCAGACATGGAGGAGGCTGATGATCCTTTACCCTGTGGTTTTGAAGGTACAATCAACAGATCTTCTATACTTAATTTATTAGGAAATCTTCAATCCAAAAAATAAGTACCTTGGTTTTATATCAGTTCATTCAAATGTAATTATCCCCTCGCAACATAGTTGTGGGGGGATATAGTAATGCTGTCGTTCGTGTGTAAGTAAGTACGTCACACTTTTGTATACAGCCTAGAGGACACAGTTTTGATCAAATCTTGACCAAACTTCATACACTTATTCCTTATGGCAATAGAAGAGCCCTGTTGATTTTCAAGGCCAAAGGTTAAGGTCACAGATTGGAAATGGATAAAGTCCTTGTATGCAGCTTAAAGGACACAGTTTTGATCGCATCTTGACCAAACTTCATACTCTTATTTCTTATGACAAGAGGAAGAACCCTATTGATTTTGAAGGTCATAGGTCAAAGGTCAAGGTCACAGATACGAAATGACTAAAATCCTTGCATACAGCCTTGAGGTTGTAGTTTTGATGGATCTTGCACAAATTTCATACATTTATTCCTTTTGGCAAGAGGAAGAACCCTATTGAATTTCAAGGTAATAGATCATAGGTCAAGGCTGCAGATTAGAAATAGTTAAAATCCTTGTGGAAAAGTTAGAATACTTGTATACAGCCTAGATAGTTAAGTTTTGATTGGATCTTTTCCAAACTTCATACACTTCTTGCTCATGACTTGCTCAGCAGAAAGAGTCCTAATAATTTTCAAGGTCATAGGTTGAGGTTACAGATTGGAAACAGTTAATATCCTTGTAATTGTATACAGCCTGAGTGAGTACATTGATTTACATGCCGCGCAAGGGGATGCTATGCTTTGCGTTGCCTAGGTTTTCTGTTAATACATGGCAATTCTTACTTGTACCTCTAAAAGCTTTGTACACGCTCAAAATTAAAAATTTTCTTTAGGAAACCTCATCACTTCCAATAAAACATGGATACTGTTCTTAAAACTATAGTTTATTCAATATTTAGAGAAAAAGTTGTCAAAGTTTGATAGCAGTTTGACTTATAATTAGTTTAAAATTTAAATCTGTATGAATCAAAAATGAAAGTACTTTTTTGTGGACTTTAAAAAAAATTATGACATTTAACATGTATGATTATTACACACATTTTTCATGATATTGAACTATAAACCTAGGCACATGCAGTTGCTAAACAGAAATAACTAGAACTGCCCTAAAGTGGACGAATTATATCCCCCGCGGGATGTTTTTCTCTAAACGGATTCATTTATGCATGTATCATTTAACACAGAAAGCTCTGGTCATAAGGAATCTATATGTGAAATTTCAAAGCCCTAATCCTTATAGTTTAAAAGTAGGTCAAAGGTCAAGGTCACTATTTCAAAAGTCATGGTGTCAGATGAAAGCTCTGGTCACAAGGAATCTGTATGTAAAATATAAAAGCTCTATCCCTTATAGTTAAAAAGTAGGTTAAAGGTCAAGATCAAGGTCATTAAGTCAAAAGTCATATCAAATGAAAGTGCTCATCATGAAGAAATCTATATGTGAAATATCAAAGCCCTTTCCCTTATAATTTAAAAGTAGGTCAAAGGTCAAGGTCACTAGGTCAAAATTCATGGTATCAAATGAAAGCTTTCGTCATGAGGAATAAATATGTGAAATTTCAAAGCCCTAACCTTTATAGTTTAAAAGTAGGTCAAATGTCAACATCAAGGTCAACACCACAAGGTAAAACGTTAAAACTTCGTTTGTGGGGGGGGGGGGATATAAATTTAATTGACCTTATCTTTAAAGTTTCTCCATTCCTTTATCTTCAAAAAGATGAAAAACTTAAGAATGGTAAAAAAACCCCAAAATCTTTAGTGAATGTGTTGAAATCTAAAACAAAAGCAGGAAGAATGGTAAAAAAAACCCAAAATCTTAAGTGAATGTGTTGAAATCTAAAACAAAGGCAGGTACATGTATGATTTGTTTTTCAGACGACTCTGGCCACACAAGTAATGATGAAGTAGAAGCAGACGTCAAGGTCATGGATAAAAAGATAAATCGTAAGGAAAGAAAACCACCAATGAAAGGAAAGAGACCAAGACGCAGGAAGAAAACTCGTCTTAGCAATCCAGTTAAAAGGCATAGGATTAGGAAAAAAGTTGACGTGAAGGGGACTGAAGTGAAAGCAGAAATTAAGAATTCTATGATCAAATGTAAACAGAGAGAGAAAGCTGAATCTGGATATATTGAAATAGAAGATAAGAAACTCAATTCTATATCTCAGATTAAGGTAGAGGCTTGTGGCAGTGATTCTGTCTCTATTCACCTACAGAAGAATGCTGATATCAATACCGACATTAGTAAACATGAAGAAGATATTAAGGAGGAGGAGTGTTTAGACAATAGTGAAAATGGCCTCCAAGGGAAAGTATCCTGTCCTATTTGTAAAAAGATATATGTAAATAAGTTTACCCTCGATAGGCATCATAGAAGAGCTCACTCAGAACATAGGAAGTATCAATGCAATGTGTGCAATTTGACTTTTGCGACGAGAGAAAGACGTAATCAGCATCAGGAATTTCACAAGAAAAAGGATGGAAACTACATTTGTATAGAGTGCACAAAGATTTTCCCAAGACGTGATCTGTATATAAAACATTTTAAAGAAATGCATAAAGGCAAAAAGCCTAAATTCACAAGGGTGTGTACATTGTGTAATGTTCAATTTATCAATCTTAGTGGCTACTTGAAGCACATAGAATCCCATTCAAATCTGAAAATGTTTAAATGCTACGTTTGTCACGAAACATTCCATTCTCAGGGTGAGTTAGATGGTCATGTAGAAAAACATACAATTACTCTTACCTATAAATGTCACAAGTGTGATAAAGTATGCAGCAGTTCTGAGGAATACCAAAAACATGTTGAAAAATACTGCCTAGTGATTGTGAAACCTTCATCAAGTCAGAATAGTAACGACACCAAGGACTCTCTATTGAATCATAAACCATGTGACCTGCAGGTGGAAGGGAACGAAGGTATGGACAGCTCACATAATGAATTAAAGACATCACAAGGGGAGGAGAAGTCTCATATTGTTGAAGTAACAGATTCTGCAGATGATGAAGGTGAAAAGGTAGATAACCAGCAAACTAAATCAGTGGATGATAAAAACAAAGAAATGATTAGTGAAACCGACAATGATAAAGAAAAACAGAACATAGTGTTCAAGCATAGCCGTGACCCAGAGGGTCATACATGTGATAAGTGTGGAAGAACGTTTCAATTTGCGATGGCGCTTTACAAACACAAACTTTTGCATGATGATAATGGTATGTTCCCTTGTCGATTCTGCCATCTCACGTTCGAAACTAGCGAGAAGCTAACCAGACATTCCATCGTTCACAGAGCTGTCAAGCCGTATGTTTGTACGAGTTGTAAGGCAGGATTCATGGAGCCGGAGCAGCTGGAGGAGCACATGAAGAAACATAAACGAGGAAGGACGTTTATGTGTGAGGAGTGTGGTAAATGTTACGCTACGAACTTGAGCCTTCGAACTCATATGAGAAATCATACAGGTGTACGTCCGTATAAATGTAAATACTGCGATAAGAGGTTTATATCCTCTGAAACCAAGAAAGTTCATGAAAACACACACACCAAGAGAGGGCATTCATGTGTGATATATGTGGTATGGTATTCTATCGTAAGTGCCTGATGTACACGCACAAGAGAATCCATAGTGAAAAGAAAGAATATAAATGTTCCAAGTGTGGGAAGGAGTGTCGCTCCAATGCTGCATTAAGGACACATTATGTATCTATGCACCTGACCCAAGAGGAAGCTAAAACATTCAAACACACCATCCATGAATGTAAAGTATGTCATAAATACTTTGTTGATAAGCATGACTTGAGGGCCCATTTGAGAGTTCATACAGGTAAACTGCTTCCTTTGCTCTTTTATGATCTGTCACTGTTAAATAATAAATCTCTACTTGCTATAAATCTCTGCATATTTTTAAAATACTTTATGTGGGGTAAATGATACTTGCTACTATAAACATTTCTATCATAAAACATGACGTATAAAATTAGACTTTTGTAATTGCCATATGCCGTACAGTATAAGGGGTCTGTGTTGCAGTATATGACCATATTACAAAGTATGGATTTTTTGTCTGATTTTTTTTAATCTACTTAAATTTTTTATTTGCCATTTATCATTCGTTAGAAGTATTATGTGATGTCGGAGAGATCTGATTGGTTTGAACATCAGCAACATCCAAATGACAAATTGGCTGCATAGAGAGCTGTAAAGTATTTATCAATCAACTCTGTAAGTTTTTATTAAAAAAAACTAATTTATATTTTTCAGGAGAGAAGCCATTTTCCTGTTCATACTGTGGCAAGGCATTTTCAGACAAGAGTAACAAGACGCAGCATGAAAAAACTCACTGGAAAGTCAAACCTTTTTCTTGTAATGAGTGTGGAAAAGGCTTCGTGCTTCAGCGGGATTTGTTACGACACTCCAAAATTCATCAGACAGGAGAGTCCATGCTTCTTACATCCTGTAATACCGAAAAGGAAAAGAGGAAGACCTGCAGAACAGTTAGGTACTTTACAAAACGTAGAATCGGAGGAAGATCGTAGGCAGCGAGAGATCAAAGTTCAGATTGATCACCTGACCAGTAAGGAGGCGGGGCTTCATGTTCCTGTCAGTGATAATATATCACATCAGTATGTCATGGCTGATGGATATTTACATGTATCTAATTCTCAAAGTTTTGTTGAACAAGAAGTTATATATGACAGTGCTCAGAATAACTCAAACTTTAATATCCTCATTTTGTAATGTTATTGATCAGATGTGAGGCAGATGTTGTGATATTTGGATTGTAAGGGGCCTTTATGATGAGGGAATAATACATTTTGCAATTCAAATCAAAGATTTGAGTGGACTAGAATACTAAAAATTCTCATTTACCATGAAAATAGTTGCTGCTGTTGGAGAAAATACTTTTAAAAAGTAGATTGTCACACATGTATCATTTGAGATCCCAAACAGTATATTATATATGCTTAAGAGTTATTGATTCTGCTAACTGGTTGCAGTACTCACAGTACCATACATTTGTTATGTAACATGATACAAGTTTCATAACTCTTATTGCTTTCTTTCAATTTAAGTTCTAGGAATAGTTGAAATATTCCTATTTTTCTTTAGAATTTCTCAAAATTTAGTTTTTCCTTAATTCAGGTAATTTAAAATTGTATACTGTTACATAAATTTTAGTTTTGTTCAATAACTTTTTATATTTATTTAGTTATAAATATTGCATTTTCAATACTATGAAGTGTGCTTTAAATGATTTATTATTTTGTTATGTTATTGTCTCATGTTTTAGACCTGAGAGTCGACCAAGTTGAATAAATTCTTTAAAAAAAGTTATCTGATGATCTTTGTTTGGAGGGATATACTGGTACTATGTCTTAAGTGACAACCTTTTCATGAATAAGGTATTACAGATATTTCAAGAAGGACTAAATATTTAATACAAGTTCTTTCAGAAAAAACAACCTCTTCAGATTCTTGGAATAATTGTAAAAAGTGAGGACATTTTCAATGAAATTCCAAGCAAGCATAGCAAGTTACCTTTATACTGACTGTCTGTCTGTGATTTTGAGATGGTTTAAAGATTATTATTTAGAATTTGTGGTCGGGATATATCGGTTCAATATGGGATATATAAGTTCAATATGGGATATATCAGTTGGATATAGGATATACATGTATAAGTTCAATATGGGATATATCAGTTGGATAAGGGATATATCCGTTGGATATGGGATATATAAGTTCAATATGGGATATTGGTTTGATATGTGTACTGGTTAAACAGATAATGAATGGAAACTGATTGTTAGTGGACCAACTGACAGATCGACCGGGAGCAGCAAAGCAATATACTCCTTCTAAGAAGATAGCATCAAAATTATGCTGAATGAGTGCGAGTGTGTTTATTTACATAGAGTATTAGATGTCTACATACACTGCAGTTATCTAAATACATTTTTATTGTATTTGATTTGACAAATACTAATCTGGACTCCAGGTCTAATCTCTGGCTTTCATGTAGTTTAATCTTGAATCAAGAACAGTTTTATTCATTTCATCTACACGTTTGCCTTTCAAAGCTGGGTTGCATTACTGTCATAGCTAATTTGTCTGCCTGTTGACCACATGGCATAAAAGAAAAAAGATAAAACGTAAGCAACACATAGCGTAGCATCCCCTCCTAGGTCATGTAAATCAATATACTCACTCAGGCTGTATACAAGAATTTTAACTACTTGTATTTTCAATCTGACCTTGACATTTGACCTATTACCTTTGATCTTGAAAATCAATAGAGCTGTTACTCTTGTCATAAGCAAGAAATGTACGAACTTTGGTAAAGATCCAATCATAACTGTGTCCTTCAAGTTTTATACAAGGGTTTCAGTTATTTCCAATCTGTGATCTTGACCTATGACCTTGAAAATCAAGTGTTCTTCTTTCTGTCATTAGCAAGAAGTCTATGAAGTTTGGTAAAGATCCCTTCAAAACTGTATACAAGGATTTTAACTATTTCCACAAGGACTTTAACTATTTCCAATATTTGACCTTGACCTATGACTTAAAAATGAATAGGGTTCTTTCCTCTCGCCATAAAGAAGGTTTGTCAAGATTTGAATAAAAATTTGCCCTCTAGGTTGTATACAAGGATTTTAGCCATTTCCGATCTGACCTTGACCCATGACCTTGAAAATCAATAGGATTCTTCCTCATGCCATAAGGAATACGTATGTGAAGTTGAATCAAGATCCGATCAAAACTGTGTCCTCTAGGCTGTATACAAGGATTTTAGCCATTTCCTATGAGTGACATTGACCTATGACCTTGAAAATCAATAGAGTTCTTCCTCTTGCCATACAGAATAAGTGTATGAAGATTGGTAAAGATCCGATCAAAGCTGTGTCCTCTTGGCCATATATAATGATGTTAACCATTTCCAATCTGTGACCTTGACCTTTAACCTATGACCTTGAAAATCAATAGGGATCTTCCTCATGTCATAAAGAATAAGTGTATGAAGTTTCGTCAAGGTGCGAGGGTGTCTTGATCTTGAGCCAAGGTCAAATTTTCAATGTCACTTATTCTGTGAAGAGAAATAGTAAAATCTTGTCTGGGACATTACATAAAAATTCAAAAATATATCGCGAAATTCTTGCTTTGGACCTTTAAGGATGTGTCATGATCTTGAACCAAGGTCAAATCTGCGAAGTTAAGGTCACAGGATAAAGAAATGATCAAATCTTTTCTTAAATTGGCAGTAATTTTCAGTGAGCTGTGACAAATTAACGGGGAGCCAGCGTTGATGTCCTCGGCGTTACGGTGGATTGCGTAGAAAAAATTCCAAGTAGAGCCATATCTTCTTAGCTATTTTATTTTGAGGGAAAAAGCTTTATATTCCACATGTTGATGTTTCATAAACAGACCTTTCGTTTGAGGCACTGCCTCTTACTAGTGACCTTGACTTTGGAGTTTGAAATACTTAAAATAACTTTAAACTTGGCTATGATTTTTATCTTTGAGGGATAAGAGCTAAGATATTTCACGTGTGGATACCTTATGACTAGATCTTTCCAGGTATATTCAGAGAACACTTCAACAGAAAGTTTTTTTTTTGTAATTTTGTTCACATGTTACGATCAAAATGGTGCACGTAAATAAACAAAATTTTCTGTTGAGGTGTTCTCTGAATATAACTCTAAATTCCCATTATATAAATGATGATACTCGTATGAAAGGCCTAAAATAATTTTTTTTATTCATTTAATCATTTACTTCGTTTAATCGAAGGGGATTCAAGAGCCAGAGATTATTTGCGTGTCACATGATATGCTACGGTGACAACGGCCCCTTGGAAAGTTAACTTCATGAGTCACAAATGTACTCATCTGGTCCTATCGAACTTAGCTGTCAAAAATATGTGTACTTGATGATCCATTTTAACATATGACGTTCATATTGGAAGTAATCCCATCCTATTCTACCAAAATGATCGATCATAAATGATTCAACTCCCCTATGGACCCCGATGCACGTTAGCTTAATGATGACCAATTTCGTCGAAAGCTCGCGCACTCAACTACCATTTGACACTTTTCGAGAAAATCGACTTTGAAGTTTTAGGTGTCTGGAAATGATATTTATACAAATCGTACAACCATGAAAATTTGAGGAAAGCAATATTTTCGTAAAATATAACGAAACTCAAATTTATAGTTCTCAAAACTTTGTATCTTCTCCAATCGAGATCGAGATGGCCTTCTTACTAACAACTTACAAGAATTCCACACAATTTTGTTGGAGATAGAACAAAACTGTCGGCTTCCTTTGATCTTTTGAAAATAGAGCACTCCTCCATTATTAGCTTTTAGATATATTTTCATTACAAAGAAATCATGGATATAGAACACTTTGTTTCTAATCTAAAATGGAAAAGTAAAAAATACGATGGTTTTACGCCTCACATTTTGACTTAGATAAGTTTAGGAGATAGAACAAGTCGTGACGGTTCCAGTGACATTCTCCACTCAATTTTTACAAAAATGGAGTTATAATACTTTAAGACTTGAGTGCGCGAACTGTTTTCATCTTTCATCGCGATTCCGTCACAAGGAACGCAGCAAAGTATACGCACGACGAACATTGTGCAAGACATTTACGCGGAAAGACATACCCTTGATGCTACTGTCCATGAAAAATAATGGACAACACAAAACCAAAATGGGGAAACATCTAGTTGCATATGCACGAGGAGCTGTCAGAGGACGGTCCCAGGCTGTATAAATAACAATGGTGCTGGTATTTCTCCGGATAATGTGTGCATAGACCTAAAAACTGTCCGGGTACACGTAGGTCTAAGCTGACGAAAAGTTGTTATGAAAAAAAAATCTCATGGAAGGGCGACTTTACAAACAGGACAACCTAAGTTAACTGGATGTGATTGGACATCAAATGCAATTAATTTTTTATACGACAAACGGTTCGTGCTATACTGGCTAAAGTAAGCTCCATCAATGGGAGTGCTCGATCAGCATCTAGAAAATATTTGTACCACAAATTTGTCATGATTTTAGATCGGTTCCTCGACTAGTGATTGGCCCAATGTTTGAGGTATATGTGTCTTAAATGTCATTACTGGCTTCGGCTTTATGATGCTATACCAAGGACTTGTTCAATAAGATAAAAAAGGCATACTTTATTCTCTTAAACAAAACCTCAAAATACATAAATTGTGGTTTATTTACATATATTTTATTTCAAATATGTTTCAAATAAATAACAATAAATAGTGTATAACAGATATGTAACATTCACTGTATAAAACAACTTTTTATAGGTCGAATGGCGGCCAGCGCTCAAACATCAATCATAATTTATATATTCTATCACAAAAGAAGAAAGACTTTTCTTTGTGCCCATCTAATCATACAAGATGACTAAAAATTCCCCAAATAACATGCGGCGCATACATATTGAAGTCCTAAGTTTTTGTCGATCGATCTGTATACATACAAATCATTACACTGTTATTTTCAGACCATCTGTGACGCCAAACTCAAGTAAAGGTCAAGCATAACTTACAATAGTACATTTACGGAGAAATGAGAACGATTCTAATCTCAGCAAGTATTGGGGAAATTGACGAAAATTTAAATGACCTTAGTAATATCATTGTGATTTATAAGTTGATATCAAAGATGACATTTCGTCGATTCAATTACATAATGCATATCAGATTTCAAATGATACGTCTAATTCTGTATCATCACGAAACTAATGATGGAGCTAGGTAGGGGTTTGTGGTAGTTTACGTCCCTTTCCTTTTTCTGCTTTGTATTTCCTCAAGACTTAAAGACGACATCTGGCTGACTGGTCTGTTCTTTTTATAAGTAGAATTGTTTGAATTCAGATGTATTTGAATATTAGGTTCTGACTTGTATATCCGTGAACTAACAAGTAACTGACCGTCCGGATTCGAAACTACCTTTGGTTTACTTTTATAAAAACTGTAATCCGATTGGTCAATTGCAGAATCACGTGACAAACGTCTCCTTCTTTGCTTGAGTAGTTCCTCAAAACTCTGAAAAGAGGGGATCACATTATCACTAATTTTTGTGTTGGATTTATGCACAGTATCTCTATTATGAGATGCTCGGCCTTTTTTCTTGTATCGATGATCACTGACGTAAATTCCCGAGTGTTCGCTGGGACATCTTTCAATATCTTTTTCCTGTTTTTGTTTTGACGCATGAGTTATTGATGAAGTTGAACGACTGTAGAAGTTTTCTGGTGGACTTCTCGAATCAGTTTTATGTCTCGAATGCACATGATATCGAGAAAAATAAGGATTTTCGCCACGTTGGCTTGGTGATCTATTTTTGTGACGATGCTTATCACGTGGTTCATGGTGAAGCGCTTCATTTATTTCATCATGAACACCTTCATGACTGAATGACTTCACTTTATGTGTTATCATACGTTGCTGTTTCTCTACTATAGAAATATCATTTGCTGATTTACTCCTTGAGCTAGCCATTCCAGTATATTCTATTTTGCTTGGCACTATGACTTCGTAATTCCAAGAAGGTTTTAAGTCTGATGGAAAATCTGACGAGTCTGGTAGATAAAACTCAGACTTATGTAAATCAAATGGTTTCTGTTCATCTTCTACAGAAAAGCTGTTATTCAGGTATCCTCCATTTTTATCTTTAATCTCAGACATCCGTGAACAATCTGAAGATTTACAAGAAACTAAAGATAAATATGAGTTCCTACATGGCAGATCTCTAGTGTTTATCCCCCTTTCAAAACTAAGATTCATATTAAGGCTTTGTTGACTTGGTAGTGAGATGGTTTTACCATCTCTAGAACTTGAAATTATAGATATACCTGAGTCTTCACCGTCCTCTTTCTTGGATGAAGCATACACATGTCTTTTCGAACCCGCACTTCCTATTCTCTGATTTTGATTGGATGTTTTGACAGCGGAAGAGACGTGTATTTCTTTACTGTATACGGGACACTCTGGATTGCTGAGGTCAAGGGTCATATCAACGTCAGAACGAGGCCTTCTGGTGCTCATAGCATTAGAATGACGTAAATGAATCAACCATGTCCGCCATCTTAACAATGAATTTCGACAGTTTTTATGCATGAATGCCATCAAGATTCCCATCAATATAAGAACAGATACAAAGGTTCCTATCAACAGGTAGGTATCTCGTTCTTGTATGGGTAAAGAAAAGTCTGGTCTGGGAAGTGTTGGACTCGTTGTTGTTACATTTGGTTCCATCTCATCAGAAACGCATCCTGAAATAGTAAAGGAACTGATCGATAAGAAATTTAAAAAGAAAATGTGCATTATGCTTAGTATCTGACTTAAATGATAATTTTTCTAATGTATCTATGCAAAGCTAATCAAAATTCTATTTTGTTTTTATCCCTTCCCAGAAGTGTTCGATTTAATGGACTCCACTCCCATTAAATTTCTCTTTGGTAATGAATCAATGCGATCAAATAAACAAAATGTTTAATGTAACAGAGCAAAAAGCTCAATATTATGAATATTCATATCGTTTTCTGGCAACTGGTTGACAAAAAGCAAATACGCACGATTTAGCAAACAGGAGAGTCTTATTCTTAGCTTCAGATTTGCTTTAACATTACATGATGTAAGAAAAAAAAAAACAGGGAATCTTATATCTCTAAAATCATAAGAAAGAAAGAAAAACAAAGCAAACAAATTCTAAAAGCTTATCCCCCCATTTCATTGATCCATTATTTGCCTTGTCCGGATACTATGACAACAACAACAGCTTAAAACCTGGAAAACAATTACAACAAATCCTGGTTGACGGATGATGAATGAAATTGTATCTATCAAACGATGAATCGTAAACAACGGAAATCGAATACCCAATAATTGTCAAGCATTTGAATGCCGTAAAATGATACGTAGTATGCCATTTCAGCTAGAATTAGAAACGACTGTTTCTTTTTTTTTTTTTTTGCTGTTAATTAGATAGGGTTGTAAACGCAAACAAAGTGCCTGTACTCTTCGTTAAAGAAAACGGAAAAAATCATTATACAAATTTCTGACTATCTCACTTCAAATGGTTGGATTGCCTTTTTTCATAATTACTTGTTTCTGAATGCACTTGTAATTTTTCATAGTTCCAGTTCGTGAATTCTATTATGATGAAATTAAATTTCCCGTTGATCAACGACAGATAACAAGATTGGAACTGATGCCTATTTTAAACGTTTTAGAAAGTTACTTTGCTAGACTGCAAGAAAGAAAATGAATATGGTGCATTTTCCAGCTCATCTCCAGATAGGATAGGTAAAACAAATCAGACCGTTGGCCTATGAAAATGGAAATTATCCATTCTTTCGTTCGTCTGTGCATATTTTGTAAATCTCTTGCCCTCTGTTGTTTGTTGAATGAGTTTTGTCTGATGTCTATTGCAATCCTGCAGATGTGCTCCGCTGAGGTCAGTATGGATTGAGCTTGTTAGAAATGTTTTCTATTCGCTTCCAGTTTCTCTGTTCCTCTGATCATGGATCTGACCAAGTATTTGTTCAAACGATTTGTCTAAAAGCAGATTTCTTTCAGAACTTTGAATTGTTAAATTCTTGGCATTACGAAATAAAGTTGAGAAGAATAAAGCCATCAACCTCTCAAAGAAGTTCTCTTTGAAGCTCTTCACACATTAGTACTTACATTTTGATTTCTGTTCTCACAGTTCTCATGTCTGACAAAAGTATTTCAAATATTTTTCCAAGCATCTATATATGTGCAGTCCTTGTCAGAGAGGGAAGATTAAGATATGAGTCATGTACAAAGGGATTATTCAATGTACAGTAAGGACACATCGTGTCGGACTCCCATTTACGTAGGTATCGATTATATTATTAGGATATAGGTATGAATACGTGAGGATTTTTGTCTTGTTAAAGCTACGTTATTATTTTCATTGACAGACTGATAGATATCTTTTACATAACAATATAAAGAAACTTTACAAAAATCATGAATGAATAGCTGTTTAGAACAAAAATCAATGTTTATTAATATAAAGTAGCCAAACACCCATAAGAAGAAATTACGTGAGCTGGATGTTTTCTTCCTCGTTTATTATAGTATGATTGTCTAGTTTTGTCTAGTTGTGAGTCCCCGAGGGCACATATAGCCGAGTTCGGTCAACTTCGGTTGATCGTCTGTCTCTTCAACGCATTCGAAAATTTCTGTTATCAAAAAGTCTTGTAATTTCTAAAACATGGGTCCTGTAGCATCATATCCCACCCATCCTACTACATTTTCGGTACATGTTTTGACATAATATTTTTCACACTCTTCAATGGCCATATTACATTGTTTAGATTGAGGATCACTGACGAGGGTTAAGTACCCGAAACAGTGCATGTCTGGTCCATGCTGCAAAATGAATTTTAAGACATTTAACATTTGAATCACTTGGTGAGTGTCACTGCTGGTGGACCAGGAGTCCCCGAGGGCACATGTAGCCAAGTTCGTTCAACTTCGGTTGATCGTCTGTCTCTTCAACGCATTCGAAAATTTCTGATATCAATAGATAAGTTAAAGTTGTTTCTGAATTGGTCGAGAAACTCTACTTGAAAAGTAGAGGGTGATGTTTCTTTTGCCGCAAATATCATAAGAAATTCAAATACTAGTACGTTGAATCAAAATGATTAGATTACGCATGTTAAAGTTATCACGATTTTTGAAAACGAAACTTAACCTGTAGTACCCGAATCCAAATTTGTTTTAAAACCAGATAAGAAATTAGGGCATCGTCGAGTACACAACATTACAACAGGTACCCATGTACCCACATACCTTCTAATAATGGAGGAAATAGAGTATCCAGTATTTGGTTCAAATGTTCGTGACAGAGAATTTACACTAGACAGAAGTTGGACCTATCTCAACACTGGATCGTACGGCGTTGTTCCTAAATGTGTACAAGATGCACAGAAAAGGTTTGTACTAGATAAAAAAATGAATTCATTCATAATATTCGTACAGATGTTGGCTCATAAGTCATACAGTCCGGGAATCATTAACAGATTCTCTACTTAAACGACAATAGGAACAAGGGAATTTTTACTGTAGGATAAACAAAGAGAAATTGAAGGTTATGTAGATGTTTCCCTTCCATTTCATTTCATGCGAGTGTGTCTCGCTGTGATTATTGCCACTTTGTCTTGTTGGAGATATCCTCTTTATATGGACATTGTTCAAGAATTTGCTGATAATTCATCCTACTGTTACAAATACTAGTATGTGCAAATCAAATCTTATACATGCTTATAAAGAGATCCGACTGATCGCTGGTCTGCTGAATATTATGCCGGAGTTTAAGTATATTCAACGAATTAACAAGGTTTTTGTACAATGATGTAAAGAGTGAAAAATTTCTGTTCATTTTAAGATCTTCTCTTTGTATGGCCTATGCATCTCTTATGATTTATCTGTGCACATACAAAACAAGAGAAAAGATACAAAGATCTAAAGTATAATGAAAAAGACTGGGTTTTGCAGCAGGATATATATACCGTAGTATTGTCCATGACTTCATGGTGAATAATGTACGCATCAACAGTATGTCGAAGTAATTGGTAAACGAAAAACGTTTTAAAGTTTACTCCTTTTTGCATACTATAAACGTATTTTGTGAACCAAAAATTCCAAGTCTGACGATAAATACACTTAGAGCTAGACATTTTGAAAAATAAACATTGAAGATCGAAGTACCAATCAGTTATTCAGTCTCAAACTCGAGAAGGCAAGGCAAAAACATTAGAATGTCCATTGGAACAATCGCGAACCCCGAAATAAATAGTATTCCGAAGTGAGACAAGGTGCCCGGGGAGAGTCCGTGCCTCGTGTTTTCATGCAACACCCGTCGCAACAGTTCCATGTTGCATCGATGTGCACATGGTGTACAGCATGTCTTGTATGGTGATGTTGACAGCCATTTCAATCGCAATCCAGAATGTCACTGATCATTTTGGAAAGAGGGATCTTATATGCTTTTATAAGAACTGGACCGCAACGATGATGATTCAGCCTGTTGTATGATAAAATATTATTTAAAAGTGGCGGTATATGCAAGTAATTTAAAAAGATCATGGATTAAGAAATTTTTGTGATATGATATCATGATGATCATAGCGATCCCTATGATGTAACGCACTATGGTCGTTACGAGGATAAAATTTTTCTTCAACATTTGTCATTTAGAATATAGGAAAAAAAGAAGAAGATATTCTGACGTTAAAATTATACTAACAAGTCTTTCCTCATATCTGTTGATAAAAATAGTCGACGTATAACGGAATTATTCTAGTACGTTTTTATCTATACTAGTTTTTTTGTATAACAGAACTTGGAGAAGATGAACTCCCATCCAGATAAATGGTTTCGGAGAGAGGTGGAGCCACTGTACAGGGAGGCTACCAAAGTGGCAGCGGAGTTTGTAGGATGTGACTCACAGGACCTTGTCTTCGTCCAAAATGTTACTACTGGTAAAATGATGATGATGATGATGATGATGGGGATCGTCTCTTGGATTAAATTTTTACAAGGAAATTTTTGTTAGCTTATAGAAATAATTTTATCTTTATCTTATTATTGTAACTTTCCAATAGTACATTCTTATCAATTGCACTTCGCACTAGAGTTTTGAAAACCATTGCTTCATGTTTCATAATTTACAGGGTTCAATACGGTACTGAAATGTTACCCGTTTGTTAATGGAGATTGTATTCTAATAGCCAATACAACACATGGGGCCGCAAAGAATACATGTAAACAACTAGCTTCTAACATCAAGGGTACGCAAGTTTTGGTAATAAGATTATTAGCTATAAAAGAATAGAATTGTGAAAAAAGTAAAGAAAATTGATTTATTGTAAAAAGATATGATAAAATACACAAATATTCAAAAATTAAAACATGAAATCCATATGAAAGGCTATAAAGAAGTGGAGAATCTTATAATTATTTTAGGTCTGAATCTTGCATACGTTGAGTTCAATATACCAATGGAGAACGAAGATCAGGTAGTTGAGAGGTATAGGGAGGCAATAAAAGTACATCGTAATATTAAAATGGTTGTAATAGGTAAGTGTCTTATACATTGTGCAAACATGCATCTCGTCTTATCAAACATATTTACATCACCTGTTACAAAATATATATCATATTCAATTATCTAAAGAACTTTTTGCTAATTGGAAAACAGAAAGGTTACGATACATTTTACCTATTTAAACGGGACAGTATTTGCGTTCAGTAGAATAAATGTTGTATAATAAATGTAGAATAAACCACATTTCATTAGAGAAAATCTCCATTGAACTTTTTCAAATGGTCTCTTTCTATTGAAAGAAACATTGTAAGCAATGTTAAACGTCTTCAAATTCAATAAAATAATTTAAGAACACATAAATGTGCAGCACGGACCAGGACATGCACGTTTCAGGTACTTAACCATCGTCAGTGATCTCAATCTAAACAATGTAATATGGCCATTGAATGTGAAAGTTATTATGTCCAAAAATGTACCGAAATAATACGTAGCAGGATGGGCACGTGATATGATGCTACAGGATCCACGTATTAGAAATTCTGAGAAATTGTGATAACAGAAATTTGCGAATGCGTTGAAGAAACGATCAACAGAACTTGATTCGAACTTGGCTATATGTGCACTCGAGGACTCCTGGTCCAACAGCAGTGACACTCACCAAGTGGTACAAATGTTAAACGTCTTCAAATTCAATACATTATGATGTGCCATTGATACGACTCGAGTTTTTTCCGTCATGGTAGAAGCCTATACTTAAATGCTAAGGAAGAAAATTTGAAAAAAATATTCAAACATGCAGTCACCTGAAGAGTTTATCCCTCCATATTTAAAAGGATAGGACATAAGAAGAGAGCTATGTGCGGCGGATAGTGTATCATATTAAGGATGATCTGAATATAGAATCTAGTGACAGAAACTTAAATACAAATTCCAAACGTCGAGGATTAATTCCTCGCTTCAAGTCTTAGCTTCGACCTTTCTGTTGAAAAAGAATCTAATTTACGTTTTATTCACTCTGTCTACACCATTTCAAATCTCTACCTTTTTGATGGATGAAATAATACTTAAATCCAAAAGAATGTCTTTACGGTCATTAGGTATACGTAGCAAGAATATACTTTTTAATTTTGACCATGGCTTTGTTTTTGACTTTCTTTACTCACTGATCTAAGTCATTATTATTTTGTGTATCAAGTTGGATTCTTTTGACTTTCTTTGTGCAGATCATATAACATGCCCCACGTCCATTGTTCTTCCTGTGAAGAGAATTGCCGCCCTCTGCCGAGAGAATGGGATACTAAGTCTAATAGATGGCGCTCATGCTCCAGGTCAACTTGACCTTCATATCGATGACCTAGGCGTCGACTTTTACACTGGTATTGTGCATATTCCGATTCTTCGCCTTTTTTGTATAATGTTTAAAATTAAAATCCTGCCTTTTCAAGTATTCAATTTGAATTATACGATAAATTTTGCAGGTTGTTGAATTTGTAGGTAATTTGCACAAATGGGTGTTCACTCCACGAGGCTGTGCTTTCCTTTATATCAATAGGAAGTACCATGATTGGATAAAGCCACTAGTGACGTCACATAATTACCAGAGAGGTCCTTACTGGGAATTTGGATACCAAGGTACAAGGGACGATACACCTTACACTGTTGTTCCAAAGGCGGTGGAGTTTTATAATAAGATGGGTGGTCTAGTAAGTCAATCATATTTTCATCTGAATTGAAAATAGATTAATATTGACAATTTTCCAGTTCCCCTTATATGATTATCGCTACAATTTGTTAATATCATTCAAACTTAATCGAAATTCTGTTGCAATGACAACATCAAAACAGCAAAACAAAGAAACATATAGAATCACGTCTAGTATGTATACAATGTTAAATATCAAAGACAGAAATGCAGGTTCCACCACTATAAAAACAAGCTGTAATAGATGGACTAGAAATTCTAACACGAATCTTTCAAAAATTCTTTTATATTACCTTCTTCAGAGTCGAATTCGAGAATACAATTCAAGCTTACTAGACAAAGCTGTTGAAATGCTGTGCTCGTCATTTGATCTCAGACGGTTCCCCATACCAAAATCCATGGAGGCGCCATACATGAGGCTTCTTATACTACCTAAAGTCCCCGGATATGGCACAACGGAAGTAAGCATTGAAAGGAGTTTTCCCCCTCGTTCTTTTTAATTGTATGAAATAACAAAACGAGCACAAGAATTACCGTGTTCAAAATTATTGCAAGGAAAACCCAGAGTTGCTGTAAAAACTTCTTGGAACTTTTTAGTTGTTATGCATTTTTGTTCACTACAACCTACCTTATACTAAGTGTATAATTACTATATGTACTTGAAGATCTATAACTTTAATCTAAGATCTCTATTCTTCAGAAAGACGCCAACAAACTATTCGCTGACATAGCAGACCAGTACAATATTGTTGTGTTGATTGTCTCGGTGTTTGACCATTTAGTGCTTCGACTATCCGCTCAAGTTTTCAACACACTAGATGACTAGTCATAAACTGGGTGATGTCTTTAAGCAGTTACTCACAACAAATAACGAGAAGAATTAAAATTAACATCTTACTCAGTAATACTATATTATATGACTATAACAAAAATATGTATTCAAAAACACTACTGTAACAATTGTTTTCCTAGTTGGAAGAGTTTTTCATCAACCCAAATAAAGCCTTTATCAAATTGAAGAAAAAAGATCAAAGAATTGTTTTATCCACTTAAAGCATTCTATGATCGTAAAAATGATTATAGATATCATATGGAGGAGAGGAAAAACGACCTATGTTGCATGGTGGAAAACCGATCGGGAAAATTTATAACCTTCGGATAATCTTTAAATTGATTATCGGAATTGGCAAGAAATAATTCCAGCCTCGCCTATAATTAAACCACCATAATATTACAAAGCTAAATACCTCCGATGGTATTCTCATGTAGTTAGAAAAAGGTTAATGTCCCGTTAGTGATAAATGTGTTGTTTACTGTCGCCGATCGTGTAGATTTAAGATATGATGCAGTCTTTGTCACCAATTTAACATATATTGATGCCCATGGCGACAGATATGTTACTATCCAGATTTCAGAGAGCGTGTACTTTGGAAAAGCAAGGCAAAAAATTATCTGCGTGGTAGAAAGAAATACGGGTGCATATCCAGGTCTAAATAACCAAATACTCGAGGAATCTTTGCCAGAGCTTGGATCACGATGCAACAGAATTTTGGTACCAACTGTGGATTTTATTAACAAAGTGCATCTCGAAGATGAAAGAGAGAATAGATTATGAAGTGCCAAAGCTATATGTTGCTTCACGATAAGAATCTTCAATTGGTATCATGACTTTAGATTTTCAAGCCTTGACCTACATTGCGATATGATGCTTTTTCGTAGAAGATGCATTTTTTTGCAAATCGGTTGTATTGTTTTTAAGGGTTTCTTGTTATGTTAAAAAAACAACCTATTATTCAATTTGAATCAAGGCAGATAAAACATGAGAAATCCTGAAACTTAGCTCCGCCCCTGATATGCTTCACAATTCATATATAAAACGAGAACAGAAGGTAGCATCATGATTTCTGTATAATGACAAGGAATTAAGTGGTATCATGATGATATTTACCACGGATTTCAAATATCCACCACGATCACACTTGATTTTGTACTTTGTATTGATGAATGGATTTTCAGCAGCTTCTATGGTAAACAGGGGGCCTAGGGAAACCCAACCGGCAGACCTTCAAATTCAGAGAGATGGTATGGACGAGCCGATAATAATAGACAACGGAGGTGTACAGCTTATCCCAACAAATATAGGTGATAGCGGGCAGGACATAGAACCATTGCCTCAAAATCTTCTTATTCTGTCTGTGGAAAACCTTATAGGACTGTTGCACAATTTAAAGAAGTCTAGTTTCCAAAAGCGCAAAGAGGAAATTCTGAATAGCTTGGCTACGGTTGGTGACAGAAGTGTCCAAAGTAACGATGTGAAGAAAGTTACAAAGAAAAGAACAAAACTGGATTTGAAACAGTTCATGAAGTTCCTGCTAAACAACAGTAACAAACTAGGGCGAATGTGAAAATGGACAACAGGATAAATAATTCCCCACGGACGGGGTACTTTGCGAAAATCAAAGTTTGGTATTTACACTACGATCACTTATCAAAAGATGGTGCCCAACGACATTTTTGAGCTGGTTGAATATCGGTGGTTAAATGAGAGGGATTTTTCAAATATATTCTTGAAATACATGTATCTATCGGTATGAATAAGTCGAATGTTTTTCGCTATACAAACTTGGATTCTTTAGTTACTTGACATGTTCTCATTATCATTATTATATGGTTAAATAATGCTTTGTTATAATCGATTGTTCTACTATATGGACAAAGACAAATATGCGTATGCGATAATATTATTATTTTGTCAATCAACCATTTGTTCGTCCTTCTATGAGAGCTTATATTTGACTCCTCTTTAGCCATAGATGATAGAAACCTATATTCAGGCATTTGGCTTCCTCTGTTATATATTTGCACATCTGAGAATTTATTTTGAGCTCCCGGCCTGTCCCAAAGATCCTTTTATAGAGGATGTTATTATTTCATATTTCAATTATGTCAGATACCGTCTGTAAAAGGAAAAACTCTTTATTCCGCAAAGACTCAATATGGACAAAGACAAATATGACATCCTTTTAAAGAGGATGGTATTATTTTATGTTTTAGAAGTCAATGTCGATTTGTGAGTGTCACTCCTTGGTTTTGGCCCTTTATCAGTTTGACGTCATATTACTTTGCTAGTTCAGAAACTTGTCATTTCATCCAAAAATATAATCGAAACTAAAGAGGGTTTGCATCCTAGCACCATCCCTCTGAAGCTTTTTGTCATAGATTTTATTTAACTATGCTACTGAATCGACCTAACAGGAAATTAGGAGCCGCACACTCTTTGCAAAATAAATGAACACACTTAAATTAAAAAAAAACTAAAGGGCGCTAATAAAATACGTTTGGCAGTGTCTGAAAATCACTTCGGCATTACTTTAAAGTACCACTGACGAGGATTTACTAACCGAAAGAGTTGTAACAAAGTGGGTCCCGTAGCATCATATCCCACTCATTCTGCTACGTCTTTTGGTACATTTTTGGACATAATAATTTTCATACTTTTTGGCCATATTACATTGTTGAGACTTAGGATCACTGGCGAGGGTTTAGTACCAGAAACGTGCATGTCTGGTCCATGCTGTAAATTTATCAGGTTTTAAATGGTGCTATTGAATTTAAAGACGTTTAACATTCCATATCATCCTTTATATAATGATAAAAGTTGGCATGACCTTGTTCATTTATATTTTGTTTTGTATATGGTTTAGTTAAACACAAAGCATTTGTTTGAGTTGCTGTTGCCCAGAGTCTGAGATATAGAGGTATCTACAGTAAAGATCGACAACAGTTGTCTATTTGGATGTTTATTGTGCCAGTTCAAGTAGCAAATTGCTGTTGGTCGATTCCGCAGTTTTGAAAAAAAAAGAATGTTGTCTCACAGTTAAAACTGTATTCAATGTAAATTTGTGCGCGTTTAAAAGTACATTGTACTACTCAGATAGCATGAATAGGTGATAGAAATCTTGTTCTTCAAGCAAATTTGTTTCATGTTCTAATTTGCATAGTGTAACTTCAGCTTTTCTGACGCTACTTTGCGATTGTCATATTGTGCTGCCTACATGTGCACTTTTATTTGATAATCCGAAGCCACTCTTAAGTCATTAAAAGCAATGTAAATTTTAATCAATAGAGCTCCTTATAACGTACTTCGTGTTCGAGCTTTTTAAAGTATCTACATTTAGTGGGAAAAGGGATTGGGTAAACAAGTTTAACTACACTATGTGAAGCCCTCTCCCTGTACAAGTTACACAATGATGATGATGATGATGATGATGATGATGATGATGATGATGATGATGATGATGATGATGATGATGATGATGATATGATGATGATGATGATGATGATGATGAAGTTATTTGAGAATTCCTTGTCCGAAACAAATTGCATGTCTGGTGCGTGGAAAATGTTTTTACGTAAAGCCGTTCTTTTATAGCAAAGTTCGTAAGTAGCAGACGGTGTGGTCATCTCGGCGGATTACCCAGATGTCTCGAAGACCGCACATTGTGGTGTAAAATAGCCTCCTCACTGTAAGATGAACATACAAACATACAACATGATTATGATAATCTGAATTATCGATTTTTTCATATTTGTCATTGAATCACTTCTTTTTTCTTGGTTTCCTTATAAATATGGCCAAATATAAAATAAAGTGATTCAAATCATAATCAGAGGAAAAAGAAATAATGGTTGATAACATAGCAAATGATATTAAAGCAATGTACCGTCTGAATAGAGGAGACTCTCCCAAATGGCGCAAGAGCAGGTACCTGGGAAGAGTCAGCATCTCCTTGCATTTGTCATTTGTCGTCAAATAGTCAAATACGGTCAATTCCGACCACGGAATATGTCAATTCAGTGATCTAGATAATCACCTACCTCTAAATACAGTGATCCGCCTCTGAGTAGGTCAATAGTCTTAATATGCATTACGGTATCCGTCATAAGCATTCTAAAACACAGGATTATGATGCAATTATATTAAACAGAGAAAATAAATTTTAGATAGGGCATTTTCAATGCTAAATTTTAGCGTTACGTTGCCTACTGAACATTGATGCCTTTAGACAGCGTCACGACGTCATGGGAAAATGGTCCGTCTAGATCTAAAACTTGTTTTGTCTATATAGTTAAACGTTTTCAGATTCAATAGCATCATTTAAAAACTGATAAATTAGCAGCATGGACCAGACATTCACGTTTCGGGTACTTAACCCTCGTCAGTTATCCTCAATCTAAACAATGAAATATGACCAAAGAATGTGAAAGTTATTATGTCCAAAAATGTATTCAAAGATGTAGCAAGATGGGTGGAATATGATGCTAAAGGACCCACGTTTTAGAAATTTCAAGAAATTTTGATAACAGAAAATTTCAAATGCGTTGAAGAAACGATCAACCGAAGTTGATCGAACTTGGCTACATGTGCCCTCGGGGACTCAGGACCTCATCCAGCAGTTACACAAATGTTAAACGTCTTCAAATTGAATAGCATCATTCCTATACAGTTTGACTGCGTGCACTGACTATTGATACCCAAAGGATTATATGGTTTAAATGGTAAAGTGGCCCCCTAAAATCGACTTCTCGAAAATAAAATTTTGTTGTCATCTTTAGATAGTTAAATATCTATATTATGAGTAAACTAGTGATAAAACATCCCCTCGCTTTCTTAAACATTGTTAATTTTGTACAAATATAATGAAAATCTGTGATTTTGTAAATTTTCCACAAAAAATAGCGTAAGTCGTTATTATTTTCATTGAGATAACATTAATGCAATAGGCAAAATTCAAATGAAATCTGTCTAAATGACAACTATGAAAAAAAAACCCTATTAAGAAGTAAAAAATCGTTAATCTTCTAACGAAGGGCACACAAAACCAGGATAAAACCAGAACTAAGGCAAAGGATCAGAAATGAAAAAAATCTACCATATGAAGAGAAGTGAACTCCCGAAGGAGTGAGACCAGGTGTCCAGGAAGAGTGAGCATCTCCTGCTCAAATGCAACACCCGCCACTTCAATTGGGTAGAAAGGTCACAATCGGTAACTCCCACAAAGGAAGACAAAGGTATAAATTAGTATGTCATGGCACAAAAAAACTGAATTTGTAGGGAGTTCGATGTGCAAAGGTAGCTACAAATCAAAACATAAAAGTTGTTTAGAAGCCCGCTAGATACTTATTACTAGGGTTCCACTTTACAGTATTGGCCATTGAAAATTGAGCGTTTTGAACGAAAGGCATGAGATAGTTGAAGTTATATTAATAATTTTGTATTGCTTATATGTAAAGCTACATATGAATTAAAGTACCCTTATTGTCGATTACTTCAATATTTAATTCTTAACTTCATATGGACAAATCCTGCCACCAGTCAGACATGCTGCTCACATTAGAAGATGACTTGGAAGAGAGCATGACCCCCCCCCCCTTTTCATCTTTCACAAACTAGTAAGGACTTTCTGGAGATTTTACAAAAATTATTACTTCTTTTGAAATTCGGACCCATACAAGCAACAGAGTATATTACTTCGGGTATCTCACAACCTGCATTTTATGGTGACATAATCAACAAAATCAGAAGGATCAAAGGAAGACAGAATTGCCATCGAAATTGTGTTAGAATCATCAAACGCCTTTTATACCGTGGGTATAATTCTTCTGTCACCAGACGGACACTTGGCTTGGTACTTGACCAATCTAGAGCCTTGTAGCTCATTCTTTCAAATAATTGCACTCTGACCGACTGTGCATGACGACAGGACTCCATGACAAGCCCTGTCCAAACCTCTTTAGAGAAGACAGAGCCTCGACCAAAGAGTATGAAATGGATATTTTTCACCCTTTCCTTCAAATGTATGCATAGGATTGAGTATTTCAGTGATACAAAGTTTATGTGCAACTTATCCATTTGAACAATGGATGTATCAAATATTACATTGTATAAAACAATTTATGAAATCATCTGAGCTTGGCACCATAAACTGAGAATTGACTTAAGTCTGAATTTCAATATTCTTTTCTCTCGTTATAATATCAGAGATGACTTGAAATCATTCAACGAATTTGTCTATTTTCAGAGCAGAATAGGATGGATAAACTCAATATTTCAATTTTTCGCTGATATGTTTTATATCGTATTTTGAGAATTTGACTTAAGTCAATTCTTAGTTTATGGTGCCGGGCCCTGATTTCTGAAAAATGGCTTTTCTTAATTCATAAAATTCACATTATTTTTGTAATATTGGGTCATTTATAAAACAGTGACCCCGACACAAGGTCATTCATGAATTTACCGCTCTCTGTCTTAATTGTGTTTCTTGTATGTATTTCCTACCATAAATTTCTGAAGTGAGCTGTGCGGATAGTAGTACAGTACATGTACAGTAGAGCAAGTGACCATATTTCGCCGCATTTTTCGTATATTTCCGAGAAATTTTCCATACTTGTTGGCGAATTCAATAATTGGTATCGCTAAAATATAATTTAACGCCATTCTCGATCGAAATACTACATAAATAATTTATTTTTACTAGTTTACTGTTTCCTTATAAAACGTCAAAATATTTCGTTTCCCTGATGTTTTCGGGGGTGACCATATTTCGCCGTTTTTGTTGATAAGTATCCTATTTGCACACAAAACGGACAAAAATATGATTTTGTTCTCTGGAAATCTTTTGTCACTCATACTTCTAAGAAATTATCCCCATAAATGTTTTCTTTGTTTTGTTTTCGTAAAAAAATTGGATGTTAACGTCTAAAATTTGGTGTTTTCATTAATTTTTCCTCATTTTATGGTATTTCAAATATCAAGGACTTATAAACAGAAGGATTGGAATCTCGTCTTTTCCCGTTAACATCTCGCGTGCCCTTTTGATATGCAAATTAGGCAACGAGATGTTAGGGTTGTGATATTCAAAACCATGAATGCCCTAAATATAATAATTATGACAACAAAAAACGACTTGAATAACTAGAATAGATTATCCTGATCATTTTGGTACCAATATTTTGATATAGCCGAGAAAATGGTAAATTAACGGGCCTATTTATATAGGTCACGTCGTACTCGTAGTCGTAATGGCGAGGGCGAACTCTCTTATATCTGAGGCAGTTATATTTTGGTCAATTATCGACATCTATGCATGAAAAATAATTCTATCAGATACAAAAAAGTCCAACTTTATTTTAAAAACAACTTTTCATAGATACTTTATAAAATAAAACAGAAACAATGGTTTTTAGATGGCTTGTTTACCTTCTTCGTTACAGGCCGTGGTAAACAGGTGATCGTAAACACCCCCATTTTCGAAGTCTTGTATTCTTATTAAAGCTGAACTAAGTCTTTAAAAAACCCCATGACGTAGTAAATTTTTTTAGGGAACGGAAATTGTTAGAAGTGAAACTAACAATCTCCGTCCCCTAGCTAAAAATACACTTGGTCATGTGTTGATTTGAACTTTCCCCCTGATGACGTTTTGCATACTAATGTATCGTGACCCAAAATCCACTACCTCGAGTACGCGAGCGGTATATAAAGAATCCTGAACGCGTGGACATTGTCATTTGTATGAGATGTCGTCTACCTGTAAAGATGAGATCAGAAATTAGAAAATATCATAGAAAACCATACATTGAAATAGAAAATGGATAAAGTAATCATGAAATCTTCAGTTTTACTGAAATAATTAAAAGACGGGTACGTAATCTTGGGAACTTGTGGAAGGGGATGGGTGGAAGGGGGTTGTTTTAGAACGGGATAGGGACGGGACCGGGTGGGTAGGTAGGTTTTTTCATATGTTTGATATGAAATATTGCGAACCAAAAAGATGAATTCAAAATATCCATAGTTACATGTATTTACAATGTCAAAAAATTATATGCTACGGTTTACATTGATCAAAATTTGGTACATATGTGAAATAGTGGTGGGATGGGATGTTATTGGATTCAATTAAGTATATCATTCAAACCAACAGACATGAACGTAAATTGAAATGATTTATCACAAGCAAAGGAGATCAAATATACATGTAGATGAAGAGGGAACCCAATGTTTATGATCAACCAAGACATGTTGGGCCGGAAAGGGGGGGGGGGGGGCGGTTAAGTTTTATCTGAAGTGAAATAGTATATTGATCAGTGTTTACTGCTAAAAGTTTACATCAAAGAATGGCATGCAATTTATTAGACGGAAGAGTAGTTGGGAGGGGGATGCCGGTGTGTGTGTGTGTGGGGGGGGGGGGGGGGGATGTTATATCGAAACATTGTCATGCAAAAAAGCACAATAAAAGTACATACATAAATCTTAACATACTAAAATACGATAGTTAAATTCTTCTATAATATTCTATTTTCATTACATACGATTTTGTTACATATACCTGTATACTGTGAAAGGCAAGTACATAGCTGTTTCTCTGCATTTTCCTCATTTCAAAATTTCTTTTAGAAAATGTAATTAATCAGCTAAATTTCGAGAATACAAAACTGCATGATAATTATAGTGTTTTACTTACATAATATTTTAGAAAATACAATCCAATACAGGCCAATGGTCGGTATACAATTTTCTACAACAAACATGACCTCATTGTGTGGACACATGTGAAAATCGCGTGTTCGATTAGATTATTCGCATAATGAAAATGGGCTTTTATAAATTCATATCAATTGAAATATACATGTATACTAGTTACCGAATATTTGAATAAGCTTCATTATTCATTGGAATTTATATTTATGATCGTTTGTATGATTATTTCCATTGATGTGTTAAAGGGGGGGGGGGGGGGCGTGAACGTGGAGACCTTGGGATGCAACAGATTGAATTCGCATCGGAAATGGGAAAGAAACAATTTATAGAATTCTTGACAATCCTATTTATCAATAGTTTATGGGTTTCCTTTGTGTTGAAACTATTTTTCGTCGAACAACTCTACCTGGGCCATGTCTTGGATCCGTTTCCTCCCAATATCCCCATCTCAATAACTACCCCCCCCCAGTCAAATTCTGTATGGCCCTTTCTTTTCAGGGCCGGGTCCAAAATTTATGTTGAGGGAATGGGGAACATAGTGGCCTTACAGTCTACACACTTTCCCGATACCATAACCATGACTAGGTCAAAGCTCCAGGTCAAGGTCACTAGGTCAAATGTTAAGGCATAAAATGAAAGGTCTTGTAACGGGCAACCTTCATGTATGATATAAAGTTTCTACTGCGTAATGTTCCTCAGATTGCTGCAACCAGAAACTTTAACCAAAATGTTGACGACAGACAGACAGACAGACAGACAGACAGACAGACAGACAGACAGACAGACAGACGGACGGACGGACGGACGGACGGACAGACAGACAGAAAGACAGTCAGACAGACAGACAGACGGACATCGTCAATCTATAGACCGGAATAGTTTTGCAATCCGGCCAACTAAAAGTGGCGAGTTGGAGGGGTTTTGTTTGGTCTAAATCATCCATGAACGATCATCATATGCACTACTCTGGAGCAGAAATGTTGGAAGAAAAAGTAAAATTACTTTGAATTTCTGTGATTTTTTAAAATCCACATTAAATGTATAGGAATTGGAATTTAAAATTAATTTCATCTGAAACTCATCAAAGCTTTTATACATGCATTCACATGGTTTCATTTTTGAATAGCTATTCCTTTTTTCCCTTTTATCAATGATTTTCGAATGCATGAGTTCCCCAAAACTACTGAACGTCTCGTTCTCAGCGAGGTATGTCTGTCTGTAGGCATGGTCCATTTAATATTATGGGGGGGGGGGGGGCCGGGGGCTTTGGATTTTTTTGTCGGAGCATGATTATTTTTTTCGCCCTTTACCGGAGCAAAATTATTTTTTTCTTGCGAAGTTGGAGCAAGGAATTTTTTTTTATAATAAGTGATGCGCAATATATAATGAATGTTTGTGTTTTAATAGAAATTCTTGATTTTTATTCAAAGCTCTAATAAAATATTACTTTATTTTTATGAAAAATTTAATTCACTTATAAACAGAGAGATAGAAGTATTTACAATATAATCCTCAGTAAACAAAATTTATATCTTGTAAGAGGGTCTGAGGGGAGGATTTTTTAGACAAATTTTCGAATTTAGAATTGTAAATTAGGGGAAAAACTGAAGTTCTCCTTCGAAGCTTGTATATGAAATTAGACTCTATGGTGAAACATGCATCTATTGCATGTAATAGTAATGCATTATATTCATGGTATATTTATAAGCCTCTAAGGAAGCTATCCCAGAGTTTTTCAGACCATTAACATGCATTCTTTTGATATTTTCAAATATAATCTTTGCCATTAAAAATTAATGTTTGGATAGAAAACTACAGCGAGCGAAGCGAGCCAAAAATTTTTTTATTTGAAAACAGTGACAAACGAAGCGATTTTTAAATTGAAAACTGTGACGGACGAAGCGAGCCGGAAAATTTTCAGGAATTTTCAGCGAAATTTTAAGGTAATTCTTCAAATTTAGACTTCTTGTGAAAACAAGATTATTTTTTTCTGACACACCATAAGCAAATTAATTTTTCCATCAAAATTCAGAGCAATTTTTTTTTTTTCGAAAAAAAACCCCCAAAGCCCCCCCCCCCCCCCCCCCGAATATCAAATGGACCGTGCCTTAGTTTTTCGAATTTTATGAAACTTTTATTGTATATATTGAAATAAGTTTTGATATGTGAGTATATCTTAGATTTATAAAGATAGAGTTTTAGTCTTGATTCCTTTTTACACGTCGAAGAGTACATATTACATTTCCTAATTTTAAGAATTCAGACTTTTTTTTAATGTTACATGTATCGCAAATGTTGAACTGTGTTTTGGTTTGTGATAGATCATTTTCAATATTTGCTGAAGCTGACCTAGTTTTAATAGAGTTATTACCCTTTGACTTTGTTATTTTCATTACAGTTTCAGATTTCTTGTCTTTTCTTTATTGATACTATTACAGATACCGAACTGGTACTTGTCTGCACATGCATTGAGTTCAGTATTGGTCTCAGATTTGTACCGGTAGGGGATTTGTATCGCTTTACGATAAAAAAAGGTTGTTGGTTCTAAGTAAAAATAAAATACTCCCAATATGTATAAAATATTCTAGTCCATGAGTGTGTATTTCCTACAGAAGCCATTTCGTACCATGTCATAACTCGTAGTTGAGAGAAAAATTGTGGTAGTTACGAGAAAAAAAAATCGTAGTTACGAGAAACAAATTTCGAAGTTACGAAAAAAAAAACAATCTCGTTGTTACGAGAAAAAAAATGGAGGTAAAAACTATATTAATTTTTATCAAAAATCGCTGAAAAAGAAAAAACTCAATAATTTCACCGTCTTTTGGACAAATTCAGATCAGATTCTGAAGCTTTAGATATGTGTAAAATATGGTAGACTAACGTAATTTGAAAGTTAAAGTTTGGTATTTGCACTTATCTTTGGAAATTTTGTATTTTTTTGGAAATATGGTATCCCCATATAGATCCGATTTCTTTAAGATACCCCAGAGTTGGAATTGCTTAATTTGATTCAATTTGCAAAATTGAAATGTGATGACTGAAAACATGTACATGTAAATCAAATTCATTCTTGAGTAGGGCCTTTATACTTTCAGAAAATACTTTCAAATTCCACAAACTATGGGGGCCCTCCCCCTCATTCTTGATATTTGTCCAACATTGCTGTTTTTTTTTTCCGTTTTCAAGTTGAATTTTACTAATAACCATATATATGTCCATATGGGGACACCCCACCCCTACACTGACGGCGACGACTTGGAAACAGCCCCCCCCCCCTGGAAAATGTATAGATCGCTTTAATTCATCAAAATATGAGCCATTTTGATTTAGATGTATCACTCCTTATTTTGTTCCAAACATAGAACATTAGGATAACGAAATTGTGATCTTACTTATTATTCACAAGACAAGTATTACTAAAGCTCTAATCGAACACGCGGTTTTTTCACATGCGTGTAAAATAGTAACATGTGTACCGATCATTTGTAATATAGGATTGTATTTGCTTTATCAACATGTAAGTAAAACCATGCAATGTGCAGTTTTTTACTCTGATATAATTTTAGAAGATTGAGACAATGGACTTGTTAAAAATAAATTTTGAAATTAGGAAATTTTTGTATTTTAGACGTTTAGTAAACAGGTACAATGTAGATATATAATGTGGGTCACTAAGTGTATTTATGTTATTGTGTAAGATACAGCTATACTGAAAATGACTATTTTATAGGCAGACATAGCTAAGAAGCATTTCACTATGTAAAAGAGTGTAATTTTGAATTACATTTGGAGTATGCATTACTTCCTCCCTGTAACGCGCAATCCCCCCCCCCCCCCCCACCCGCGAACTCGAAACCTCACAACGCTTCTTTTTCCCAGATCTTTTTTCGTCCGGATCTATTATGTAAATTACAAGCAAATAATATTTCGCTTTATATATTTTATTTCAACGCTTTGATTTTGGGCTACCATTCGATCACCCCCCCCCCCCCCCCGAACCCCAAACCCTCTTGATCTGTCCAAATTTTGAAACATTGAGTTCCCTACATGCATATGCATTGTGATAAGTTTGTGATCATGTTATCTTTGTAAATAATCATTTGTTATTTACTACATTTCATGATTATTATTATTATTACGCCAAACTTTTTCAATCTGTACCTTAATTTTGATTTTTAAACATAGTACTTGTATATATCATAATGCATACGCCATAATTTCTTTTGGAGGTGCTGTATATGTGAAACATGTACCGGAACCCCCCCCCCCCCCCCAACTCCCGTCCCCCGAGTTCCCTTCCCTCTATCACGTACCCGGGGCAGATCTCATTCATTATAACTATAAATGAGAAAATAATTTTATTCTTATTTGAAAATTATATATTTTAATGTATGATTTTCTATGCAATTTACTAATTTCTTAACTCATCTTTACAGGTAGACGACATCTCATACAAATGACAATGTCCACACGTCCAGGCTTCTTTATATACCGCTCGAGTACTCGAGGTAGTGGATTTTGGGTCACGATACATTAGTATGCAAAACGTCATCAGGGGGAAAGTTCAAATCAACACATGACCAAATGTATTTTTAGCTAGGGGACGGAGATTGTTAGTTTCACTTCTAACAATTTCCGTTCCCTAAAAAAATTTACTACGTCATGGGGGTTTTTAAAGACTTAGTTCAGCTTTAATATTCGGTATCATGAAATGAAAATGGTACTAATGCACGCATGCGAATTTATGATTTATTTTGATAAAAAATATTCCTTTTGTTTATCGTGCCTTGTTTGAGAAAACGGGTCAGAGCGTTGACCTGCCTACGTCTTTTGGGAAAATGGCCGCGCGTACCGACGAGTTAAAACACCCATTTTCGAAGCCCCGTAAAACAATGAAATTGTCGAATTAATTAAATAAAATTGGTCCTAATGCACACTTTAGGCTTTAGTCTTTATTTTGATGACAATATTTCATATGTAAATCTTGTCTAGTTTGAGAAAATGGGTCAGAGCGTTGGGCTATCTACCTCTTTCAGAAAATGGCCGTGTGTATCGACGAGTGAAAACACCCATTTTCGAAGCCCCGTAAAACAATAAAATTATCGAATTAATTAAACAAAATTGTTCTTAATGCACACAATAGGTTGTAGTCTTTATTTTGATAACAATATTTCATATGTAAATCTTGTCTAATTTGAGAAAATGGGTCAGAGCGTTGGGCTGTTTACCTCTTTCAGAAAATGGCCGCGTGCACTGACGAGTGAAAACCTCTATTTTTGAACCTCCGGTTTACGATGAAATCGTCGAATGAATTAATCAAAATTGGTTCTAATGCACGCACTAGGTTTTCATTTTCGATTTGCCACAAATATTTTATGTGTAAGTGTAGTAATGACTGAGAAAATGGGACAGAGCATATGCCTATTTAACTCTCTTTGACGATATCTGGGTCATAACGGCGAATGTCAAGGCTCCGCTTTGAAGTTAGATATTATAACAATATATCAATATATTTTGATAAAATTGGTATTTATTGAAACAGTAATGTTTCTTCTACATGTACGTATCAATATTTTACATGTTTATTGTGTGATGCTTGAGAAAATCATGTTATTTGATCATGCACCCTTCTCGGATAGGACTGGGCAATGTTTTGATCTCGTTCAGATCTCGTTACACGCGAGTTTTCGTTACTATTCTCAAGGCGGTGTAGAGAGTTGCGAATCCTTCTGTTTATAAGAGCCAATCCGGCATAAAACCATGCAAAATCGTAAAAATCGTCCAAAAGGGTGGTCAAAGTTTTACATTTTTATGTATATTTCTGTATTCTATGATGAAAAACATTCGAGAAAAAAATTATTTTAAAATTCATATATGTCCCGTTTTATAGTAATGGGCCAATTTTGTTTGTATGGCATAACGCCATTAACAGGGCTCAAAAACAACACTAAAATAGCCCTATTTTCATCGTTGAATAAGATTTGATTTTGATATGCAGTAATTCTTTTCATGATAAAATCAGATACTTACTCAATTCATCTTCATTATAGTACTCGCAAAGTTAAGATATACGAATTGACTTGCCACCAGGGGGCGCTCTAATACGACTTATATTGGGATTTGACAAAAGCGTCCCTATTTTGAACATGAATAACATCTATAAGAGAGAAAATTTTCCCACAAAATTTCAGTATAATAAAGTAAACGTATCATACTTTAATATATAAAAAAAACTGTCGCTGCCAAATGTATCTAAGATATGCAAATTTTATCAAGAATATTCATTATTTTGCGGAATATGATTAAAAGATTCAATGGAAAAATGTTCAAAAGATAAGCATCTTTGATCATAATCAAGGACTTATAAACAATCTGTTTATAAGTCCTTGTCATAATCTAGAAAAAAAAATATAAGATATTAACAAAATATGTTCTAACAAGAGCCCCAGGGGGCACAACGCTCACCTGATACCCATGCACGCTCTAATTGACATACTGACATTGAATACTGATAGTGCCAGTACCAGGATTTTAGCCCACAACCTTTCTAAAAAGATTTTTGCCGGATGCAGACAAGTTTTTTTTTCAGACAACCTTTAAAAGTACAAACAAGAGAAAATAGTCACATTTCAAAACAACAACTTTTTTACTGATTTGAAAAGATGGATTATGCGATCCAAAGTCATATGCCCAGCTAGTATAGTTCGATTATGCAACATCAAAAATAAAATCATTTTGTAAAATTCCACATTAATGTGCAACAGAAACAGAATAAAACAATGAAATGATTTCATAAATTAAGTTTATTTAAAATTGAACACCAAACCTTTCATTATTAATAGCTAGTATGCCAGAAAATAATAAAGCCTGTGTTTGTGAAACACGAATGCCCCGCGGTGGCATCTTTGTTGGTATAAACACCATTTTCTGTTAAGTATGTGAGAGGTCAGGGTCAGAGTAATGTTGGTATCAATGGAAAGATCTTGTCACAAAGAATACACATGTACAATATGAAAGCCCTATCACTAACCATTCAAAAGTTATGCCCAATGTTAAAGTTTTTGAAAAGTAGGTCAAAGGTCAAGGTCAAGGTCACGAGGTCAAAAATTTTGGTATCAATGGAAAGGTATTGTCACAAGGAATACACATGTGAAATATGAAAGATCTATCACCTTCCTATCAAAAGTTATGCCCAATGTAAAGTTTTTCGGACAAACAGACAGACGGACAGGCCAAAAACTATATGCCCCTGTATCTTTGATTCCGGAAGCATAAAAAACAAAGACTTTTCGGTTTTGCCTTTATTCATATTAAATTATACAGAAATCTATGAATGAGAGCTTTTGAATAGTATTGTCAGATTTCATCTTAATACATGTAACGTACAGTCAAAATCGTGTTAATCCAATTAACACCGACAAGTTGTTAGCGGACAATATTAATTCAAGTGAGTTGTGCAGAAATTGAGCCAATTTATTTTCCAAACAGCAGTGTACGGTGTATCAAACCTCATGACCCAGTGAAGCCACTTGGACAAATTATTTTCGGTAAATATGCTGAAATGCGGTGCTTGGAAATGTATTTTTAGCATATTGAATCAATAGTCGTGATAAATTTAACTTCGAACTTGATCTTGTCTTTTATGCAATCTACAGATAGGTTTGAAAATATGCAAAATTCGGAACATTTTCGATGAGGACGCAGAGTTCCTGTAAAAAAAGTGAAATTTGCGAAAAAAGGACATGCATGACCCCCCCCCCTTTTTCTTTACATTTTTATGCGTGCCAAAGATTCGCAATCAAAAAAGACCAATTTTACAGACTTCCGGGCATTTCAAGTCAGTCAAAATTTTTAGTGTGCACCTTTTTATTTCCTGTAGTTACCCCTACTAAAAAGGCAAGGAGGTATTGAACCAATCAAATCTGTAACACAAGATATATGGCGACTATGTTTACCATAGATACAGAAATAAGACGGAGAAAATAATCATTAAATAGGGAAATTGCTCTGAAATATGCATGTATGAAAAAAAAGCAATCCAAGGAATGCTTGTGTCGCCTGCGTAGCGGATTTTTTTTTATTGAAATTAGGTCAAATATCAAGGGCAAGGTCACTAGGTTAAAATTATGGAATGTTTAGAAAGGTCTTTTCATAAGGAATACAAATGTGAAATATCAAAGCCCTATCACTTACCACTCAAAAGATATAGCAAATCATAGATTTGTTGAAAAGTAGGTCAAATATATAGGGCAAGTGCACGAGGTAAAACATAGGTAATCACAGATTACGAAGCTCACCTCGTGACAGCAAAATTCAATTCAAACACATTTCTTAGTACATGTATATTGGCTATTAAAGGCAAAACCACTCAAGCAGAAAAAGTAGGTCAAGGTCATTTTATGAAAGTTTGATCAAAGATACATCCAATATGCAAGTTTGGTACATGTAGCAGTTATACTTTGCTCAATATTGGCTTTTAAAGGCAAAATCACTCAAGTGGAAAAAGTAGGTCAAGGTCATTTTATGAAAGTTTGATCAAAGATACATCTAATATGCAAGTTTGGAACATCTAGCACTTATACTTTGCTCAATATTGGCTTTTAAAGGCAAAATCACTCAAGCGGAAAAAGTAGGTCAAGGTCATTTCATGAAAGTTTGATCAAAGATACATCCAATATGCAAGTTTGGTACATGTAGCACTTATACTCTGCTCAATATTGGCTTTTAAAAGCGAAATCACTCAAGTGGAAAAAGTAGGTCAGATGCTGCATCCGATGCATGGGTCCATCTCGGCATCCAAAGATGAATCACTTGTGCAAGTTTGGTTACTGTAGCATTAGTACTTTGTCAGATACTGAGCTACCCCAAACTTCTTATCCAAATCACTCAAGCGGAAAATGTAGGTCAGATGCTGCATCCGATGCATGGGTTCACCTCAGCATCCAAAGATGAATCACTTGTGCAAGTTTGGTTACTGTAGCATTAGTACTTTGTCAGATACTGAGCTACCCCAAACTTCTTATCCAAATCACTCAAGCGGAAAATGTAAGTCAGATGCTGCATCCGATGCATGGGTTCACCTCAGCATCCAAAGATGAATCACTTGTGCAAATTTGGTTACTGTAGCATCAATACTTTGTCAGATACTGAGCTACCCCAAACTTCTTAACCAAGTCACTCAAGCGGAAAATGTAGGTCAGATGCTGCATCCGATGCATGGGTTTACCTCAGCATCCAAAGATGAATCACTTGTGCCAGTTTGGTTACTGTAGCATCAGTACTTTGTCAGATACTGAGCTACCCCAAACTTCTTAACCAAGTCACTCAAGCGGAAAATGTAGGTCAGATGCTGCATACGATGCATGGGTTCACCTCAGCATCAAAAGATGAATCACTTGTGCCAGTTTGGTTACTGTAGCGTTAGTACTTTGTCAGATACTGAGCTACCCCAAACTTCTTAACCGGACGCGGACACGGACGCGGACGCGTGGGGTTATAGCATAAGCTCACTCGACTTCGTCGAGGTGAGCTAAAAATGATGGTATGTGAAGAAAGGTCTTGTCACATGGAATGCACATGTGAAATATCAAAGCCTATCACTCAGCAATCAAAAGAAATAGCCAATCTAAGATTTTTTGAAAAGTAGGTCTAATATCTAGGTCTTGGTCATGAGATCAAAAGTTATGATATGTGTAGAAAGGCCTTGTCACAAGAAGGAATACACATATGAAATATCAAAGCTCTATCACTTACAAATCAAAAGATATAGCAAATCTTAATTTTTTTGAAAAGTAGGTCAAATATCTAGGTCAAGGTCATGAGGTCAAAATTATGGTATGTGTAGAAAGGTATTGTCAAAAGGAATACACAAGAGAAATATCAAAGCCCTATCACTTGCCAATCAATAGATATAGCCAATCTTGTTTTTTTTTAAAAAGTAGGTCAAATATCTAGGTCAAGGTCATAAGGTTAAAAAATATAGTATGTGAAAAAAGGGCTTGTCACAAGAAATACACATGTGAAATATCAAAGCCCTATCACTTACCAATCAAAAGATATAGCCAATCTTAGATTTTTTGAAAAGTAGGTCAAATATCTAGGTCAAGGTCACGAGGTCAAAAAATATGGTTTGCGTAGAAAGGTCTTGTCACAAAGATTACACATTTGAAGTATCAAAGCCCTATCACTTGCCAATCAAGAGATATAGCCAATATTAGATTTTTAGAAAAGTAGGTCTAATATCTAGATCAAGGTCACAAGGTCAAACATTATATGTGTAGAAAGGTCTAATCACAAGGAATACACATGTGAAATATCAAAGCCCTATCACTAATCAATCAAGAGATATAACCAATATTAGATTTTTAGAAAAGTAGGTCAAATATCTAGGTCAAGGTCAAAAGGTCAAAAATTATGATATGTGTATAAAGGTCTTGTCACAAGGAATACACATGTGAAATATCAAAGCCCTATCACTTACCAATCAAAAGTTATGGGGTGTGACACCCAAGTGTGACAGACAGACGGACAGACGGAGGGACGGATGGATGGACAGACGAACAGCAGACAAAGTGATCCCTAAGTGTCGCTGTGCTTCGCAGGCGACACAAAAAGTCAACATCTTAAAAATAAATTCAGCGTATATTTGATAGCGTATGTGGCCAAGTTAATTCGAAGTATGGAAATAAGTACACAAAGCCAAACTAGCTATAGCTTGTCTTATTTTAAAAATCATTAAAAATCTAAAAGTTGATATTTTGACAAAATTCTTTCACAGTTTCATTTCTAGCGATAAATATAAAAATAAAAAGAGAAAAAAAAAACTGAAAAAGGGAAAAAAAATTGTTGGGGTCCCGCCGGGGTTTGAAGCTACTCCTCATGGGTCCATTTAGCATGGAAAACATACATTATACCTATGTACAATCTTAAAAAATATTCCTTAAAAATCCAAAAGTGGATATCTTGACAAAATTCTTTCACTTGTAGGGTACCATGCATGAGTACCTCATACCTACAAATTGTCATGACAATCTGAAGAGTGGTTATAGAAAAGAAGCAGAAAATGTATGAAAATCAACCCCCCCCCTTCCTTTTTACATAAGAAAAAATTCATAAAAAATCAAAAAAATAAAATTTAAGCATAAAATACATATCAAAGCATTAAGTAAATTAAATATGATAAATATGTAGTAAATGAGTGTGTAAAATCATACACTTATTGAGTTATTTAAAGAAATAGTGCAAAAATGTGCATTTCTGACAAAGTCCAAAAAGACGTCAAAAACGCGTCAAAAATTTGACTTCGAAGTGGAACCAAAAATATCAACACTTCTTAAGACATCTCTCTAGATCATCCTGATGCTTTCGGTTTGTCGATACATGCTTCGGTTCTGAAGAAGAAGTTTGTCAAAGGAGGGTACCCCCCGTGACCTACTTTTGGCTGTGGTGGCGCCACCTGTTGACAGATCCGGACGAAAAACAACAACACTTGTAGGGGACCATGAGTACTTCATACCTACCAAGTTTCATCAAAATCCCTTCAGCCGTTCTGGAGAAGAAGTTTAAAATGTGAAAAGTTTACGACGACGACGGACGACGGACGACGACGACGACGACGACGGACGCAACACTATGACAATAGCTCACTTGAGCCTATGGCTCAGGTGAGCTAAAAATGATGGAAATCGTTTCAGATCTTTTTCAATTTCCCTTATATAAGCCCCATCATTAATCTAGACAATTTTCGAGATAGCCCGGAACGACGCCACCGAGTCAGACTTTTAGTGATGACGTCACGTGGTTAGGTTCCCTGGTAGCATGTAAACAATGACGATAAAATAAGAACTTGACACGGATAAACTATCGCATTAGATTATAACATATTGATAGAGTTTAGCTCAAGATTGCATAGCAAATTTCGTTCCCTCGTTTCTAGATGTGATTAGATGTACCCATCCCAAATCTTTTGAAATAAGGGAGCAACCATTTGATTTTTATGGGGGGGGGGGGGGGGGGCAGGAAGACTTTGCAAAAAAAATTTTCCGGATCGAAATTTTAGGGAAAAAAATTTTCCGGCCCAAAAGTCTCAATATACCATGCGCTTTGAAAATACGTCACTAATGTTAACAGGGTTAACATAGGGGTTACATTAAATTGTGTGTTTCTGAATTTGAATAGTGTTAATGTTGTTAATTTCTATTTCAATGTATAGAGGAGGCCATTCTGCAGTGAAAAAGTTCAATTAGTTGGATTCGAAACTGTACGCTATGAAATCAGGGTTAGCTCTGTGTCAAATGGGGAATCCCCTTATAAGCCTATAATGATGAGTTGAAAGTAGCATGCTGTCCATGTATGGTGATTTTTCTAGAAAATGAATCTAGGGACCTGTTGCAAATGAGACCTTTTTGAAAAGTGTAAGATTTTGTCTTAAAGATGAAACTTGCACCCAAACGAAAATGTTTCCTAGTAAATCATGTCAAAATCATGCTAAAATCGTGTTAAAATCATGGATTCACAATTTATTAGAACGATTTCAGTCTGATTTATTAAATAAATCGTTCAGAAATCATGGTTAGCTGCTATGAAAAATACGATTTGAGAGCAAATCATGCGATTTGAGAGCAAAATCATGCGATTTGAGAGCAAAATCATACGATTTGATAGCAAATCACACGATTTGAGAGCAAATCGTGTGATTTACATATGATTTATTAACTTTAAGTAAATTATGCCATGATTTTGAAACGATTTATTAACTTAACCTGCAAACATCAGTACAAGAGAAAGTGACAGACATGATTTAGACATGATTTGTTTCAATCTCGGTCAGTCATTGCCTGAATCTATCAGATGCATCTTGGGGAATTTAATTTGATTTGTGGCTCCTTGAAGATACAAGTGCTTTTGTTTGTGAGGAAATAGACAACAATGTACTTGGATATGTACATTGTATGTGCCTTATTCAAGTAAGTTTTCATTTTGTTTAAGTTGTGATATACGTATTTGTTTTCAGTGAAACAAAATTTAGAAAGATTTATTAGCAATGTAGATTTGGCATTACATGGGAACTCATTTAGAAAAGCAAAAACAGCTATCAGAAAAAAATGATATACATTGAATTAGATCAATTTAAACATGTATACTTTCACTCATTAGTATACTCCTTTCTTAATGAGATCCTCATGAATATTCATATCGAATCGAAAGCGAGGCTACCGGCGGTTCGTTACGAAGCACAACAAATATGGCGACTTTGGCATACGCACGTGTACACTGCATCTCTGAGACGATGTATTCCCGCTACGTTTCATTCCATATAGTGGAGGATATTATCAATGAAACATTAAAATAAGAGACTGAAGTTAATTTAGGCAAAATACGCAGAGGGACCGTAGATTCTCCACTGCCGAACTAGCAAACTTGTGCAGTGTCAATGCGACACGACAGGATCAACATGTCATGTGCACATTCAGCTGCAACTGCTGTCGAATGAATGAAGACCAGGTAAGCAGCTTAGCTTCTTGCTATTGTAATAATATTCAAATCAATTGAAATGTCGAAACTCGCACTTAACACTTGCAAGCCAGGACCCCCCCCCCCCCCCACACACACAAAATTAAAAAGGGGGGGGGGGGTCAATCATATGTATTTTACCCCTCTTCCCAAAATATTATTTAATTACAAATTGATGACAGAGTTACTAAAACTTTTATTTAACAATATGTAACATCGGGGATCTAGAATATTTCCAGTAGAATGATTCCAATCTTGATGGAATTTAAAAAAGAAAATATAAAATAAGGTTTTTTTGCAAGGGCTTTCCTGACCACTCTTACCATTCTCCAATCTAAATCTGGGCTTGTGTACTTAAGCCAAAAATTCTTTTCTTTCTTGAACATATTTACTTTCACATGCAAGTACATGTACATGTACAAAGAATTTACTATACATGTATATTCTAAATCTGAAATTTTATTCTTACAGTGTACAGACAATATGAAAACCCTAAGCCCTAGTAGGAAGTTTCTTGCATTTAAGGAGAAAAAGGGTTCCAACTTCATTTATGATAAAGGTAGGATATAAATCAAAGTTTAATGTGTTTAGATAATTAGTACTAGGTATAATGTACAGTGTAACTTCAGAGTATTATTTAAAATAAATTTTAAATCAAATTGTTTGAGATGTTTCATGCACTTTTATATTCTGTAAGATTTGCTTTTCTCATTTCACATTTCAAAATGTTACTATATATACACTGTACAAGTATTAATTTGAAAATGATTCACTGTAAAAAAAGACATGTAAGATAAAAGTGAAGCATTTGTGTATGGACCATTTAGTATTTTCTTTGATTTATTGCAGGTCACACTACCTGCATGAAGCTTTGAATCTTCTTTATACTTGTGGGATGTGACTATTGGCATGCCTTACCATGACATTTATGAATGATCCACCACCATTTAGTTCTGCTGCGCCTAGCCAGAGATATATACTAGTACATTAGTAGAACTAAATGTAATGTTATGAAAGTTCTCATAATCAAACATTGTATTACTTAGATAATAAATAAACATTACAATTAGCCTTGCTTTACTGTTCCATATACTCACATAATTGTTGAGAAATATCAAAGGTTATTTGATAACTATAATAAAAACACATTGACTTCAAGGCACACACACTATATAGTCTGGTACAATTATTGAAATGTACAGGCAATAGGAGCAACTGTTTTGACCTTTTGGGGGATTGACTTTTCAAAAAAAAAATCTGGCTCAATTTTTTTATCAAAAAGACCAGAGAAAAAAATCAGTATCATACAATCAATGTTGATTTAGAGATGAAAATCAAGCAGTTGCTCCCTGAATTGTTAAATCATTTCATCTTGTGGATAAACTCATGTCACAGCTGATATTCACTAGTTTTGTATGTATAATAATAATCAAAAGGGGAGGAGGCAATGAGTTTGCTCACCTCACCCTGCTTTTGGAAAAGTGTGTGGGCACTTTATGAGGTCAGTCTGTCTGTATGTTTGTCAGTCATAAAATTACCTTGAGCATAATTTTTGAAATGTTTGTGAAGTGGTTTTCATATTCCTTCATAATTTTGATACCCAATTTTTGTTTGTCGTGGAATTTGACATAATTTTGTGATGAACACCCAAAAGGGGGGCTTATTCTATAATTTTCAGTTATAAAAAGGATTCATATTTCACATTGCACCTATATTCTCTGTCAGAAAAAGAATTTTGTCCTAGATGCTTAACAAGAAATAATTCATGGCAAATACAAAGTAGTGTTGAACGCTTTTTTAGCTCAAAACAGCTCTTATTCAGCAGTCATCACGAATATTCTCTTAACAAACATTTTGCAGAAATGTACAAAAAGAAGAGTCTGAACACCAACGCGCTTACGGTTGCTCGATGTTCTAACCCATAGTACATCAAGCAAGCTCGATAAATCCATGTGTTTTAAATCAATCCAGAGTCACAGCACATTCTCTTTCATTTTCACATTTTTAAAAGAAATATTTTGACCAAAATTGATTTTGGTAATGACCTTGACATTTGTTCAAGAGTTTGGTAAAACATCAACTAAACCTTTTTTCATGTAAAACAAAAAAAAAAAAAAAAAAATTCAGACTCGCAGAAGAGCGACCTTCCACAAAATTTTGTATCAGGTGCTATTTAGATATTTACACAGTATTACAATGCAAGTATAAAACAAAAATGCATATTTGATAAGCTTCAAGTCTTATCGGAATGCCTATAGTACATTACACGTCAAGTACCTACTTTTGTACTTTACATGGCAAAAACTTTCTTGACATACCCAGTGTGCTGGAAAACTCAGTTTAGAATATGAAGCCTTGAAGGTGATACGTGTACATTCATATGTATATAGATTTAATTGATGGTAAATCTAGTTGACATAAGTCATTACCAGGGTGTGTGTTTGTATATTCTTGGTGGGGGTTTATTTGGGGGGGGGGGGGGGAGTTGGGTTTTTTTTTTTGGGGGGGGGGGGTATTTTGCTTGTCAGGTTTGTTACAGGTTGAAAATAAATATTCTGACCTTGAGTAACTGGAAAATAAATAATCAAGCCGGCCCTGCGTTGAGAATAAATAATTTGACCCAAACAAATTTGCCAGCTCCCCCCCCCCCTCAAGATCAAAGGGTCGTCCCCTTATGAGGGGGACTTGAAGATTTATAAGAGAAAAATCTGGCTTGAAATTTTGACCAAAAATGAAAATTTAATAAATCCGATACAAAAGACAGGCGCAAAGCGAAAAATCTGGATCATTTACCGAAAAAAAAAAAAAAAAAAAATAGAATATGCTCAAAAGAAAATTTTGACCGGTAAAAGTCTTGCTGCCCCCTCCCTCGAGAAATTATCTGCTCCCTTATATTTTTACCCCCTCCTCTCTCTCTCTTGATCAGAGCAGATTCCTACAAATCAAAAATGCGTCATTTCATTGTTTAAGCTCTGCACATCTCACAGAGAACTTGAATTTTAGGATGCAAATTAGTAGAGAAACGAAGAATTTTGAAATGTATTTATTTCAGAATTTAGGCTTTATATCACAAAAAAAGTAACTTAAACTAGATATAACCTAAATGTGAAGACCCCCGAGTTTTAGAAAGGTGCAATTTAGATAGAAGTCAATAGAAGTCACGTTTTCAATATTAGGTTTGATTATTTATAAGGATACTTCGACGTTGTTACAGCGGCATGGAAAGGAGCTATTATATGCTGGCGTTTTTTAAAATTATTATTTTGGTTTTGTTGCGGTTTATTTATTTGTTGGTTTTGCTTCGTTTTGTGTTCTTTGCTGTTGTTTTTATTTAGGTGATTTTTTTTCCGGAGCTGTAGCTTTTTACAAATGCACATGCCGTCGAACCCCCCCCCCCCCCCCCCAAAAAAAAAAAACGGGGGGGGGGGGGGGGTCAGATAAAGATGCCGGATCTGTCCTAAATTACTGAATTATTGATCCAATGACGGTACAAATAATTTACTCATTATAAAAAAAGTTTAACTATGATAGGGGATTTACATCACACAGAACAGCACTGTCAGCAGGCAACGTTTGCGTTTATTCACATGTAACAGTCACATACGCTCATTGTGAAAATGAATTATTTAAATACTGTACGTTAACAAATAATGACGTGAAATATATGTTTAAAAAAATTAAAAAGAAGAATTTATCGAAAAAAATCCCAGTAGCCATGCAATATTAACGACGTTTTCGCCTTTTTTAAAACCGCGCACTAAGACGACGCCATATTGTTTATACTGGATACCACCGGTAGCCTCGTTTTCGATTCTTAGGCGGCGCTTATGAATATTCGTTAAGAATGGAGTATACACTCAGGAGTAATTACTTGAACAATGCTATAAGTAACATGTATTTCAGAAGTAAATAAATATTGAAAATTGCAAGACTTAGTTTATATTCTTAGAGTATATGAATGTACATGCATACACATCAACTAAATAATATCATTAATCTTTTAAATATGTTTTAACTGAAAGTTTGTAGCAATTACCTTATAAAAAAAATTCCAGTGAAATATTATTCAGGTCAGACTCTGAATTTCCAACAATGTGATTCATCTTGGGTCACAGTAACCTTTGGTAATACAGATTCAGGACATGATTTGCAAGAATTGGCACGATTTATTAGACTTCTTACATAAATACGATTTATGAATAAATCATGCGATTTCAACACGATTTATTAGTGGGACACGATTTACATCCAAATCATATATCCATGATTTCTAATAAATCGTGCTTCCATGATTTAAAACGATTTATTAGAGGCACGATTTATTAGCTCATTTACATACGAAAAAATCGTGCGATTTTGGCACGATTTATTAACACGATTTTGACACGATTTATTAACACGATTTATTAAGCATTTTTTTCCGTTTGGTGTCTTTTTGCTGGAAGAATTCATATAACGAAATCTGATGTAGTTGAAAATTGGTAGGTTTTCATCATTTTTGGTGATTTTTCATGGGTAGATCGGCACTTGTTATATACAATCCCAACACTACAGGAAGCATGAAGCTGATATGTTAATGTATATTTAAATACTGTTACATACTAACTTTCAATTAAATCAAAAATTATTTGTGACAATTGGTTGCCATGGCAACAGAATTTAAAAATTCAAAATCTGCCTCTCACAGATGAGTTTTCATCTATTTGTTGGTATATTGAGACCTTAAGCATACATTGCTACCCCAGTCTCAAATTTCATGAATGGTTACCATTGTAACACTATTTGTATTTTAAAGGTCATGACCTTGCTGTATCTTAATATACCAATATTTATAAAATTCTTTCAAAATCGAAAAAAATTTGATTGTCATGAAAATTGATGCTGCTCCTGTATTGTAATGACTTTTTGAGAAAAGACAGTACATTTTCTGCCATCATGGTATGTTTGGAACACCACTGCTACAGAACTATAGGGTATACAGTATAGTGATAGGTATCAATATATTCAGCAAATATCATTGCATGTATATGATGGAATATATGAGAAATTATGGTTACCATAGCAACCATATTGAATGATGGGAAATTTAATGCGAAAAGTCTTCTTGACATTTGTCGGTACATAGCGGAATGGTTAATCGGTCTCCGATACCACAAAGTATTGTCGTTGTCATGGCAACCACCCTACATAAATGACATTTAGACTCCCCTTTATCTCTTTACTAAGTATATGATAACATGAGCATAAAGATTTATTTATTCTGAACATGTTTAAGTATTGTGTTGTATTGCAGTTAAGGTCACATAGGGGGTATTGGAATTGGGGGTCATGGGTCTTTCGACAATGTGTTGCGACATAAGTATAATGCGTAACGCACAAATCTTGGTACCGTAAAGTGCGAAAAGTCTTAGACTTGCGTAAAATTGAAAAAAAGTTTATTCGACAAAAACAACCCAAGTCCTTAAAGTCTCAATATACCATGCGCTTTGAAAATACGTCACTAATGTTACCAGGGTTAACATAGGGGTTACATTAAATTGTGTGTTTCTGAATTTGAATAGTGTTAATGTTGTTAATTTCTATTTCAATGTATAGAGGAGGCCATTCTGCAGTGAAAAAGTTCAATTAGTTGGATTCGAAACTGTACGCTATGAAATCAGGGTTAGCTCTGTGTCAAATGGGGAATCCCCTTATAAGCCTATAATGATGAGTTGAAAGTAGCATGCTGTCCATGTATGGTGATTTTTCTAGAAAATGAATCTAGGGACCTGTTGCAAATGAGACCTTTTTGAAAAGTGTAAGATTTTGTCTTAAAGATGAAACTTGTCTTTTTGCTGGAAGAATTCATATAACGAAATCTGATGTAGTTGAAAATTGGTAGGTTTTCATCATTTTTGGTGATTTTTCATGGGTAGATCGGCACTTGTTATATACAATCCCAACACTACAGGAAGCATGAAGCTGATATGTTAATGTATATTTAAATACTGTTACATACTAACTTTCAATTAAATCAAAAATTATTTGTGACAATTGGTTGCCATGGCAACAGAATTTAAAAATTCAAAATCTGCCTCTCACAGATGAGTTTTCATCTATTTGTTAGTATATTGAGACCTTAAGCATACATTGCTACCCCAGTCTCAAATTTCATGAATGGTTACCATTGTAACACTATTTGTATTTTAAAGGTCATGACCTTGCTGTATCTTAATATACCAATATTTATAAAATTCTTTCAAAATCGAAAAAAATTTGATTGTCATGAAAATTGATGCTGCTCCTGTATTGTAATGACTTTTTGAGAAAAGACAGTACATTTTCTGCCATCATGGTATGTTTGGAACACCACTGCTACAGAACTATAGGGTATACAGTATAGTGATAGGTATCAATATATTCAGCAAATATCATTGCATGTATATGATGGAATATATGAGAAATTATGGTTACCATAGCAACCATATTGAATGATGGGAAATTTAATGCGAAAAGTCTTCTTGACATTTGTCGGTACATAGCGGAATGGTTAATCGGTCTCCGATACCACAAAGTATTGTCGTTGTCATGGCAACCGCCCTACATAAATGACATTTAGACTCCCCTTTATCTCTTTACTAAGTATATGATAACATGAGCATAAAGATTTATTTATTCTGAACATGTTTAAGTATTGTGTTGTATTGCAGTTAAGGTCACATAGGGGTATTGGAATTGGGGGTCATGGGTCTTTCGACAATGTGTTGCGACATAAGTATAATGCGTAACGCACAAATCTTGGTACCGTAAAGTGCGAAAAGTCTTAGACTTGCGTAAAATTGAAAAAAAGTTTATTCGACAAAAACAACCCAAGTCCTTAAAGTCTCAATATACCATGCGCTTTGAAAATACGTCACTAATGTTACCAGGGTTAACATAGGGGTTACATTAAATTGTGTGTTTCTGAATTTGAATAGTGTTAATGTTGTTAATTTCTATTTCAATGTATAGAGGAGGCCATTCTGCAGTGAAAAAGTTCAATTAGTTGGATTCGAAACTGTACGCTATGAAATCAGGGTTAGCTCTGTGTCAAATGGGGAATCCCCTTATAAGCCTATAATGATGAGTTGAAAGTAGCATGCTGTCCATGTATGGTGATTTTTCTAGAAAATGAATCTAGGGACCTGTTGCAAATGAGACCTTTTTGAAAAGTGTAAGATTTTGTCTTAAAGATGAAACTTGTCTTTTTGCTGGAAGAATTCATATAACGAAATCTGATGTAGTTGAAAATTGGTAGGTTTTCATCATTTTTGGTGATTTTTCATGGGTAGATCGGCACTTGTTATATACAATCCCAACACTACAGGAAGCATGAAGCTGATATGTTAATGTATATTTAAATACTGTTACATACTAACTTTCAATTAAATCAAAAATTATTTGTGACAATTGGTTGCCATGGCAACAGAATTTAAAAATTCAAAATCTGCCTCTCACAGATGAGTTTTCATCTATTTGTTGGTATATTGAGACCAAAGGGCCGGCGAAAAAATTTTTCCGGATCATGAAATTGCCCCTCCCCCCTCTCTTCCAACCTTTCCACTGCCAAATGTATCATAAACAAAGTATAAAAAAATAGATCAAACTTTACGCAATTTGGAGTGAATAAATAAAATTCAAAAGTCATTAGCACCATATAGCCTGTCTCCGTTGAGTATCATTTTAGTAAACAGATTAAAGGCACCATATGCCATTCAAGAAATTAAAATGAAGTGATCTGCTGGCAAGAGATGAACTCATTGTGTGTTTGATGTTTAATATGGCTGAAAAATCACGCTGAATTATTTAAACTTTAGAGTAATTTTCAACATTGGAAAATTATTAAAAAAAATAATCCGGCCTGAAGGGCCGACGAAAAAAAAATTTCCGGCTCTTAAAATGGCCGAAAAAAAATGTTCCGGCCGGCAAAAGTCTTCCTGCCCCCCCCCCCCCCCCCCCATAAAAATAAAATGGTTGCTCCCTAATCTTCACAGATGTAAAAGAACGAGTCTCTAAAATAGTCGGTGCTACTACCAGTAAGTACTGGTTAGAGCGTCGAACCAATTACGGAAAGGTTCCTGGTTCGAGTCTCCCTGGAGCAGGGGCACTTAATCTCACTTCTATTGAATTTGAAGACGTTTAACTTCTGAAAGCTCATCATAAACGGATCACTATGCCACTGCTAGTTTCGTGTCATCAGATTTGTTACATGTAGATCTATTGTCCTGTAGACAACGGGTCGTTCGATGTACTCTTCTATGATCTCTCATTCTCTGTTATATGAACAAATTGTCCTGTCTGTGTATTGTTGACATGACTGTGGTATTTTCTTTAAAAAATGTTGAAAATCGGAAAGAAAAGTTTTCTTTACAGTCTACTCGCTGCTCTTTTCATCGATTTTCCAAATTCATTGTTTCATAGGAAATTGTGTTTAAAAAGTTCTTTCCTTTTGAAAACGATCTGTTGAATTGATAAAATAAACGTGTTTTTTTTCATAAAATGTTAGGTTGATCTTTCCTATAAACATAACAATTTATTCGTATTTCAGAGAAAAAATAGACAGGTTGCACGAATTATCCTCACTTAAAGTAAATCAATGAATTAACTATATATCCAGTCCTTATTTTTTTTTCGAGAAAACCTCGATCATTCTGTTATTTTCGTGCATAAAAAAAGAAAAAAAAAATTGTTTGATATGACTGTCTCTTTCTTGATTTCAACTCAACGTCAAATAGCGCTTTCAACCAAATCGGTCATCTATGGTTATGATGAGAAAAGTCTTTGTTTATTCAAGGTCAAAATAATTTGGGGCAAATTTCAGGGGCCCTGACAACCTCTCCGTCATATTTCTTAACCTCCACCTGCCCCCGGCCCCCCTCCCGCGTTAAAAAAGAAAATCGTACTAGAAAAAGCACTCTTTTCCCCGGAACCCCCCCCCCCCCCCCCCCCATCGCTCTAATTCCTTGCGTTTGTATAAGCTGTTTTGCTCCGTATTCATCCGCTCCGGTCCGTATGCGCGTAAATTATGAGAGTAATTACTTTCTTTTATAAAATCTCAATTCTTTCATAAAAGTTTATCTCCTTCATATCCTTAATTCAAGGTATTTCTCCTTCGAAGTATTGATATTATCTTGTACTAAAGCAGAGCGGTCTTCGTTCTATAAAAAAGTACTTTTATTGAAAAGAAAAAAAAAAGAGTTCATGGTACTCCATCTTTCAAAAAAAAAAACCAATATTGAAAAACAAAACAAAACACAAAACGAAACGAAACGAAAAAAAAAAAAAAAAAAAAAAAAAAAACCGACACCCTCCCCTCCGAAAAAAAAACAAAACAAAACAAAACAAAAACAAAATTATACAGAAAAGAAAGAGAAAAACTAAGGGCGTAGATCTACATGTATACATTATACGCCTTTCAAACATCAAAGAGATATATAATTTCATTTTATTTATAACTTCTTTTCTACAAAAGCGTAATTCTGACATTGTTAGTTCGTGTACTGAATATGAAAAGAAACGAAGAAATGATGTGAAGAAACAAAATATGGAATGATACGGAGAAGCGAAAAAGAGATCATTTCTTCGCTTCTTCGCATCATTTCCTCACTTCAATTTTAAAGGGACGGTGTCCCTGAAAATTAATTAATTTTACAATATTTTGGAATGCAAAATTTTTCTTTTCAAATGAAAATATACATTCTCATTTGTATAAATTCAAATTTTCAGGCGAATCTAACGCATACATTCGCAGTTATAAACCTTTAAAAACGTGATTTTGAATTTGGGGTGCGCAGCTCTAATAAATTTCACTGGCGCCACCTACAATGTATTGAGTTTCTACAATAGAAGTATACGGAGATTTATTTATTAAAGAATCGACAATATTAGGGTCGTTACTGCATATTTTCAAATAAAACTTTTTATGACTCCTTTTTCCCTCTTTCTAGACCCTTTGGAATATATTTTACGTTTTCGATAAAATTTATTTTTATTCCCAACTATCGATTGCACAATTTTGAACAAAGAGTTTGACCTTGACCTGCGCGTGAAAAGACATGATCAAATCAGCTGTGGTCAGCTGTGGTCGCTTTTTTTTCAGATCCCGTTTATTTTTCATCATATGTATTGTTCATTCTATACATGCTTATATTTGAATAAATATGTTTAAACTAGCTGTGGTCACTGTGAACTCGCCGCACATGTATGCGTATTTCTACGTGTGCAATGATTGAATCTTTGGGATTCCGTATTTTTCGTTCGCATTTTTACACCGCAAAAATTCACTTTGATGCGAATTTTAACTGTCTATATCTCAATACGTAATTATTTGGCATTGGTGGATTTTTGAGATATTTATAAGATCAAAGCAAAGAGTTAAAAGATGAAATTTGAAAAAAATCAAACTTCTCTTACAAAAGATATTGGTGCGTGAAAAACGTATAAAACGTCATTTTCTCGTTAAGCTGATTTTAAATGCATATTTTAACTGTCTATATCTCGATACGTAATTATTTGGCATCGGTAGATTTTTGATATATTTAAAAGATTAAAGCAAAGAGTTGAAAGATGAAATATGAAAAAAATCAAATTTCTCTTACAGAAGATATTGTTGCTTGAAAAACGTCTAAAACGTCGTTTTTTCGTTAAGCTGATCTTTAATGCATATTTTAACTGTCTACATCTCGATATGTAATTATTTGGCATCGATGGATTTTTGATATATTTATAAGATTTAAGCAAAGAGTTAAAAGATGAAATTTGATAAAAATCAAACTTCTCTTACAGAAGATATTGGTGCGTGAAAAACGTCTAAAACGTCGTTTTTTCGTTAAGCTGATCTTTTATACATATTTTAACTGTCTACATCTCAATACGTAATCATTTGGCAGCGGTGGATTTTTGATATATTTATAAGATTAAAGCAAAGAGTTAAAAGATGAAATTTGATAAAAATCAAACTTCTCTTATAGAAGATATTGGTGCGTGAAAAACGTATAAAACGTCGTTTTCTCACTTAGCCGATTTTTGCCTCTTTTCAAGTTACGTTGTGGCTGTCTTTGGAAAAAAAATTCATACATAATATTATCCTAAGATAGAATAAAATGTTATATTTCAATATATCAATAACAATATTTACTCCAATTCAATTTATACTTAAAATTCTAGAGAAGTACATCAGCGAAAATAGGGATATTTCTACGTCCTTTTTGTAAATTTGGCGGGAAAAATGATGGGGTGGTATATCTCTGTAACCATGGATATTTGAACAAAAATATTTGACAGAATTATTCCTAGTCATGTATCTATTAAAATAACTTAAAATCATTAAATTTGGTTACTAGGTCACTTGGACCAATTTGCATGGTTTTATGCCGGATTGGCTCATAAGTCCTTGCAAATATTCAGGTGTGAGCCCATGTAAAACTTTAAAAACAAGAATAGACTAGGCGAGATCTATTGAACGGCATCAATTTCACTTTTTGAAATGTATAATAAAGTAGTAGAAGTAGCGTTTATCCAGTTTCCGATGTGAGCTACGCAGATAAAAGTTTATTTGGTGGCCACGCTGCTGATGGACTCTTCGTTCGAGGAGGTAAGAAAATGAGCCTCATGCTGTGTGGAGCGAATTTTCAGACTGTCGTCTAGCCAAGAGACTGAAGAGTTGTTTTCACTTTGTGTAAGACCTTTTAAAGAATAATCTTATTGAAAATATTTTTTCCTTGGTTTTAATGAAAGACATGACATGCCTTTTAACTACTGGTGGAGAAGTAATTATCGCCAATTTTTAAAGCATTTTTTGCTCTATTTTCCTTTAATCTTCAAGACTTACATATGAAATTTTGACAGCACAGGCTAGAACCCATTGACTACTGGTATACTTCCATAAATTTTCAATAAATTCTGATGAGTCTTACTGGTTTTATAAGCAATTAAAATGTGCTACTTTTAAGCACTAATTGAACAGGTTGGAGAAGCAATTATCGCCATGTGGGATCGTTCTCGTCTAATATCCACAATATTCTTTAAAGAATGATACCATAGGATTCCTCTATTCTTTTTCTAATCAGTTGTGATAAAAATGATTGAAAATTGTTTGAAATTTCTTCAATGATTGAGAAAGAGGACAGCAAGGTGCACCGCCATCGCCCCCAAGGAGCTCGGGGGAAGACCATGCATTTTCATGAAAGTTAGCGGCCAAAGTTAGCTGCTTAAATCTTCCATCGCATGGATTCATTTGAAAATTGAAATTTCATTTATAGTTTGATAAATATAAGAAGTATAATTGCTGAAAGAATCAAGTCTCTGTCATTAGTATAATTGAAGGTAATGGGCAAGGGGCGATAATTACTGCTCGGCGATAACTACTTCCCGACCCGTATACACGTAGACACGCTTTAGTTACAGCTTCCACTTCTACTTCTATGTTGGTAATCTGCAGCCGGAATCCATATTGCAGATATGATAAAACGCAATTGCCAACCAGCACACACAGGTTAAAAATTTTTAAAAACTGCAACAGAAAAGTGATATTTTGCTAAAGCTCACTGTCTACAAACCTTACAAATCACGACCAGACAATAATTTCAATGGAAACTGAGGAGCATCTAAATGCAACCTCGTTTAGGTTGCGTTTAGATAAAAATTAAAGAAGCTCCTCAGTTTCCATTGAAATTAGACCAGACGATGGATTGGGACACAGTGACAAATCCGTGATTCATACATGTATGCTATATTTATAAGATAACAAGCAATTTTCAGGTTAGGACTGACCACACAGTGACACTTATCATACAAATAGGAAATTGTCCTGTGAAAATTTTAAATTGAGTAAGACCTGACAGACCTAAGAAAAAATATATTTGTTTCCTATAACCCAATCGACCGTTAAAAATCGTGCCGACTCTGATTTTTTTATCGCCATTTTCCCTTAACTGCCTTATAAACAGACTTGAAATATACTATAAAAATGTCCAAAAGTCAAGCATATCCAAGACTGGTCTTCCGACACGTCCCATGGCCTTTCAACTTCCGTAAATTACTGCAGTGAGTAGTTCTTACATGACCACCAGGTAAATTTAATCCGTTTCACATGAGTGACTGTGTGTTGGGAGTTCTAAGGGATTAAAGTCATTATCTTATCACCTAACCCGTATTTTGTTATCATAATTGGACATTTAAGTATAGAGCAGAGAAGCAGACATTTTTTTTCAGTTAAAAATTGATTATTTTTGAAAGATTAGAAATTTTTTTAACTATGCATATTTTCTACAACCTGTTCTTGGGGATGGGTTCATTGGACTGGAATTTGCTAAAAAAAAAAGATTCTTCTCGTTCTGATTTATGTGATTTTTAGCTCACCTGAGCAAAGCTCAAGAGAGCTATTGTCATAGCGCATCATGCGGCGTCCGTCATAAACTTTTCAACCTTTTTGACTTCTTCTACAGAACCACTGAAGGGATTTTAATGAAACTTGGTAGGAATGAAGAAATCATAGTCCCATACATGTGTTGTTGTTTTTCGTCCGGATCCGTCAATTGGTGGCGCCACCGCAGGCAAAAGTAGGTCATAGGGGTACCCTCCTTTGACAAACTTCTTCTTCAGAGCAGAAGCACGTATTGACAAACTGAAAGCATCAGGATGATCTAGAGAGATGTCTCAAGAAGTGTTGTAATTTTTGGTTCCACTCCGAAGTCAACGTTTTTGAAGTCTTTTCGGACTTTGTCAGAAGTCAGCGTTTTTGAAGTCTTTTTGGACTTTGTCAGAAGTGCACATTTTTGCACTATTTCAGGGATTAATCTACCTCTGCGTCCTGCGTCTCTGACACATAAAAATCGCTCAGGACCCATTGATTTCCGATGGCTGCGTCCCACTGTGCGCATTGTTCACGTTCGTATAATGCGTCCTTTTTAGTTCATGTTTACATATTAAATTAAACATTCAAAGTCGAGAAAGTGTATTTACAGTATTTATTTAGCTGCATAACGTGTAAATGTCTCTTGTTTATATTTTGGCAGCTCTTTTAAACCTAACAGATATGTGGTATTGCATGAGAAATCATTGCGGAGAAACATTTTTTTTTCATTAATATACAGTCCGATGTGTGTCTAACTTCTTGTTATCATTCGGATTCAGATGTAAAATATACAATATCTTTATGAAAAAGTCTTCCATTGTAAACTTAACATGACATTATGAATGAAATGTATTGAAGTCGTTAATTCACACCATAAGCGTACCGTCTTTGTATACCGTATAGAATTAGTTTGTTTGGATAACGTTTTACTATACACATGTACAAAGCGTCGCTAATTTACTAAATAAACAATCAATATACTTAATTTGGCAAAATTAGATTGAAGTAATTAGACGTTATTTTGTGGTATACATTTAACGATCTCAAGGACATAAAACGCCGTGAGGCGGTCAGCTCACTTGTATTGGTGAACTTAAAATGCCATGAAAAAAGAAGGTTTGTAGAAATGGGGACGCATTAATTTCTGCTGGGACCCATTGTTTTGGGTGGGGACCCATTGGCCAAGTTTCAGTGGGTCCAGAGGGCCCATTAAGATCAAATTGTAGATTAATCTCTGCTATTTCTTTAAATAACTCAATAAGTGTATGATTTTACACACTCATTTACCGCATATTTATCATATGTAGGTTGCTAAATGCTTTCATATGTATTTTATACTTATAACAGAACAAGAAGAATTTTTTTTAGCAAATTCCAGTCCATTCTTGATCCTTGTCCCTATCATTGTCCCTATCCTTGTCTGTTCGTTTTGATTTTTTATGAATTTTTTATGCCCCCTGAATCAAAGATTCAGGGGCATATAGTTTTTGGCCTGTCCATCTGTTTGTCTGTTTTTCTGTCTCTTTGTCCAAAAAGTTTCAACATTGGACAGAACTTTTGAATGGGAGGTGATATTGCTTTCATATTTCACATGTGTATTCCTTTTGACAAGACCTTTCCATTGATACCAACAGTTTTGACCTCATGACCTTGACCTTTGACCTACTTTTCAAAAACTTTAACATTGGGCACAACTTTTGAATGGTAAGTGATAGGGCTTTCATAATTCACATGTGTATTCCTTGTGTCAAGACCTTTCCATTGGTACCAAAATTTTTGACCTCGTGACCTTGACCTTTGACTTTTGACCTAATCTTCAAAAACTTTAACATGAGGCATAACTTTTGAATGGTAAGTGATAGAGCTTTGATTTTTCACATGTGTATTCCTTGTGACAAGACCTTTCTACACATACCATAATTTTTGACCTCATGATCTTGACCTACATGAAGACATTTGACCTACTTCTCTAAAAATCTAAGATTGGCTATATCTTTTGATTGGTAAGTAATAGGGCTTTGATATTTTACATTTGTAATTCTTGTGACAAGACCTTTCTACACATACCATAATTTTTGACCTCATGACCTTGACCTAGATAATTAACCTACTCTTCAAAAAATCTAAGATTGGCTATATCTTTTGATTGGCAAGTGATAGGGCTTTGATTTTTCACATGTGTATTTCTTGTGACAAGACCTTTCTACACATACCATAATTTTTGACCTCATGACCTTGACCGAGATATTTGACCTACCTTTCAAAAAAATCTAAGATTGGCTATATTTTTTGATTGGCAAGTGATAGGGCTTTGATTTTTCACATGTGTATTCCTTGTGACAAGACCTTTCTGCACATACCATAATTTTTGACCTCATGACCTTGACCTAAATATTTGACCTACTTTTTAGAAAATCTCATATTTGCTATATCTTTTGATTGGTAAGTGAAAGGTTTTTGTTATTTCACTTGTGTATTCCTTATGAAAAGACCTTTCTAATCATTCCATAATTTTTGACCTAGTGACCGTACCCTTGATATTTGACCTACCGTACTTTCAATAAAAAAAAAAAATAATCCGCTTCGCAGGCGACACAAGCATTCCTTGGATTGCTATTTTTTTCCTTGACCCTTTCCTTGTCCCTGGCCTTGGCTTGTTCTTGTCTCTGTTCTTGTTGCTATCTTTGTCCCTCGCCTTGTCCCTATCCTTGTCCTTGTTATAGCACCTATCCTTGTTCCTGTCCATATCCCTGTCCTTGTCCCTATCCTTGTCTGTGTATTAACCCTGTCTTTGTCCCTGTCTGAGTATCTGTCCTTGTCCATATCCTTATCCTTGTCTGTGTCCTTGTCCTATCCATGTCCCAATCCATGTCCCTGTCCTAGTCCCTATCTTTATACCAATCTTGTCCCTACCCTTGTCCCAATCCATGTCCCTATCCTTGTCCTTATCAGTTTTTCCCAAAAACTTTCAGCTCACATAGGTCATTCAGACCTTTGTGTTAAAGAAACACATAGGTCCGAAGCATAAACAGTCAGTTTGAAAAAACCCCGCTAAAATCAGAACAGCCCCTTCTATATACTTCAGTTTAGCCAACATCAGCTGTAACAGCAAGACGGTAGCAGCCCCGGTCCCAAGCAGCCTCTGACAACTTGTCAATCATGTTCTCGAAAACTTTGAATTAACAAAGAAATTAAAATTACAATTGTGTAACATTTACAAGAGTATGATCAATTTCTCATGAGGGACCTAAAATTATTAAAACTTGCATCGGAATATTTGATTACATAAGAAATAGACTTGCCAGAAGGGATCTGTCATTCGGACCAACTATCAAGAAGAAAGCACCTCTCCAAACGTAATTTTGCCTGTGAGGACCAGTGGACCGATGTTATTGGGAAAGACTGCCATATCCTTGTACCAATCTTATCCTTGTACCAATCTTCTCCTTATCCTTGTCCCTGTCCCAATCCATGTTCCTATCCTTGTTCCTATCCTTGTTCCTATCATTGTCCCTATCCTTGTCTTTGTCCCTATCCTTGTCCCTATCCTTGTCCCTGTCCTTGTCCCTATCCTTGTACCAATCTTGTATCTACCCTCGTCCAAATCCATCTCCATACCTTGTCCCTATCCTTGTCCCAATCCATGTTCCTATCCTTGTCCCTGTCCTAGTCCTATCCTTGTCCCTATCCTTGTCCCTGTCCTTGTCCCTATCCTTGTTCCTATCCTTGTCCCTGTCCTTGTCCCTATCCTTGTCCCTATCCTTGTCCCTGTCCTTGTCCCTGTCCTTGTCCCTATCCTTGTCCCTGTCCTTGTCCCTGTCCTTGTCCCCATCCATGTCCGTATCCTTGTCTCTTTACATGTCCCTATCCTTGTCCCTATCATTGTCCATGTCCTTGTCCCTATCCTTGTCCCTATCATTGCCCCTGTCTCTGTCCTTGTCCCTGTCCTTGTCCAAATCTTGTCCCTATCCTTGTTCTTATCCTTGTCCTTGTCCTTATCTTTGTACCTGTCCTTGTCCTTATCCTTGTCTCTGTCCTGGTCCCAATTCATGTTCCTATCTGTGTCCCTATCCTTGCCCTGGTCCTTGTCCCTTTCCTTGTACCTGTCCTTATCCTTGTCCCTGTCCTCGTCCCAAATCCATGTTCCTATCCTTGTTCCTATCCTTGTTCCTGTCCATGTCCCTATCCTTGTCCCTATCCTTGTACTAATCCATGTTTCTATCATTGTTCCTGTCCTTGTCCCTATCCTTGTCCTATCCTTGTCCTTATTCTTGTCCTTGTCCATGTCCTTGTCCCTATCCTTGTCCCTAATTCATGTTCTATCATTGTTCCTGTCCTTATCCCTATCATTGTCCCTATCCTTGTCCTATCCTTGTCCTTGTCTATGTCCTTGTCACTATCCTTTTCCTTATCCTTGTTCCCTTTCCTTGTCTCTATCCTTGTCCCTATCCTTGTCCTTATCCTTTTCCCTCTCCTTGTCCCAGTCCTTGTCCCAGTCCTTGTCCCTGTCCTTGTCCCTATCCTTGTCCAAATCCATGTCCCTATCCTTGTCTCTATCCTTGTCCCTATCCTTGTCCCAGTCCTTGTCCCTTTTCTTGTCCCTGTCCTTGTCCCTATCCTTGTCTCTATCCTTGTCCCTATCCTTGTCTCTATCCTTGACCCTATCCTTGTCTCTATCCTTGTCCTATCCTTGTCCTTGTCCATGTCCTTGTCCCTATCCTTGTCTCTATCCTTGTCTGTATCCTTGTCCCTATCCTTGTCTCTACCCTTGTCTCTATCCTTGTCCGTATCCTTGTCCCTATCACTGTCTCTATCCTTGTCCCTATCCTTTTCCCTATCCTTGTCCCAGTCCTTGTCCCTGTCCTTGTCCCTACCCTTGTCCCTGTCCTTGTCCATGTCCTTGTTCCTGTCCTTGTCCCTATCCTTTTTCCTATCCTTGTCCCAGTCCTTGTCCTTGTCCTTGTCCCTGTCCTTGTCCCTACCCTTGTCCCTGTCCTTGTCCCCATCCTTGTCAAAATCCATGTCCCTTTCCTTGTCCCTATCCTTGTCCCTGTCCTTGTCCCTGTCCTTGTCCCTGTCCTTGTCCAAATCCATGTCCCTATCCTTGTCCCTATCCTTGTCCCTTACCTTGTCCCTGTCCTTTTCCCTGTCCTTGTCCCTATCCTTGTCTCTATCCTTGTCTCTATCCTTATCCCTATCCTTGTCCCTATCCTTGCCCCAATCCTTGTTCCAATCCATGTTCCTGTCTTTGTCCCTATCCTTATCCCTATCATTGTCCTATCCTTGTCCATGTCCTTGTCCCTATCCTTGTCTGTATCCTTGTCCCTATCCTTGTCCCTATCCTTGATCCTATCCTTGTCCCTATCCATGTCTGCATCTTTGTTCCTGTCCTTGCCCTTGTCCCTATTCTGTCTCTATCCTTGGTCCTATCCTTGTCCCTGTCCTTTTCCCTATCCTTGTCTCTATCCTTGTCTCTATCCTTGTCCCTATCCTTGTCTGTATCATTGTCCCTATCCTTGTCTCTATCCTTGTCCTTATCCTTGTCCCTGTCCTCATCCCAAATCCATGTTCCTATCCTTGTTCCTATCCTTGTTCCTGTCTTTGTCCCAATCCTTGTCCCTATCCTTGTACTAATCCATGTTTCTATCATTGTTCCTGTCCTTGTCCCTATCCTTGTCCTATCCTTGTCCTTATCCTTGTCCTTGTCCATGTCCTTGTCCCTATCCTTGTCCCTAATTCATGTTTCTATCATTGTTCCTGTCCTTGTCCCTTTCATTGTCCCTATCCTTGTCCTATCCTTGTCCTTGTCTATGTCCTTGTCCCTATCCTTTTCCTTATCCTTATCCTTGTTCCCTATCCTTGTCTCTATCCTTGTCCCTATCCTTGTCCTTAACCTTTTTACCTCTCCTTGTCCCAGTCCTTGTACTTGTCCCTGTCCTTGTCCCTATCCTTATCCAAATCCATGTCCCTATCCTTGTCCCTATCCTTGTCTCTATCCTTTTCCCTACCCTTGTCCCAGTCCTTGTCCTTGTCCCTGTCCTTGTCCCTATCCTTGTCCCTATCCTTGTCTCTATCCTTGTCCCTATCCTTGTCTCTATCCTTGTCCCTATCCTTGCCCCAATCCTTGTTCCAATCCATGTTCCTGTCATTGTCCCTATCCTTGTCCCTATCCTTATCCCTATCATTGTCCTTATCCTTGTCCATGTCCATGTCCTTGTCCCTATCCTTGTCCCTATCCTTGTCCCTATCCTTGTCCATATCCTTGTCCCCTATCCTTGTCCCTATCCTTGTCCCTATCCTTGATCATATCCTTGTCTCTATTCTTGTCTGCATCTTTGTTCCTGTCCTTGCCCTTGTCCCTATCCTTGTCCCTATCCTTGGTCCTATCCTTGTCCCTATCCTTGTCTGCATCTTTGTCCCTGTCCTTGTCCTTGTCCCTATCCTTGTCCCAATCCTTGTCCCAATCCTTGTCTCTATCCTTGATCCTATCCTTGTCCCAGTCCTTGTCCACATCCTTATCCCTACCCTTGTCCCTGTCATTGTCCCTGTTCCTATCTTGTCCCTGTCCTTGTTCCTGTCCTTGTCCCTATCCATATCCTTGTCCCTGTCCTTGTCCCTATTGTTGCCCCAGTCCTTGTCCTTATCCTTGTACCTGTTTTTTCCCTGTGCTTTTCTTTGTTCATTTCTTTCCTTGTCTCTGTCCTTTTCCCTGTCTTTGTTCCTATCTTTCTCCATTTCGTTATCCTTTTCCTTGTCCATATCCTTTTCTCTATCTTTGTTCCTGTCCTTGTCCTTGTTCCTGTCCATGTCCCTACCTTGTCCTTGCCCCTATCCTTGTCCCTATCCTTATCCTTGTCCCTATCCTTGTCCTTATCCTTGTACCTGTCTTTTTCCTGTCCTTTTCTCTGTTCTTGTGTCTGTCATTGTCTCTATCCTTGTCCCTATCCTTGTCCATATCCGTGTCCGCATCCTTGTCCCTGTCCTTGTCCCTATCCTTGTCCCTATCCGTGTCCGCATCCTTGTTCCTGTCCTTGTCCCTATCATTGTCCCTATCCTTGTCCCTATCCTTGTCCTGATTCGTGTCCCTATCCTTGTCCTTATCCTTGTACCTGTCCTTTTTCTTGTCCTTTTCTCTATGTCTCTTTCTTTGTTCCTATCCTTCCCCATGTCCCTATCCTTGTCCTTGTCAATGCCCTTGTCCCTATCCTTTTCCCTAATGGCCTATCCTTGTCTCTGTCCCTGTACTTGTCCTTAATGGCCTATCCTTGTCTCTGTCCCTATATTTGTCCTTAATGGCCTATCCTTGTCTCTGCCCCTATACTTGTCCCTAATGGCCTATCCTTGTCTCTGTCCCTATACTTGTCAATGGCCTATCCTTGTCTCTGTCCCTATACATGTCCTTAAAGGCCTATCCTTGTCTCTGCCCCTATACTTGTCCTTAATGGCCTATCCTTGTCTCTGTCCCTATACTCAGGGCTCACACTGGCTTAAAAGTTTGTGTCGCAAGTATGTGCGATGACACAAAATTGTGCGGTAGCACAATATTGCGCAACGACAAAGTTGCTAAAAAAGAACTTTGTTATTCATAGAGAAAGTGTATGTTGAACTATGTGTTTCATTTTGAAGAACATTCATATTGTTCATTTCCTTAGAACTATGTAAATCAATGATTAACTAGCAGAATAATTTATTAGATTCAAGAGACATTGACTAATATCAGTACTACATGTACTACTATGACAACATAGACAATGCAAAATATTCAGTAAGTGATGAGTTCAACTAGACCAACTCAAAAGTCATAGAATTCTCCTAGACCTCATAGAAGCCCTCACATCAAAGTAAAAAATAACCATTGGAGGGCCTTCTATGCTTATCATCATCAATTTGCAGTTCAAGGATTACTGCATTGACAAGGTACATAGTTGGTAAAGTTCTATAAACATTGTGTAAACTGGGAAGAACTGCAGCTTTGCTTTTAGACCAAGCTGTACTCCTGAAACCCCCATGACTTGAATTCCTTGGTTTAATGGTTACTTTTTTTTCAAATTATAAATATGAGCGGACCTAGAACTTTTTCTGGAATAGGGAGTGAATACATATGCTATTTGTGCTTTGTTTTCTTAATCAATTTAGAAATAAAATTGTCGAATTCCTCGTCGCCGACATTTTTTTTTGCGGGAGATTGATGCCAATGACCCTTAATTAAAAGAAAGTAGAGGGAGATGCTATTGTGGGCCCACGACGTCGATCTCGTTCGCTTTTATCCTAAATACAAAGATCGCAAACCCTCAATTTAGATGCTAGTGAAGGCTTATTTTCCATAATTTTATCGTCAGAACTTGCGCTTGCAGACGTTTTTTAAAAAGCCCAAAACGTAAATTTTGCAATTTTGTTTTACAATGCGGAATCGGAAATTTCTAAGTAACGTTTCCCCATTTCAAAATATGAATTATATGATACAGTGGTACTTCTTTTGGGGAGAAACAAAGAATATTGAAATAAAATAGTGATTATCTTAACTTTTCAGTGACGTCAAAAGAGACTTTGTCGTCCGCAGGTATACTTATGTTGGACAGCTCATCTTTATATTCCAATTATCTAATTAGCAGTGGCTGTCGAGTTGCTGGGGCTACCTGATTACCTGTGCTTCACACCTTTTGCGTTCACCCGTTTACCATGTTTACCTGCGTTACACCGGAACGCTTCAACTGAACTTTGGATAATTTAAAATTGATCTGCCAATGCCGAAATCGTGTGTTTGTCGGTACTTAAAAACTCGTTTTTAGAAAACTCCCTTTGTCGCAAAGCGCGATTTTCTGTCGCAAATTTCAAATTTTTGTCGCACCAGGGTTCATCTTAAGACTTTTAGATTGACTTATGCATCAGATGCCACAACTGACTCAATGTTTCTGTTTGAGTGGACCGATTTTGAGCAAAGTATAAAATTTGCATATTTTGATGTATCTTTGATCAAACTTTCATTTAATAATTGACCCTTTTCGTGGCCTACTAGAATCTAGTTGTACAAATGCAAGCCAATTATATTTCACTCATATTTTTCGAGAATGCCAGCTGTGAGACAAAGCATGTTCAAGGTCATGGAACAAAGGTCAAGGTTACAGGTGAATTGATGAAAATATTTTGCTGGAAATGAGGCTGATGTAGTTCATACTTTATCTAAAAAAGATTTTTAGGTTCAAAAAAGTGTTAAAGGTCATGATTATCAGCATGGATAATAAGCTTACAGGCAATGGTCATTCGTGGTTATTTCTGAAGAGGTCAACATTTTCAAACACTCAAAAAATAGAAGTTCCAGTATCAAAATTGCTGTGTATGGGGAGCATCCATAAATTTTACTGATTTTGTATTCATTTTTTTTTTCAGACAGACTATCATAATGGACAGAATGAGTATCCAAGTGGAACCATTAGATCTCAGAATCAAGAAGAAAACAGACACAATAGTGACATCAACATCAAAATCTCATTCAGTGCTAAATGACCGTATCAACACCAAGAATTACTTCTGGGAGCACAGCAAAAATAAGAAAAACAACTTGGCGTTTCCTTATGTTAACGTTGGTGAACCTGTCGATAACAAGTTCCGTAGCCACATTCCACTACAGGCTCAACAAACTCCAAGTCTGTATAATGGAGACTCAAAGCCAGTATTTAATATCACTTCTAAACATAGCAGTTTATCAAGCTCTAGATGTATGCTAGATTCAGCCAGTCCACATGTCAATAAGGGATCTCATACAACATATTGTATAAGAAACCTGCTATGAGTAATTTGAATCCAAGCATGAGAGCTCATAATCATAATTTGATTCATATTGGTCAACCAAGTGTACAGAGTACAGTATACCAAAGTGCAACTAATTATGGTTATGATAGCAACTTACATACTCCATCTTTTTACGGTAACACATGGATTCCTCCTTTCAGAAGTATGGATAACTTGAGCTCTCCAAGTTCCAATTCTAGACAGTTAAATAATAGCTTGGATGCAAGCCTTAATACCTCTACCAAATTTAAAAGGAACCAAGAGTTAGTTCGAAGTTACCTATCAACAGGAGTTCCTGATAGGACCTTATCTCAGTACTCATTTTCTTCTGGATATGACGTGTTTCCAAAGAAAGTTCCATGTAGTTACACAGTAACTGTACCCCAAGCCTTACCATTTACCTCATTGAGGGAAGAAAATATTGCAACTCTACCCCAAGCCGTATCATTTACTACATTGAAAGAAGAAAATATTGCAACGGTCCCTCCATTTAACATGTTGAACGAGGGAAATAAAGCAACAGGGCATAAACATTCAATGTGCCATATTAACAAACTCAAAGACATAAATAACAATGATTCTGTAAAAGCTCCTCTGCGAAGGATTGCACCTAAACAGCCTCAAATCCAGATGACTCCTGTCATGAGTTGGTCCAACCCATCTTTCATGCAGGACACAGTACTCTCTCCCGCTTCAAAGAGGAAATTAATGGGAATTCCAATACCCAGAAATTTCCAAAATCACCAACAGAACTGTTCCATTGATGAGTAATCGAAACGTACCAAATCCATTCCAGAGACAGCCAGCAACAATCAACAACACAACAACCTTACACTCATACCTCCTGAACAACGAACGTTTACCGGGGACGACCGTGGAAGAGTAAAGATGATAACAACAATGATCAGACAGTGGACTGTGCCTACAGCAAGCAGAGCATAATTGAAATAAAACAGATGGAACAGACGGGGACACTGGAAAGTACGTGGACTGCTCATCCTGAAGGAGAATCACAGAAAGACTGTCACCAGTACAGATCAATGCTAATGATGAGAGGAAAAGGCAGAGTGCTAATCACTGTGATGAAGATGTCAAATCTCAATTATATGACATATAAGGTAAGACAATGATGATTATCTCAAAAGCAAAGTTCAGATGAGAAATACATGTACTTGTAATGTATAGGCAAAAGTATTTAATTAAAATTATTTTTATGTCACCTGCTATTCAAGGAAAACGTATAAATCACTTTGTCTTTTCTTAATGCTTCAAATTGATTTTATGTACATCATGGTTCCACATAAGTATTTTAAAGTAACAAAGTTAATGGATGTATACTGGTTTCATCTTGTCTGTCTGACTGTCCACAAACACAAATTTCGTTTCTGTACCAAAAATTAGAGTTTTTTTTGCCTGCAGTGAAGAAACTTTACACTTGAATAGAGGATCCTTGCCATTTTGGTGTCAAACTTAGGTCAAGGTTTAACTTCACACATGTGGAAAATATCAATAGGCAGCATTTTAACATGATAATAACTTGTTATTCTTGACCTTCAGTGATGAAACTTAAGTTTTAGATATAGATAGAAATTAGGTCAAGGACAGTCTTGGAATGTATGGAAAAATGTGCTTTAAAACAATGACTCAAGTAACCTTGACCTACACTGGCTACAGCATTGAAAATTCAGAATTTGATGTCTTCTATCAGAGTAGGATTCCTAAGGTATTAGCTCACCTCGACGAAGTTGAGTGAGCTTATGCTATACCCCCGCGTGTCCGTGTCTGCGTCCATGTCCATGTTGGCATCTGCGTCCGGTTTTTCTGCTTGAGTGACTTGGTTAAGAAGTTGGGGTAGCTCAGTCAGTCAGTATTACTTGGTTAAGAAGTTTGGAGTAGCTCAGTATCTGACAAAGTACTGATGCTACAGTAACCAAACTTGCACAAGTAATTTGTCTTGGGATGCTGAGATGAACCCATGCATGGGATGCAGCATCTGACCTACTTTTTCTGTGAGTGATTTCGCTTTAAAAAGCCAATATTGAGCAAAGTATAAGTGCTACATGTACCAAACTTGCATATTGGATGTATCTTTGATCAAACTTTCATAAAATGACCTTGTCATACTTTTTCCGCTTGAGTGATTTTGCCTTTAAAAGCCAATATTGAGCAAAGTATAAGTGCTACATGTACCACACTTGCATATTGCATGTATCTTTGAGCAAACTTTTATAAAATGACCTTGACCTACTTTTTCCGCTTGAATGATATTGCCTTTAAAAGCCAATATTGAGCAAAGAATAAATGCTAGTTTTTATACGCCCGTCATTTGACGGGTCGTATTATGGTATGGCGAAGTCTGTCCGTCCGTCTGTCCGTCTGTCCGTCCGCCTATGGAACGCAATAACTTGAATATGCTTCAACGGATTTTCATGAAATTCATACATTATGATTGGACTGTGGAGAGGAAGCTGCCTTTCGATTTTCAGGTTCATCCGATTTGTCGTTACAGAGTTATGGGACTTAGATTTTTAAAATACAGTGAAAATATAGTAAAATTTTTTAAAAATTATTTAAAAATCTATTTCTGGTCGAAATGTTTTGAAATTTTGTATACTTCAAGTAGAAAGGATGTTCTTTGACATATGTAACGGGTTTTTATACGCCCGTCATTTGACGGGACGTATTATGGTATGGCGAAGTCCGTCCGTCTGTCCGTCCGTCCGTCTGTCCGTCCGCCTATGGAACGCAATAACTTGAATTCGCGTCAACGGATTTTTATGAAATTTATACATAGTGATCAGACTGTGGAGAGGAAGCCGCCTTTCTATTTTCAGGTTCATCTGATTTGTCGTTACAGAGTTATGGGACTTAAATTTTTAAACTACAGTGAAAATATACTAAAATATTTAAAAATTATTTAAAAATCTATTTCTGATCGAAATGTTTTGAAATTTTGTATACTTCATGTAGGAAGGATGTTCTTTGACATATGTAACGGGTTTTTAATTTTTTGTCGCATAACCGAGAAATTGTGTGTAATAGGAAGGGGTGGGTTATATGCACATACATGTTAAGCTATGGGCAAAATATAGGCGCATGGAACGCAATAACTTGAATATGCGTCAACGGATTTTCATGATATTCATACATTTTGATTGGACTGTGGAGAGGAAGCCGCCTTTCGATTTTCAGGTTCATTCGATATGTCGTTACAGAGTTATGGGACTTAGACATTTTAAAATACAGTGAAAATATACTAAAATAGTTAAAAATTATTTAAAAATCTATTTCTGGTCGAAATGTTTTGAAATTTTGTATACTTAAGGTAGAAAGGATGCTCTTTGACATATGTTTTTTGTCGCATAAGCGAGATATTGTGTGTAATAGGAAGGGGGGGGGGGGGTTATATGCACATACATGTTAAGCTATGGGCAAAATATAGGCGCATGGAACGCAATAACTTGAATATGCGTCAACGGATTTTCATGATATTCATAAATTTTGATTGGACTGTGGAGAGGAAGCCGCCTTTCGATTTTCAGGTTCATTCGATATGTCGTTACAGAGTTATGGGACTTAGATATTTTAAAATACAGTGAAAATATACTAAAATAGTTAAAAATTATTTAAAAATCTATTTCTGGTTGAAATGTTTTGAAATTTTGTATACTTCAAGTAGAAAGGATGTTCTTTCACATATATAACGGGTTCTTGAATTTTTTGTCACATAATCCAGAAATTACGTGTAAGGGGGGGGGGGGGGGGGGGGTTATATGCACATACATGTTAAGCTAAGGGCAAAATATAGGTGCATGGAACGCAATAACTTGAATATGTGTCGACAGATTTTCATGATATTTGTACATTTTGATGAGACTTTGAAGAGGAAGCCGCCTTTCGATTTTAAGCTAGGTTCATCCAATTTGTTCTTATGGAGTTATGGGACTTAGATATTTTGGTGTTGTGAAAAAAATCCCAACGGGCGTATCTTGCTGCGTGAGCGTAGGCTTTATTAATTTTTTTGTCGCATAACCGAGATATTGTGTGTAATAGGAAGGGGGGGGGGGGGGTTATATGAACATACATGTTAAGCTAAGGGCAAAATATAGGCGCATGGAACACAATAACTTGAATATGCGTCAACGGATTTTCATGATATTCAAACATTTTGATTGAACTGTGGAGAGGAAGCCGCCTTTCGATTTTCAGGTTCATTCGATATGTCGTTACAGAGTTATGGGACTTAGATATTTTAAAATACAGTGAAAATATACTAAAATAGTTAAAAATTATTTAAAAATCTATTTCTGGTTGAAATGTTTTGAAATTTTATATTCTTAAGGTAGAAAGGATGCTCTTTGACATATGTAACGAGTTTTTAATTTTTTGGTCGCATAACCGAGATATTATGTGTAATGGGAGGGGGGGGGGGGGGGTTATACATGTTAAACTAAGGGCAAAATATAGGCGCATGGAACGCAATAACTTGAATATGCGTCAACAGATTTTCATGATATTTGTACATTGTGATTAGACTTTGAAGAGGAAGCCGCCTTTCGATTTTGAGGTTCATCCGATTTGTCCTTATGGAGTTATGGGACTTAGCTATTTTGGTGTTGTGAAAAAAATCCCAACGGGCGTATCTTGCTGCGTGAGCGTAGGCTTTATTTTCTTTTGAATGATTTTACCTTTAAAAACAAATATGCATGTACTTAGAAATATGTTTAAATTGAAATTTTGCTGCCACGAGGTGAGCTTCTTAATCTGCGATTACCTATGTTTTTGTTTTTGTCAAAAGATAAAAATCTAAGGTCAAAGAAATGCCTTCATTTGTGCAAAGGTACCATTGGCAGTGCAGTTTTGACCAACACCATTGTAGAGGGTATAGGATAGTTCCATTTGAATTTCATGTCAAACCAAAATCATTTCTTAGCTATGTATTTCAGAACATCAACAAAACTTCACCAAAGCATGGAAGATACCCAGTTTATTCAGTGCTCCCCTATCAACAAGATGAAGCTAAGCCGTGGACAGAGAAGATGTCAAAAGTGACCGTGTATAAACCAAAATATTACTTCATGAACAAATTCAGTCAAACAAGTGATGATGATAATAACACTGAAACAAATGATGAAAAAAACTTAAACGATAAAAAGGTATCAACATGCGATATCAAAGATGAATCACTTGATTCTGGGAATGACACAGATTCTGATGATACTTGGAATTACAGCGAGGGATTTGAAAAGTGGATCAGCGATTTATACAGTCGGAGGGATTTTGAGTATGAAGATAACAATAATGTTAATTCTGGGAACGGGTCTCAAATGGAAATATCTTCATGTGAACCATTCCAAAGAAAGATGTCAGTGCAACGGATTGATGTACCGTCACAAAGTGTTATTTGTAATCACAGTGATACCTATGTGCACAAGTTAAAGAAATTTTCTGATTTCGTTCCAAAGAATGAAGACAGGAAGAGAAAATTCTCTGTTTCAATTCCAAAGAATGAAGAAAGGAAGAAGAAATTCTCCAAATCAGTCCCAAAGAATGAAGAGAGGAGGAATAAAAAGGAAAGAAGAAGAAGAAAGGTGCCTGCAATACCTGTAGGTGGTTTGGGAGTAAATTCACCGAGTGATCTTGACGATTGTGAAGAATTCTACTGGTGTCATTGTTGTGAGAGATCTGTCAAGCATTTTAATGTCAGAGAACATTTTACGGAGCACGGGAATGAAGGTGACATAAATCTGGATAATTATCTTCTGCAGGTAAGGAATGAAGGCGTCAATTAGTAGAAGTAACCCTATCCAAATTTATAGGGAAATAAATGTTCTATATAGTGTATGGAAAATTACTTATTAATCAGAACATTCATTATCAAGGTTAAATTGACCCTTCCGAACGCGGGAAAAATTTGAGAAATTCCATGACGTCACAATGCAATTTCGACGTTTGACCGAGGTTCGACGCTTGTTTGTCCGAGGTAAAAGCATTGTGACGTCACGAAATTTTGCATTATTTTCCCGCAATCGGAAGGGTCAATTGTTGAGAAGTACACAAAATACCAGTATAGAGTGCTTCTGAACAAAGTTCCATATAATTTACTTTAAAGACAAAGACTTACTTTGATCCATTGTCCTTTGAATGCTGTAAGTTGTTATTATTAGAATAAAATACTATGTAGTCCTTATATACTTACATAGTCTGGTAACCACTAGGACAATGGATTTGGAAGAAACTATTTAACAAAACTACTTGACACTTAAGCATGGTGTCATCAGAAGTAAATTAATATTCCTTCATGAAGCTTTTTAATTACAGGTAAGCTATTGTAATTACAGGTATACGGACATGTGACAAAACACTGGAAAGGATACAATAAGGAGGGACGTTGTGTTTATCTGTGTGGGTTATGTGATCAGGCAATGTTATACCATCAGGGATTTAGATGGCACATTCTGACCCATGGCAGGGGGCATAGGTGTGATAGATGTAACAAATTGTTTCTATCAAAGAAGAAGCTCACAAGACACCAGAATTATGGATGTGGTAAAGTAATTTTTTTTCAAAATATATTATTATGTTGCCTGCAAGGCAAGAGCGACATATAGGGATCACTCGGACTGGCATCTGTTCATCTGTCCATCTGTCCATCTGTCCATCTTGTCATACTTTCACACATATTGCAATAACTTAATTGATATATGCGTTAGATGGTCTAGCAACCCCAAATGAGGGTCAAGGTCACTTGCAAGAAAGCATATCACCTGTTCTTGAACAGTTCTATTTTCTATTTTTTTCAATGTGCATAGTTTTCTCTCATATCCACATACATGAAAATGTCCTTACAATTGTGACACAGTTATGTGGCACTCTAATTGATTATTGATTATAGCTGTCATGAAAGACTCAGACACATATAGATTTTAATATTCTCTCAACATTCTGTTACTAAGATATTGTGAATTTTACTTTAAGATTTCATACAAACATAGTAACTAGAATTTCTTGAAATCTTTCACATTTGATCTATCCTATTATTTGATTATGATAGTTCTTTTTACATCTACTGCAAACTACTGTGCAGATGCTTAGATATTGTTCATCTATTTTTAGATGCCAAGATGAACTGCTGCAGCACGTGTGGTCGTAAGTTCTCCAGCAGCAAGCATATGAAGATCCATATTGCGCGTGTCCACTGTCGTGCTCGTGCCTCTAACGTTTATAAGTGTTCGTATTGTGGTAAATGCCTGTCTAGCCGGGGTAGTCTGACAACCCACACTCGTCTACATACAGGTATAAACCCGTACAGGTGTAACGTGTGTGGCAGGAGTTACCCCCAAAACGTGCAACTCAAACTACATATGAAAGTACATAGGAAGACTGATCCGTAACGAGTGAAAGTAGAAGAAAGCATTTGTTGATACTCATGCATGTCCTAGAATAATTGTTAAAACTTTGATAGTTAGCTTAGATTTGTTAGGTTTATCTTAGTAAGAAAATTATCTAATGAATGCTTTTTATAGTGAGGAAATGACACTGAAAGACCTTTTTCACAATGTCGAAACCAAGCAAAGTTATATCTTAGAGTTATCCCTCTTTCCGTAGAGTCCATTGATTGTTGTACAGCCTTTAACTTTGTTAGTTGTATGTATTTGTTGATACAAGAATAAGTTGTTACATATTTTGTGATTATTTACATCCAAGTAGGACTGTTGATATTAAATAAAAGAAAATGCCTCTTTAGCTATTAGTTTGCTCAATTCTATAATTAAATTGCATAATAATTATTGAGCTTAGTAAAGAAAAACAAAGAGTCAAGCTTCCTGGAATAAGATTTCTAAATGCCTTGGCATTCATGTTTTGGATAGTGAATTCTCACCAGTGGCACTTGAAGCAAAAATGATGAAAAGCCGGCTATTTTGTTGTATTGTTAGACAAATGCATTGTATTTATTATTATTAAGGCAGCAACACTGCACAGTAACTAAATTTCATTTTACTACCAAGGTAGATAATGACAGGAAATCTCAAACCAATATTCATGGGTTAATATTAGAGAGGTTTAGTTACAAGTGATTTCAACGTGTACGTATCTGTATGATGTACACGTCACTGTTTGACAGTCACAATCTGAAGATGTTGTTTAGTATAGGTACTAACCAGCAGAAGGATCTAAGTATAGCTTTGTAGTGTATGTGTGCAGCTAGCTTCTTTTTCAATCAGTTTAATCTGCGAGAAATAAGATTCCTAAAACCTTGACGTAAGGAAAGTTAGAATCCTAAACATGCTTTATAACACTGAAAACTGGAAGTTTGACCTATGATAAGTCTGGAATATTTCAAAGAAGTTACCTGTTTTGTCGTTACATGTAGAGTGTCGTTTACACGTCCATAACATGTAGCTATACGTAACAAAATATGACGGAATTTGTGATATCAAAAAATCGATTTTTTGATATCACAAATTCCATTTTGTGATATCACAAAATTGAATTTGTGATATCAAAAATTCGATTATTTGATATCACAAAATATAATTTGTGATATCAAAAAATCGATTTTTTGATATCACAAAATTTGTGATATAACAAATTCGAATTTGTGATAGTCACAAAATAGTGAATAAATTGTAAAACGGCGCCTCATAAAGAAGCAGTATGCTGATTACAATGGATTTGGTTAGATCAAATCTGACCTGTTCACTTTATTACTAGAGGTTAACACATTGATTTTTCAATTTTGTGTCCCTGTATTGAGGCTCAAGCTCACAGATGAATATTGTTTAAAGACATTAAGGTCAAGGTTATCAATGTGAACAATAGACTCCCTAGACATGGGCTGTTCAGTATCCTTTCTCAAAGGCCTAGGCCTCTCAGAAAAAAGAATTTCTAATATCAAAATGGCTGCGTTTGTAAGGGCACGACATGAAAATGCGGGAGCCCTATAGGTAGTCATATATTCTGTCCGTCCATCAACACTTGGTTCTGACACAATTCAAGGTACAGCTTTCAAACTGCATAAATAGATAAAGGATCTTGAGATGAACATGCCAATAAATTTTGAATCTTCAAGGTCAAAGGCCAAGGTCAAACTAAGGCAAATCTTGATGAAATATCATAACTTCGTTCTTATGCTATAACTCAAATAATTTTCAAGGTACAGCTTTGATATATTTTATACATAGATAAAGGATTAAAGAGAAATATGCTTATAAGCTCAAGGTCAAACTTGTGGAAATCTGTAGAGATATGCAAAACAATAGTAATTATGAGTGGGGCATATAAATCTCAAAAGCCATTGTACATCGGGATCCTTTATGACCTTGTCAGTGCTCTAATTTTAACCGATTATTTTTCATTGTGAATACAAACTAATGCATTTGCAACTTGATTTTCAATTAAGATTAGGTCAAATTCAAGATTAATGTCACTAGTTAGATACTAAATGATAATCAAAACTTCTCAGATAGTGTCTCCTATGATTTGTGAAGGATCCCTTGACCTTTGACATCTTACCCTAACTTAAGATTGTGACCTGTTATGGAAATGCAATTGTATTCATTATCTAATATTTACATTACTAGTATATTCCCCGTGTTAAATGCCCATTAGGCAACTAGAATTATATTCCAATAACTTGGGTTGCTAATGTGACGTCACATTCAATTTTTCAATGTAGGGAGAATTTACCAAAGTTAAGATACATTTGACGCTGTTACAGACAAAATGCGCGATGTTCATGCAAATAAAAATGACCAATAATTAGAATAAATGTAAATATAAATAATGACTGTCTTACTTTTGGTGTTCATGGGTGTATAATTCTGGTTGGCTTCGCGATTCACGGAATTTGCACGTGACCAACCAGAATTATACACCCATGAACACCAAAAGTAAGACAGTAATTTCTTAATTGAGAAAGTATGTTAACTTTCATCATGTAACCTCTCATTATCCCCTTGCAACTTTGTTGCGTAGAGCATACGCCATTGCTGTCATGTGTTTGTTAGGGTGAGTGTGTGCGTCTGGATTCTTGTGAACACCCCAGAAGACAAAACAATCATCATATAAATATCAAACCTTCCACAAATTTTCCTCTTGGGTAGAGGTTGAACCCTATCGATTTTCAAGGTCAAGGATATTGTTGACTTAGGCTTAAAATCCTTGTGAACACTGAACAGCATAGAAGACAGAGTAAGCATCATAGAGACATCAAACCTTCCACAAATATTCCCCATTGGTAGAGGATAAACCCTATTTCAAGGTCAAAGGTCAAGGTCTCAGTCGACTTTGGCTTAAATCCTTCTGAACAGCATAGAAGACAAAGCAAATATCATAGGATCAGCAAACCTTCTACAAATGTTCCATACTGGATTTTGTTCGTCCATCAATCTGTCTGTGGCTAAAACTTGAATGTTAGGCATACCTCTTGCAAGAGAAAGGATATGATCTCCAACTGGACTCAAATGCAGCACCCACAGCAAACTAACGAGACGCCCAACACAAAAACACAGAGCAGACAAGCACAAGAAGGAACACAAGTGGACAAGGAGAAAACCACACCAAAGACTACATCAAAACTTCAATCACAAAAGACCACATATAAACCAACGAAACAAATGGGAAACCGATGCCTACTTTTAAATAAGGTCATCTGCCACGGTAGTAGGGAATGGTGTTGTTATCCGGACTACGTGCGCACAACTGTCCGACTATAAGTGATATATCGGGCTGTCATATTTCACATGTATTCTTTGTATCGAGATCTTTCTTTTGGTACCAAAACTTTTGACCTCGTGACCTTGACCTTTTGACAAACTTGAATAGTTGGTTTTAGTTTTGATGTCTTTGCTGAAAACTTGTCAAAGCTATTATGTAGTAATATGTACAAATATACATTTTATGAAGGTGTTAACCTTTTAGGGGATAGCGAAATGTGCCTCACTTCTGTCACCCATGTAGTAAAATACAATGTTCTCGCCCTATTTTCGGGGTATACCATCTCTGACAGAAAATTGAGGTATGTTTTCTGGTCCATATTGATTTTATTACAAGTTACATGTCCTTATTTGGGGTTTATGAGCAGTTTATATTCATACCATAGAAAATCTATAAGGGACAGTTCAGCATGAAGCGAGTCTGCCGTGCCGGGAGTTGTAATCTTCAAAAGAACATCCCCTGGAAGCATCAGAATTCAATTTAGAATTTTTATCCTGATATGCACATCTTTTCATATGACGGATTTTCAATTTGCAACAGACATCTTATTTCAAATTGTGCAGATGTCGTGAATTCCAAACAATAAATTGATCATTCACAACTTGTAAATTCAGAATGAATTCTAGTAGCATAATGCAAATTGTAAATATAGACATTCCGTCTTTCCTGTATCGAGATATACGTAGAATACAGATTTATTCCTTCAATGTTAGAAATTAAACCGCTATCTCTGGTGTGTTCATACTTGCCATGGAGAATCTTATTTGCAACCGTTTTAATTTCCATAATCATGTTTAATTTAAGGTCAAGATAAATCATTTGAACAATAAATAAAAGTTAGTTATCCCCTTGCAACTCTGTTGCGGAGGGGTATAGCATCGCTGCCGTGAGGATGTGTTAGTGTACATGTGTGTCACTGTCCGGATTCACAGTGGACTTGCATGTACAATGTTAGAAACATCAAACCTTCCACAAATGTTTCCCATGGGGGGGATGAACCCTATTGATTGATTTTCATGGTCAAGGGTCAAAGGTCGAAATCATGTGAACTTAGGTGAGGGGACTTAATATAGTTTCCACCATGTTTGTCTGTCCGTCTTTCTGTCACACTTAAGGGGTAACGAGTGTCTGCTTGTATAAATGACAGAAAAAAATAAAAATCTGAATAATTTTTTTCAATTATTTGTTATTATTTACTGAAAATATGAGTGATTTTGAAGCATATGACATTAGTTTTGATATACCTTTCCATCAATACTTCATCAGAAACTGATATTGAAGATGATGACAGTCTCATGAGACAATGCATAAAATTTGTACACCTAGTAGAAATCTAAAAAAAATACTGTTGCAGAATATTTTTTGGGGGATGCAGCTTATGTAATATTCATGTACTGGGACATAAAAAGTAGAAAAAAGCATGAAACAATGAGGTATCCAGCAATACTTTTATGTTACAGCTCGGCAAATCTGATCAGCTTCAAAGTTTCAAATACAAAAGTTGCTAGAGTTATCTTTCCTGTAAAATATATTCCTGTGAAGTAAAGGCAATCACACGACATGCCATTTCCTTCTCATTTTCGAATGAAAACCTGATCCTTTAAGAATCATTTAGACTTTCTAAATGAACGTAATTAGATTTTTTCCAAGGCGGGGTGGGGGTGGGGTCCAAGCAAATGAGGGGGGGGGGTCTCTAACCTATTGTTGTTATAAGATTTATACGTTAAGACGAGAAAAATCAGCCAAATAAAATTAAATTTAAGGTAAGGGGAATTATACAATTTTGAGGAAATAATCGGGAAAAAGAATAAGTCCTGACGATTTCCACTGATCCAGAGCACCAGACCTGATAAAAACTATGCTATATCAAAAAATAGATGCCCTAGTCTTTTCGTTTAGCCGTAAAAGTTTGAGTGAACATTCCCATTATTTAGCGATCAAGTCATTTGGATCTTATCCTCAATGTTTTAGAAAGTTGTGCTAAGATTTCCTGCGTTGAACTAGTAAAGAGTTGTCAAGTAAGAATATTTCCAGTGCGAAAACGTTTTGGTGCGAGTCAAACCGCAACCAGTTCAGTTGGTCTGTATTAACCACCTTTAGGTAGGTGCACCTAGCAGCCGCTAGTAGGTAAGATGCGCTTCATAAAAAAATAAAATAAAAACGTTCTAAAAAGTAAGGGAAATGTGCCTCAACTGCCAGACGGTCCTCTTTTACCTCTGGAGACCTTTTCCAGTAGAAAGATCCTGCCACTATGTACACGGTAACACAGGTATCTCGAAATCCGCTCAATATATGTACACTGTTCAGTATTTAACTGCATTGAATGAACCACATTGGCACGTGTGACGTCCATTATAATATCCATAATGACATCCTTTGAAAGATTTTCCCACATTCCTTTCCCAAAGTGATATGTCATGACTCTAGACAGTTCACATAGATATTCCTTGCGATATGTTAGAAGAGCACCGCATTCCAGGAGAACATGTTGGTAGTTTTCAACGGATGATTGACAGAGTTGACATGTTGGATCAACAGTATTTTTATTAAATCTACTCAGCTTAGACTGCACCATGTATGTACCAGTAAGGAAGCGTGCTTTTGTTATAGCTCTGCGTGTATCGCGTATGTTGCCATCCACTGTGAACCATAGTGGGTGGATTGATCCAATGCACAGTGCATCTCTGTGGAGATACAAGAGTGTAGACTTCGTGGAGCATTCCTCCTTAAGTTTTTTGTTCCAGTATGTATTAATCGCATCGGACACAGAAGCTTTCCAAGAATCTCTTGATGGTATGTTTACCAATAGGTCTTCAATACCTTGGAGGTTGTATCGCAACAAAATGTCCCGTACATAGACAACCCAGCTTTTACTTGAGTGGCTTTTTACTGATAGTTGGCGAGTCAAGATGTTTAGTAGAGTTGGGTTATTAGACCTGATAATATTTCCAAGAAATGTGAGAGTTCTAGAATGTAGTTCTGCTTCTATGGGTCGAGCGCCAAGAAGTAGATAAACAGCACATTTAGCACACCTTTGCGGGAGGCTTTGAATGATTCTCAGAGCTGATAGATGGTAAGTTTCCAATGCATCTATATGTTTACGCAAAAGTACAAACGTCTCCAATCCGTAGAGCAGTTTAGGGAGAACATAGAGTGAATATATCCTATAAGAGGTAGATGGCTGAAGGCCGTTTGATCCATGTAGGCCGGTAGACGTGAGACCATAAAATGTCCTTCTGGCACATGAGATTCTTTCATATATGTTTGCTTGCGTGTCGTCAGACACAGAACGAATAAGTCCTAAATGTGTAGTTTGGGTAGCAATCGAAAGTTCCGAGTCTCCCAGCTTCCAAGAGCTCAAATTTTCTGTATAATTCCTTGGTATGAATTTGCGCAACATGACAGACTTTTCAGGATGAATGATGTACCGTTCTCTATTTGCATATCTATATGCGATATCTAAAGCATTTTGAGAGTCAATGTCCGATTCTCCTAACAAGGTGAGGTCATCTGCGACAGTCGGACTTCCTGTGTACGTTGAACCAATGTAGGTACCGGTGTGCGACTTTTGAAGTTCTAGCAACAAATCGTTGATATACGTTTTGTAAAGTCCAGTTGATAATATGCCACCCTGCCTAACCCCTTGAAGTATACTGAATTTTGAGCTAACATTACCTTTCCATAGAACTTTTGATGAGAGTGACGTATATAGATTGTCTATGACATTCCAGATATGCTGATTAATCCCCTGGTGAAATAGTTTGCATTTCATGGATGTATGGGCAACAACATCAAAGGCTTTCTGTGAGTCTAAAAAAGACATGTAGATTGGACGATTGTTCTCCACATATTCTGAGATTGTCTCTGATACTATGAGTGCAGCCATAAGCGGTGAAATTCCTTTTGTAAATCCAAATTGTAAGGTAGATTGATTAAGAGGCAAGCTTTCTTCTATTTGTTTGAGAATCACATGTTCAAATATTTTTCCAAGAATAGACGTGACAGTAATTCCTCTGTAATTTGTTACATTCGCTGGATCTTTCCCTTTTTTATGTATAGGGTGCAGAATACCTGACTTGAAGTCGGAGGGAACATGTTTTAGATGCATAATAGAAGTAAAGATTGATGCAATAGGCTGCAAAATGGCTTCACCTGCTGTTTTAATATGCTCTGACACAATTCCAAATTCGTCCTTGGCTTTTTTGTTATGTAGCATTTTTATCGCACATGCAACTTCCACAGGGGTAATAATTGGTAACACGTCATCTGTATCGGAGACTATTTTCCTGATGAGATCGAGGTCATATGCTAATCTGTTTTGGTAATCTGAGTCAAACTCCGAGTTATCACTGGGGATAGCCAGATCCTCATAAAAGGCTGCAAAGGAACGGCATTGTTCATCAGATTTAGTAACGTGATGACCTTTTTCCAGCAATGCAACCTGTTGACCTTGAACTTTTGTTGTTCCTGTTGATAAGACGATAGAAATTTGCCGAATTCTGCTGGGCCATGACTTCCTCATAGAATCCGATGCGCTCCGATGCCCTTTCTTTACGCTGCTCTCTACGTAGGTCGTACTTAAGATTTGTTTTTAGAATAGAGAGAGGGTGCTCTGGGCCCGGTCTACCCACAGTGATCCATTGCCTATAGACACGCTTCCTATCGCTTAAAATCTGACGTATTTTCGGAGAAGCCTTCCATTTTGGGCCATGAAGTTTGACCAGCTTTTTAGGAACAGAAGCCCTTTCGGCTGCAAGGCAGACATCATGAATGTGTTTAACTTCTCTGTCTATATCCGACGGCGTGATTATTACTGGAGTCTCCACTCTATCAGATATGCACTTTTTATATCGATGTGTATCACACTTGTCCCACTGCGAGCGAAACCTTTTAACCTTGACCTCTGTGCTAATTTTTAGGTTATGGTCCAAAAGAATGTCACACTTTATACCTGTATGTGTGGAGGTATTACTGCATACATCATCTAATAGCATAAAGTTTGCTATCAGTGCATGATTAGTGCAAAGGAAATAGTCTATCTGCGATTTACCACTTCCATGTTGATAAGTCATGTGTGACCCTGTAGAATGCACAGAGAGTTCGTTCTCCTTTACAAACGCCTTCAACAGTTTATCCTGACTGAGGTTTCTATCGTCAAGTAGGGTAGCGTTCAAGTCGCCTGATATAAGTACAGAGTGTGTATCGCGGTATTTTGATATTATCACATCCAATAGGTCGAGCGAGGCTTTATATTGTGACGTAGAGTCGGAATATCCTGCAGTAGGCATGTATACATTAATGATACACAATGGGTGAGGTTTACAATTAATCTCAAGTGCCAATATGCGCTCACTACCGTCGTCCAGAGTTTTAACAGAGGGCTGTATTTGTTTATTCCAAATGATAGCAGTTCCCCCATATCCTCTCCCTCTCTCGAACTTAGCTGCAGGGTATAGGAGGTCTACACATCTTATAAAGTAGTCCCATTCCCCGAGGAATTTCTCTATGTCCACTTTTTCGAAGTCCCACAGCCAGTGTTCCTGAATGCAAATAATATCGGAAATTTTCATAAGATCCTGAAGATAAGGTGCATTTCCTTTTACCCCTTCAATATTACATGATGCCACTACAAGCTTCTGCGCAGAATTCTGTTCTGTGAGAGATCCGGTGGACGTCCCGGGAGGCTCGGAATGCATAAAAAATGCTGATTAACTGATGGGTGATTTGAGTTCCTCTTATTGATTTCGTCCACAGATTCAAGCACATCAGATAATTTGGCTGTATCTTTGTTACCAGCTGCATTTTGGATACTACCTGTATCCTGGATAATCGCATCTTGTGTGTTTTGAGTAGAGGAAAAGACACATGAAGAGGACCTGTTGCCCACCGCTATTTCTATATGTTCTGGTGAGTTCAGATGAGATATACACTTCCTATTGGCTAAACTGTCTGAAACATCTTCACATACATCAGGATCTTTTATGGCTAGTTCATTAGAGTCCTGCTTGAAGGGGGGCCTAGTTGTACCTTCTACATACTGTTGTGGTATACTTTGTGTAATAGAGGTAGACAATTGAGCGCTATTATTAGGCGAAGTACACGTAGAGGCACTTTGACGTGTGTATCTAGCCGAATTGCGAGGATCCTTTACGAGAGAGGGCCTGTTAGTGTAATCACCATGCTGACGCTGTACTCCTTGCACACCATGGGTAGGTAGATTCGAGGTATATGCGGGCGGAGCAGGGGCGTTTTGATTACTAGGTGCTATGAATAGAGGGTGGCCCTCGAGCAAATTTTGCGAGACGTTATTTGAAGTTGGCCGTCCTATGTAAGGGGGTGGTTGAGGGACCCCAGGATGAAGAGGCGAAAAGCCATACGGGTTGATAAATGGGTGGATGGGCCCAAAAGATGGCGGTAGCAGGCTGCTCTGTAGGTGGTGACCCATTGAATGTAACATAGGAAGGTATCCCATAGGAGACATTGGTTGTCTCACTGAGTTTATATGAAGTTGTGTACACATTTGCATTTGGGTTATCATGGCGTTATTCTGTAACATCTGCGACATCATGATGTTAGAGGAGAGAAGTTTTTGGTGCTCTAGTGCAGAGTCAATTTTACTGTCTATAGAGCGCAGCCTACAATCCACATAATTCTCAGAAGTAGACGATAAGACGGAACCCTGTACATCCGTATTCACAGGATTTTCCCTAACAGCATGTTGCGAACTTAGCCGATTAGCACTAGTTTCCTTATTGAGCAGTGTGTTCTGGAGGGAAATAGTACGCTCCATATCTACAACTTTCTGTTCAAGACTGGAGATATACGACTTTAATTTTAAATTATCTGCATGAGTATTATCGGTACTACGCACCTGTCTAGGGGCTTTCTTCTTTGGCAAGCCTTGGGACATGTTGTTGTCATGCACGGACGAGGCCGAATATGTACTCTTCGGAGTAGTATATGTAGGGGTAAGTGTCCCTGACGAATGTAAACAGACAAACGAAGAGCGCGGCTCCGATTGTATGATTCCTGATGTCCCCGAGGGGTGCTTACTAACAGACGAAGAGAATGGCTCTGATTGTGTAGTTCTTGAAGTAACATGCACATCTGTAGATATCTCTGATGTATTGAGGCAAACGGGTAAGGAAAGAGTATCTGATTTATGTTGTGTAGTTGTAGTCATTTGAGCGCTGACCTTTGGTGGTGTAGACGGTGCTTTGTGGCTGAGCTCAACTGGTGAATTTGAGCCGTCATTCAGATTAGACCCTTTTTTCAATTGCACTGGATCATTGTAAACGGCGTTATCACAACACATAGAACAATTATATGGCATAGAATTTGGCATCTTTTCAACTAAGTGAGGAGAGAGGTTAACGCATGCGTAGTGAAACCATTCTAAACATGTGTCGCATTGGATGGTATTCTCGAGAGCCTCTTTCTGACAAATAGGACACATAAACTCTGAAGCACAGTTTTTGTCACTCTCCATTATGTCACCTGAAGATTGTGATGTATGGGTATGCGTCTGCGGTACATGTACGTATTGATCGTGTGATGCCGAGATGGCCCCCTTCAGTGCCAAGTTTACAATGTTAATACTAGGGGTCCGACGTTCAAGTTTTTCTATAATAGGGAGGAATATTTCATCAAAAAAGAAGTCAACCCTACTGCCGTTAGCGAGTAGGCTGGAGCGCGTATTATACAGATGTACAGTACATTTAAGATGTTTGCCGATACTCCCATCCGTACGTTTGTTCATGATGCTAAATACAGTGGAGACATGTGCTCCAGATTGATCTTTGTCTACAGTTACGTTATAGGATAATGGTACATTTGAAAATTCACACGTTTTATCTATCTGTTCACAGAGCATGGCTTTAAACATTTCATATGCAGCTGCGCTAAACTCTGCAGTGAAGTTTTTACCAGGCTTCATTTCGTATTGAACTAACTCTTTATCACAGCTGGTTAGTTTTGAGTCAAGAGCTTTAGATTTGTTCAGTACATATTGCTTTCTGCCTAGTTCAGCGCTCTGAATAGGCGATTGGCTCACAGACATACTACTTCGTAGCGATTCGTTGTTAGTAGAGACAGTACGAGTTGAAGCTTGTCCTTGCGAGTTCTTTTCCTGCAAGCGTAGGGAGGACCTGGAGTTGTTTTTCACAAGAGACATATTTATTGTCAGTTGAGTAACATTAAGAGTTCTAAAAAGTAGGTAAAACACGACTACGGACGCAGCGAAAATGGCGAAGTCCATAAAAGTTCTAAAAACTCTAAAATCTTGGTGGATGGAGTGTAAAATTATCACTCTCGTGACGTAAGAGCTTTAAAAAGTTCATAATCATGTTGGGACGTCTGGCAGATGGCGCACAGTTCTCAAACTCGAGATGGAATTTTCAGTTTTCAAGATGGCGGACTATAGTGCGCCATGGAACAAAATCAAAAAAGTCAATTTTACAAGCAACACCTTCACCTGTATCCCCTACACTACGCGAAATATAAACAGTATATCTTAAAAGTACACTATATACAACTAAAAGATCTCCACCACGCCTAAAAACTAATAAAATCTAATCTAAAACCGGAGCCACCGAATTCCGCTTCCAGCTGCGTCCCTTCCCATCTTGAATCACCTTTTTATGTATCTCTTTGTTAAAGAGTTCCGATAATTTGTAAAATTTGATTCTGACTTTAACGGGAAAACAATTAAACACGGATTGAAACGAACTGATTGACTGTGCGAGTTAGCTCGCTTACCAGCCACTCGTTACCCCTTAAGTTCTCCGGACTTTTTTTTCGCTGTTAATTGTTGCATAGATATATCTCAATGTGATACAGATCAAATTCGAGTTTGTTTCGATTGACCTAATTTTACAAGAGTTATGGCCCTTGGACTTAGCAAATTTATGAATTTTCGGTTTTCCAGATTTTTCTTCGGTCCTATTGCAGATAATTATAGATTTTTGGTATATGAATACATGTTAGTGTGATACAGATCAAGTTCGAGTTTGGTTTTGATTGACCTATTTTTGCAAGAGTTATGGCCCTTGGACTTGGCAAATTTCATGAAATTTTCATTTTTCCGGACTTTTCTTCGGTACTATTGCAGATAATGAACTGATTTATGGTGTATAAATATATCTTAGTCTGATACAGATCAAGTTTGGGTTTGATTGACTTATTTTCACAAGAGTTATGACGCTTGGACTTAGCGAACTTAATGAAATTTTCAGTATTTCGGACTTTCTTGGCTGTTAATGAAGATAATGAACTGAAGTTTGGTATGTGAATACATCCTAAAGTGATACAGATCACGTTCGAATTTTGTTTCGATTGACCCTTTTGTACAAGAGCTATGACTTGAGCTTGGACTGATCAAATTCATGATTTTTTTTTCAGATTGTCGGACTTTTATTCAGTCCTATTGGAGATAATGAACTGACTTTTGGTATGTGAATACATCTTAAAGTGATACAGATCACGTTCGAATTTATTTTCGATTGACCCTTTTGTACAAGAGCTATGACTTGAGCTTGGACTGATCAAATTCATGATTTTTTTCAGATTGTCGGACTTTTATTCAGTCCTATTGGAGATAATGAACTGACTTTTGGTATTTGAATACTTCTTAGTGTGATACAGATCATGATCGAGTCTGGTTTCGATTGACCTATTTATGCAAGAGTTATATGACCCTTGGACTTAGGAAAATTCATGAAGTTTCCAGTTTGGAAATTTCATGAAATTTCCAGTTTTCCGGACTTTTCTTGGCTGCTCTTGTAGATATTGAACTGAATTTTGGTATGTGAATACATCTTAGTGCGATACAGATCAATTTTAAGTTGGGTTTTGATTTACATATTTTCACAAAATTTATGACCCCTTGACTTCACAATATGCAGTTTTCCAGACCTTTTCTATTACTGCAGATAATGAACTGATTTATGTTTGGGCATTAATCTTTTGGTGCAAGTACAGGTCAGTTTTAAATTTATGTTAACTTGAAGTGTTTAATGCAAAGTTGCAGGACATACAGATTTATGCCGGTAGGGGACTTATATCTCCCAGCAATCAAAGATTTATTCTGATATTGCAAAGAACATGCAATTGAGAGGGGATGCTACGCTTGCGTTGTCTTTATTTCATTGATAATACGTATTTGCAGTACCATGTCCATTTTGCGTCCCTTTTTGTGCTTGTCTACTCTGTGGTTTCGTATAGGGGTGTTGATATGGGTACGTGTACTAGCTGTGCTGTTTCTTGGAGATTCCCTCTTTTCTTATAGTTGACATTATGCAGTCCTAAATTTCATATTTGTCACAGCGGACCACCAAATAAGGAGGAAAACTCATTTTGCTTTAATCAGAGGTCAAGGTCAGTGAAAGGACATCATGAAGACACTTAAAGAGGAAACATATATTTCTTCTATTCTGTTTTGTGTGTTTCTGTTTTTTTTATGATATACAAATGGTGATAACGAAATAAAACGGCATACATGTGCATGTAAATAGTAGTTGAATTATTTTTGGTATAAATTCACTCTTTCATATAACGTAAAAGTTACATTTGTATATGTCAACATTTCTGCTTAAAGTGCCACTGTTGGATCAAAATCATGCCTGTCTCGGGTTGACTTATTTTGGACTCTTTGTTCAGTTCTTAAATGTTCGGTTGTACTTGGTACATTATTGTTAACAACAATTCTTTGGACGCGTTAGATCGCGAGCAGATATTGCTATTCTTGACAGGAAGAACCCATGTATATGTGTCAAGTTATAGATATAAAAACTTCTACGGTTTCTAAGTACGCGAGGATGAGGTGGTGCTTTAAAGGTGAAGCTGAGGACACGAAGGAGGTGTACTTAAAAATACAAGGATTTCTGTTCAAAGACAGCAAAATCACTCGGGAAGACAATGGGACGAGAGAATGGACGTTGCACATACGGTGACCATGTGTAACGAGTACGCTTAAATAAAGATGGTGTGGTGATACTGATTACTGGTGTTACATATTAATGTCATAATAAGATAACCTACGGAAAGACGGATTGAATGTAAATTTTTAGAAGCTTAATTCTCATCTCTTCATTGCTATACTTGCATGCATATCACTTTAATCTTGAGCATATTTTATGTGCGTTTGTCTGTAAGCGTCAATCATTTTCATGCTCCCTGAATGTTCTCGGGGGAGCTTATCTCTTGTACTCGTCTTTTGTGTTTTTGCATCGGGTGTTTTGGTGTTTTGCTGTTGATGCTGCAACGGGGTCTTGTTGGAGATCTCCTCCCCCTTCTTTTATATAAAGTCGCTATCGTATTCATCTGTCCGTTCGTCCGTCCTAGCTTATATGATATCTCCTAAACCCTACATTGGAATTTGATCTTTTTCACACAAATGGTCATTGGGAATGGGTCCTTTGGAACAAAGGTCATTTAAGATGAATCAGCAAAGGTCAAGGTCAGCTAAAAATTGCTTTTTGACGATAAAAAATTTAAACATTCATTAAAATTCAAGTGTTTTGTCCAAATGGTCTGAATAATGAATTTCAATTCAAAATGATCTTAAATGTTCTTTATTAAAGGTAAACCTGCATATTTCTTTACATAAGTAACTGGTTTTAAGATTTCTATCGCATTGATGAGAAATTGTGCACCAAAAATGGGCGCATTATACATTACTTCTGGAGAATAATTTGCTAAAAAAAATTACCAAACTCTTGCATGATGTGGACTTTCAAAGGTCTTCAATGATATATTAGTTAGAGGCCAAGGTCATTCATGATCTTTTCTGAAAGACAGCTCAGAAAATCAAACTTTTGGTATCAAAGTTATTGTGTTCGGGGAGCTTCCATCAGTTTTACTCATTTTGTCTTCAATTGATTTTTATACCAACATGTAAAGACAAGACGTTCAGATTAGTAACAAAATTCATATACAACCAATCAAATCAATTTGAAATGAGAAATAAACCCCATTTCAAAACATGGCATATTTTTTTTTTTAAAAATGTAACAGACAGACCACCTACTACTTTGCCTTATAATTATCACGCACAAAGTCGAGCATTAGGATCATGGGCAGAGGTTCTGTCTGAAGATGTACTTTAAAAACCAATGACACATCTCAATAAAGGAAATGTTCTCTTTGATTTCCCAGTCAGCTTTGTATGTTGACATTGTATTGCATACATTACCATTTGATTTTTCCGTTTTACAGTCAAGATATTCTTCCCTTTGGCAATGCATACTAGAGATATAGGAAATTCCATAAGCAGAGAATAAAAATTTATTGCTGATTAAATGTTGCGTTTAATGAGTGCAGATTTTTCTAGGAACAGCTCGCCTTGTTTATAAATACTGACGCTTTACAAATGTGAAAAATCTACGTCACTGTCATGTAGAATGTGTTTGCTGGCGTTATTTCTAACAATGTCTAATGTCAGTATCTATGCGTCATTAGTATAAGGGAGGCGTTCACGGAGTACAAGATCTGTCATTAAACCCTATGTTCCAGGTGGTCTACCTGCCGTTGTCAAGTGTCAAGTAATCTATTTTGTTATTCACATTTGATGCCACGTTCTTTATGGTGGGTCTTGGTAGATCAACAAGTATATCATATTCATTTCATATTTACGGTGAAAGTCGTCAAAATCTGTGTGAGATTTAATTAAGCCCAGATGAGACTGAAATTGAAATCCATCGACAAAATAAATTACTTGGTACATAACAAAAGTCCAATCGATATGAAAATGAAAAAAATCAAATTCAAAGAATTTTGGCCTGCTGTTTGGTGTTTGTCTGTAAAGAGATACTAACAGTCCCCTCCCTATTCTTAAGTTTTCATAATACATGTATATCTCATGCATGTATTATCACAATTCTATAAATCAAAAGATTAAATTCCAAGAAAAGGTCAAAAGGTCCAAACTTTTGTTACCATGGGAAAGGTCTTGTGAAAAGGAATGCACATGTGAAGTATGAAAGTCCTATCATTTATACCATCAAAAAGATATGGTCGAGGTTTAAGTTTTTAAATGTGGATCAACCTCTAAGTACGAGGTCACAAGGTCAGAATGTTGTTACAAATGGAAAGGTCTTGTCACAAGCAATACACATGTGAAATATGAAAGTACAATCAAGCACCATTCAAAAAGCTTTTTTTTTTAAAAGTAGGTCAAACTCCAAGGTCAAGGACACAAGGTCGAAATTGTTGGTATCAGTGGAAAGGTCTTGTCACAATAAATACACATGTGAAATATAAAAGCCATATCACTTTCCCTTCAAAATTTATGGTCAAGGTTAATGAGTCTGAAAAGTAGGTCAAACTCCAAGATCCAGGTTGCAAGGTCAAAAATTCTGGTTTCCATGGAAAGGTCACCGGTATACTTACCAAAAGTACTGCTTACGGGAATAAGAATTCTGTGCTATTGAAAGTGTTTTAAAATACATTTACCTTTTCAGTTCTATTATCATGATTATAATATCTATATAATTTATACTTTTTACTTTTTATAATTTTTTGCTACAAGCACAGCACTCGGCTATCAGAAGAAATAATGTAGGGATCAAAGATTCATGCTGTACAGTACATTGTACAGTACATGATTTTTGATATTTATTTAAAATTCTTATTCTGAAACGCACCGCTCAATCTTCATTCTATAAATCTATAGGTATTCTATTCTTTTTCATCATAAATCGTAGGTATACGAGTGACTTATTCTGTCAAACGCCAAACGAATCCGTCTTCATGATCAGACACAGCACAATGATAAAGACACTTGGTTCAAAAAGCAATGTCACAAAATGACTTTTAAGGATTCTGTCGCTTTTTAGAAATGATTAAAGCTGTTAAACTTATTCAAATTGATAAATCAGGCATTGCGATTTGTTTTTCAATGATAATAAACAATTTTCCCTGAATACAAATTATTTAATTGTTTCAAATGACTTTATCAAACAGAAAATCTAAATTTTAGAAAAACATCCCAAACATCGACTCTTTTGAAAATGAGGTCCATGGTTGGATATTTTTCCGCCCTTAGATGTGTCGCAAAACACAAAATTACCCTACTATAGCTAGTACCTGACCTTTTTTTTTCGCAAGCACAGTTATCAGAAACAATACCTCGATTTTGACATGTCATTTTTACATGCATTTTCAATGGTTTTGGACGATACTTTAAAGTTTTTCTGGTATTTCATTTGATTATTTCAATGCAATGTTAAAGATGAATCTGTAACAGATAAATAAGAATGGCTGAAGACAAGTTAATATTTTGACTACATTTACATAGATAAACCAGTATTCATCTATATTTGTACTGAAAAGTTTGCTGAAAGTGGTTAAACAAAAAAAATTTCAGAAGGATACAAACTTGTGTCCATGCAATAGGGACTAGAAACAAAGCGCTTTAAATATTCAGCACTGTCATTATGATATGTTGCGAAAACATGATCGAAACGTGTTTTATCCTCGGTAATTCGAGTGCTGGGAAAAGAAAATTATAATCAAATGTCTAACTAAATACATGTATTTATGATCAACTGAAAAACTCACTATATAATATGATGTACGTTTCTTTTTTTTGTCGGGTATATAAGATTTTTCCATGGCACTAGTATCAGAAATTTTATTATGAACATTAAAACAAAAGTCAAGATGGAATTTTTGTTCTGTAATATATTTTCCATAGTATGCGAACTTTTATTATGATCATGGAAGATACATTACATAACAAAAATTCCTTATAAATTCTTCGTTAATTCTTCGAGACCTCTAAGTAACCAGAAAAGATGGAGGGTTGTGCACACGTAAATCGGATAAGGACACCATTTACTACTAACGTGGCATATGGTAATCCTAAGTAAGCACTGATTGCCCATAGGTCTATGTGTAGTCTTTGTAATGGGTGTTTTAGTGCCTTGTCCCTATTGCGTCTCTTGTCCTGTACGTCTTCTCTGTGTTTTCACTTGGGGTTATTTAATGTTTTGATGTGGGTGCTCCAACCGATTCTTGTCGGAGATCCCATGCTTAAAAATAACAGAAAAAAGCCGTTATCTGTAATTGCCTATGATACATTTTCAACAGGTTTTAAGTCCTAGCTTTTGCAAATATAAAACTCGGTATTTCAAGCAGGTGTTTTGAGGAAACAAATCTTATCGCTTGAGATTGTACATGATAAGTATAACATTAAAAGGACCATAACATGTTCACCGAGAAATCAGAATGTATCAGTGATGTTACTGAATGATAGGAGTATAGCAGTGGTAAGAAAATCAGCTATAGATCTCTTTATATATACAGTTGTAGGTGGAAATATCAACATAATGTAATTGATAAAACTTCCATGGCCTTCAGATGGCAAAGAAACATAAGCAAACAGTGGCATAAGAAGTAAGAACAAGTTATATAAATAGAATAAACAGATAAATAAATAAATAGATAAATAAATGAATTAATAAATAAAACACAGTCGTTTTTTATATAAATACAATAAAAACACTATATTTTTCCGTACGTTTCGACCAACGGCCTTCCTCAGCGGATTTTATTATGTTTCTCTAAGAAATATGTATGTAATAAATAGATAAATAAATGAATAAATAAATAAATAAATGAATAAATTAATTAATAAATAAACAATCCACTGAGTTAACAAAACAAATTTTTCAGGAACATGAAGGATTGTGTTGCATACATATGCCTTATTTTCAGTAAACCCGCAACCAAAAGATAAAGCAGTTATGCACACGTAATCCGGATAACACACCATCTATAGATTATAGTAGATGGCCGTCTAAAGTCGGCTTTGGATACGTATTGATCCCCCCTTTATGAAAAGAAAGGAGGGGATCTCCAACAACACTCTGTTGCAGCACCACAGCAAAACATCCCATACAAAAACAAGATCAACAAGAGATGCAAAAGGGACGAGGAACACCAAATACAATATAGAAACATTCAACACAAAAGACTACACATTTGAGCATTCTGAGCCGACCTAGGTTGATCATCTGCCACGCAAGTAGCAAATGGCCGTTGGTGTATCTCGTGCTTCAGTGAGAAGTCTTTGCGTTGTTTCTTGGTCTTTTCTTTGAGGTATTTTCATTGTCTGTGTTGGTGAGGTATCGCATTCTCTATATCCGAAAGTTACTATACATATTTTCACATCGATTGGCACAGTTGTATTTCATCAACAAAATACAACCTTTTAATGGGATCAGAACAGAAGTCAGCATATATTTTGGGAGTTCTATTTTGCAATAATTGTTACATCGACAATAGTATGATAGCATTTATTTCTTCATTACATTTTAAGTTGATTTGAACTAATATTAAGGTCATAGCTGGGTAATTAGGAAAGAAGGTGAACTTCTGCCAAGTTTTGCACAAAGGTGACCTTTCACACAATGCCCAAGATTTGCTTGTACCACGACGAGGCTTGCCGCAGGGTTGGATTTCCGTGTCCCTGATCACATCTGGGGATTGATTATTTTTTCTCCTTGTCTTAAAGAGCTCATATATGAGTTTTTATGTATTCTTTTTTATATTAATTTTAATATTTTGACCGGCTAACGCAGCAATAATGTATGGCGTCACAATGACTTTGCAGTTAAAAACACTTCCGGAATGAGCTTTTCTCACCCTGCAGGATGAGACAACATTTTTGCTGACAACTAATTTTGCGGACAAATCAGTCTCAAGTGAGAGAAAACATTTTCCCTGACACCTAATTTCGCGGACAAATCTGTCACAAGTAAGAGAAACATTTTCCCTGACACCTAATTTCGCGGACAAATCAGTCTCAAGTGAGAGAAAACATTTTCCCTGACACCTAATTTCGCGGACAAATCTGTCACAAGTAAGAGAAACATTTTCCCTGACACCTAATTTCGCGGACAAATCAGTCTCAAGTGAGAAAAAACATTTTCCCTGACACCTAATTTCGCGGACAAGTCAGTCTCAAGTGAGAGAAAACATTTTTCCTGACACCTAATTTCGCGGACAAATCAGTCTCAAGTGAGAGAAAACATTTTTCCTGACACCTAATTTCGCGGACAAATCAGTCTCAAGTGAGAGAAAACATTTTTCCTGACACCTAATTTCGCGGACAAATCTGTCTCAAGTGACATTTTCCCTGACACCTAATTTCGCGGACAAACCAGTCTCAAGTGAGAGAAAACATTTTCCCTGACACCTAATTTCGCGGACAAATCAGTCTCAATTGAGAGAAAACATTTTCCCTGACACCTAATTTCGCGGACAAATTAGTCTCAAGTGAGAGAAACATTTTTCCTGACACCTAATTTCGCGGACAAATCAGTCTCAAGTGAGAGAAAACATTTTTCCTGACACCTAATTTCGCGGACAAATCAGTCTCAAGTGAGAGAAAACATTTTCCCTGACACCTAATTTCGCGGACAAATCAGTCTCAAGTGAGAGAAATTCATTTCTGATTTAATGATGTGGTGTTACCGTTCTCGTTGTCTTGGTCTGTTTGTTGTCATTTTCTGGTATTGGTCATAAATTATATCTACTTATGTCACAGGTGCCTGCAGATATGATTGTTTCTACCCCGCCTCATTCTTTCTCAGAATCATGGCTTAAATGGCCGTTGAGTAAAGAAACAAGAATTCCCCTTTTATTCACTCGACGACCATTTTAATAGCCATGATTCTGAGAAATCTTTCTTTCTTTCTCAGAATCATGGTTAAAATTGCCGTGGAGTAAAGAAAGGGAATTCCCCTTTCTTTACTCAACAGCCATTTTAGACATGATTTTGAGAAAGAAAGAGGAAGGGGGGAGGGGTGGGTGGAAACGATCATTTCTGAAAGGCACCTGTGACATATGCTATTGAATCAATCGACCCTTCGCATTTGGAGCAGCGCGCTATCTGCAAATAAAACCAGAGTTCGCCACTGAAATACAATTGACTGTTTCATAAAATCACTTTGGCATTTAACAAGTACCACTGATCAGGATTTACTATCCATAACACGTGTCTGGTGCATTAAATTGGTTTGAAATTTTATGCTTCCTGCTTATGAATTTATTGCTACCTTTCCTGTATATAAGGATAAATATCTAAGAAAAACGAAGAGTTCTAAATTTTCTACCACTTTGCTTTGAGTAAGCTAGGTAAAACAATTTGAATTGTGATTATATTACACAACGGCTGTAACCATCATTAAGGGAGGTCTTCGGTCGCTACGGGGATATAATAAAACATATCAGATAGCCTTTTCCATAACATTTGATCAGTGACATTTTGGATTGCGATAGAATGGCTGTCTCCACAACCAAACAAGAAATATATATTTACAGTACCTGATATATGTAAAACGTCTTCAAATTCAATAGCATCATTATACATCAATATGTGCATCGAGACAATCACCGAATTTGAAAAGCTTTCTTGCAGCTGTTGCGACGGGTGTTGCATGCAATCAGGAGATGCTGACTCTCCCATGCCATGTGCCCGACCTGGTCTCACTTCGAAATGTTGTTCATTCAAGTTCGAAACAGTTCCAATGGAAATTATAGTGATTTTGCCTAATACCTTCTCGACTTTAAGACTGAATTCTTAGATGTTTTGATTCGTCATTGCGAGCCTTGCTGTAGAATTAATCTCGTTGTCATTTAAGGTGCGTCGTTGGTCACGATTTTGGACTATTCTTGCGCATCTCCTGTTTTAGCACTCATTTAGCTTGACTTTTATAGATATTTCAATTTATTATGGCCAATGTATCATTCCTTACATTTTAAAATACTTTAATTTATTAGACACATTAAAATGGCCAAGTTTGAAAATTTGATCTAAAATGAAATGAGTATGCGTAAGAAAATGCTTCTCGGCAAGTTCTGTAAAAATTGACGTGGAGGTACTTTTTTAACTGTTCGGATTTCTTTTACGTCAGTAATTTTGTTTTCCGTTTGGAATATTATTGATTTAAGCTTTTTTATGAGGTATGGCTGATGAATACCGAAAAATTATGAATTGTTTAAATGACAAATATGGATAATGACCATATCCCTGTATACAGCACAAAATCGATAATTCAGAAAATCAGAAACCGAAGGCATACAAAAGGATAAAACAGAAACCAAAGCAAACAAACAAAAACCTCCACCACATGAAAAGAAGCGGACTCCCGATATGAGAGTGAGACCAGGTGCCCAGGAAGAGTAAGCATCTCCTGCTTGCATGCAACACCCGCCGCTTCAATTCGGTAGAACTGTCACATCCGGTTACTTCCATTTCGGAAGACATAGAGTACAATTTTGGTTGAATGGTTCAAATGGTCTATGACAGAATATCATCCACCATTCTGGAGAGTGGGATATCATAGTGTATGACGAGTTCCCCATATCGACCGTAGAACTTCCTCAGTGACGATGTTAGTCGTTCACAAACATATCCCTGACTGAGAAGCTTATCTGAAAGACGCCTAGCTCTCAGAACAAAATCCGTATATTTGGTACTTGCTCTGGCATAGCGTATCAACTGAGATATGAACACGCCATAAGCAGGCGATGAAGGGATGTTGCTACTCAGAAAAGGAAAGTTTGTAATGCTGAAATTGAAGTCGTCACGTTTGTCATAGAGTGACGACTTCAATTCCACCCGAAACAAGGCAAATTTTCAGCTCTGACACATTTTCAAGAACACCACAAAATGACACTATATGTGATGGAGCGTCTGTTCTCTCTTTTTTGAACACGGACATATACTTTTTCTTTAATATTTTGAAAAGTCTTCCCTAGAAGCACGTGTTACTGTGTGTTTGGAAAAATCGTTGAAATTCGGTATCTCTGAAATTTTGACCTTAACTTGGATGATTTTTGTTATTTTTGTGTAAAATCTAGAAAAATTTTAAATTATCGGTGAAGTTGGTAGCACTTTATCAAATTCTACTTTTATACAAAGTTTCTAACCTGTTTTATTGTATAATAACAAAAAAAGTAAATTAAAAATCAAATGAGTGCATTTCAACACTTTATGTATTTTCTTCACAAATGTGCTATTTTTAGCAACAAATTTCCGGCATTTTTTACCCAGTTTTCAAATAAGCATAAATCTTGATTTTCATCACGGACCTATTAATTTTCCTTCATAAAGTGATTGTGACATGAATACTATATTTTCATATGGTTATCATAAAATCGTTGAAATTCCTTCATTCAGATATGACATATTCTATGCATTCAAGTTATTTTAATGGTTTGAGCTGAATTAACTTTCTATATATATAAATCTGTAGCTGGTAACGATTTAGATCTATAGATGATCAAGCAAGTGATTAAATGGGAGTAAACCCCTCATCGACTTGTAAGAAATACAAGTATCTCTTACTGTCCGATCATATTCGCCACTTTGGCTACAAAAAACAAATTCAATCAGCAGGTTAATATTTACATCAAACAGAGGAAAAGCTGATTAACTACTAATGGTCAGTTGTAACCGACAGGTGCCCCTCCTGCGGACGCCTTTAGCACGTAGTTAAACACGATATGAGCGCCTAAAGCAGCTGTTGGTACCTAGATAACATGCCTTTCAGACAATATTAACAACTTTCATGTTTTTGTCTTCAGAAATCATTATTGAAATGGACGTTGTTTTGAAGGCGTTAATATTGTACAGCTCTTTGTTATCTGCCTCATAGGAGTAAAGTGATCGTTTCCGTGAATTTTTGGTGCATATTTACATGTCTGTTTCCTTTCCTTTTCTCGGAAACAAATAATCAATGACTAAATGTTACATCAAATATGATGCTTTTAAAATAAAGTATTCTTACAACTGCAATAAAATAATATAACAGGATTGTCTCAAAATAATGGAAGTTAAGCATAGTATCAAATAAAAACAATGAATATCAGAATGTCAGAGAAGGTCTACAATGCATCAAAAGGTGGACAAAATATTGTCCACATAACATAAGTCCTCAGCCATCGCTGGCTGTACAATTGTCTCCTTCAGTTTATCTAATGTCATTCGTGTCTCATGTAACGGTGAATCTACTTGGGTTGTAGATATTTGATATTTGTATTAGGTTTCATTTTGTTCTCATTTCCTTTGTTTATTTTGGTGTGTGTTCCGCTGTGATCGGTGTAACATTTTTTTTTTCATTTCCTAGATGTTTCCTAAAAGCAGCATTTTTTTTTCAGAGGAGTCACCAGAAACAAAATAATGCGATAAAGAAACAAGCGTTTACCAAACGCAATGATAACTTCACACTACACTACATTTTTAAATACATTTCATTTTGATGCAATATCCATTATCGAGAATAAGAACAAAAAAGGTTCGTTGGCGGTTCTCATCTTACGGTCGTAACTTATAGTGGTGAATATCCAATGAAAATCGAGATTATTTCGGTGTTGCACCAGAGTATCAATTAGAGCATGAATTCTTCCGCAAGTTTAAATTTCAATGAGACACGGGAACAAACTATCTAACTTATATATCATAATACGGTAAATTGTTATAAAATACCAGTAAAGCAACAAAAATGATACACTTGACTAAAAACGATTATCATTTAAAACACAAAATAATCAAAGGAAGAGATCTCCAACAGGACCCCAGGCAAAAAATCGAATCACAGAGTAAATAAGCACAATTAGGAGACGACCAAAAAAAAAAAAAAAAAAAAAAAAAAAAAAAAAAAAAAAAAAAAAAAAAAAAAAAAAAAAACAACACCCCAAATAACACCAAAACACCTAAAACAAAAGACAAGACGTTAACCAGAGAGACCAATGGGTAACCGTTACCGACTTAGGATGGCCATCTACCACGTAAGTAGCAAATAGTGTAAATATCAGCACACAACGGAAACCTTGAGCGGTCTCCAATAACGAACAATTGTTGTGTATAAAAGCCTCCATACTGTAAGATTACCACACAACGATGACCACGAAACGCAGTGGCCCTGTCAACACAGTAAGATTACCACACAACGATGACCACGAAACGCAGTGGCCCTGTCAACACAGTAAGATTACCACACAACGATGACCACGAAACGCAGTGGCCCTGTCAACACAGTAAGATTACCACACAACGATGACCACGAAACGCAGTGGCCCTGTCAACACAGTAAGATTACCACACAACGATGACCACGAAACGCAGTGGCCCTGTCAACACAGTAAGATTACCACACAACGATGACCACGAAACGCAGTGGCCCTATCAACACAGTAAGATTACCACACAACGATGACCACGAAACGCAGTGGCCCTGTCAACACAGTAAGATTACCACAAAACGATGACCACGAAACGCAGTGGCCCTATCAACACAGTAAGATTACCACACAACGATGACCACGAAACGCAGTGGCCCTGTCAACACAGTAAGATTACCACAAAACGATGACCACGAAACGCAGTGGCCCTGTCAACACAGTAAGATTACCACACAACGATGACCACGAAACGCAGTGGCCCTGTCAACACAGTAAGATTACCACAAAACGATGACCACGAAACGCAGTGGCCCTGTCAACACAGTAAGATTACCACAAAACGATGACCACGAAACGCAGTGGCCCTATCAACACAGTAAGATTACCACACAACGATGACCACGAAACGCAGTGGCCCTATCAACATACAGATTAATATACATAGTAAAATTACACGAAAAGTGAATAATACATACAAATGAGTTCCAATAATGGTCATTTACATAAAAGAAATATTGGATAACACATCAACAACTGTAAAAGCTAGACATGAACATATTCGATATAAAGATTTTACGGATTCGAAGGAGAAAATTCTATAAATTTATCTTATTGAAACAAAACCATATTCATATCACGATGATTTAACCATATCGGGTGTTAGTAAATTAATTACTCTTTGTCATAAATGTGAAATTTTCCCTATCGTCTGAGTAGCAGTGTGTGTTACATGATATTGTTTTCAGAGTTTGAACACTTGGTGTACGTGCTTTAAAGAGTGACAGTCATATATGAAAAAAAAATGCATGGATGACAAAAGACCCTTGTGAACGGATCAAAAAGAGGAATAAGAACGCTACTATCAGAGAGTTCCTTTATAAACGGATCGCATTTGAAGCACAAGAGGTCCCAATCGAACACCTCCAACAACTCAAAACGAAGTACACACAAAGAATACACAAAGAGAGACACCCTCAAGCGAACGAAACAAATATTTGTACATGTAATTGTTGCTGTCATATAGTACGGTTTCTTGATTACAATGCTAATAGCAATGGGGTAATTAAGCAAGTTATGCACTCTGTCCTCACTTCTCAAGAAACCTAGAGATCTCGAATAACGCATATCTATTGTATGTAATAGCATCATCATTGTCATTTGACGACACTAACAGGATATTCAAAAACGAGGACAGGATATTCAAAACGAGGGCCAGAATCAAAAGAAAATAGATGAATATTTGAATGAAAGATAAAAGTAAAAAGGGCTTGCGAAAGCGAAAGCAGATAGCCATCAAAGGAATTTATGATATGTATGTATTAATAAAGTTATCAAGTTTTATTGTCAGTATAACTTGAATTCATGTTTACCTAGTATATGATGGAGTAATGGTACCTTATAGATTTTATGAATATATTACTTTGGCATGTATCTCTGTTTACTTGAACATGGCGTGGTAAATATCAAGACGATAGTGAAATTTTTATGAAGATTTTGACAATCAAAAAATTGTGTAACTATAAAATGTTCGGGCTATTTTCCTGATAGCCGTAGTAAGTTTGTCTATATTACCGTCTGTTTTGCTGTAGTTTCAATTATAATTTTTATTTGAAGGAGTAAAAGAGTTTTCTTTGTTATCAAGTTTGCGCTATTCATCATGGAACATTATCGGAATAAGACCCGCCAAAAGTGTACTTATTAAAAATGCTTGACAAAACGATAATGCGTATCTAACACACCTGCATGACATTATCTATTACCATTCTGATGGTTGCCAAATTATATCCGAATACTCGCGTACTTTTCTTGACACTGTACCACCTTCCCTATATCTTTCATTCAATGATGATTTTTTTCTACTGTACTTTCATGCTTATTTGATAAAAGAGTAGTGTTCAAATGAAGTTTTATATATAAAGTTCAAATGAACTTATATATATATTCGAAACACGTGTCTGGTGCATGAAAATTGGTTAGAAATGTTCTTCAAGATGGTATAGAATTGGTTTTATAGTGGTTCCATATATTTCGCTCGAATAAAGTTGCTATTGGTACATGCATGTATGTAGGGGAATAAAATGAAATTAATCTAGTGATGGTAGTATGTATTTTGAAGTGTATTTAATGTCAAACGAAAGTATTGTATCATTAAAGATAGTCTTTTGAGGGCAAGATAAGAAATGTTTAGCTATGATATCTCTAGAAATGTAAACAGTCTTAACATTTAGGCTCTACATCTTCTTGGGGGGTACAAATAAAGATAAGGTTAAATCCTTCTTTGAGAGATTCTGGAGATGTGTCTATTGTGTATCGGAGTTTGCATTAGCCAGAAGCCGAGTTTTCTCGTCATCTCTGATGGTAATAATAAGTATATCTAAGGGGCAATTAATCATCACGATAGATTACCATCATTATTACATGATTTGTGCAAAGAGACACTCTAGAGACGATTTGCGCATTTATATATTATGTAAGAAATCTAGGATCATCTACATCATGGTTTGATGGATAAGTACTTTACAGACTGCGCATGCTATTCCCCCTCCCCAGATCGATTTTAGAGCTGACTTTACGTATGATACTCTAGTAGTTTGGAAAACAGATCGTTTGCTCCGGGAAAACCAGAAATGTTATTTATTAGAAAGCAATAGATATGGAAAATTACATTTAGGTGTCATCTATTACTGACGATCTGATTACAGTCTTGTATAAAACACCCGCAGTTCTAGATTGATTCTCAGACCGACCAGCATCTATATAATAGGATGATGTGATTTGAAGATCTAAATCAGCTTGAATTGGAATGTCGCCTAGGAATCACAGGGTAGGTTTAATGAATTTTCTTTCTTTCTTTCTTTCTTTTTCTTTCAAATAAAGATGTATTCTTTCTTTATTTCTTTCGAGCCCATTTCAAATAAAGATGTATTCTTTCTTTCTTCTTTCTTTCTTTCGAGCCCATTTCAAATAAAGATGTGTTATTTCGATATTTTGAATCCTTTTTAATACAGCCTTAAAAATTCCTTTAAATTCAAAGATTGCTGACTTAAATGTAAATATATTTTGAAAAAGGAAATACATTCCAAAACAAGGTATCCGATTTTCAAGAACGCTATTATATACACTACGACATGTATCCTATTACATTTAAAGTAAAAAAATTCTGTGACTGATTCTTGACAGCTATTCCTTAGTCACTCGTTATACTAGTCCCAGAAGAAATTAAGGCATTCACTTATGCAATGACATCCTATTTACGTATTACATTGTCAAGGTTTACATGTATCATACGGCTTACAGACTGATATCGACATAAACGACGCCCTTGGTAAATTATTCAAACGGTAAACAACGATCGAATTTCAATACAATGATGTAGAAAGTAAAGAAAATTGAATATGTAAAATGAGTTCAAATGTAGGTAAATTTTGTTCAATAATTTCAAATCGAAAAAATTAATAAATATAAAGGTAAGAAGTTTGGGATCTTCTCGGTACAATCGTATAAGGGGCACGTCGGATTTCATGAATGACAATGCCCACCTAAAATTTGAAAAAAAGAATTGTAACCAAAATTTAATTGATAGTTGCATGACTATAACAAAATCTTAAAAGGCCGGCATCTTTCAACTAATCTCATTGTTCTGATCAATGGAAAACGAATTCAAAGGAGCATGTGTTTTTTTCATATTGTACAGTAAAATTTGAAAGCTTTATACAACTTTGTTCTCCCCTCTTGATACAGCATTTCCCTCTGTATTTCTGATATGAGATACAAAGATAATGTCGAAGTTGCGGGTAACAATGTTCAATCCTAAAAAAAAAAAACGTTCAAAAAAGGGGGATGTTTAAATAAAATCTATAATAATTCATAACATTTACTCTTTAGATTGAGGATCACTGACGAGATTTAAGTACCCGAAACGAGCATGTTTGGTCCATGCTGCAACATTTCAGATTGAGGATCACTGACGAGGGTTAAGTACCGAAGCGTGCATGTCTGGTCCATGCTGCAAATTTACCTGTTCTTAAATTATGCTATTGAATTTGAAGACGTGTAATAAGTCTATTGGAATGGAAGACGTTTAAGACTTGTTTTTTTTTCATTTTGCTTCACAAAATCTTACTTAAGTATTAGTGGATTATAATTGGTATATAAATAAATTTATATATTTCGAATTAAGTAACATAAATGAATTGACTAAATTGAAAATTCAGTTTACCTTCGAACTGTACTGTAAATCAATACAGTTCAATGCTTGTCGTGGTACAATCAGGTAGATAATACGCTATGCACAGGTAAATACAGACACAAAGTATATTTCAAACTGTTTAAAAGCACTAAAATCAAGATTTTTGTTATCAGTTTGATTTCATATTGCATATATGACACTATAATTAGATGTTAACTTTCATAATACATGATATTCTAGTACGGTATTTAAAAGCATTTTAAACTTGGTTTAAATCATCCATCTCACTAAACTCCGTCTATATCGCGTAAATGTAACGAGAAAAAAAGCCCACCATTTTTCACCAATTGATTGTACAAAGCTGTAAAAAAGCTATTTTCAACATTAAGTTACTCTAAAAGAAATGTGGGGATCACCTAATACACGTAACGATCCTTTCATAAAGGGTGAAATCTTACTGAAAAACGACGTCTTCCAAATTTGCAAAACACCAATACATGTATGCATATATAAAAATAAACCCATGTAGAGAAATAAACAATCAAATTATTGGATGAATAGAAATAAGCAAATAAGATATTCATGGATACAAATAATAAGACATGTGGATTAATGAACAATTATATTGTGAATAAATGAACAGAAATAAGCAAATACATTACAAATAAATCGTAGATGAATAAATTACAGGAATTGAAGAACTTTTATTTGAATAAATATTCCAAATTGTAGGATAGTATCTAAGGATATTAAATAATGATTTGATTCGAACGTATAATTGCTATGCAGCAGTACTAGCTTTTCTTAACGCAAAAAATAAAAGCCTTTCTGATTCGATTCCTGTGAAATGGAAATACCCTCTTGTTTTTAATCATAGAAAATGGTTTCCAAATGTAATTATTTATTCAACATAATACATCCAGGAAATGTAATGGAAAGAAGAATAGCTCAGAATTTCTAGTACGTATGCCTGTTATATATCAAAAATACTGTCTGATCACCAGTTTATCCTCCTACTATACCAAAAACTTCTTTAGAGTTTTAATGTTTATACCAATACGTGAAATACGACGACTCCAAAATGAGTCTTATACCAGGCGATAACTTGACTATGTTAGCATGACGAAAATGAATAATCAGATAAAATAGACAAACGACATGAGGTATGAATCAATGAGTGGAAGTCATGGTCAAATCCAAAAATTAGAATCCAAAAATCACACTCAGTGTGCAAACCAAGTCAGTTGATTACGAATATTTCATTGATTGTGTAGATTCTCGGTGACTGAAGGAAGTCGTTGTAACTTAAACTTGCTCAGGAAATGCGTATCAAATGCGACATGAATATAGAAGCTCATTCATTCATTCATTCGTTCATTCATTCAATCCGTCTAATTCTGATTTCCCTTGGAAATATAGAAAATATATCACTTTCTGCATATCCCCTGTTTGTCATATTGTGTAGGAACAATGATTCCGGGATGCTGTATCACACAGGGGAAATACAATGACACTAGATGTTATCAGTTATCATGGTTATTGTCCAGTCGTGATACTTAGAAAATAGAGCTGAATACTGATTCTTGTATTAAAGTTCTCTTCTATACTTATATATTCATATCGCCCTTTAAAACACTTCTATTCGTGACAAGTTTGACTATATATGATTTTTTTTTTCAATTGATCGTAAATATATAGTTAGTCATTTGATTATACTGTATTTATTTTTCCATCACTCGAGTTACATGTTCCGAGGATTAGATACATTTCGATCATTTTTTTCCAACATAGCGTATCACAATGATAATGCTGAATTAAGCGTGTTGATTCTAGCTCCCGGTGCGTGATTTCGTATCTTTCTAAAATTGTGCTGTGTGACCACTTCCAGCAAATTTTCAGTGAAATTGTAGATGGATACTGGTTTCTCTGTTCAAGTCTAGTCAAAATATGCCAATAAATTTGAAAATTAAATGTCTGAGTGGGAATTTCCGTATATTGGGGTATGTTTTTACAATTAAAGGTTACGATACCAAAGGAACACTAATTTTGCTGTTGCAGATTAGGTTCAACATCGTATTGAAATACCAGAAGAAGCTTGAGAATGCACGTAAATATGACCTATCAAGATCGAAGTATTGTTTCTCAAAACTGCGTTTGCGGAAAAAGGTCAGAGCAATGCCAGTCTTCTCTGATGAAACAAAGTAGAGGATCTCCAACAACACCAGGTTGCAGCACCCACAGCAAAACCCCAAAACACCCAATGCAAAAACACAAAGCAGACAAGCACAGAAAGAGACGTAAAAGGGACAAGGAACGTCAACGCACAACACAGAAACAGATGAGTGACGTTCGTGCTCTCTATCTGTAAATTGGATTTATGCAATGAAGTGTTCTATTTGTTTATAATACTTGTTTATTTACAATACTTTGAGTGTCAGTTGGATTGTATATATAGAAAAGTTGGACCGCTCTGTTTAAAAAAAATATGTAAGGACTTCATTTGTTTTTGGTGCAGGTCTGAGTATTCATTGTTTGGACTAAATTGTCTTACATGCACTAGTCCTTGGATTCCCTACTTATTTTGGTGACATATTTTGACGTCTAAATCCATGATATATCGTGCTAGTGGTTCAAAAATTATCTCTAATAATTCTTTGTGTTTTGTCTTATATGTTTAATTACTGCAATTATACTATTTGATGCAATCTTGCTTAGATGAGGTAATTACAACATGGTATGTTCATTGGAGATAATTTCCTTCAGAGTCGATGTTTCATTATGTCCACTTACACTTTGGAATGTTGGCTTCAGATGTATCGTCTTCAAGTGTGATATCTTATATCTCTACTCAACATGGCATTTAAAGAAAGGAATATTGATGGAAACATCATGCATCATTGAAAACTCAATCTATATTTTATCACCTTATGTACAACATTTCAAGCTTTGAAGTAAACTGCTGTTTCATTCCATTTAGACAGTATTCTTGTGATCAAAAATTCACATCGATATTGATTTCTCAGAGAGGATCACTTTAAGAGAGCTATACATTGTACGCTTCTTGAACGATGATTCCTGAAGTATTTAAGACATTTATTTCACCTGTAGTCAGTCGGGCTCCACTCAAGTTCAAAGTTGTTCAGGAACCACATGTTCAAACTCACGATAAAGCAGATTCTTCGCGGGGAATAAATATTGATCTCTATTTCTAAGACCTTACCATGAGCGATAAAAAGGAATTGCTTATTTCAATGTTAACTGCTTCTGATGTACAAATCAAAACATTAAATAATAAATCGACAGTTTCGTTAACACTGGTTGAAAGCCTTTATCGCATTCTAAGTTTTGGAGGAAGAAATATTAATGATAATTTCGTACAAGTTGCTTCATTTGATTATTCTTATCAAGATGAAAAAGATGAATTTATCAGCCATTGTGCTGATTCCTGATTGAGATACATGTAACTCCTAAATATACACAAGGGGGGGGGGGGGGAGGGGGGGGGGGCAGGGGGTACCCCTCTCCCCTCCTGCCCTCCTTCCTTCCCTCCCACCCCTTTCTCCCTCCTCCTCTCCCATTCACCCCCTCCGGCCCCTCCCCTCCTCTCCTTGAACGCTCATATTGAACGACTCATAGAACATAGATCATACTATTCATATCTTTAAAAAGTAGACCAAACATAGAGAGAGAAAAAGAGAGAGTTGGGGGCTTTATTTCTTGGAAAGAGGGAATCTCCAACAAGACTCGGTTGCAGCACCAACAGCAAAACACCGAAACACCCCAATGTGAAAATAAAAAGTAGACAAGGACAGCAAAATACACAAAATGACAATGAATGTTAAACGTCTTTAAATTCAATAGCATCATTTAAAACCTGATAAATTTACAGCATGGACCAGACATGCACGTTTCGGGTACTCAACCCTCGTCAGTGATCCTCAGTCTAAATAATGTAATATGGCCAAAAAGTATGAAAATTATTATGTCCAAAAATGTACCAAAAGACGTAGCAGAATTGGTGGGATATGATGCTACAGGACCCACGTTTTAGAAATTTCAAGTCATTTTGTAACAGAAAATTTCAAATGCGTTGAAGAGACAGACGATCAACCAAAGTTGATCGAACTCATCATCATAACACTTAACACAACACCGCATACACCAACGACGCCAGTGGGCAGTCGATTACGACTTAGAATTGCTATCTGCCAATATAGTTGCAAATGTTACCCAGATGTCTCAATGAACGCACACTTTTTGTGTATAGTAACCTTCACACTGTAAGATGACCACACAAACAGGACAGCAGGGGCCGAAATAACATAGATGAATATGTAAATTGATATCGAAAACATGGGGATTACTAAAAACCGTCCGTGATCTGCCGGCTGGAGCTAGCTTATTAATGTTTTAAAATATAAAATTCATCAAAGGAGTATTTCCTTTCTTTTCAAAATCGAACATAACTCATAACAGTAGCGATTTCATTATACTGTGCTGAGTGTTCAATACGGCTTGGTACTAGTACTATTGGAAATACTTTCTCTTCAAAATCTAGCAAAATCTTTGGAAAGTCAAACAGGGAGTGCCACTTATGTACAAATAGAAACTGTAGTGAGGCGAGGGCACGCTCAATCTTCCTAATTTATAAGCACACTCTCTCACTGAGCGATAACGTTTCTATTACTATGAAAATATTAATTTTGAGAATTATGAAAAAAGAATATTAATTAGTGAGCCCGAATTCCCTTATTTTTAAGAACAAGTACAAGTGTTATTAATGTACATCACCATTTACGTAATAATATGTGTCACTGTCTTTTGTCAAAGTTTGTATACTTGTGGCTTTTAATCGAAACAATTTGCTTTCCCCTAATTTCAATTGTTACAAGAAAGTCTTTTATTAATAATAATGACTTTGAACAGGGTCAATTATAATTCAAGGGAAAGTGAACTCCTTTCAGCAAGCTGTCATGGTAACGATCACAAGTTGTACCAAAATATCAACTGAAGCATGCTTTTCTTGAAGAGAACACCAAGCAACTGACGTTCCACCTACTGCTATTAAATGTTCAAAGGAGACAAACGTAGACTTCATTAATTCTATTAGAAAAAGTTAACATTCCCTGAGCTACAAATCCAAGACTTAGGTAGTGGAAAGGATTTTTCTATTGTACAAGTATTATAAACAGAATGTTCACTATGATAAGATGTATGCCACCTCACGTAAATCATGTATTTCAATAAGATCCTGTCATAAAGTTGGATGATATTACTGTACTTACACGACCTGACTTTCCGGGAGATTTCCATAATTGTAAGAATGGCTAATTGACAAGGATTGTTCTCCCTAGATAAGCTTAAAGGTTTTCCTCATTCGTTTGAATTCCAGGCGCAATAAGCTGGTTAATGCTTTCCCGGGCTATTCCTGAGTAATTAAAAGCTTACTTCGGTGTCATTTATCGATGGAAGATGGGTATGATAGGCCTCAATGGCAGTAATTGACAACTGATGACATCATTTTTACATAACCGTTATTGGAGGAGTGATAATTTTCTTTATTCGGAATCAGTCATCAAAAGAAAGCCTTGTTATTTCTTTGAGTTTGGTATACATATGAGAAAGTTGTCCGTAAACGGCAGCATTTCGTCTTCCAATTTGTCGTTCTTAGTTATTTAAAAAACAAATCGGAACCGCAATTTTTTTTAAAGCGAATATCATATACTTACAATTTTACTAATCTAGTATGTATATCTTTGCCTATATTTGTCATAAATTGTTCAGTAGAGCTATATCAGACTTGACTTGCTACTCGTAGCTATATAATCTTTGGGACTTTCCCTGGATAATTGACTTTTCCCTTCTTCTAGTAAGCTAGAAAAAGAATATTGAATCTTACCCATTGAAATCAGCTGGGACAACATATTTCACATAGATTTAATGAAAACAATGCTTTGGAAACCACTTGGTTATTGCAAAGACATCTTTTCAGTAGAATACAATATAAGTAACCGATCTTGCTTCCGAATTTTACTAAGGACGACAATTCTATTAATCTCCAGCCGACTCACCAGAGAGGACTAGCTTCCGACCAATCCGTCTGTCAGTCTTTTTCTCTGTCTGTCTCAATTCATTTCTCCAAAGAAGACCCTGATGATAATCTCAACAGCACTTACAATAGAACACCGAAGTGAGCATCGACGGACCCATAGCAAGCTGGAGGTGGGATCAGGTGCCCGGGAAGAGTAAGCATTCCCTTTTGGCCAGCCGCACCTGCCGTCGATGTTCATGCACGAAAATGAAAACGATATATAACATACATGCACTGCACTGTCTGAGGTTATGTCTATATAGAAAGTGCTATGGCGACCATGTCAGGGAAAAATATTCAAAACACTTACTGTCAAACCGCTCGCTTTTGATGTGCAAAAAGAAAATATATTAATGATTTTACAATAATATATTACGATATTCTTCACAAGTGACCAAATTTTACCAGAGTTTTGACTTTTAAATTAAGTAAATTTTATAAGATATATTTTTCGGACGTTTTGTTCGATGGTATTGCCGATGTTGAATTGAAGTTTGGTAATTGTTTATACCTCGGTGTGATAAAATAAGATTGGAGATATTTTGTGTTCAATGAATTGTTTTAGGCAGAGAAGTGGGATTTACGAGACCTATACATTTGTATCAATAGGGGAATAATATTGCTCTTGTTCAAGAAATAAAGTCCAGTGAGTAGAAATTAAAGTCTAGACAAAATCAAGCCAAAACTGTTTGAGAGAAGATTTGATGTAATTCAATGCCGCTATGCGACCTTTACTTCTTCAAGTTTGACACGCGATAAAAATGAAGGTGTTTTGCCAAAGCCATTTCCAAATATTATTAAATAATACCAACAATCATACACGAATAAGTGCTGCACTTAACACCAGGACACTTAATTTTCCCCTATTTGCCTATGACTATGCTGGGATACAGAAGTCTAGGTAATTGGACAGGAGAACTATTTTATTCAATTATTAGAGAAATCGCCTTACATTTATAACTATCCGATTGGACAACAAATGAAGCGAAATGGCTCAAATTATTTTTAAAGAGACCATAATACTTTGTCACATTTTCCCCTTTAATGGAGACAAAATCTGAACTGTCACACATGCGAGTATGGTGATCCGTTATAATCAGTAACACTATGTAAAAGCAGAACATTTCAAACAGTACAACACAGACGTACTTATTTTTTTTATTCCACATTTATATGAATTTTACATCATGTCATATTGATCTTTCGTCCATCTACACCATATGAAACAGAAGCAGATTATCTCTAAGACGACGACGTGCCACTGATCACACGAAGTTCATACGTATAAGAACAAAAAAGAGATACAAACTACCATGTCAACAAATAGACGAGAACTGTTACTATAAAACGACCAATAATTAAGGCAAAACTCATTAAATACCTTAAGGACAACATATAAACCGAATGGGTTCATTTGCAAGGGCCCATTTGAATAGAAACAAAATAACTCAATGTAGATGGCGAGCAAAAAGTGACTCATATATACAAGCAAACAAATAAGCGTTTAGATGATAAACATATACAAACAACTGGTCCATGCTGCCAATTTATCTGTTCTTAAATGATGCTTTTCAATTTGAAGACGTTTAACATTTATACCACTTGGTGAGTGTCACTGCTGGTGGACCAGGAGTCCCCGAGGGCACAGGTAGCCAAGTGCGATCAATTTCGGTTGATCGTTTCTTCAACGCATTCTAAAATTTCTGTTATCAAAATTTCTTGAAATTTCTAAAGAGTGGGTCATGCAGCATCATATCCCACCCATCCTGATACGTCTTTCGGTACGCTTTTTCGACATAGAAACTTTCATACTTTTTTGGCATATTACATTGTTTAGATTTGAGGATCACTGACGAGGGTTAAGAACCCGAAACGTGCATGTCTGGTCCATGCTGCCAATTTATCTGTTCTTAAATGATGCTTTTCAATTTGAAGACGTTTAACATTAATCCACATAAAAAACATCCTATTGAGGCAACGAATTTTAGAATCAAAATTACACATGAAATAAAGATATACCAATGACTTACAAGAAAGGAGGGGATCTCTAACAACAGCAAAACTTCAAAACACTCAATGCAAAAACCACAGAGCAGACATCCACAGAAAGAGATGCAAAAGGGACAAGGAACACCAACTCACACCATAGAAAGAAGGGAGGAGATCTCCAACAAGACCCCGTTGCAGCATCAACAGTAAAACACCAAAACACCCGATGCAAAAACACAAAAGACAAGCACAGCACGAGACGGAAAAGAGACACACGACATGCAAACATCAAACACAAAAGACTACACATAAACCGACGAGACCAATGGGTAACCGGTGCCGACTTTGGACGGCCATCTGTCACGCAAGTAGCAAATGGTGTGGTTATCCTGGATTACGTGCGCACAACCCTCTCACTTCTCCAATTACCCAGAGGTCTCGAAGAACGTACAATAGAAACATCAAACATAAAGGACCACATGTAAACCAACTAGACTAATGGGCAACCGGTCCCGACCTAGGACGGCCATTTGCATTACAGTGCTGGCTTTGAGTGATAACGAATTCATTCTATGTAGGTTGCGCCATGGAAACACAAAAAAGAGATAAATGCTATCTATTGTGGCCCACAATTGAAAGTAGGGAAAATAGAACCTTCAAACATGCCCTGATTTCAAGAGATATAATTCTGAATCTTCCTATAAGAATATTTCATCTTTTCTCCGTTTCATTACAGAGATATCAAGTGATATGCTATCTATTTATTTCATAATCAATATTCGTAATTTCTATACCCGTAAAATATTTCACAATCAATTTTGCAGATTTGATCATTATTGAAAAATCCTGAAATAGTATCAGAATACAAGTTTTGGTATCAATTGTATTAAATCTCTCAAAATTGAGATTCCAGAGCAAAATTAACCTGAAGACTACGAAAATCACGGCTCTGTTAACTGAAGGCTATTAACAAATATGAGAAAAAAGCAAGATATATATTTTGTTTATTTGACAATCATACATGTTGTTAAGCATTACAAAAATACAGCCAAAAAGTGAGTACATTTCTATAAATCAGTTCAAAATTTCATCCTGTCTTTTTCTTCAAATCCTTTCTCTTGGAACCAGAACCGGAGAAAAGAATTTAACAGCAGAAGGATTTGGTTCTTAGCAATACCGTGAAATAAAGAAATCCCAATTTGGTTGAATAAAATGGAAGGATGCTATTGCAGAGGAAACAATTATTTCCGTAGCCATACCGTGAACATTTGCAGTCTGAAAATGTTTTACGATACAGATAGTAATAATGATCATTGATATGGCACCATAAAGGGACGCGAAGTGTGTACTTTCTCTTAGAATCTCATGAATAATATTACGAGGTATAATTACCATGGTATTGAAGTAGAATCTGCTTTTATGTAAAATGGTCTGTATAATGACTTATATTTCAATAATTGCTTAAGGTGTTTTTCGACGATACACCTGTTTGAAGTGTTTTCCCATTCTCCAATAGATAGGTTTTTATTCTGATGTTCATCATTTATCGCATAACTTTTAAGAAATCTTTTTCTAGTAAATTGTAATATGAAATTTTGCAGTTGCTATCTTCTACAAAATGTAGGTTTCAATGGTATTCGTAATTTGCTTATACATTATATAGTAATTTAGGAATGGTTTTTATGTCCTCCGGGACCTGGGTTCATATAGGTTTCAGTTAACGATTTTACGGGCATTTTTTGGTATCTTTACCGTTTAATATACTAGTATAATTTCATACATTAGATACCCCTTTGGTTTGTCAGAGTTGTGTGTGCTTGTGTTTTTCTGGATTCAGATGATAAGATAGGACAAGTGGATGCTCGTTGTTCTTCGTTGTGTTTCAATGTTGATCGATCGTTAGGAATTGAATTGTCTGTTGAAATCATTCAATCTTCTCGAGAGAATTTTAATTCGTTTTTTTTTTCAATTATAACGATAAAACAGAGAAATAATCGAATTGACGGAAAATGGTAATGAATCTGTTTCCAAGCAGTGAAGTCGATTATCAGACTTTCACTAATTTATGTATAATGATGAAAATGACAACTATAAAGGTCTTATACGATAGTGGGTTTTGGATATATTTGTTTTTCTTTTATAATTTCAGACTAACTAGTCTAGGAGCATTCGCTATGCAAGATGCATCAGTCTTAAAATATGGCGAACCGGAAGGAAGTGACGTCACAAGTGTTTAGTAATCAACGCGGCTTCTACGAGTCAGACGGACAAATTGTTTTGAAGTCGAATCACTCAATGTCTGCATCGGATGTGATCTACAGCTTGATTACTAATAAGATGGGAAATGAAACAGCCACAAACTGCCTGGATTGGTGGTGTGATCAAAGAAGTACTCTCCTTGTCTTGAAAGTTATTGTCATTGCTCTATGCGTCATAGGAAGTTTTGGAAACCTAATAACCATATTGGCAATTGTATTTTCTAACCTCCGAAGAAATGTCAATTGTATCTTGATTGGAAGCTTAAGCCTTGCTGGGTTTCTGTATTGCTCTCTGATCTTATCCCTACAAGCTGTGATTTTTCACAGGAGTACCGCGCGCATGGATGGAATATTTTGTCAAGCGCTGGGAGGGCTTCGTTATACGCTCGTAGGCGTTATTATGGTGCATTTAAGTGTTGTAGCATTTTATAGATACGTCAATATCGTGCATTTAGATTTGTATCACAAGCTGTCATCAAGAACTCCCCTAATGGTAACCATCCTAATTAGCTGGACTCTCCCCCTTCCTCTGACCCTCCCACCAGCCATAGGTAAATGGGGAGCTTTCTGTTATCAATCGGCTATTTTAGCCTGTACCTATGACAGTCAGCATGTCGATCATTCCAATAGATACATGCAAGTCACATTGGGCTTCATTGTTCCATGTATCTTCATCACATTTTGCTACGCTAGGATCGGATGTGTGGCATATCTCAGCTCAAAACGTATCAGCAACTGGAGTTCTAACGCCTCCCAATCCAAAGCTTTAAGGCTATCAGCCATGATGCTGTGTATCTTCTCGATATTCTTCTTGGGAACCTTTCCATATTTTATTATCAATGTTTATGACAAAGAATTCCGACAACCAGTTCATCATCTATGGTCCACCATAATAGCATGGGTGTCATACTGTCTAAATCCCGTGGTTTATACGGTGATGGACACCAATTTTCGCACAGCATATCGCCGATTTTTGACCGGAGATTGTGAAAGAAACCCAATGAGACGACGTGAATCCAGCAGGCGATCACATGTCTGATACCGATATTAACTTCGTATATCAAGACAGATACTATTCATCATCCAAAAGACAATCAGACATTAATTCTTCATGAGATAATGCTTTAAACGTGACTTACGATGTTGTTTTGGAATAATTTGCATATGAATTATTCTATTTCTTGAAAAGGTTCATAACTCAAATGTGAATGAGGTTATATTTTTGTTATGAATAAGCAACGACGACAGCTTCTGAACCATATGGTTGTAAAGAATGTTACATTAAACATGATTTTAATCATGATTTGACATCATAGATATTATTTTGCTATTTCGAGAACTTGTCATTCCATTCAAAAATATCACCGAAATTAAAGGAGGTTAACATCTTAGCACCATCCCTCCAATGCTATTTTGAATATAGATTTTATTTGGATATGCTACTGAATCGACCCTACAGGAAATTTGGAGCCACGCACTCTCTGTAAAGCAAATGTACAAATCTAAATTCAAAAACTAAAAGAGGGCTCTACTGAAATGAATTTGGTGGCTCCGTTGGAAGCATCACTGATGAGAATCTAATATCAAAAATTATAAGTAATGTGTTTACAAGTAAGAACGGTAATCACAAATACAAATTTAATGTTGTTAGCTATGACAAAAAAAAACCTACTTTGTAAAAGAAAAGTCCGATTCTGAAAATAAGTACACTGAAACAGATATTATTCAGATGTTAAACTTTCTGGCCGACAAAATTTTCTGTGGTGTTGGGGGAAAGGTCTTCCAGCAAATCGTCGGAATTCCAATTGGGACCAATTGCATGTGCCCCACTCCTTGCCGACATTTTCCTTTACTCGTACGAAGCTGAATTCATACAGTCTTTTGTCTCTGAAGAGAAAAGATACTTAGCTTCTGACTTAACTTCACTTACAGATACATAGACGATGTGTTGTCCATCAATAATCCAAAATTCGCGGATTACCTGAGCAGTATCTATCCTTCGGAGCTTGAAGTCAAAGACACTACAGAGACAAATAATTCAGCATCCTATTTGGACATAATGTTGTCCTACGAAACTGATGGTCACATTAACACCTCACTTTATGACAAACGTGACGACTTCAATTTCAGCATTGCAAACTTTCTTTTCTGAGTAGCAACATCCCTTCATCGCCTGCTTATGGCGTGTTCATATCTCAGTTGATACGCTATACCAGAGCAAGTACAAAATATACGGATTTTGTTCTGAGAGCTAGGCGTCTTTCATATAAGCTTCTCAGTCAGGGATATGTTTGTGACCGACTAACATCGTCACTGAGGAAGTTTTACGGTCGATATGGGGAACTCATCATACACTATGATGTCCCACTCTCCAATGGTGGATGATATTCTGTCATAAACCATTTGAACCATCCAACCAAAGATTGTACGCTATGTCTTCCGAAACGGAAGTAACCGGATGTGACAGTCCTACCGAATCGAAGCGGCGGGTGTTGCATGCAAGCAGGAGATGCTTACTCTTCCTTGGCACCTGGTCTCACTCCCATGTCGGAAGTTCGCTTCTTTTCATATGGTGGAGGTTTTTGTTTGCTCTGGTTCCTGTTTTATCCTGATTTTATCTGCCTTCGGTTTCTGATTTTCTGAATTATCGATTTTGTGCTGTATACAGGGATATGGTCATTATCCATATTTGTCATTCGAAACACGTGCGTGTCTGGTGCAGAAAAATTGGTTGGAATTTTTCTTTTCATGAAGATATAGAGTTGGAACACTTCCGTATTATTTCATATTAAACACTAAGCGAGTTGTCAGAATTCTTTGTGCCGTGCTCTCAGAAATTTGTTTTTGATGTCGCTTACACTGCACTCCAAACCTTTAGTAAGTGCCCACCTAATACTTTCCCAAAGCTTTCAAAAATGAATGATTTGTTTTCCATTCTTTTGAAAATCTGAAGATAAATAATACTTCTATCAATTCAAGTAAACTAAAAGGAGTACCTATCAGTTATTCAGTCTCAAAGTCGAGAAGGCAAGGCAAAATCATTAGTCCCGTAGGAACTGTTGCGAATTAAATTTCTGTTTTATAAATTTTTGCAATTTTTCCATAAAAATGTCAGTTTTGACAGGAAAGAATTATGAATTTTGTTTAAGTTTTGTATAAAGATAAATAATGTCAACAATGTGTTTAAATAATTGGGATGAGCATTCCACTAAACTGTTATACTACCTGAATACTTATTTATGGTGGGTAGTGTATTTAAAATAAGATTTGAATTCATTATTGTTCATGAAGCATTATTTATATGATCTTAATTAACTGTTCATTACTATTTCAGCACGAACTAATTTTCGAACTCAAGCATGATAAACGATCTTTCGCTTAGATAATGACAATGTTCATGTTACTCACCCACGACTCGGATAATGAAAGTAGAGTCTGTGAAAAATGTTGATGAAACTTTGCAATGCCAGACCGTTGGATAATCGGACAGGTGGGTAGGTTGTGCGCAGAAAATGTGAATCACTTCGCTATTTTCTGTAAGCATTACAAGCGGCCGTCCAAAATCGACCCGACTGCCCATAGGTTTGAATGTAGAGTGTTGATGCCTCATTGGTCTTTCTGTTTTCCTCTTGTGTCTTATGTTATACTTGTCTTCTCTGAGTATGTTATAATTTGGTGTTTTGCTGTTGGTGCAACAAATGAGTCATGTTGAAAATGCCCTCCTTTCTTCAGCAATTTAAGGTAGAACCAATATCTTTGAGCCTGGTTTGTTTAAGGTCATCTGAGCTAAAGTCTCAAAATGAGTTTAGTAGAAGAAAGTAAGACTAAATGATTAGAATGGTTGAAATTTCTGAACATTCATAATGCATCTAAGACCAACGTTATGATACTTCCTTGATATGTCATTTTGGTATGACAATTGTAGGCAATAAATCAAGGGACTTCAACGCTATTTCTTTGAAATGACAACGTATGGGTGATAAATTAACAGATATGACTTTCCTTATCATGATTTTTAATATCTATATCCTATATGTAGGTAAGTAATCATGTATATATCAACGCACTTCCTTATTAGAATCAAGATAATCAAATTTATTACGAATTTTCTGTAACACATATGACAAGAAGAATGGCAATATAGGGCACTTTACAGCGATTGTGGTTTTAATAGAATCATCCTTTGCATAAAGAAAGGAAATGATCTCCACTATAACTGTCCTGCATTGACACAGCAGAATAAACCAACAGGAACGGGATACACAAATGACAATGTACAAAAATATAACCCGCAACAAGACTAAACACGAGTCACCATAACATCCATACATTAGCATCATTTGAAAGCGGATGAATTTACAGCATGGACCAGAAGACGTTTCGGGTATTTTACCCTCGTCAGTGATCCTCAATCTAAACAATGTAATATAGCCAAAATCTGTGAAAAATATGTCCGAAAAATACCGAAAGACGTAGCAAGATGGATGGGATACCCAGGTTTTAGAAATTTGAGAAAATGTTAAAATGCGTTTGAAGAAACGACCAAATGAAATTGATCGAACCTGGCTACATGTGCCCTCGGGGACTCCTGGTCATTCAGCAGTGACACTCACCAAGTGGTAGAAATGTTAATTATAACGTCTTTAAATTCATTATCATCATTTGAGAGCAGATAAATGTACAGCATGGACCAGACATGCACGTTTAAATCAGATAAAGAACAGTCGAAACAGACGTACAGAAATATCAAACATCAGTGACGACACATAAATGGAAGGAGACCAATATGCACCGGGCGCCGACGTTGGACGGCCATCTGCTTTTAAATAGCAAATTGTGTTTTATCCGGACTACGTACGTACTACAACCCTCCTACTTATCCTGATACACAGAGGTCCCCATAGACAGCTGTAGGTGACATCACAAACAAGATAGTTAAGGTATCCGTTGTAGAATTAAATATCAAGTTTTGTTTGTGTGACGTCATCTTACAGTGAGGAGGTTGTTTTACACCACATTTGTACGTTCTTCGAGACCTCTAGGTAACTGGAGAAGTGAGAGGGTTGTGCGCACGTAATCCAGGATAACCACACCGTCTGCTATTTACTTGGCAGATGGCCGTCCTAAGTCGGCACCGGTTGCCCATTGGTCTCGTTGGTTTATGTGTAGTCTTTTATGTTTCTATGTTGTGAGTTGGTGTTCCTTGTCCCTTTTGCGTCTCTTTCTGTGGGTATCTGTTCTGTGTTTTTGCATGGGTGTTTTGGGATTTTGCTGTGGGTGCTGCAACCTAGTGTTGTTGGAGATCCCCTCCTTTCTTTTTTCTTATATAGTTAGAATTACGGCATATCTTCACCTGAATATACCATAATGCAACATAAAAGTTGGTTTCCAACATCATAGTTCAACATCCCAGCCGCTAACTAAGCAACGGAAACTATCGATACACTGCCGAAGATTATCGAGATAGTTTTAACACTGTTTAAATGGACGAGATGTCAGCGAGATATCCACTTGTACAATGCATACGTTAAACGCAGGGGTTCATGCAACACAGATATTATGCAAATGGATACAAAACTTTCTATGGCATGCGAAGAACAGTATGTGCTCTGCTGGCTGAAGCGAGCTCATGATCAATCACCCGAGAAGTCTGGCCAGCTTCAAATTCAATCAACTTCGGTTGATCGCCTGTCTCTTCAACGCATTTGAAATTTTCTGTTACAAAATTTCTTGAAATTTCTAAAACGTGGGTCCTGTAGCATCATATCCCACCTATTCTACTACGTCTTTCGGTACATTTTTGAACATAATAATTTTCATACTTTTTGGCCATAGTACATTGTTTAGACTGAGGATCACTGACGAGGGTTTAGTTCCCAAAACGTGCATGTCTGGTCCATGCTGTAAATTTATCAGATTTTAAATGATGCTATTGAATTTAAAGACGTTTAACATTTCAAATAGGACACGGTATCAGTACCCAGTCTTCTCTCACGAGATTTGGACAGCGCCTGTCATGGAGTCCTATCGTTACGATTGGCCAATGCGCAGCATTGGAAAATACACTGTTACAGAACTGAAGATGGGTCCAGTACCATGCCCAATGTTAGGTCACCGTAAAATGAAGGCAATGCAATTCCCAATGATACACACTCTGATGCTGGAGATGTCCCAAATTTTGAAAGAAAATATTAATGTATTTTGAGAGGTACAATATAAGATAAACATAATAAGGTAGCTAGTTTGTTATTATATTGAAATTGCTAAACATTTCTATTGTCAAGCTGTCATCTACAATTTTAAAATAAACAAAAAAATGCATGCCTTAAGATGGATCGGTATTACGATTTTTTTTTGTGTAAAAGGGAACGGAGGGAGGTGAACTCTGCCAATCGGAATGAAAACTTTAAGCTCCTGTCATTTTCAGTGATCGTTTGTTTCTTTCTTCATGTGTAAATGTCGTTGTACTCTGCTGTTTATTAGCGAGACAAAAAAAATATTTAAATGATGAAATTGTCAATATTGAAATATATTTTCTATAGTACCAATGTTACTGTAGTAGACACGTGTTTCGGATATTTTTATCCTCGTCAGTAGTACTTCATGCCAAAGAGTTTAAATAAAGCCAAAGTGAATTTTTAAACTCGTCTGTAATGTTTTATATAAATCTGGTCTATAGAAATACGATATATATATTTTTATGGACTTTATTGACTTTTGTTGAAAATCGATGAATCTCATTTTTAATACCATGCATTTCCTAGATTGGTAAACTAGAGCTTTACTAACACTCTTTATTTGATTTCCTTCCAGTATAGTCATTCAAAGTTCTACGATACAAATAGGAAATGGTCTCAAATCCGATTTCCTTTATTTCATTATGTCCATATTGCTGTATTTTACTTAAATGCTAAGCAAGTATCAAATTTAAATAATCCTTATAGAATAAACGAACCGGAATCATATCGGCATTTTCATACTAGTAAAAAAAAAACATGACTGAAAGTAGAGCATTCGGAGGATAATGATATTTCCGTTCATCTTAAACGTTATTGATCAAAGTACAGAATAGATAGAGAAGAGATAGATAATAACACAGAAAATATCATAAACGTTTAAATAAAAACTTATAGGTAAATATAGGTAAATATTAAGTACATGGATGTTAAATATGTCTACTCTGACATGTCTGGTCCATGCTGTAAATTTATCTGCTCTAAAATGTTGCTTATGAATTTGAAGACGTTAAACATAAACCTGTAGCTGCGAAATTAACATGTTAAATAGATGAAACTAGGATCTTGAACGTAGTTGAAACGAAGATCTTGAACGTAGTTGAAATTTTGATCTTCGTAAGAATCATTGCACAAATTTTGAATTTGTTAATCTTTCTTACGGTTGTGCTGATCAATGTGTTATCTTTACAGATAGATAGAACGTAGTACTTATTACGGTACGTGGTGCAATTTTGCAGACAGCACGTTTCTAACACATCTAACCGCGATCGTTCTTTTCCAAAGTGGTAAAAGATCTTAATCAAGTTGGCCGAGAATCACAAAAAATGTACTACAATTCGGTACGTTTTTATCACTTTCCATTCTTGTCTTCTGCAACTTTATTTAAGATATATTGAGTCGTAGAACTAGGTTTCCGTTCAAACTGGGACACATTTTACGACCACATCGTTTGGCTTCCTGAATTTGATGCTTTTCAATACGATGTTTACGTTATTTAGAAGGAACTGCAAATTAAACAAGTGGCGGAGCTTGAGGAAAATAAATTTTAGAAATTTTAGATGGATTATTTTTAATGATACAGTAGGTCTAGAAATCAAATGGGAGCCGTAGTCCAAGAGAAGTTTTATGGTTACTTTTAAAGGTATAATTCCCTTGAAGATCGACATAGCTACCCAACTCCCATAGCTTAAAAAAAAACCCTAAAGGTTTAGTTTTAATTAGGATGTTATTTGTAAAAGTATGATTTGCATTAAGAACGGTAATCGCAAATACAAATTTATTGTTGTTAACTATGACAAAACCTACTTTGTAAAAGAAAAGTCAGATTCTGAAAATAAGTACACTGAAACAGACATTATTCAGATATTAAACTTTCTGATCGACAACATTTTTGTGGTGTTTGGAGGAAAGGTCTTCCAGCAAATTGTCGGAATTCCAATGGGGACCAATTGTGCCCCACTCCTTGCCGACATTTTCCTTTACTCGTACGAAGCTGAATTCATTCGATCTTTGGTCTCTGAAGGGAAAAGATACTAAGCTTCTGACTTCAACTTCACTTACAGATACATAGACGATGTGTTGTCCATCAATCATCCAAAATTCGCGGATTACCTGAGCAGCATCTATCCTTCGGAGCTTGAAGTCAAAGAAACTACAAGATACAAGATACAAGATTTTATTCAAGCCAATTTGGGCCCCCGGAGGAGCATACAGTGTGTAACATCAAAGGAATGAAAGTCTAAACAATAGAATACCGGTACATTAATTATTTAAAGAGGAGGTATTACAACTTGTCAAGCATTTAGATGTGATATATGTGAATAATATTAAGTTCATAAATGAGACAAATAATTCAGCATCCTATGTGGACATTATGTTGTCCTACGACACTGATGGTCACATAAACACCTCACTCTATGACAAACGTGACGACTTCAATTTCAGCATTACAAACTTTCCTTTTCTGAGTAGCAACATCCCTTCATCGCCTGCTTATGGCGTGTTCATATCTCAGTTGATACGCTATGCCAGAGCAAGTACCAAATATACGGATTTTGTTCTGAGAGCTAGGCGTCTTTCAGATAAGCTTCTCAGTCAGGGATATGTTTGTGACCGACTAACATCGTCACTGAGGAAGTTTTACGGTCGATATGGGGAACTCGTCATACACTATGATGTCCCACTCTCGAGAATGGTGGACGATATTTTGTCATAGACCATTTGAACCATCCAACAAAAGATTGTACTATATGTCTTCCGAAATGGAAGTAACCGGATGTGACAGTTCTACCGAATTGAAGCGGCGGGTGTTGTATGCAAGCAGGAGATACTTACTCTTCCTGGGCACCTGGTCTCATTCTCATATCGGGAGTTCGCTTCTTTTCATATGGTGGAGGTTTTTGTTTGTTTGCTTTGGTTCCTGTTTTATCCTGATTTTGTATGCCTTCGGTTTCTGATTTTCTGAATTATCGATTTTGTACTGTAAACAGGGATATGGTCATTATCCATATTTGTCATGGCAGTAACGTCACTGAAACAACATCATTTTGCATTTTCGAGTCTATGAAAGGATGCAAACTCATAAGAAAAGAAGATTAAGAATTGACTCGCAAAAAAGTTGAATAAGAAATTGACATGTTAGTTATCATTATCATATTTTCTGTATGTTGGAAGGACGAAAAAGAAGTGAAAGAAAATTCGTGGAAGATCTCCAACAATATCCAGTTGAAGAAACATCAGTAGAAAGAAGATATACGTACTAATGCTTAGAGGTCATGTAAACTATGCAGTTCTCACAAATTGATCTGCTACCCGCAATCGAATTGGACTAGCTTGTTATTATTTTCTTTCGACAACTTTTGGCTACCAAGAAGTAAGACTTTTGTAGCCTTTTGTATCAGGCTATTTGTTTTCGATAAAAACTGCCATAGGTTGTGACTAAGTGTTCAGAAGTAGGACATGGTGGCATGATTTAAAGATGTAGACTCCCTCTCATTATTGATGATTATGATTTTTTTTTCAATCAATGTCATTTTGTTTCGGTTTAGACAAAGCTTTTATAAAACAGTCTATTGTCCTCTGTCAGTTGAAATCAAACATGTATACTTTTTCAGACAATGATAACAGTCATTATAACTGGATATTTTGTTCTTTTGAAAACTTGTCATCACATTTAAAACCATCATCGAAATTAAAGGAGGTTAACATCTTAGCACCATCCCTCCAATGCTTTTTTGAACATATGATTCATTTGAATATGCTACTGAATCGACACTACAGGAAATTTGGAGCCGCGCACTCTCTTTTGGTGGCTCCGCTGAAAGCATCAATGGTGAGAATTTAATATTCAAAACACGTGTCTGGTGCAGAAAAATTGGTTTGAATTTTCTTCATGAAGGTATGGAGTTGGAACACTTCCGTATTATTGTCAAATTCGGTGATTGTCTCGATGTATATATTGATGCACAAGAAAAAATTTCTTGTTTGGTATCTAAAACATTCAGGGTTTCATCTCTCTGTCCTATGATTGTAAAGTTTTATCTTGATTGCATGAAATTAAATGAAAGATCTTACCAGATTCTGAATTCAGAGACATAGAAAAAAAAATACAGGAAATATTTGAATATTCAAGAGAGCTTATGAAACATTGTGAAGAAAGGCATATGAAATTTATCAAACGCGTGGCAATAATTGAAAAACAAGTAGTTCAGACCTTATTTCTTTGTATTTTTCGGTATTTATTCGCGGAATACAGGTAAATACAAATGCTAGGTGTCTTGCTTACCGTTTCAAATCATTAAGATAAAGATTTTTGTAGTTTATCTGGTTAAAATTAATTTTGCAGATTTGACACTTCGTTTTGTCTTTGTTGTGAATACTGCAACCGGGTCCTGTTGGAGATCCCATCTTTTCTTTTTTATAAAATGTTCAACGTCTTCAAATTCAATAGCATCATTTAAGATCAGACAATTTTGCAGCATGGACCAGACATGCACGTTTCGGGTACTTAACCCTTGTCAGTGATCCTCAATCTAAACGATGTAATATGGCCAAAGAGTGTGAAAGGTATTATGTCCAAAAATGTACCGAAAACGTAACAGGATGGGTGGGATATACAAGTTGATCGAACTTGCCTACATGTGTCCTCGGGGACTCCTGGTCCGTCAGCAGTGACGCTCACCAAGTGGTACAAATGCTAAACGTCTTCAAATTCAATAGCATCATTTAAAATCAGATGAATTTGCAGCATGGATAAGACATGCATGTTTCGGGTACTTAACCCTCGTCAGTAATCCTCAATCTAAACAATGCAATATGTCCAAAAATGTACCGAAAGACGTAAAGGACTGGTTGGATATAATGCTACTGGACCTACGTTGTAAAATAATAAACATGTAAGGGAACGAAGTAAGTTCTCTAATATGTAAATTATTGTTTTCTTGAAATTATTTCTCGAAGTCGTCAATTGCACAAATGAAATACGTTGTTTATGTCACCTGCACCGAGTATTCATCTTTATCTGGGATTAGATCCGTTTTAAATGCAATGTTGGTTCCAATATACATCAATATGCATCTTAACAGCAATTCTCTGTAAGAACCAAAGAATTTCAAAACATTTTGGCACGGCATGTCATGGATTTTTGAGATTTTTGGTATGGAAGTTCAATATGAAGTACTAAGTCCTAAGTCGGCACCGGTTGCCCATTGGTCTCGTTGGTTTATGTGTAGTCTTTTATGTTTGATGTTTCTATGTTGTGAGTTGGTGTTCCTTGTCCCTTTTGCGTCTCTTTCTGTGGGTATCTGTTCTGTGTTTTTTGCATGGGTGTTTTGGGATTTTGCTGTGGGTGCTGCAACCTAGTGTTGTTGGAGATCCCCTCCTTTCTTTTACTAGTATGTAAATCAACCCCAGTTTTTTCAAAAAGGTTGTCGTTGCCATGGTAACCGTGTCTGAAGTTTCAAAAATCGGGAAAATCTATAGGACAAGGCATATCTGTAGGCTTCGTTACCATGGAAACAGTTACATTTTAAATCTTAAATTGCTTTGATTATTTTCTTTTAATCCTTATTATTACGCATATTTGTAAAGTTTTTTACATTCATCTTGGATGCCTTATGTATACAAGATGAAAAATTGGGCTGAAACAGGGTATCAAAAGGCTTTGTTTTGGGCACTGAAAGACCCTTTTTTTGCATGTTTTTACTGTTTTACAAGGTTGAAAATTTCATAAAAGCACAAATTTTTGAAGTCCAAATTGTAGTTATCCAATAAGTATCATCTTTGAACTCTACATGAATACAAAAAATTAATTGGGCTAATTTGTCCTTTTATATGCAAAGCAGCATCAAATTTAGTTGCTATGGCAACAATTGTCTGAAAGGTTTCAATACGATGAATTTAAACACAACCTCTATCAAACTATCTACGCATGATATTGGAACAGAAGTTCATGTATACATCTATCAAAGGCGTTTTGATATAAAAATGACCTTGAAAATATTTCAAGGTCACCCACTGAATTTTCAAGGTCATTAAACTTTAAGTGACCAGATTTGACGAAAAATCCTGATTTTTCATAAAATGAAGGTGTCAATATTTTAGAAACCTTGAAATATTGAACTTAACAGTTATTTGCCATAAAATGATAAATGCATCACTTATTTCTGAGAACTGTTGATTACGTTTCTTCACATCTTCGAATATCTAAATTCTTGGTGAGTATGTTGATAAAAAAGGGACGAAATCTGTATTTTTCTTGTTTTTTGACGGAAAAATATTTTCCTATTGAATAGCTACAATTCAATAAATTCTGAGATTTGTCTGTCTTATATTCATGTGCTTTCATAATATATATGACCTATGAAAATATTTAAATAAAAAAATCACTAAAATCGGTTACAAAAAAATTAAAAAATCAATATTTTATGCAAAATTTTAGTCTCAAAGTATAAATGACCTTGAACATCAAGCCAATGACCTTGAACATTTTAATTGTTCTTATGTAAAAGATACAAGTCATATCTATACATGCATACATTTTGACAACCTTATGTAACTCTAAAGAGGAATAAAATCAATTTCAAAGATAATATGAAACAAGCAAAAAGGTCTAATGTTGCCATGGCAACGGTCTTTGACGACAGAATTTAGGTAAAACTCTTAAATACCCACTCCAATTTTTCGTTCATTTTATTTGTCAATAAACATACATTTCCATTGATGAAAATCACTAGTCTCCTATTGGTGCCTTTTGTGATATTTAAGATTGAAAATGGTCAAAAACACACTAAATTGGCCCTTATTTTCACCTAAATTTTTCGCTTCATTTTGACTTAGTTTGGCTTAATACAATAAGCTTCCTGTAATAAATATCACATAACTAAGTGTACTAAGTAAGATTGGAAGTAAGGAAGAATAGATTATATAACGATGAACAAGCTGTTACAGTGGTATCCATGGCAACGAAGTCTCCGGAGCTGGCTTATTTCATGGTCCCAAAAGTGCTATAAATAGAATGACCTCGTTACCATGGCAACCAGAGGTCACATTGGATGAAAAGAGTTATTTTCATGGTCAGTACTCAATATATACCCATTATACCGAAAATCATCAAAATCCATGACATGCCGTGCCAAACTATTTTGGTCCTTACAGAGAATGGCTATTAAGTTTTTCGGTTTTTGTCTGAACTTTTATCTGAAATCATGATTCTGTTCACATCTAACTCAGCTGGTTATATATGTAGGGAATATAAATAACATAAACAACTACACGTTATCAAGGAGAAGAATATTTCTTCGATTTGGTAGAGCATTTCCAGGATAGATATGAATTAGTTTTCAGTTTATAAATAAATAATTTTTTTTCTATTTTTCAGACAATGATAACAGTCATTATAAGTGAATGTATTTTGTAAAAACATCAAAGAAGTACCTATCAGTTATTCAGTCCCAAAGTCGAGAAGGCAAGGTGCCCGGGGAGCCAGCGTCTCCTGATTGCATACAACAACCATCGTAACAGCTTCATGAAAACTTGTCAAATTTGGTGATTGTCTCGATGTATATATTGATGTACAGTACATATCTTGTTTGGTATCTAAAACATTCGGGATTTCATCTCTGTCTTATGATTGAAAAGTTTTATCTTAATTGCCTGAAATTAAATGAAAGATCTCGCCAAGTTCTGAATTTAGAGAAATCGAAAAAAAAAAAGGAAGAAAAAATACAGGAAACTGTTAAAACATTGAAGATTCAAGAGAGCTTCTGAAACATTGTGACGAAAGGCATATGGAAATTATCAAACGTGTAGCAATAATTGGTTAATGTTTGGGTTGCCTGCACGAAAATTTTCCATTGAAGTGAAAACAAGTAGTTTTTGACATGAACATTGTAGCATTAAATGCATTTGTTATTTTTAAGTGCTTATCTAGATTAAAAATATATATATTAAAAAATGCATAACATTTTTGTATTTTTCTCTTCAATTGGATTTCGGCCTCGGGCAACTGATGATACATTTCTGGTTGAAATGAGTGCAATGTGCAGTGAAATTTTTTCAATTTTGATAATTCATGACTATTAAGCATAAATCATAGAGATGCACTATTGGGTATATTATTCGTATTGTCTAATATATCTTGATGATATATAAAAAAAGAAGAAAGCTTCGTGAGTGATGATAAAAAAGTATGTTTAATATCATATTGTGAGAATATCCTAAGTTTTTATTTTGTAAAAATGCTTAAATGTAGGCACAATTCCTAGAAATGATAATATATTAAACGATAATATCGGATAATATAAAGATGAATAATAAAAAAATGAACACGTCGAATTCATGAATCAATATTCACACTGAAATCCGAAAATTGAATTGACACATCATTTTCTGTCGCAAAAACATAAGTATTTATAATTATAAAAATAATCTCAAAGGGGGAAGGAATTTTCAATTTCAGAAAACCGACTGACAGAGGGAGATATTTTGATAGAATTTACTTATTTACTGATTTCATTAAGTTTTTCTTCGTTTCACAAATGCATGTTAAAGTATTCATTTTACCATTGAATAGTGCTGTGTATCATTTTTTTGTGTTTATTCTCGATGTACAGGTAAACAGGAAAGCTAGTATCTTTCTTACCATTACAATCATTAGGAAATATGTTTTTTGTTTTTCATTTGGTTTGATAAATTTGCAGATTTGACACTTATCAGATGTAATATTTTAAAGTGTGCGTGGTAGTATTTCAGGAATGAGTGTTTTCTTTTTTGCGTTCATGGTGTTGACACTCTGGTTCGTCATTTGCTTGAAGGATGTGCGCCTTTCAAACCAGGTTGTAAAAGCCAGAAAGTCAGAAGCTCATTCTAGGGGTGGATACAGGATTGAGTTTGTAGAAGGGGGGGGGGGGGCTGAATTCCGTAATGGCACCTCCAGGGTCTGATGTATTCTTCTAAAGTGTATAACTTATTTTTTAAGCAAATCATATGTTTAAAGTTAATTAAGATGTAAAGTAGACTTTAGTAAAGGGGCAAATAAGGCATGGCTCTCCTCCTCCAAAATTTCAACCGACAAATTGATCAAATACATAGGCTATTTAAAGCCTTCTTCATGTGATACATCTAACAAACCAAAATCCGATAGAAACCCTTGACATTATGTCTTGGAGTCTGGGATAATTACATTACAGGAAATTTGTCCAAAATCACGTCAAGTTTCTACCGTAATTATGTTTACCAAATCAACGTGAACGATGTCACGTTATCGTTAAATCAAGTTTGTGGATCCCTTCCGGTCTGACGGTTCTCTTTAGAACTGATTTCATTTGACCAAGATATAATTGCATAGGGCATCAGAAGAATTTGCATTTATGTTCAGAAATCAGCAGGAGGACTCTTAATTGGTTAATCAATGGATGAATTATGTGATAAGAAAAATATTTAAAATGTTATGAATAAGCATTGTCAAAAGAAAGCCGTTAGCACTAAAACTTACAGATGAAATGTGGGATGTTTCTGTCTCCAATGACTAATTAGGATGTCTAATTAGCGAATGATAGTCATACACAAAACCCGAAATCAGATTCCAAAAATCACAATATAAAGGCTTACAAATTATTGAAAGAATATAAAGCAGAAATTTCTCTCGAGAAAAGAAAAATGGGACAAAGAGACGGAAGCAACAACGCAGCTCCATGGAAACGTGTAATGTTCTATCTCGAGAGTCCAGTGCAAATTCGAAATACATTTTAGGTGGCGCTGTTAAAAGCCAATAAGTAACGTTTAACATATGCAAATATCACATGAATCATGCGAATAATATTCAAAGTTACAGCATCGAAGCAAATCGGACCAAAAATCAAGATGAATGCCTATTTTCATTTCGTTCGCTGTATCATTTAAAGAAATACGGGGAAAGGTGATTTCACTAACTGACCCCGGTATTAGAATTAATAAGAAGAAAAATAAACAAAAATCACTGTTAGAGGCACCAACTTGAATAATTTAATGAAGAAATTAGATGTACACTTGAATGCGAAAATTTAACTCCATTGATCCCAAACCCCGCCAAACATAATAATTACTTGTGGAATCTGTTAATACAAAATAGAAACACAGTAAACAGTCAAGACAAAGAGTAAGAAACATATCGGGAGTTCGCTTCTTTTCATATGGTGGAGGTTTTTGTTTGTTTGCTTTGGTTCCTGTTCTATCCTGATTTTGTATGCCTTCGGTTTCTGATTTTCTGCATTATCGATTTTGTGCTGTAAACAGGGATATGGTCATTATCCATATTTGTCATACACAATATTTCAACAACAGAAAATACAATCAATTTAAACATTTCACATAGAACACCGCTAGGGATCGAAACGTGTGATGTTGTGGTTCCTTACGGAGGATTTTTACGTTTTCTCATAATTTAATTGATACTGTACAAACCAATGTGGAAGTCTCGTGTTTACATTTCTCAGTGTACAAAGTTAGTCACTTTCATATCGACATGCTTCATAACGGAGCGGGCGTTCCTATATACTTACATATTTATATTTATATGTTAAACGTCTTTAAATTGAATAACATCATGTAAAAAATAGCAGCATGGACCAGACATGCACGTTTCGGGTACTTAATCCTCGTCAGTGATCCTCAATCTAAACGATGTAATATGGTCAATGAGTGTGAAAGTTATCATATCATCATATTAAACGTTTTCAAATTCAATAGCACCATTTAAGAACAGGTAAATTAGCAGCATGGACAAGACATGCACGTTTCGGCTACTTAACCCTCGTCAGTGATCCTCAATCAAAACGATGTTATATGGCCAAAGAGTGTAAAACTTATCATAGCATCATATTAAACGTCTTCAAATTCAATAGCATCATTTAAGAACAGTTAAAGTAGCAGCATGGACCAGACATGCTCGTTTCGGGTACTTAACCCTCGTCAGTGATCCTCAATCTAAACAATGTAATATGGCCAAAGAGTGTGAAAGTTATCACGTCCAAAAATGTACCGAAAGACGTAGAAGGATGAGTGGGATATGATGCTACAGGACCAGCTTTTTAGAAATTTCAAGAAATATAATGACAGAAATTTTAGAATGCGTTGAAGAAATAATCCACCGAAATTGATCGAACTTGGCAACATGTGCCCTCGGGGACTCCTGGTCTACCAGCAGTGACACTCACCAAGTGGTATAAATATTAAACGTCTTCTAATATGCATACAAATGGAATCTCTTTGCTATTTATTTTCAGGTTTACAAAAATTCTTGAGACTCAGTATAAAACATTCTTGAAACTCAATTTACCCAGCATGCTACGTACACATAGTTTGTACATGCGCTATGTAGCAAAGTTGAACAACGTAATTTAGCAATAGCCGAGGCGATTGCTAATAATCTCCAGTAACATAAAGATGCATAGAAAAAGGAAAAGTAATACATACCCTTACGTCAAAACCTCAAGAGTCAATTTAACCAAAATAAAGAAAATTACATAGATATACATATATTGGAATGATGAAAAATAACAAATTGAAATTTGTAGATTATGACGATAAAATACAGTTTTTGATCACTTAACATTTTGTAATGTCTAAAAATATGTATTACGCTATAAATGATAAATATATATTACATTTAAAAAACTCATATTATTGCTGCCATGTATAAATAAAGCCAATTATAAATTCAACCCAATAAAGAACATGCTAATGTGTAACCACAGACTTAAAAAGCAAAATAAAATCTTGTAGGCATGCCTTCAGAATCGTGGATAATTGAACCAGAGATGCGACTTTGTAACAGAATAACACCAGATCCTAGTATCATTTTATCCAATTTAAGTATACAATGCCACATTACCGTTACATGAATGTGTTTTCATGATGTCTTTAACTTTAGCTACAGTCTGGTTTTCCCAATAGAACTGATTTCACTTCGGCAAAATATGATATACCAACTGATTAGGAACGCCATTTATATCCAGAAATGAGAAAGAATGTTGTTGATAAGGTTTCAATAAGTCGTAGTTGATTATTCAATCTTTTAATGTTACGTGTTCGTCTGAATAGGGGATATTCGACGATCGGAGATAAGTAATATATAATTGGATGTCTTGTATGGACTTACGCCATGCTCTGTAATAAGAGATATAGTGTACGTACACCCTCTTTTTATATCCATTTACATATTCATCTGTGTAGCTTGGGCCCCTGCGTTTTGCGGTCTTGTTTGTGTGTGGTCATCTGACAGTGAGAAGGTTGTTTTACACCACAAGTGCACGTTGTTCGAGACCTCTGGTTAATCGGAAAAGTGGGAGGATTGTGCGCACGTAATCCAGGATAACCACACCTTCTGCTATTTACGTGGCAGATGGCCGTCCTAAGTCGGCACCGGTTGCCCATTGGTCTCGTTGGTTTATGTGTAGTCCTTTGTGTTTGATGTTTCTGTGTTGTGCGTTGACGTTCCTTGTCCCTTATGCGCCTCTTTCCGTGCTTGTCTGCTTTGTGTTTTTGCATTGGGTGTTTTGGGGTTTTGCTGTGGGTACTACAACCTGGAGTTGTTGGAGATCCCCTCCTTTGTTTCAAGACAAAGATTGTTCCATAAAATGACCAAATATCCTTATAATGAATCCACATTCATAGAGCCAGCCTCTTTCCCTCACTTTACGTTATTCTATTTCGAGAAAATTGAACCTGAACTGTTTCTGTTCTTGTTGCCATATACTTCTTATCCCGATACAGTGAAGTAAACGTCAAACCAAATTTGGAAGCATAATTTACATAAGGAAGCCACCTGAAATGTTCAAATTGCCAAAGCAAACCTTCTCCTCACCAGTGTCGGGAAGTAAAACCAGAAACCCACGTAAACAATCTTACTACTGTGTTACACTACAAACATAGTATTAGTGTAAAAAGCTAAATTAAAACAGTGTTTTTAGACAAAATAACCAAAAGGAAGATCCCCATCAAAACATTGCAGTGCACACTCGCATGGTTAAAACGGGGAACAGCACATGTACAAACAACCGGAGAACATTTTATGCAGTTTCTGAAGTTGCATAATTTTTTGGTTTCCTTCAGGAAAAAAGCTTCTCAGACGAGATCAGAAAAGATCGAATCAAATCTTTTGTTTTTACAATCCTACATATCAAAAATAATAATAGAATTCCTTTGTGAGATATAAAACCTAATACTCAATTAATTCAACGATAAACTATGTTGTTAAATTGAATTATGGAAATCAGTTACGCAACAATCTGACACTGTGGAATAATAAACAACCACCATTTGGCTTGATTTATTATGCACATAAACCTTTTCACTGATCCCTTCTCGTATATTTCATATTTCAATTGCCGAGTGCGATGTCAATATTCTGTTTCTATTGATATTTCATCATGTTCATCGAATATGTTTTTCTTGAAGCAAATTAAAGTAAAATCATACCTGTCGGTTGCATGCAAGGAAAGAGAAGAGCTCCAATTAAGCTATCAGAGGGAAGCGATGTTTCGGATGATACATCCTTATTAATGGTACTTCAAGCAAAAAAGATTCAACGATTAAAACATAGTTTATCGTGGCGCCCTTAATTAAATTTCTAAATTTCAGATAGATTTTTTCATTAAAAAAATGAGCAGTCCCTAATTGTAACCAAATGTAAAAGAAAGAATTAAGATTCGGTTGCAGCATCCATAACAAAACACCGGGACATCTATACAAGAAGAGAAGACAAGCACAATAAGATACACAAAATGGAGAAGGATTCAGACGACATCAAAACACATATAATCGGCATTGATTGCTTATTTTGTAGATATTGCAGTGCATGTTTTGTAGATATTATTTTCATTTTCGTGCGTGAACATCGGCGGCGGGTTCGGCTAGCCAAACAGGGCATGTATACTCCTCCCGGGCACCTGAACTCACCTCTAGCCTGCTATTTGTCCTTCGATAATCAATTTAGTGCTCTATTGTGAGTGCTGTTGAGAATGTTGTCAGGATCTTCCTCATTCGATTCGAATTCAATCTGCCACGTTAGAAGCAAATGATGTGGTTATTCGAATTACATACGCACACCCCCTGACTTGTATGGGTACACATTTCTCTAGAAGAACACACAATTGCTGTGTATGATAAGCTCCTCCCTGTAAAACGACCACACAAAGAAGACAGCAAAACACAGGGACCAAAAGATGAATATGTAAATAGACAACAAATTTTTAAAGCAGAAAGCCTTACGTAGAACAGTCCGTGTTCTGTAGAATAGATAAGTATAGAATAAGTTATCCCTGGGTAGTAAAACGTTTCGGAATTTTAAAAATAAAGCTATAATTTAATGGTTATGGTATGGCCATGTCAAAGTTACTAAAATTCAATGCAGCGGTTCAAGAGTAGAATTCTGAAAAATCCCTGTTGTTCTTCGTGTGATATAAAAACGAATCAGTGATTATATATTTTCTATTACAGTTCTGAATCCATATCATCAATTTATACGAGTGGTACAGCATAGTTTGAAGAAGTGTCATATAACAAAGCCACATGGTACGGACCTCAGCAGAACATACATACATGGACAACACAAAAACATAAAACAACCCCATCAACAAAAAGGCGGAGGCAGGCGTTGAGGCGAAGAAGAATCATAATCCAGACAGCACTTTGTCTCCTTCATTTGAGGTAGATGTTATCAAGGCAGACCGTTAGCTTGTTTACTTGAATATCAATCTTTCAATCCTATTTAATTAAATATGTCATTTGAATCAAAGGAGGTTAGCATCTTAGCAACATCCCTCCTATGCTATTTTGAACATAGATTTTATTTGGATATGCTTCTGAATCGACCCTACAGGAAATTTGGATCCGCGCACTCTCTGCAAATTGCACAAATGTAATTGAAAAAATATAACCAGAGGGCGCTACTAAAAGTAATTTTAGTTATGTCTAAAAATCACTTTGGATGGAACCATAACTCATGTCTGGAGTTTGAAATTTTCATCGGTATAGGTATAGAATTTGACACTTCCGTATTATTGTATATGGCTGATTTAAGAGAGTATGAGGTGGTATGAGATAATTGTTACATATAAGTAATTATGAAAAGATCTTCTAAAATATTATGCTGCACTGACATCATAAATTAAAGCCCCCGAGTTACGTCGATTTCTTGTTCCAGAGATATCGATCTTTGAAAATATTTTCACTTGGTAAAAAGTTGGAAAATATGTCAACATTTTTTTAATGAAAAATAACAGAAAATTAGCAGTCAGCAATATCATATTTAAGTATAGGATATAGACCGAGTTGAGGTCTGTATGAAGGTTAGATGCCCAAGAAGAGAACAGGGTGGTGTTTAAAGACCGAGGCCGAAGGCCGAGGTCTTTAAACACCATCCTGTTCTCTCCGAGGGCATCTAACCTTCATACAGACCTCAACGAGGTCTTTATCCGACTTACAAACCGCAGATTTTCTTATTTTTTCATAAAAATAAAAATCAATGTATTTAATACACCCCTGCTTTTCAAAATGAAATTGACCATGCAAATTATCGGGTGGAAATATGCAGCGGTAACGATTATTAGGCCATAGTTATAAAATAGTTTGTTATACATCCCGATGATTTTCTGAAATGTACCCTGTATTCGGTCAGAGAAGAAAATAAGTTCTATTTCCATAAACTTTTTTAAATAGGTGATTAAATTATAATAATTGCAAATAGAGATAAGGAAAGATTTCCTAATCAAGCGAGGATACTATTTCTTTATTTTGTCCCTCAAGTTACTCGATATACATTTTATTTAAAGAGCATTTAGAATTGCTGGTCGTTAAGAATCGCTATAGGGATCTAGATTTATTTGAAATGGCATTTTGAGTCTTTCGGGATAGAAGAATCTATTCTTCTTCCGTTAACATTTCTCATAAAAGGATGTCTTTCGCAGACTTGTAACACAATATTTTCTATACTATGGCCGAGTACTCATTATAATCAAAACAATTCACACCCGCGACTGAAATAATTTTCTTTTCTCCGCCCCTCATTGTTTTTTTATTGACCTCCACACTTCACTGAACGTTCATAAAACCTCATATATTTAGAATCGTCCAAGGTCTTTATGAAATAAAATGACCGATGAATAACAAAAGAATCACATTTGAAGGTTTGTAAAAGAAAATACTGCCCTTAGAACTGTTTATTTTTTCTCGATTTAATGTTTTAATTCACACACAAGCTAAAATAAAAATGTATATGAATTCCTGAAATTTCATGCATTGCAGAGGTATGTAAAGTTTTCAAATTGAATTCTCAAAAAACATGAAATTAGTAGAAAAAAGATTAGCTTAGAAAAGAAATAAGTAAATAAATGAATAAATAAAAATAAAATGAAATGAAAACAAATGAATAAACGAGACGGGCAAATTTTGATTTTTGGTCTGAATAGTTGGGGGGTTATCAACAGGTGGACATTTCCACCTTTCCTCTACCTCGAGCCTGTTAAAAGTCGCAACCCAAACCTTAAAATGACATCATGTTAGACCAAGAGCAATAGCATAGGTTTTTACTCAGACACAAAAGGATTCAAGAACAAGTAGAAGCGAGACTTCTCAATGTTCTATCATCAATATACATTGAGTATTTTGTATCTATTTTAGGGAACCAATTTTCTGGATAAAGATCCAATAAAACACGGATACCTGGCTTTGTCTTTAATGAAATGATTGTAGTATACATGGATTTTGTTTTGTTTTGAAACGCATTGGAAGAGAAATGGGAATTCTCGAAAAAGTGGCAATCCCTGTCTGGCGAATAATAATCTATTACTGAAATTGACAAGATTATTACCATAGACAGTCATTTCATCTGAGTAGATGACATCATATTCCTGACGGATATTCATAATCACTAGCCCAAATAATAGGCTCAGCGGAATGGAAGACTTTCCGAGAAATGTTGATGATAGTTCTCAATACCTAAATCAAGTCAGAAAAACACCAGATTAAATGCATCTGTTCATCAACATTGTCGATTTAACGGTATTGTATTATCCTAGGAGATTCAGTCTTTCGCTTGGCTTGGATCAAAAGTCAGAAATCGTTAGTTTTTTTCTTTGGCCCGTCAGAACCAATTTGTCAAACACCGTCTCTTACACTCTTGATGAATTGCTTTTCTCAATATTTGTTCGATAGAAAATAATAATCTCCTTGACGAGGAGTGAAAAGTCTGTAATGGATGATCGTAAATCAAAATACATATTCAAAAGAACTAATAGACTTCTCTGACAGCAACGACTTATTCAAAGTCCGTATCAACTGTTTTTGATGTGGCGTTTAATAAAGAAATATAAAAAAAACTTTTGACTTATTTTTAATAAAACAGATTTATGTCGAAAGCCTCATGCACTGCATATGATGCGGTTAGAATAACAGCAATAGATATAATAATGAAATATTGATAATGATAATCCATCAATAATCCAAAATTCGCGGATTACCAGAGCAGTATCTATCCTTCAGAGCTTGAAGTCAAAGAAACTACAGAGACAAATAATTCAGCATCCTATTTGGACATAATGTTGTCCTACGACACTGATAGTCACATGAACACCTCACTCTATGACAAACGTGACGACTTCAATTTCAGCATTACAAACTTTCCTTTTCTGAGTAGCAACATCCCTTCATCGCCTGCTTATGGCGTGTTCATATCTCAGTTGATACGCTATGCCAGAGCAAGTACGAAATATACGGATTTTGTTCTGAGAGCTAGGCGTCTTTCAGATAAGCTTCTCAGACAGGGATATGTTTGTGATCGACTAACATCGTCACTGAGGAAGTTCTACGGTCGATACGGGGAACTCGTCATACACTATGATGTCCCACTTTCCAGAATGGTGGGTGATATTCTGTCATAGACCATTTGAACCATCCAACCAAAGATTGTACTCTATGTCTTCCGAAATGGAAGTTACCGGATGTGACAGTTCTACCGAATTGAAGCGGCGGGTGTTGCATGCAAGCAGGAGATGCTTACTCTTCCTGGGCACCTGGTCTCACTTCCATATCGGGAGTTCGCTTCTTTTCATATGGTGGAGGTTTTTGTTTGTTTGCTTTGGTTCCTGTTTTGTCCTGATTATGTATGCCTTCGGTTTCTGATTTTCTGAATTATCGATTTTGTGCTGTATACAGGGATATGGTCATTATCCATATTTGTCATAAAAGTGATGTTCTAGGCAGAGGAAAGAGAACAACTGAACTATGAATTTGTGAAAAGATAAAATGTGTGTCCAAAGAGTATATAAGGGAACGACTATAGCCGAGTATATAAGGGGACAGGTAAATTTTCGGTAAGTTCCTCGCTGACTGTTGTAGGGTTAACATCTGTAAATGTCATCATATTGGTTCACTGTAATCCTTTTACCTCCATCAAATTCTGATTGACAGCTTAAAACAGATAGAACTTGGTGTCTCATTAGTATAATGAAGGATCACCTGTCGGTATGTCTTTGGTGTAATAAAGCTGAAAAGACGCGCTACCATATCACGCCTACCATGACTACTTCACTCAGGTATGCATAGTAATAACCGGGTGGCTGCCTACATCGGCCTTTAATGTAGGCTTGTTTCAGCACGACCAGAAGGGATCTAGACTTTTGAGGACCACAAAATGAAAAAAAAAATATGGGAACAAGTGTGATTGTCTGTGTAAGTTTTAGCGGCCACATGGAAGCAAGACGTATTTAAACTAAGAAATAATAGCGGCCCTGAAGAACTGGCGCATTCATAATAATAAGGAATTGTTCCAACTCTTTACCTTCTTGATGAAAATTTAAAACCAACTCTAATGTACCAGACATGTGTTTCGGATAGTAAATCCTCATCAATTTTACTTATAAAATGCTGAACTCATTTTCTAATAACTAAATGTATTTCAGAAGCGCCCTCTGCTTTTATTTAAATTTGTGCATTTTCTTTGCAGAGAATGCGCTGCTCCAAATTATATGTATGTAAACGTCTTCAAATTGAATAACATCATTTAAGAACAGATAAATTGGCAACATGGACCAGACAAGCACGTTTCGGGTACTTAACCCTCGTCAGTGATCCTCAAATCTAAACAATGTGATATGCCAAAAAGCATGAAAGTTGCTATGTTGAAATATCGTACCGAAAGACGTAGCAGGATGGGTGGGATATGATGCTACAGGACCCACGTTTTAGAAATTTCAAGAAATTTTGATAACAGAAATTTAGAATGCGTCGAAGAAACGATCAACCGAAATTGATCGAACTTGGCTACATGTGCCCTCGCGGACTCCTGGTCCAACAGCAGTGACACTCACCAAGTGGTATAAATGTTCGCGTCTTCAATGATCGATTCAGTAGCATACTTAAATGGAATCTATGACCAAAATAACATTGGAGGGATAATGCTAAAATGTTTAACCTCATTTGATTTCGATGATTTTTTGGATGAAATCACAAGTGACAGAAGTAGCAAAATTATATAAAATAATATTCTTAGAGGTTAAGAATGTCGAAGGGTTCCAACTCTCTATCTTTTTTAAGAAAATTCCAAATCAATTTACATGCACCAGACACGTGTTTCGAATATCAAATTCTCATCAGTGATGCTTTCAGCGGCGCCACCAAAAATAATTCCAGTAGCGCCCTCTTTAATTTTTTGAACTTAGATTTTTACATTTACATTACAGAGAATGCGCGGCTCCAAATTTCCTGTAGGGTCGATTCAAATATGACGTTAAATTCAAAATTTTGCCAAATGATGTGATGTCTGGTGTCCGTGCATATAAAATCAAGGTTTAAAACAGTCACAATTATTTTCTGGAAAATGGACTATTCACTACATTTAGATAACCGCGAACTTTTGACACCGCGAAATTAAAGCAGTTTACAGTATCTGAAACTTAAAATAGAAACCTTGCCCCATTAATTTTTATTAGTGTATGTCATCATGGAGATATACCTTAGTTTTATTAATAATTCAATCGAATTTACTACGGACACACGGACACTTTATTTTAGCTTGTATCTACAATCTCTTTTCAGTTGCAAACCGATGAACTACATTGTATATGAACGGGACTGTAGAACGGGCTCTATCCAAAACTCATTGGATGTAAAACTGACCGAAGCTTCTTTCCATTTTATCGATAGTTTCAGTAGCGCCCTCTTTAATTTTTTGAAGTTAGATTTTTACATTACAGAGAGCGCGCGGCTCCAAATTTCCCGTAGGGTCGATTCAGTAGCATATCCAAATAAAATCTATATTCAAAATAGCATTGGAGGGATGGTGCTAAGATGTTAAACTCCTTTAATTTCGATGATATTTATCGGTGAAATGGCCAGTATCCGAAATAGCAAAAAAATATATTTTATGTCTCATTGATAAAAGGCCAAAACAAAGCTTCTTTCAGGTGACTGAGCTGGAAAGAAGTAATCAATACACTTGACAAACATCAGGCCACGGGGAACGATTTTAACTGCTCCAAACTGCAACGTGAAATAAGCGTCTATATTAATAATGTCGAAGGGTTCCAACTCTCTACCTTCTTGAAGAAAATTCCAAATCAATTTACATGCACCAGACACGTGTTTTTCCAATATTAAATTCTCATCAGTGATGCTTTCAGCGGCGCCACCATAAATAGTTTCAGTAGCGCCCTCTTTAATTTTTTGAAGTTAAGAGTCACCATCCTAGTAGTTACAGATAAATACAAGAACAATCACATAGAACCTATTCTTCTATATCATATAAAGATAATGATTTTAGAACTTTGTTCATTACCAAACATATTAAACATATAAAATTCAATATTGATGATGTATACGTAATGATGACGATTTTAGTCTATTTTACGTTACCAGATATGACTGATTAAACATGCTAGATCATGTTTTTTGTCTTCTCTAATGCAACAGGCTGCTAATTTGTACCTTTTGTTTACTGACAACTAATAGGGATGGAGTGTCATACATCATACAGTCTCATATTGTCTCACTTTCTGCCGACCTTAACTGATGTAGGTACTAGTGTAAAAGGTAACCAAAATACTTCTGACGAAAGATGGCAGTTCTTCTATTTGAGAAAGACATATAAAATGTCTAAGAACACAAATAAAATAAAAGTACCAACAAGAAAGGGTAATCGACGCCGGTAAGGCTTGAAATTGAAATTGCACAAATATCTGTTCTGAAACCTCTGAACAAAATCCTAGAGGTCAAATATTCCTACAAGTATATGTTTGATTAAAACCAGACTCGTCGCCTTGAAAAAAAAAAACCAGAAAAAATTCCAAATTAAGTTAAACTGATACAACTGTGTCAGTTTACCTGTATTTGAATTCGACGCCAATTCTAAAGAAATGTATAAGTTTATGACTATTCAATCCATAGAATTTTCCTTTTTTGCCATATTTTGATAAATTCTAATGATTTTGCCTTACCTTTCCGACTTTGAGGCTGAATGCTTCGATGTCTTTTGTATGCATCTCGATTTAAGATTTTCGACATAGTGATTTTGCTTAATGTATTTTTCTGTTGTATATTTTGCTATTCGTTATCTTTCAGTCATTCAAATAGAAGAAAATAAATTCCATATAATGAGAGTCTATGATACTGCACCCTAAAATACAGAACATTGCATCGGAAATATTTTCTTTATTTGCAACTATTTTTTATTTCTTATTAAAAAAAATTACACCGTTTTTTCCTTTATACACATTAATCATATTCTTTCTGTATAACTATCATGATAACATTTATGATACACATATTTGATACACATTACACAATACACATATTTGATACACATTATTCTTTCTGTATAACTATCATGATAACATTTTTGATACACATTTTTGATACACATACACATTTTGTCATAGACCATTTGAACCATCCAACCAAAGATTGTACTATATGTCTTCCGAAATGGAAGTAACCGGATGTGACAGTTCTACCGAATTGAAGCGGCGGGTGTTGCATGCAAGCAGGAGATGCTTACTCTTCCTGGGCACCTGGTCTCACTCTCATATCGGGAGTTCGCTTCTTTTCATGTGGTAGAGGTTTTTTTTTGTTTGCTTTGGTTCCTGTTTTATCCTGATTTTGTATGCCTTCGGTTTCTGATTTTCTGAATTATCCATTTTGTACTGTATTTGTCATAGGGACTTAAAAAAAATGTAATGATGATATAACAATTCCTTTTACCTCAATTACTTTAAAAGAGGGGAAGGGATTTTTTTAATGTCTTTAAGTGCTTTCACATAGACTTTTTGTCGGGGAAAATATTTTTCTATCTCCTCAAAGAACACGTTCTTACACATTCTCTCCTTTCATGATGCCCTCCTACTTTATGAGATCACACCATGAATTCAATACGTTCATCGATACGTCGTTTCCTTAAAGATATTCCTTTGCATAAAAAGTGTTACATTGTCAAGAAAAGGTTTCAACCTTTAATGTATGTAACTCCCCTTAAAAGGAAATGTCTACAAATTGAGAACTAGTGTTAAAAGTGTTTTGTATTGATTCCTTAAAACAAGGATCTAAAGAGATATCTATTCAAGATACCATGTATGGGTACATCAAATGCACCTTAGAAGTTAAAAGCTTGCTTAACCATAGAACAATTTCCACAACCAGACGATAGAGTGTTGATTTATAGGTTATCTCTGTTGTGTAAACTTCGACAGACACATTTCTCTTGCAAACGACACTTATCGGAGTGTGATGTATGTTTCTTGCGCATTGACGCTTCGATTTTTCTCTTTATGTCCGTTAAATCTGTTCGGAGAAACGACAAAATTTTTATGTTATTATTTCAAAATGGGCCATGAATCGATGTGTCTGCTAGTCTGTTGAACTTCGAAACATGACCTAAAATGTATACACAAAAAAAGGAAGGATCTCCAGTATGACCAGACTGCACTCTTCCAGCGAAACAAACCCACAAGAAAGTGACACATAAATGACATCAAACGAAACTTCAAACCGCAAAAAGACACAACAATATTCACTTTCACTAGACCATCATACAAAACAATCGAAACAGACGTACAGAAACATCGAACATTAATGACAACACATAAAAGAAAGGAGACCAATGTGCAGCCGTCGCCGACTTTTGATCGCCATCTGCCGTTAGCAAATGGTGTGGTTATCCGGAATACGTGCACACAACCCTCCACTTTTCGGATACATAGAGGTCTCCATAGAGGCACTTTGTATAAACAAAGAGTCAGCCAAGAACATAGCTATGCCATCAAGGAGATATCCCTTAGTAAGAACGTTGAAGTTTCAAACTCGTTTTTGAACATTTCAAACCGATTTTAATTCACCTTTAGCAGGTATATTTCCATCTATCTGGACAAACCTTTTTTGATACGTACCAAGAAAGACTCAAGTTTTGCTTTACGCTACGCAACTAACAGACACGGAAATTAAGTTGAAATACTTAAACTTGATAAAGGCAAAGATACCAAAAATTCATCCCCTATCAGCGTTTCTTGTAATTTATTTGATATAAACATATTTTTATTCTTTCCGATTGTTGTGGTAGACTATTATCTTTGTAAACTTTAGCATCAAAATTAGCTTTTCCTCCCATTAAATTCAAACCTCAATTTTAAATTTAGGTTTGGGCTATACTTATTTTGAAATTAAACTTTAAAAATTTGTCATTTCTATGGTTTCTTAGTCAAACCAACTATTAAATGAACGTTTGATATTCTTGTAGTAAATAAAAATAAGACATTTCATCATTATACAACCACAGGATACGTTACCCCTCTTCTATAACTATGTAAATCTTGGATACTTCGATTATCTTTCGTTGCTCAGAAGGATTGGCAGAGCATTCTCTTGCTGTTTTTATTCTACCTCCTAGTCCTTCAGTCCAGGTCAAAGAAGACGAAATTACAATTTAATTTCTTAATGAAAACAAATTTTCGGAAAAAAGTAAAAACTATTCTTCTGAATTCTGAAGTCTTCTGAATATTATTACGACATAATCAAATCTTATCAAAATTGATTCTTTTTTTCGGCAAAAAGAAGTTAACCAAAATCTTCAATTCTTTTTCCTTTTCCTTATCACTGATTGTGATGCTTTGAGCAAGATTCAGAGAAACTACAGAATACAGATACAAAATCAAATATATCAAAATTTTTATTTTTTGTTTCATTTTCAATTAATTCATCATATTTTCATATGCCCATTCATTTGTATAGAAATTACAATTTAATTATAGGAGTATAACTGCGGTTGCGTGATTTGAACGTTGACGGTACGTAGTGACAGGGCCTGAGCTATGGAGTGTTCAACGTATTTTAACGTCATTTAAGCTTGAAAAACTGGAATGTAAATATATATAATGACTGTCTTTTGGAATGTGATTATAGTGTGATGACCTACAATGGATCCAGAAATTATGTTGACGGGCATTATGGACCATGATTCATGGATCCATTGTAGGTTATCACAGTATAATCATATTCTAAAAGACAGTTATACTATGAATATTATATTTAGATCTAGAATAAACTTGTGTCAGGACAGAATGAGGGACGTATTGTCCCTTGTTCCGTCTGGATAAGAGTGCATATTCGTATATCCAGACGGCTCAAGGGATGTGCTGTCCCTTCCGCTGGAAGTTAATCACGTTTAGTGTCGTAGCCGCTTGTACCCTTTTTCGGGCTATCTAGATCAAGAATTAATTTCACAGGGGTTAGGTATCATCGCTTGGTCACAAACCCTTTCCTCAATACAAACACTTTCCTCTATATGTCTATATTAAATGTTAAACGTCTTCAAATTCAATAGCACCATTCAAGAACAGATGAATTCGCAGCATGGACCAGACATGCACGTTTCGGGTACCTAACCCTCGTTAGTGATCCTTAATCTAAACAATGTAATATGGTCAAAGAGCATGAAAATTATGATGTCCAAATATGTACTGAAAGACGTAGCAGGATAAGTGGAATATAATGCTACAGGACCGACGTTTAAGAAAATTAGAGGAACGTATTTGTATTGAGAAAAGAGTTTGTGAACAAGCGATGATATCTCACCCCTGTGATAAGTATATATATAATTGAGTACTATCATTGTGTTAAATACAACCATGGAAACTCTGTATATTCACATCTGGTTATTTCGGTGTTTTGCTGTTGATGCTGAAACGGAGTAATGTAAAATATCTTTTCTACATTTTCACTTATTTTACAAAGCAAAGCTTGTATACTTATAGAACGAATGCAAAGGACACTTAGCATGCTTAGCTGCTAGTGTTATTGGATATGTACTCGTTGGGGCGGCAACAACATTGTGCTTGATTGAGAAGGACATATTAAGTTTAATATGGACTGTCTTATTGACAAATATCAGTGACATAAATGGATATCTTACGACATTGGATTCTCTCATTTCTCCCAAAATAGAAATTTGTCATAAAAACAAGGTATCAATAACGGATATCACAGACTAGCTTCCTTGTATTATACAAGGTTAATGGGTTGTTTACTTCATACGACAAAGTATACTAGATACACTGTAGAGAGAAATGATATTCACATTTTCAAAATTGACGAAAATGAAAAATGATAGAATATGAAATATGTATATATTTTCTTACGAAAGGAATGTAGTGAACTGAACAGGGAGAGGAAAAATCAATTCCAGATGACCGCACCAATCATCAGAATTCTGGATTAAGAAACAACAAACAACAAACTGTTGTACCCGTTAATCGTTAAAACCGGTTTATTTGATATTCGTTGTTACTTCTTAGGTTAGTGCATGGAGGGAGTGAAGGATATCTGCTCCTAAAGAAGAATGATAACTCTGATACAGCAGTTATTGTTCATTCATATCAGTCATTATTCTATTCATGTGCAAAAGAAAATACTATGAAGACATACAATTTTTATATTAGAGGTAATTAATTTCCTATTTGTTATCAATATTGAAATATATATACTCATTCGTAAAATTTAGCGCATCATATGCGCATTAGAACAAATAATAAATCGTCAGCGATACTCGAGGCCAAAAACAGGAAATCACAATGGTGAATATATGAAGAACGAACTTCAAATCATGACCTAAAATGTATACCAAATAGCCGGCTAAGAACAGGGCTATGCCACCAGGGAGATATGAAGTAGCAACAACATTGGACATGTTGAAGTTTTGAAGTTTCCCACTCGTTACCTTTTTTCTTAACAACATTTCAAATAAATGCACTTCTAGCAGGTATATTTCCATCTATTTGCACAAACCATTTCAATACGTACTAAGAAAGACTCAAGTTTTGCTTTACGCTAGGCAACTAACAGATATGGACATTAAAATGATGTACTTAAACTTGATAGAGGCAAAGATGCCAAAAATCCATCCCCTTTCAGCATTTCTTGTAATATATTTGATATAAACATATTTTATTTTTTCCGATCGTTGTGGCAGACAGTTATCTTTGTAAACTTTCAATATTGAAAACATTGCATCAAAATTAGCTTTTCCTCCCATTGAATTCAACCTCAATTTAAAATTTAGGTGTGGGCTCTACATATTTTGAAATTGTACTTAAAACATTTTTCATTTCTATAGTTTCTTAGTCAAAGAACTCAACAACTATTTGAACTTTTGATATTTTGAAGAAAGTAAAAAAGAAGAAAGGAGGGAATCTCCAACAACACCTAGTTGCAGCACCAACAGCAACCTCCCAAAACACCAACTGTAAAACACAAAGAAGACACGCACAGAAAGAGACGCAGTTGTACAAATCACAGAAAAAAAAACATAAAACACAAATGACTACACATAAACCAAGAAAACATTTCATCTTTATACAACCATAGGATACATTACCCCTCTGCTATTACGAAAAAAATCTAGGATACTTCGATTATCTTTCTTTGCTCACATAGAGGATTGGCAGAGGACATTTTACCCCGTTTACTTTTGCTGTTATTCTGCCTCTTATTCCTTCAGTCCTGGCCAAAGAAGAAGAAATTACAATATGATTTCTTAATGAATACAAATTTTCGGAAAAAAAGGTAAAAGCTCTTAATAAGTCTTCTGAAAGATATTACAACAAAATCTTATGAAAATTGATTCCTTTCTATCTGCAAAAATTAGTAAAACAAAATCTTCAATTCTTCTTTCCTTTCCTTAGTATGATGCTTTGAGCGAGATTCAGAGAAACTACAGAATACAAATACAAAATCAAATACATCCATAATTTCATTTTTTTTTTCATTCTCAATTATCTCATTACATTTTATCTAGACCTAGGGTTGTCCGTAAAGTTCGTGGACTGCCTTGATAAAAGCTAGCAAAAATGGTAAAAAAAATGAAATTGCCATTTTTATTAAATTCAAGTTTTATATTAGTAATATACCAAAAGTCACCACAAACAAAACACAAATAGGTGTATTTCTATACAATATAAAAAAGAAAACATCCTCATACCCGGAGCACTAGCATGAGAATCCTTGACGTTATCCGTTATAATGTTAAACGTCTTTAAATTCAATAGCATCATTTCAAACTTGATAAATTTTCAGCATGGACCAGGCATACACGTTTCGGGTACTAAACCCTCGTCAGTGATCCTCAGTCTAAACAATGTAAGATGGCCAAAAAGTATGAAAATTTTTATGTCCAAAAATGTACCAAACGACGTAGAAGAATGGGTGGGATATGATGCTACAGGACCCACTTTTTAGAAATTTCAAGAAATTGTGTAACAGAAAATTTCAAATGCGTTGAAGAGACAGACGATCAACCGAAGTTGATCGAACTTGGCTACATGTGCCCTCGGGGACTCTTGGTCCACCAGCTGTGACACTCACTTTTTTGACAATTCTTCTCTCCTCGCTTAATTTAAATTTCGAAGAATATTTTGAACCCATCCAGCACAGACATGACTCGTTGTAGGATCATGGGATAATACCTTATGCACGGTTTTTTAAAAACAAATTTCACAGTTACCAACAATATTCCGAATTGTTAGTCGCCGATCACTGTGAATCACGTCACGTTCTTCATTGATTTTAAAAGCACTAAAAGTCTTCCCTAGCGCATACAATCCTGTAAACTGTACCTAGGTCCAAAAAATCTTCTTTGCCACTTGCAAACAGCTAGTTTTGTCATGTTTTCCCGACTGTTTAAGGAAAATATGGGTCTCTATCGGTGTTTTTCGGAAGGCTACGCAAAATTTTATTACTGCTCCTTGCTCCCCTTTTCGAGAAAACTTCATTTTTTTTCGAATTATGACGATTACGTCTTATTACATTCAGATTCGGTTTTCTCTGTCATCTTGAAACTTTGAACATTCAAATTTTGCATATGTGATATTATAATTATTGACAACATCACAATGTTAGAAGTGCCGTTTTATCCGCGGGATTTTACAAAATGCAAATGAAATGATTAAAATGATAAACAACATCTTTCGGTAAAAAATTCCCGTGCACCGGGTCACCATCTTATGTCTAATTACGAAGTCATAGTGGTAATAATGAAATCAAAATAAGACAATTGTTTACATTTTGTAACTCACAAATATTATATGATGATAAATATACTAAAAATGAATGTCTTTTACGCTAATTTTCCTTAATTTTACTACTTTTCTACGAACTTAACGGACAGCCCTCGTATATATAATTGAGTACTAGAGTATAATTGAGTGTGTCCAGACGGAATAAGGGACGTTCTGTCTCTTCGTTTGGTTTTAAACACGCTTGTACCTTTTTGTGCTGTCTGTACCTTTTCTTTCAAGCGACTGCATTCGCCTTTTATTGGATTGATCCGACAGTGAACGTGGTTGTTTTCATCCCTTTTGTGATGTTTATATAATTGAGTACAAATGTACTATCATAGTACGGTGTGAGATATAGCCATGGAAACTCTGTGTATTCGCATCGGGTTGTTTTGACGTTTTGCTGTTGATGCTACAACCAAGTCAGGTTGGATATTCAAATAAGATGTTTTGATAGAGAAAATCATAACCGAAAGGAATGGTAAAGTATCAGACGCCTAGTACTCCAGATATTACACGACAAATAAATCACTTAAAATAATGAAAGAAACCTTTGAAGCATTAAGTACCCAAAACGTGCATGGCTGGTCCATGCTGCAAATTTTTCTGTTCTTTGATGATGCTATTGAATTGAAGACGTTTAACATTCGAACCACTTGGTGAGTGTCACTGCTGGTGGAACACAGGAGACCCGAGGGCAAATGTAGTCAAGTTTGATCAATCTCGGTTGATTGTTTCTTCAACGCATTCGAAATTTCTGTTATCAAAATTTCTTTAAATTTCTGGAAAAGTCGGTCCTGTAGCATCATATCCCACTCATCCTGCTACGTCTGTCGGTATATTTTTGGACATAATAACTTTCACACTCATTGGCCATATTACATTGTTTAGATTAAGGATCACTGACGAGGGATACCCGAAACGTGCATGTATGGTCAATGCTGCAAATTTATCTGCTCTTGAATGATGCTATTGAATTTGAATGAGTTGTTTACTTCATACGACAAAGTATACTAGATACACGGTAAAGAGTGATAATATTCACAAAATTGACGAAAATGAAAAAAGACAAAATATGAAATATTTATATATTTTCTTATGACAAGTATGTAGTGACCAGGAAGAGGAAAATTCAATTCCAGATGACCACACCAATCATTAAAATTCTGGATTAAGAGACAACAAACTGCGTAATATTTTCCCTCCAATGAACACAAGAATGTTTTTTATTCCCATCAATTGTCGCCTGCATTGATTGATCTGATTACAAAATTATATACAAAAAAAGGTAACAACTAACATAACTATGGAAGGAGAGGATCTTTGCTGCAGTAACCACAGTAAAACCCCAAAACGCCCAATGCAAAAACACAGAGCAGACACGCACAGAAAATGACGCAAAGGGGACAAGGAATATCAACTCACATCATAGAAACATGAAACACAAAAGACTACACAAAAACCAACGAGACCAATAGGCAACCGATGTCGATTTAGGAAGGCAAACTAACATGCAAGTAGCAGACGGTGTAGTTATCCCGTTTACGTGCGCACAACTCTCCCACTCTTCTGGTTACCCAGAGGTCTCGAAGAACGCACAATTGTGGTGTCCAATAACCTCCTCACTGTAAGAGGAACATACAAACAGGCGGCACAACGCAGGGGCCTATGAAACACACAGACGAATATGTAAATGGATATAACAAACTGAAGGCATACGAATACAGTCCGTGTTCACCCGGCTGCAGCGAGCTAATGCATGCGATCACCCAAGGAGTCTGACTGACATTCAAAGAGGACAAATGGTGGGCCGTATCTACTACAAAGAGGTTTGGACAGGGTCCGTCATGGAGTCGTGTCGTCACAGTTAGTCAATGTGCAATTCTTAAGAATGCGCGGGTACAAGGTTGTAGATTGGTTACGAAACGAAAGTTGATATGTAGGGATAACGAAAATCTGAAACTTAAGTTGATATGCAGTAACGTTTTCAAATGATTCTGGTATTGTTGGCTGCCTTATCTGCAGGCGCGAATACATATTTTTTATGTTAATTACATAACTTGGATGTGAAATATCTTTCAGATTTAGAACTTGGATTTTCAAAAAGAGGATATTTGTGGATGTTATCTTTTCGAATATCAGAAGTATCCACACAGAGATTTTTCCAGTCATTCAGAGCATGCGATTCGACTCCTTCCGATTTACACCATCGTTTGGTATAGTTATCTAAGGCTTCCCGTAGCACGCCGCGACATTAAATAAAATCTATCTTGGATGGATTCTATCATAGGTCCTTCCTTTAGAAGACCATGGAGCTTCCTGTCTTGGATAATTGAAAAGTCATTTGTAACAATATGACCAGCTGCTTTATATACTAGTAGATATTCAGACGTCGAACATTCTCAAGAAGCAGGACATAATTCAATTGATTTAGGATCTGATGTAACTTTGTTGTAAGCTCATCTTATAGATGTTTGGCAAAGGCATAATAACACTGATAATTATATCCTCCTGACATGTGCATTTGAGCGGAAAATACATGTATATATCACAAACTCTATATGTTGTTATAAGTGTTTCTCAATGTTATCAATGACAAACACGAAGTAATTAGTTATAATTACACAGAAAGGATCATATATCAATTTTAGTATACAGATAAGTAGATTGAAACTAATTATTTGTAAAAAATTAATTGGAGATCTAAACGTAACCATATACATGTAGTTTGCAATATTAGTGCTGTTGAGATTATCGTCAGAATCTTCTTTAACTCATTTGCAATATTGCGTACGTTTTGCACAAAAAATCTTTCACCCGCTTTACATGTCTTCTTATCATCGGATTATGATATTAAATTCAGCGTACATACCTTTAAACGTAATATCTAGCAAACGTCTGAGGCATTAAAAAATATTAATTATTATTTTTTTTTGGTCTATTATACAAAACTACTGCGGTGGCTTAAAGTTTGCGGAAAATCCAAACACCACACACATAGCGAAGTTAAAAACACCGCAATCATTTCCCCGTTTACAGTATCTATGTAATGAACAAAGATGCATTTAGACATATATTATGGCCATTTCTTATTTACCAGTGTCTGTGTCGACCTTATTATTTGACACGATTATTCCAAAAATTTCATTTCATGTACATGTACAGTGATATTACAATGTTGAGCAGTGTAGATCTGTCCAAACCTGTCCCTTTGGAATATTTTAAATTTCGCTTTTCATAAATTCACTATTTTGATTTCCTCTTATTCCTCTCCTTCCACCTCGAGCATCACTGATGAGTCATCTTTTGTTGAAATGATCATATGGTGCAATAGATTATTACAAAATAACATTTATTTCAGAATTTATAATTGCAATAATCTAACGAATAGCATGAATATAACTAGTTGAGTGGATAGATCAATATAAAAGGGGGAGCTATAGAACATATCTCTCGAAAAAAAAAAATATATCAATGATATGTGTCGTGACAGTATAACACGAAAGAATTGGTCATCTCCATGTGTTTCATGGAACATTCAGAGAAGAAGCAAAAATTCAGAGAATGTCTTCGAAATCTGAGAAACTTGTCATTCATTTATCTACACATTAAGGGGACATCTGATCTTATATCAATTCAAGAAAAACGGAGTGTTCAACTCTGCTGACTTGGTGCAATCTTTTTGTCATAACTTCCTAAATGCCATATACCAGACATCAAGACCTTAGTAATTAAATATTTTCTTTATTTCTTTTTATGCCCCCGGAATCACAGATTCGGGGGCATATAGTTTTTGGCCTGTCCGTCTGTTTGTCTGTATGTTTGTCTGTTTGTCCGAAAAAACTTTAACATTGAGCATAACTTTTGAATGGAAGGTGATAGAGCTTTCATATTTCACATGTGCATTCCTTGTGACAAGACCTTTCCATTGATACCAAAAATTTTGACCTTGTGACCTTGACCTTGACCAACTTTTCAAAAACTTTAACAATGGGCATAAGTTTTGAATGGTAAGTGATAGGGCTTTCATATTTCACATGTGTGTTCCTTGTGACAAGACCTTTCATTGATACCAAAAGTTTTGACATTGTGACCTCGACCTTGACCTTTGACCTACTTTTCAAAAACTTTAACATTGGGCATAACTTTTGAATGGTAAGTGATAGGGCTTTCATATTTCACATGTGTGTTCCTTGTGACAAGACCTTTCCATTGATACCAAAATTATTGACCTCGTGACCTTGACCTTTGACCTACTTTTCAAAAACTTAAACATTGGGCATAACTTTTGAATGGTAAGTGATAGAATTTCATATTTCACATGTGTATTCCTTGTGACAAGACCTTTCCATTGATACCAAAATTATTGACCTTGACCTTTCACATACTTAACAGAAAATGAAGTTTATACTAACAAAGATGCCACCGGGGGCATTCGTGTTTCAAAAACACAGGCTTTATTATTTTCTAAATGAGCCTCACATTCATTCATATCATGCCATATAATCACAATAAAGTAATAAAATCTGAGAAGGTTCACTTTTTTATAGTGCAACGGGAGGGAAAGGTAAGAAAGATAGAGGGGTTGTGAAGGATGGGAGTGCATAAGTAGAGATTGAGAATGGAATTGGATGGGTTGATTACAATTGTTAAACGTCTTTAAATTCAATAGCATCATTTAAAACCTGATAAATTTACATCATGGAGCAAAATGATTTTGGAATGAAGAAAACATGTTATAATAGAAGATCGATAAATAGCCAAATAAAGAAATAAAATGTAGTTGGCTCATAGTTGTTTATCGTAAATGTTTTGATCGCCAAGGACAGGTCTCAAAAATTTTCAATCAACAACAATCTGACTTGAAGCAATCTCCTTGTCAAAAATTCCTAAATGCCATATACCAGACATCAAGGCCTTAGTAATCAAATATTATGTTTTACGTAAGGGTGGGTACCTTTTAGGAAAAATTGTTAAGAAAAAAACACACAAACATGTATTTATTCCTCTCAAAAATATCCATAAATTAACTTCAGATTAAACTACATCTCAGTTAATGATCTTCTTTATCATAAAATGTCTTTAACAACATCAATATCAAGAGACTATATCGGCAGAATTATTCGACTCTCTTGAGAAATATTTTCTTCTGTTTTGTTTTCAACCTTCATTTTCTAGTTCAGACGTTATGTGTTTGTGTGTTTTCATACCTGGCGGGAGGTTACCTTTCAGAAAAATAACTGTACTTCAAACAAAATATTTAAAATAGATGCGGCCTAATTAAGATTGACAAATATGGATAATGACCATATCCCTGTATACAGCACAAAATCGATAATTCAGAATATCAGAAACCGAAGGCATACAAAACCAGGATAAAACGAAAACCAAAGAAAATACACAAAAACCTCCACCACATGAATAAAAGCGTACTCCCGATATGGGAGTGAGACCAGGTGCCCAGGAAAAAGTAAGCATCTCCTGCTTGCATGCAACACCCGCCGCTTCAATTCGGTAGAACTCTCACATCCGGTTAGATTCAGGTTTGCTCTTTTGCAGAAAGTTTCTGTTCTTTGGTTAGCATGTCCTTGAATTCTGGTGTGGATTTTGTTGTTATTTATAAGTACCTTTCTTGTGGGTTTGTTTCGCTGGATGAGTGCAGGGTGGTCATGCTGGAGATCCTTCCCTTTTCTTTGTTTGACTATTACTCGCTCATTCTAATAGTTTTGGCATAAATATCATCAATTGCCATTTATTTTCTTTCGATCATGAATGTAGTCAACTAAGAACATCCGAAGACTTATAATTTGATTGAGGAATCAATAATAAAAAAACAATAACGAACGCAATTGATCGTTTGATTTAAATTGAATAATAGAGGCATTGTATTTTTTCTTCAATTGAATAAAAAATTTGTAAGCATACGAACAATTGCTTCTCTGCGTGTATAACGTGATGATGAAGCACGTGTTCAGACTTCCCTTATTTCAGCATGTGGCTCGAAAATGTCAAAAGTAAATTGTCTGAGATGGTAAATATGAAATAAATTGTATTGCCTTAACAGGAACTCAGTACACAACTGTGAGGGAAAACATATATTCTAAAAGGCCTTTTTTAAAGAATTCATCGCACCATGAAGGAACATTACAAATAGGGAAATCTATCGCAGTAGAGTACCTGAGAACAAATGAATTTGTTAATTGATATCAATGGTATGACAACATAATGTGTCGACTGTATATCTAGCTTTGATAGCTTCCATATCAGAGAAAGCTCAAAAACCCAACTTCTAATTTGTAGAACCATCCTAGCGTTGTATCCAGTCTTTCAATATTGTTTGTAGCTCCAGTGCAATAAAAATGCAAGATTCTGTTTTTGGGTTTTGTGTTTTACTTTCATTTGTCAAATTGACTACTTCACGACCATTTTATTCCAGTGATTTTTATAAGTCTTAAGTTGCACTGTACAAACTAATAACAAAGGCTGCAAGGACGAAATTGTTCCGGATTTCAATAAGCATTCTTGACTTTAAAAGATACTTGTCCATTTCAAGTAATCACACCGAGGAACTTCTCTTGGTCACTAATAGCATGGAATGATAGGTAACCTGTTTGAATGGCATACTTTGCAACAGAGGAAGTTTTCTGTAAATGTTGCACTTGATGTTATAATCTCCATATTTGCTCAAGTACAGGTCCACTTATGAACCGAGCAGGTGAAATACTAGTACCTTCAAATATTTGCAAAACTTTTCTCTTTCGGAATGTGCACATATCAACCCCCAAACATATGTCCCGAAGGAATTATGTACATACTAGAATGGTGAAAAAAGTTATAAGCTCACTAAATTTGGTTGAATTATATAGAGGAATTTTCCAGCCATTTTCCCCTTCATAATCCTTTGAATTATGAGGTGAATATCTCGCTTCATCATCGCTACCTTGAGAAATGAATATCATATATTTGATTTGTACCACATATATGTCTCAAAACAGAAATATAAAGGTTTGCAAAACATAATGATGTATCGCCCCTGCCTGATTATTACGTGGACCTTCACTTAAATATTTTACAATTTCTCATAAGCAACAACCTTTTTCTCTTGTTTATTTCTTATAATAGACAAAGGATGATACAAAAATGGAATTTTAAAAATCTCAGTAAGAAAACATACAGAAAAACTCATCAGTAATCATAGAACATGCAAAACAAAACAAAATAACCGAAACATTCTTTATGGGAGCAAAAGTAATGAGTCCTGAAAGAGTAAGTATTTTTTGTTTGCTAGTAAGAGCTGCCGAAAACATCAAAGCCAACAAATGTATGAACTGAAGTGTCTTTGGCTGGAAGCATCACTGATTTAGTATCAGAAACAAGTGTCTGGTCAATTAAAAAATATTTTTAAAAATGTGTCTTTAAGAACGTAAAGAGTTGGAACAATTCAGTATTTTTGCTAACTTAGAATTTAGGACAAAGAGATGGTATAATGTTTCATATCTTCATTGTTTGTCCAAGGATATTCACAATGTCTAAGTCAGTCCCTAAGAAATATACAACTTGTTTAGTATTTATGTCACCTTGTCCTCATATCGAAGACGTCAATCTTGCTCTCGTATACATTGAGGCATGGGACGAAAAAAGTAACCTTGGAGGAAATATGCACGCCTCGGGCACTTAACACTTGTCAGTGATCCTCAAATGAAACAATGCAACATGGCCAAAGAGTGTGAAAATTATGTCAAAAATGTACCGAGAGAAGTAGCAGGATGGTGATATGGACCCACGTTTTAGAACTTTAAAGAAATTTTGATAACAGAAATTTTCAAATGCGTTTAAGAAACGATCAACCGAAGCTAATCGTACTTGGCTACATGTGCCCTCGGGTACTCCGTACTCCTGGTCCACCATCAGTGACACTCACCAAGTTAAATGTTAAGCGTCCTCAAATTCAATAGCATAATCCAAGAATAGATTAATTTGCAGCATGGACCATATATATACATGCCTCGGGCACTTAACCCTCGTCAGTTATCCACAATTCAAACGATGCAACATGACCAATGAGTGTGAAAGTTATGTCCAAAATGTACCGAAAGACGTAGCAAAGCTGACCTTATCTAAAGTACGGAATGTATTGAAGGCGGCGTTGCTAAAATATCACATGAATCATGTTGAAAATATAAAAGCCTCTTTTAATCTTTATACCTTGTATTTGTATGGTGACGTACTTCTGCCCCCTACATGCGAGATATTTTAGTACAGGTTATGCAAACATGCATGATAAATATATTGACATGCAAGATAATTATTTTGACATGCAAGATACTTTATTGCATGTTGAAATAAGTCGCATGTTAACATAAATATGTTGGATGTTGACATATTTAACTTGCATGTTGACATATTTAACTTGCATGTTGACATAATCTGAAGAAAGTTATCTCGCATGTAGCGGGCAGAAGTATGCTAATATACATTTGAGCTTATTTTAAGCTTTAAGCTTTCAATATGTGTTTTCCACTTGAACAGGGTCAATAGGTCGAAACGTTTTGGATATTCAATGTTTATTGTTAATCATTTTAATTTCTCTCGCTGAATTATTCAAACATTATGTGAAGGATTTCTTTTTTGGCTTCATACGACCTGTAGTGCGTTTCCATATATAAGTTATCGATTGATTTATAAACAACGAAACTTGGAAGGATTATTGGGTGTCTTCTCTTTTTAGGGGACATACACATTGTATTTAGATTGTAAATGACATATCAAAGTTAAATATAGACTGTATCATTAACGATTGTCAGCAATGTAATGAGATATCTAACCACATTCGACTGGCTTAATTACCCCCAAAATAGAAGTTTATCCTTTAAATCAAGCTATCGTTAACAGAGATCACAGACAAGTTCTTTTGAATTTCATCGATATTACCTTAATTAGATGAAGCTGTTTATTTCAACAAGGGAAAGCCTATTTATAACTGCATTATATAGATTATTTTTCACTCTATAGATTTCTTTTCCTTCAAAACGAAATTGCTGATTGTGATAAAGAGAACTAAAATATACACTAACTAAAACTAATGACGAATATGGACAAGGAACAGGATCCAAATATAGGGAACAAAATGGAAATACGAAACTCATTAACCGAAGGGCATATAGAATCATGATAAAACAGGAACCAAAGCAAACAAACAAAACAATGTACCATATGAACGGAAGCGAACTCCCAATAAGGGAATGAGACTAGGTTCCCAGGAATAGTTAAATTATATTCCAAGAAGAAAATTGTACATATACAGTCAGTTTCAAGAAAACATCCTTTGATAAAGCTAAGAACAAATGGCAAACACTTATGAACTACAAAAGACAGTGCAACTTCTTGTAGATGGCGCCAGGAGAATTCACTTTGGCTTTATTTAAACTGTTTGGTATGAAGTACTACTGATGAGGATTCAAATATCCGATACACGTGTCTAGTACAACAAAATTGGTACTATAGAATATATTTTTCAAATATTGACAATTTCAACCATTAGGCTGGTATCGCTGCTGGTGGGCTGCAAGTCCCCGAGGATATCGCTTACCTAGTTTTAGTGCTTACGCACTGCATTGAAATATATTCTAAATTTCCTGTTATCAAATTAGACCTAAATTTCTAAGGGGTATCTCACTCATTGCATAGCTCTGTCATTAGCTGGGTTTCGGCATAATTGTTTTCGGTCATAGTTAGAATTAAGTTCCTTGCGCCTACCCTCCAACGATTTTTGACCATATTTTTCACTTAAATATGGTTCTGAATAAACCCCACACAAAATTATGAGCCGCTAATTTTGGCAAGAGGAAATTAAAGCTCTGTAATGTAGATGGCGCCAGGAAAATTCACTTTGGTCTTGTTTAAACTGTTTTGGCACGAAGTGCTACTGACGAGGATTAAATATCCGAACACGTGTCAAGTACAACTAAATTGGTACTATAGAACATACATTTCAATATTGACAATTTCTATCATATATGGAGTCCCTTGAAAAAGAAACATATAAGATGCAGAGGGAGAATAAGCATCTCCTTGTTAGATTTCTACTCACAACAATCTTTCTTCGATCTGACATTCTTAGAGATTTTACTGAAACTACAGTACCTTTCAAAGATAGCGTTTATAATACAATGACAGGAACACATAAACCATCTTAATTTATATACACAGCTAATGTATTTCCCTGAGATGAAACTATTGAAATAATACGGAAGTGTTCCAACTGTATATCTTCTTGAAGACAATTTCAAACCAATGAAACGAACGCGTCGAATGCGAAAGCACGTGACGTCACGATGCTAAAGCGTTACAGAAACATGCCGCAAATGCTTATCTAAACTGCGATCTGAACCAGCGGTGACCAAAATTTTAACCTCACCCTTTTACCTGGAGAAACGCGATTTCAGAAAATAAAGAATGAAATTGACAATCGTGGTGCAAGGAATAAATGTTATTATTTGTGTATTGTGACAGGTATTCAACATAGAATAGCGAGTATAAAATTGCATAAAATACATTAACACGCGTTAAATGTACGATCATAACTTTCTACCATATGTTGTCTAATGGGTTGAGAAATAAAAACCCACCTCTGACGAGTTTTCCTGGAAATCCCGGATAGAGATTGGCAAATAACGGTAACGTGAAGACGTGGTAAATCTTATACCGAGCGCCAAGACTCTTATACCAGACCCCCTGTGATGTCACAATGTTATCCTTCATGTTGATGTCGTAGCGTAAACAGCCAATGACGTCCAAATACTATGAAAATTATCAAAATAGGTCATCGGTTGGGAAAATTCGTTTCCTAGTCATCTGGTGACTTGTTACGGGATGATACCAGGTCACTAGATTTTATTCCGGACTCAGGCTTCGCCTCGCCTGGTATAAATGTAAACGTCTTCAAATTGAATAGCATCATTAAGACAGATAAATTGGCAACATGGACCAGACATGCTAGTTTCGGTACTTAACCCTCGTCAGTGATCCTCGAATCTAAACAATGTAATATGCAAAAAAGGATGAAAGTTACCTAGTCCACAATCGGTTCATTGTAATCTCGACTTATGACAAATATGGATAATGACCATATCCCTGTCTACAGTACAAAATCGATAATTCAGAAAATCAGAAACCGAAGGCATACAAAATCAGGAAAAAACAGGAACCAAAGCAAACAAAAACAAAAACCTCCACCATATGAAAAGAAGCGAACTCCCGATATGAGAGTGAGACCAGGTGCCCAGGAAGAGTAAGCATCTCCTGCTTGCATGCAACACCCGTCGCTTCAATTCGGTAGAACTGTCACATCCGGTTACTTCCATTTTGGAAGATATAGAGTACAATCTTTGGTTGGATGGTTCAAATGGTCTATGACAGAATATCATCCACCATTCTGGATAGTGGGACATCATAGTGTATGACGAGTTCCCCATATCGACCGTAGAACTTCCTCAGTGACGATGTTAGTCGGTCACAAACATATCCCTGACTGAGAAGCTTATCTGAAAGACGCCTAGCTCTCAGAACAAAATCCGTATATTTGGTACTTGCTCTGGCATAGCGTATCAACTGAGATATGAACACGCCATAAGCAGGCGATGAAGGGATGTTGCTACTCAGAAAAGGAAAGTTCGTAATGCTGAAATTGAAGTCGTCACGTTTGTCATAGAGTGAGGTGTTCATGTGACCATCAGTGTCGTAGGACAACATTATGTCCAAATAGGATGCTGAATTATTTGTCTCTGTAGTTTCTTTGACTTCAAGCTCCGAAGGATAGATACTGCTCAGGTAATCCGCGAATTTTGGATTATTGATGGACAACAGATCGTCTATGTATCTGTAAGTGAAGTTGAAATCAGAAGCTAAGTATCTTTTCCCTTCAGAGACCAAAGATTGAATGAATTCAGCTTCGTACGAGTAAAGGAAAATGTCGGCAAGGAGTGGGGCACAATTGGTACCCATTGGAATTCCGACAATTTGCTGGAAGACCTTTCCTCCAAACACCACAAAAATGTTGTCGATCAGAAAGTTTAACATCTGAATAATGTCTGTTTCAGTGTACTTATTTTCAGAATCTGACTTTTCTTTTACAAAGTAGGTTTTGTCATAGTTAACAACAATAAATTTGTATTTGCGATTACCGTTCTTACTTGTAAACGCATTACTTATAATTTTTGCGAGTCTTTCTTTCAATTTAGAATGTGGAATTGTAGTGTAAAGTGTCGAAAAATGAAAGGCTTTGATCGAATGGACCCTACTAAAATGAGTGGATTTCAGATGTTCTAAAAGTTCCTTCGAATTCTTTAAAATCCACATCTGGTTGATACCACTGCGAGAATATACTGTCGAACAATATTTTTGTAGCCCAGATTTGATTTCAGATAAAACTTTGGTGAGTAAGATCGATACAGATTTGGTAGAACATTTTGAGGAACCAGCGATGAAACGTTGTTTGTACGGCTTCTTATGCATTTTAGGTATGCAGTATAAGTATGGTAAATCTAAATCTAAATTGGTAGTGTCGAAGCCAAAGGAAGCAAGAGCTGATTTGTGGTTATCTATTATTTCAGAGGCAGAAAGGTTTGTTGGGGTGTAAGTGGGATTTCCAGGTGTCGAATTTAAAGCCAACTCTTTAACTAGACTGTCGAAATAGTACTTTTTGCAAGTAAATGTGTAATTATTTGAGGCTTTGTCCGCTGGTGTGATGACATAATGTTCTTGGAGGTAGGTAAGTTCTGTGATAACATCAGGGTCTTTAAATATAGACACGAATCTGGTGTTCACAGTTGATTTTAATCGGTTAATTCTAGATAAAAGTAATCCTCTGAATGATTTTATCCATTCGGAAAGGGTGTCGAGCTGTACATCCTCTTTCTTTGCCCAACGCCTTGCATATTCCTCACAAGAGTCTATGATAATTTTGACATTTTGGTTCCATGTAAAGGACATACTTTCTCTGTATTTGGGACCCTTTTTTAACAATTCTCTCAACTTGTCGTTCTTGACTATACTAAGGTCACCAGTAATAACGTGTCCACAAGGAGAGTAGTTGAAATCCGATGAAGAACATTCGCAGGGAAGTGGATGTAGTGAGGGATTACTTAAATCAATACACTGCAGGAATCGTTTGTAATTGTAAATTTTAGATGCAACTGTTGGTGTGTAGCTATAGGAAATACAAGGAGTTTCTTTTCTTTTGAAATATTGTGGGATTTTTTCTGTGACAGTTTTGTGATTCAAAATTTGACCAAGATTCAAGTTATCAATACCTTTGTTTGCAAATCTTACTTTAATGAAAGGGCGGTTTGTTTTCTCCTCTGATTTATCTGATCTGACTGCTTGAAATAAACGAAAAGTAGAAATGTCCAAGATGACTCCTTGTAGTCTGTATTCTGGGGAACGTGTATCGGTATATGCGAGGTCCTTCGTATAATCGTAGATTTCGTGTAACTTCCGTAAAGGAACAGAGTATAATTTGGTACGAATATAATGCAGGCCTAGAGGCTCATTCAAAAATGGAACCAAGTCATCGAAGGAGAAACTATGTATCTCAGGCCTATTATATTTTCGAATGCCATGACTTCGAGGTCTTCTTTGTGATCTGTTGAATAAGCTTGTCACATTTACCGATTGACAACCGGGACTTGTTAAGTTTCCTATAGTGCTGATGTTATCGTTGCACCCATAGGGCGCTGCAGTGTTAAGATTTTTTATCCAGAATTCTTCTCTGTTGCGACGGAGAGGTGTGCTCAAATTGGGATTGTTTGTGGGGTGATATATTTTCTCCAGGATTCTGACTCTCATAGATAAAACAGAATGATCCGCCTGGTCAAAATGACGGTAAAGGAGTTGACTTCCTTTATTATTTATTTTTGACCGGTGTCCTGACATTCTTTTTCGGAGCTGGCCTTTGGTTTCGCCCACATAAATCAATCCACAAAGTGAGCACTCTATTCCGTACACAACATTAGATGTCATGCAGTTAAGGTTTTCAAAACTATGCGTGTTAAATGTTTGTTTTGTGAGATTACTTGAGAATGAAGTGTCTGTTATTAGGATGTTACAAGTTTTGCAGTTCTTCATGCCACACTTAGAAATTGAGCAATCGCTTGGTGAAAATAGGTGCTCTTTTAGTATATCGACCACTTCAATCTTACAGGGCTTGATTTTAATATACCCATCTGCATGTTTATACCAAAACTCATGGTTGTTACTAACTACAAATGTTTCATCTCTAATGTCGTGTAAGCTAATTCTAGGGACACCTAAGTTACCTGTTGCGTATGTGTCCGTAGACGCAACAGGTTGGGGCCTTTTTATAGGGGGCGACGCCCCAGCCACTTTGTAGGTCTCTTGAGTTCTATCCATTTAAGCAAAAGGCTGCTCGACAAGTACCCTCGGGGACAATTTGTCCACCAGCAGTGACACATGAACAGTGGTAAAAATGACAAATATGGATAATGACCATATCCCTGTCTACAGTACAAAATCGATAATTCAGAAAATCAGAAACCGAAGGCATACAAAATCAGGACAAAACAGGAACCAAAGCAAACAAAAACAAAAACCTCCACCATATGAAAAGAAGCGAACTCCCGATATGAGAGTGAGACCAGGTGCCCAGGAAGAGTAAGCATCTCCTGCTTGCATGCAACACCCGTCGCTTCAATTCGGTAGAACTGTCACATCCGGTTACTTCCATTTTGGAAGATATAGAGTACAATCTTTGGTTGGATGGTTCAAATGGTCTATGACAGAATATCATCCACCATTCTGGATAATGGGGCAATAATAGTGTATGACGAGTTCCCCATATCGACCGTAGAACTTCCTCAGTGACGATGTTAGTCGGTCACAAACATATCCCTGACTGAGAAGCTTATCTGAAAGACGCCTAGCTCTCAGAACAAAATCCGTATATTTGGTACTTGCTCTGGCATAGCGTATCAACTGAGATATGAACACGCCATAAGCAGGCGATGAAGGGATGTTGCTACTCAGAAAAGGAAAGTTCGTAATGCTGAAATTGAAGTCGTCACGTTTGTCATAGAGTGAGGTGTTCATGTGACCATCAGTGTCGTAGGACAACATTATGTCCAAATAGGATGCTGAATTATTTGTCTCTGTAGTTTCTTTGACTTCAAGCTCCGAAGGATAGATACTGCTCAGGTAATCCGCGAATTTTGGATTATTGATGGACAACACATCGTCTATGTATCTGTAAGTGAAGTTGAAATCAGAAGCTAAGTATCTTTTCCCTTCAGAGACCAAAGATTGAATGAATTCAGCTTCGTACGAGTAAAGGAAAATGTCGGCAAGGAGTGGGGCACAATTGGTACCCATTGGAATTCCGACAATTTGCTGGAAGACCTTTCCTCCAAACACCACAAAAATGTTGTCGATCAGAAAGTTTAACATCTGAATAATGTCTGTTTCAGTGTACTTATTTTCAGAATCTGACTTTTCTTTTACAAAGTAGGTTTTGTCATAGTTATCAACAATAAATTTGTATTTGCGATTACCGTTCTTACTTGTAAACGCATTACTTATAATTTTTGCGAGTCTTTCTTTCAATTTAGAATGTGGAATTGTAGTGTAAAGTGTCGAAAAATGAAAGGCTTTGATCGAATGGACTCTACTAAAATGAGTGGATTTCAGATGTTCTAAAAGTTCCTTCGAATTCTTTAAAATCCACATCTGGTTGATACCACTGCGAGAATATACTGTCGAACAATATTTTTGTAGCCCAGATTTGATTTCAGATAAAACTTTGGTGAGTAAGATCGATACAGATTTGGTAGAACATTTTGAGGAACCAGCGATGAAACGTTGTTTGTACGGCTTCTTATGCATTTTAGGTATGCAGTATAAGTATGGTAAATCTAAATCTAAATTGGTAGTGTCGAAGCCAAAGGAAGCAAGAGCTGATTTGTGGTTATCTATTATTTTAGAGGCAGAAAGGTTTGTTGGGGTGTAAGTGGGATTTCCAGGTGTCGAATTTAAAGCCAACTCTTTAACTAGACTGTCGAAATAGTACTTTTTGCAAGTAAATGTGTAATTATTTGAGGCTTTGTCCGCTGGTGTGATGACATAATGTTCTTGGTGGTAGGTAAGTTCTGTGATAACATCAGGGTCTTTAAATATAGACACGAATCTGGTGTTCACAGTTGATTTTAATCGGTTAATTCTAGATAAAAGTAATCCTCTGATTGATTTTATCCATTCGGAAAGGGTGTCGAGCTGTACATCCTCTTTCTTTGCCCAACGCCTTGCATATTCCTCACAAGAGTCCATGATAATTTTGACATTTTGGTTCCATGTAAAGGACATACTTTCTCTGTATTTGGGACACTTTTTTAACAATTCTCTCAACTTGTCGTTCTTGACTATACTAAGGTCACCAGTAATAACGTGTCCACAAGGAGAGTAGTTGAAATCCGATGAAGAACATTCGCAGGGAAGTGGATGTAGTGAGGGATTACTTAAATCAATACACTGCAGGAATCGTTTGTAATTGTAAATTTTAGATGCAACTGTTGGTGAGTAGCAATAGGAAATACAAGGAGTTTCTTTTCTTTTGAAATATTGTGGGATTTTTTCTGTGACAGTTTTGTGATTCAAAATTTGACCAAGATTCAATTTATCAATACCTTTGTTTGCAAATCTTACTTTAATGAAAGGGCGGTTTGTTTTCTCCTCTGATTTATCTGATCTAACTGCTTGAAATAAACGAAAAGTAGAAATATCCAAGATGACTCCTTGTAGTCTGTATTCTGGGGAACGTGTATCGGTATATGCGAGGTCCTTCGTATAATCGTAGATTTCGTGTAACTTCCGTAAAGGAACAGAGTATAATTTGGTACGAATATAATGCAGGCCTAGAGGCTCATTCAAAAATGGAACCAAGTCATCGAAGGAGAAACTATGTATCTCAGGCTTATTATATTTTCGAATGAGTGAAAATAGGTGCTGTTTTAGTATATCGACCTTGAAATGACATCTGACCTTGAAAATCAATAGGTATTGTCCTTCCTCATACTACGAGGGGATGACAAAGCTCTTTTCTCAAGGTCATAGGACAAGAGGCCAACGGGGGCCACATCGCTCATCTTATTTGCAGACAAAAGAATGATATTGGACAATATGTTCGAGCCCTTGGGCACTTGCTTCCTGTAAGGTCTCGTGAAATTCTGTGCAGTGTATAAAGAGGGGATGTTCAAAATGTTTTAAAAGTTAACGACGGACGGACAACTTATGGACGCCGACCCGCGCACTAGCTTACTCGTGCGTGTGAGCTAAATGTCACGGTAAGTTTTTTTTGTGCAAGCACAGGTGAGCGGGATAGGTACGACGATGACTCTCTGAATACTTGTCGTATGATCTATAATGATTTTAAAGAGAAATACTAAATTTACAGAGGGATATACATGTATTGATATCTAAAAATAATCTCAATTACTATCTTAAGTATTAACAATATGCACAGATTTCATTGGTTAATTATTTCGTGGCCACGACTTAGTAAGTCGTGCGCACGAGATAATCGACCAATAGAAACGCAGGATTATGTCGTGGCCACGAGTTAGTAAGTCGTGGCCACGAGATATTAAGTCGTGGCCACGAGATACTTAGTCGTGGCCACAAGATAATTATGTCGTGTCCACGATTTACTAAGTCGTCATCTGAATAATGTCTGTTTCAGTGTACTTATTTTCAGAATCTGACTTTTCTTTTACAAAGTAGGTTTTGTCATAGTTAACATCAATAAATTTGTATTTGCGATTACCGTTCTTACTTGTAAACGCATTACTTATAATTTTTGCGAGTCTTTCTTTCAATTTAGAATGTGGAATTGTAGTGTAAAGTGTCGAAAAATCAAAGGCTTTGATCGAATGGACTCTACGAAAATGAGTGGATTTCAGATGTTCTAAAAGTTCCTTCGAATTCTTTAAAATCCACATCTGGTTGATACCACTGCGAGAATATACTGTCGAACAATATTTTTGTAGCCCAGATTTGATTTCAGATAAAACTTTGGTGAGTAAGATCGATACAGATTTGGTAGAACATTTTGAGGAACCAGCGATGAAACGTTGTTTGTACGGCTTCTTATGCATTTTAGGTATGCAGTATAAGTATGGTAAATCTAAATCTAAATTGGTAGTGTCGAAGCCAAAGGAAGCAAGAGCTGATTTGTGGTTATCTATTATTTCAGAGGCAGAAAGGTTTGTTGGGGTGTAAGTGGGATTTCCAGGTGTCGAATTTAAAGCCAACTCTTTAACTAGACTGTCGAAATAGTACTTTTTGCAAGTAAATGTGTAATTATTTGAGGCTTTGTCCGCTGGTGTGATGACATAATGTTCTTGGAGGTAGGTAAGTTCTGTGATAACATCAGGGTCTTTATATATAGACACGAATCTGGTGTTCACAGTTGATTTTAATCGGTTAATTCTAGATAAAAGTAATCCTCTGATTGATTTTATCCATTCGGAAAGGGTGTCGAGCTGTACATCCTCTTTCTTTGCCCAACGCCTTGCATATTCCTCACAAGAGTCCATGATAATTTTGACATTTTGGTTCCATGTAAAGGACATACTTTCTCTGTATTTGGGACCCTTTTTTAACAATTCTCTCAACTTGTCGTTCTTGACTATACTAAGGTCACCAGTAATAACGTGTCCACAAGGAGAGTAGTTGAAATCCGATGAAGAACATTCGCAGGGAAGTGGATGTAGTGAGGGATTACTTAAATCAATACACTGCAGGAATCGTTTGTAATTGTAAATTTTAGATGCAACTGTTGGTGAGTAGCTATAGGAAATACAAGGAGTTTCTTTTCTTTTGAAATATTGTGGGATTTTTTCTGTGACAGTTTTGTGATTCAAAATTTGACCAAGATTCAAGTTATCAATACCTTTGTTTGCAAATCTTACTTTAATGAAAGGGCGGTTTGTTTTCTCCTCTGATTTATCTGATCTAACTGCTTGAAATAAACGAAAAGTAGAAATATCCAAGATGACTCCTTGTAGTCTGTATTCTGGGGAACGTGTATCGGTATATGCGAGGTCCTTCGTATAATCGTAGATTTCGTGTAACTTCCGTAAAGGAACAGAGTATAATTTGGTACGAATATAATGCAGGCCTAGAGGCTCATTCAAAAATGGAACCAAGTCATCGAAGGAGAAACTATGTATCTCAGGCTTATTATATTTTCGAATGCCATGACTTCGAGGTCTTCTTTGTGATCTGTTGAATAAGCTAGTCACATTTACCGATTGACAACCGGGACTTGTTAAGTTTTCTATAGTGCTGATGTTATCGTTGCACCCATAGGGCGCTGCAGTGTTAAGATTTTTTATCCAGAATTCTTCTCTGTTGCGACGGAGAGGTGTGCTCAAATTGGGATTGTTTGTGGGGTGATATATTTTCTCCAGGATTCGGACTCTCATAGATAAAACAGAATGATCCGCCAGGTCAAAATGACGGTAAAGGAGTTGACTTCCTTTATTATTTATTTTTGACCGGTGTCCTGACATTCTTTTTCGGAGCTGGCCTTTGGTTTCGCCCACATAAATCAATCCACAAAGTGAGCACTCTATTCCGTACACAACATTAGATGTCATGCAGTTAAGGTTTTCAAAACTATGCGTGTTAAATGTTTGTTTTGTGAGATTACCTGAGAATGAAGTGTCTGTTATTAGGATGTTACAAGTTTTGCAGTTCTTCATGCCACACTTAGAAATTGAGCAATCGCTTGGTGAAAATAGGTGCTCTTTTAGTATATCGACCTTGAAATGACATCTGACCTTGAAAATCAATAGGTATTGTCCGTCCTCATACTACGAGGGGATGACAAAGCTCTTTTCTCAAGGTCATAGGACAAGAGGCCAACGGGGGCCACATCGCTCATCTTATTTGCAGACAAAAGAATGATATTGTATTGGACAATATGTTCGAGCCCTTGGGCACTTGCTTCCTGTAAGGTCTCGTGAAATTCTGTGCAGTGTATAAAGAGGGGATGTCCAAAATGTTTTAAAAGTTAAAGACGGACGGACAACTTATGGACGCCGACCCGCGCACTAGCTTACTCGTGCGTGTGAACTAAATGTCACGGTAAGTTTTTTTTGTGCAAGCACAGGTGAGCGGGATAGGTACGACGATGACTCTCTGAATACTTGTCGTATGATCTATAATGATTTTAAAGAGAAATACTAAATTTACAGAGGGATATACATGTATTGATATCTAAAAATAATCTCAATTACTATCTTAAGTATTAACAATATGCACAGATTTCATTGGTTAATTATTTCGTGGCCACGACTTAGTAAGTCGTGCGCACGAGATAATCGACCAATAGAAACGCAGGATTATGTCGTGGCCACGAGTTAGTAAGTCGTGGCCACGAAATATTAAGTCGTGGCCACGAGATACTTAGTCGTGGAAACAAGATAATTTTGTCGTCGCCACGATTTACTAAGTCGTGACCACGAGACAATTATGTCGTGGACATGATTTACCAAGTCGTGACCACAAGGTAATAAGTCGTGGCCACGAGACAATTATGTCGTGGCCACGATTTACTAAGTCATGGCCACGAGATAATAAATCGTGGTCACGAGATAATTATGTCGTGGCCACGAGTTGTTACGTCGTGGCCACGAGATAATAAGTCGTGGCCATGAGTGCTAAATTGTACATGTCCCCTCAATGCTTCCGTAGAGTATCACTGACGAAATTGCGAATATGGTACACGAAAATTATTGCCACAGAACATATTATTCGCTATGGATAATTTCAATAACATTTGCCCCCATTATATTGGAATTTGATATTTCAAAAATTTGTCTTCAGAGCATTGATTTTTGTATATTGAAGTGGGGAAGCATTACGTTACAGTTGTATTTTAAGAAGTCACCTTTAAGATAATTTCATTTTTTTCAGCTAACGCTTCACAACACTGGTGGTACCATTGAAACGTGATAATAATGCACATGTTCACTCAATCCTTATTCCGACATGTGACAAGAGAATGCCAGAAGTAAAATACATGTATCTATCTTTGTTGCAGCATCGAAGTAATTGCTTTTGAAAAAAAGAAAGACTGAAAAGTAGTCAATTACACATTGCCTTCGGTATTCTATATGTTAATGCAATTATCTATGAAATGTCATCTCTGTCCTGTAGAGACTTAAAAATAATTTAAAATGAATCATTTATAAAATTATCAATTCTTATTCTTTTATTTATTTTTTGTTTAGAATTTAGAATATTTCAAGAACGACCAGCGATAACAAATTCATAATGCAAAAAGAGAACCAAACAAACCACCCGAAAGAACCAGAACAAAAACGAATAAACCATAAAAAGTTAAGGTGCGAGAGAAATGTGTACCCGAGACCAACATTTTATGGACATCTTCTACATGTGTATTCAATTTTTACACAGCAAAAACTGTAACTCGGTGAACGAAAGTCATAGTAAATATGTTGACAAAATCCGAAACCAGATTTTAAAAAATCGAAAGAAGTACACTTTCTTGTAAAAAATATAAAACAGAAAAAAAAAACCAGAACCATATCTGAATCGATCTTTCTCGACGAAGTATTATCTGAAATTAAATCTTGACTTCAAAAATATTGTTCGACAGTACTTTCCCAGAAGCGATATTAACCAGATTTGAAAGAATTCGAAGGAACTTTTAAAATATCTGAAATCCACCTATTTCAATAGAGTCCATTCGATCAAAGCCTTTGATTCTTCGACACTTAACACAAATACCACATTCTAAATTGAAAGAAAGAATCGCAAAAAGTATAGTTAATGCGTTTACAAGGAAGAACGACAATCGCAAATATATTTATTGTTGTCAACTATGACAAAATCTACTTTGTAAAAAAAAATTCTGATTCTAAAATGAGTACACTGAAAGAGACATTACTCAGATGTTAAACGTCCTAATCGACAACATTTTGTGGTGTTGTGGATGAAAGATCTTCCAGCATATTGTCGCAATTCCAATGGGAACCAATTGTGCCCCACTCCTTGCCGACATTTTTATTTACTCGTAGGAAGTTGACTTCATTCAGTCTTTGATCTCTGAAGGGAAAAAGTACTTAGCTTCTGACTTTATCCTCACTTACAGATACATATAATCCGAAATTACCTTAACAGGATCTAAAGAAACTACAGAAACAAATAATTCAGCAACCTATCTGGACATAATGCAGTCCTACGACAGTGATGGTCACATGAACACCTCGCTCTATGACAAAAAGAAAAGGGAATGATCTCCAGCATGACCACCCTGTAAAAGTGACGACTTCAATTTCAGCAACACAAACTTTCCTTTTCTGAGTAGCGACATCCCTTCACCACCTGCTTATTGTGTGTTCATATCTTAATTGATACATATTACCAGAGTAAGTACCAAATATACAGATTTTGTTCTGAGAACTAGGCGTCTTTCAGACAAACTTCTCAATCAGGGATACGTTTGTGATCGACTAACATCGTCACTGAGGAAGTCTCTATTGTCAATACGGAGAACTCGTCATACACTAAAATGTCCCATTCTTCAGAATGGTGGAGGATTTTCTGTCTTAGATAATTTGAACCATCCAAACACAGAATATACTTGTTTCTCTCATAACCGCGTATGTGTTACATAGAAGGCCCATGAGATACAGGTATGTGAAGCGACATCTGTATCACATATGACGTAACAGCTGTATCTCATATCACGTGACGTTATTGTTTCGATTGTTTACGCTATTTTGACGTCGTGATTTTAGCCCGCAAAACAAACAAGCTAGCGGTGACGTGGCAATAAATACCCATTTTAAGACCGTTTTTCAATGTATTCATGCGTTATATTCTGAAAAGCCTTATATTTGTAGTTTATTCTTAGAAAATAAACCATTTTCGGGGGCGCCGAATATCGCATTTTTTTGCGATAAGATCAACTTGATTCTTTTTTTCAAATTTCGTCTCTTATCTTTCAGATTAATCTTTGGCCTTTAGATATGAGAGAAAATACTCTTGCATGTTCTTCTATGAAAGATAAATCGTTTCCATCCTCAGGGTCTCAAAATTTTGCTAAACGACAATAACAACAACAACAACAACAACAACAACAACAACAACAACAACAACAACAACAACAACAACAACAACAACAACAACAACAACACAAAGCCTCAGGTTTTACATGATTTTGAGATCCTCGTTAGGAACCGATGTATTTTCATAAAAGACCATGAACGAGTCTTATAATGTTCCGAAATGGAAGTAATTGGAAATGAGTAATTGGAAATGATTCTGTTAGAAGGCTACCTTCCGTTGATGGACTTCACATTAGCTCTTATTGTATACAAAACCGTTTATAAGAGTGTGTGTTTTCTTGTAAACTAATAGTTTTCGCAGTTTCTTTGATAACCTTTATATTGCACATTGAAGCTTGTTGTTTCGTATTATGTCATCACATGAATGCTAAATAATAAATTTATGAATCATTTGAAAGCTCATTTCGTTTATGAACGAATAGAAAATTGTCTCTTATGATTTGCAAATTAATTTCTTTAAAAAGAGCTAGTCACTGATATCTAGTGAACTGATAAAAGGTGATACATTTACAATATAATCCCGAGGATTATAGGACTGATTCGCTGAGTAGCAAATAAAGTATTGTTTCCACTGAATTTGCTTGATCTTCTTTCTTATAAATGCGACAAGAGTAATTTCAATATATTAACAACATAGCCTGTCAAATAATGGTTATGAGAAATGTGCCTCTTATATGGTATCCAAAACAGGACATTATTTTTTTCAAGGATGACAGATAATTGCCATAACTTTGTAACTCTCTGCTTATTATACGGTGTCATTATCCTTTGCCATTCTTTGCAGTTGTAGAATTGCTGCTGTCCACATATAGAAGCATTGTCTGAAGTGTTTTTAATTGAAGCCCATTATATCTGATATGAATTGGATTTGTCAGCCTTTATATTCATTATCCAAAAATAGATTGTGTATACATATATACCTTTATTTGACGTGTTAACTTAGTTATCTACCGTTGCCATCGTAAATAATAATTCATTATAATCCTGATATATTTTGTCAAACTTTGCAATGATCGTTTTGATTGAAATTGACGCAGACTTTTCAAATACTTATCTTTCGTTACAAAGAATTCTTGAGCAATTACAGATAAATTGAAATCAATGATGATTAAATAATAAGTAAGCCGAGAAATATAATTTCACACATCTAATGAATTATGTGGTGTGTTGTACTTACACATCACATATTTTGTTTTCTGATTTACTATTCGAAACACGTCTGGTGAAAATTTGAAGCCGCGCATTCTTGAAAAGAGTAGATACATAAAACTTAAAAATTCAGAACAAGAGAGCGCTACTTAAATAAAATTGATTGTCTGAAAATCACTCTGGCCTAAAGTTGCACGTATGGTGATTTACAACCGGAAACACGTGTCTGATGCATTAGAATTGGTTTGAAATGTTTTAGAGAAAAGATTACGAGTAGGACCACTTCAACTTCCGTAATATCTATATTTATTCAGAAAAGGGGTAGGACCACGTGACTCCTAAATCGGCCCACGATTTTTCTCTAGAAATAAATTTCATGAGAAATACCTGTTATCTCTCATGAAAATACAGGAATGTTTACCGCTTTTAATGAAAAGAAAATATCACCAAACAAGGCGATGCCGATTAACGTTTGACGTTATTGACAAAATATTGCGAAAATTGCTTTGAATTTTGTCTTTTGTGGAAGAATTCAACGTGGCTGCATGCGTTAACTGAGATAAAATGTTTATGACAAAAGGATATAATGATAATCTTTCACATACATTTTTTTCATCTTAGTTAACGGATGCGGCCATTGCTAATTTGATAGAAATATGTATTTTTAGCATCAATTTCGCGGAATATGACCTATTTTGATGTTTTCAAAGGGCTAAAAGCTATTTATAAACGCAATGTTTACAAAAAACATATTCATGTCTTAGTATAGAGAACGTTTCAAATGTCAAATCACAGTTAAAAATTCTAGAAAGTACAATGTTCAAAATTACGGCCAATATCGGGCTTCGTGGCCCTACCCTTTTCTGACCATTTTTTCCCTTCATAATCCTTCATGAATTATAAGGTGAATATCTCGCTTCACCATCGCTACCTTGAGAAATGAATATCATATGTTTGATTTTTACCACATATGTGTCTCAAAACAGAAATAAAAAGTTTTGCAAAAACAAATCGCCGTTGCCTGATTCTTACGTGGACATATACTTAAACGCTTTAACCGCGATTGAGAACTTTGAGTGTAACTATTACTTTCTTTCAAGCCAGCTCTGTTCCCTAAAACAATCTCTGTATTTGCTCTATATCAATTTGACATAATACATATCTTTGCTTTATTTAAACTTGTCAATTCATCCTAAAATATATCGAAATTGACATAGGTTGATATCCTAGCACCCTCCCCCAATGCTCCTTTTGTCATAGATTTTATTTAATAATTCTTCTGAATCGTTCCTACGGGAAACTTGGAGCTGCGCACTCTTTACAAAATACATACACAAAATTAAAAAATCAAACTAGAGGGCTTGTTTGGAACACTTCCAATTTTTCATATTAATTAGTTTTAATTCCGGTGGCAATTCAAATAGAAATGAAGCAGCTAAATGGCCAAAACTGTAATTTAATAGTACGATCGAATCGATAAACAGGGGAGTTTATTCAAAAATATATGTGCAGACATACATAGGAAGCAAGGATATTGCCCTCTTAAATTGGCATGGTATTTCAGAATGAACTGACAAATTTCCAATAAAAAAAATTCTGAAGTGTCTTCTTGAACAGCGTCCAAGACGAAGCCTCCCTACTGCTGTATCAGAGTAAAAATCGCTATGTTCAATGATAGTTCATAACTTGGTAGCTTTCATTACTGAGCTTTTCTTAACACGATATGTATGATTATATATAGATACAAAGAATATAACTATCAACCATATGCTGTCATGTGGGATGAGAAAAGCCCATCCGAGGGGTCTGGTTTGTGATCAGGGAACGAGGCTTGCCGAGAAACCAGACCCCGAGGGTGGGCTTTTCTCATCCAGCATGACAAACATATGGTTGATCGTTTTTCTCCCATTTCTAGGGGTCTTTCTTGAAATTCCATGAAATCATGAAATCGTCTACCTTATCGAATTCGAAAAATAAAGGAATATTCGTTTTCAGCGCCCTCAAAAATGGTTTATTCTAAAAGAATAAACCGTAGTCCTTAGCCTTAATAGGTTTAATAAAAATAGAATGTAGAAAAAAGAGTTTTAAAACGACATTTTTGTTGAGAGGTCGCCGCTTTAGGTGCGAAAATCATGACGTCACAATGGATAATAACGACGTCACAATATGGATACTTCCGATACAGGCGATGCCAAAAGTCACGCGAAGGGCATGTGGGATACAGTGACCCTACATGACTCGTCGCTATGGGCAAACTCTATCCCACATGGGGGCAAATTGGAGAAAGATATGTCGGGTATTTTCATTCTGCCACTATTGAAAAGATGTTTGTTAGAAAACATTGGGATACCAGCTTTCGATAATCGAGTGTTATTGGAGATTACCTCCGTTCTTCTCATGCATAAATAAATCGAATCTGTTCTACAATCTCGACACAATAATCGGATTTTTGTTGTTCAGCAGTCTCTTTCTCAAAATACAATGAATAGAAAAGGTACTTTTCTCATATAAAGATAAATGGAGTTTGTCTTTAAAATAAGAAATTCATGTGAAAAGACAAATATGAAATTTGGTACAGATTTCTTACTAAAATTCTATATATACTGCACGTATATATCTTCAGTGCGTTCCCTTTCACCGTACTTTATTCATATGGAAAGCATTTAAAAATCAATTTTTTTTTCGTAGAATCTACTAAAAGAATTTTACATCTTTAATCTAGTAATGTCCTTACAATGTAATAAGTCTTCAAAGGGACTGCATTATTTATTCAAATAGGTCAAACTGACGGAATGGACCAGACACGCACGTTTCGGGTATATAACACATGGTTTATTCTAGGAAATATGTTTGTTGCTCTGTTTTTGGCATTTTGTCTCCAAGTGTTGCTCTCTGACATGATAGTTATACGCTTTGGGTTTCTTTATTATAATTTGTAAATGGTTTATTGCACATACGTTAATGGATTAAATTCGATGTGTTGAACAGTCAAGTCAATTCAAAATTGCATTCCTTCTATAGAGCGCTTTGTAAGTCATCGGCGAATAAAGTTTTGGTCTAATTCTTTAAATTCATCGTTTTATTTTCAATCTTGATGACATCAAATTAGGTATTTTCAAAAAAGCTTTATTGATGTGAAAGTTAAAACAAACTATGAATCCTTTAAAGAATAATAATCATAATGATTAAATGATTAAATGAATAAGTTTGAGACATCTTGTTACATACGGCTTCATTCAGTGATAAAGAATTACATGAAACATGGCATCAGACACACTGGTGTGATTAAACCCATTGAGAACAATGTGAATGGGATATTGTTACCAGATTTGTATCGAGCTTTACGAATTGACGCTGGTGTGTCCTCTGATTGAAATCGAAGTGTATAGGGAGACACGTGACTATCTAGAACATGTTCATAAGTTTTTAACGTTGTATGTTTGAGTCAATGCTTGAGTGTCTAAATTTTAAGAATGACGACAGCAAAAGGGAAATGGTACCTAAATACAAAAAGAAGAGACTGATAAATTTATCGTCTTATTCCAAATTTTTGACATGATTAATTTTTTAAAGCTTTCACACTTTTTGGCCATATTATTCGTTTAGATTGAGGATCACTGACAAGGGTTAAGTACCCGAAACGTCTAATCATGCTGCAAATGTATCTGGTCTTTAATTATTTTATTGAATTTGAAGACGTTTAACATTTCTGATATATTTAAAACTGTCATTTCTGAAAAAAGATTGAAATGGTTAGAGGTTTAATCATTCCTCCAATGATTTCAGACTTCTCATTTCAGTTCGGTTTAATATCCTCACCTTCATAGAGATCAAATCATTGTTGCAGTGAAAACATCAAATAATACAAGAAAGACAAACAGCTATTTAAATATCTTAAAGCAGTATCTTATTCTAAATAAAACAAAATTTCCATTAATAGAAATGCATTGCATTAAATTTGCTTTTAGTAGAAGTTGATGACAAGAAAAAAAATTAAAGAAAAAAAAATTAAACGATTAGTTGTATACATATTTTCAAACAAAGACTTCATTTTTGTTCATGTACACATTTTCAGAGTCATCGATCTTCGAATGTTCTTAATGCATATATAAAAGCATTTCAAAACCAAATAGGATTTTCATTGATACGTTGACTTCACGTAGAAACATTCCAAATCCGAAATCCACTTATGATATGTCTGGTGCACTCTTAAATGCCCTTTGGCAGGATAGTAAAATAATTCTGTGTTCTTTACGGAATATAAACTTGGTTACATTGATGGTTAAGTGCTCCTTGAAGTGACTTTGCAATAAAAAAAACTTCTTTTGAGCATTCCTGTCATATCATACATGAAGGAAGATAAGTTTTGCTTCAAAAAGTAATTCTTCAAAATTCTGTAATTTTCGCAATTATCCAGACTGCGGGAAATGCAGAACTACATGTAGGATCATTAAGAGGTTGGTTAAAAATATCAGATCACAAAGTAAAAGAAACTCCACTTTTTATATAAACTATTTCATACAATGATGGCATGGCTTCAGCTACCAACTAGTTTAATTGAATTTTAGCGACAAAACAAGGAATTGTCAAATCTATTGTATCGAGCTTAACCTTTGAGATAATTTGTTTTATTACAAACTCACGCTGTTTTGTCTTCTGATTGAAATCGAAGCTGCTATAAAACTGTATACGAGAGGAACGTGACCAACTATCACATGTTTCTGTTCATTCTGCAGGCAAATTTGTCAGGCTAAAGTGCATCATCAATTTCGAATATAAATCTTCGCATCAACAAGGTTTTGAACTTGTTATCATATTTGCTTCACAAATAAAAATTTCTTAATTTTAATTACGAGTACTGGGGTACAATTTCTGCATGAAGAGGATCAGAATAGCATGTCTTTACCAAAACGATATACACCATAAAATTTGTCGTCGGAACTAATCATCTGACTTAGTGGCTTAGGAATAATGAGATACATTACTCTACAATGTCTTTAAAAAGTGTTCTGAGTATCATTGCAAAGTTGTATACAGTCAAACTCTTTCAGAAGGTTTCCAATATTTGACATCTGTCTCCAATGGGTTTTAATTTAAATTGACATTATTCACATATCATAGATGGTTATTTTTTCAAATCGAAATGTTTTAGTTAATCGGAGCCAAAGGCTTAAAGTTAGATATTGTCATACCGGTTTGTCCGTTAATTTTCACATTTTCGACATCACCTCTGAAACCTACCTCGAGGATTTTGATGAAACATTTCATCCAAAAATATCATCGAAATTAAAGGAGGTTAACGTCTTAGCACCATCCCTAATTTCAACATACACTTTGTTTAACTATGCTACTGAATCGACTCTACAGAAATTTGGAGCGTAAAGTGAATGCACAAATTTAAATCCGAAACCAGAACACCAGAGGGTGCAACTAAAATGGATTTTAGCTGCGTATGAAAATCACTTTGCCTGGAAGCCATCATTGATGAGATTTAATGTCCGAAACACGTGTCTGGTGCATGAAAATTTGATTGAAATTTTCTTCAAGAAAATAGTTGGAACGCTCTCCTATTATTGGAATGTATGAAGTTCTAAAGGTCCTCTATCAAGTTTGTTCATTTCGGCCGGATCCCTTCAGGAATGGATCCAGGGTACGGTCAAATAAGTCCCAGAGGGTACCCCTCTTAAAATGATCTTTAGAATTGCTGCATGGATTGAAAAAAAAACTGATGACATCTGAATGTTCAGGAAGGATTTATTATTCAAGTTTGTTATTTGGTTAAACCCGATAACTATTTTTTTACGCGTATTTGACGTCTTTTTCGACTGTTATTTAATGAAAGAAATGAGATTTCGTTTTTTCTTTTCTTCTCTTAACTCTTCAAGAGTTTGCTTCACATTATAAATCTGGAGTGAAAACAATTCAAATACTAATAATTGAATTCAACGTAAGAATTCTTAATTGAATGATTATATTCAGATCAGGTACAAATAAGCTAGTACATGTTCATCAGTGATTGAAATGTTAAACGTCTTTAAATTCGATAGCATCATTTAAAACCAGATGAATTTGCAGCATGGACCAGACATGCACGTCTCGGGTACTTAACCCTCCTCAGTGATCCTTAATCTAAACAATGTAATATGACCAAAGAGTATGAAAATTATGATGTCCAAAAATGTACCGAAAGACGTAGCAATGTGGGTGGTATATGATGCTACAGGACCCACGTTTTAGAAATTTCAAGGAATTTGGTAACAGAAATTTTTGAATGCAGTTGAAACAAAGAAGGGGATCTCCAACAACACCCGGTTGTAGCACCCACAGCAAACACCCAAAACACCCAATGCAAAAACACAAAGCAGACAAGCACGGAACGAGACGCATAAGGGACATGGAACGTCAACGCACAACACAGAAACATCAATCACAAAGGACTACACATAAACCAACGAGGCCAATGGGCAACCGGTGCCGACTTAGGACGGGACAGACGATCAACCGAAGTTGATCTAACTTGGCTACATGTGCCCTCGGGGACTCCTGGTCCACCAGCTCGAAACTCGAACCCAAGACCTTCTGCTATCAGGGCAGACGCTCTTACCGACTGAGCTAATCGGGCACGATACCCGAACCGTCACAACTGAAAGACTTTTTCCTAAATTGTATATTACATTTTGTAACCTTTATTTCGTAATTGATGTTCTGAAGTGTTTTTTCTCAATGAACTAATCACTAACATGGAAACTATTGCAGGAACAATACTATATTTGAGATTCTAGATTCGGATTAATTTGTTTTGCTTCATGTGCACATTGCCTCATTGTGCATGAAGAATTCAGTTTGAACTTTTTTGCTAAGATACTAACTAAGATTCAATGTAATGGAAAATATACAGAGTTACTGAATAGTTTGGCCGAATTGTTCACAACGTGTAAGAAGAGCGATGTTAAATGGACAAATGTCATGTTAACATGTATTTGTTCTTCTCTACAGGATGTCACAATAATTAACCCACGTTAATAAATCATAATGCATGATTAATCGAATCTGTAATAAAAGTCTAGACTCACATTTGCAATAAAGATTATCGATACAGTAATGTCTTTTGATGTCTAATAACAGACGTGGGCGAGTAACGAATAACATTACATCAGCAGTTTTACGTGATTGGACGGCAAAGAGGGTGACCTTATTATCGATACGATTGTGAATGGTTGGCCAAGTTTTAGTTACAGAGAAAAATAAAGATTTATACGGAAGCGTATAAGTGCCAATTATATATTTTTTATTTTCTGATTTTCCGACTTTTAATCTTGGAATTTCCAACTTTAATCTTGGAATTTCCAACTTTAAAGTCGGATTTTCCAACTTTAATCTTGGAATTTCCAACTTTAATCTTGGAATTTCCAACTTTAAAGTCGGAATTTCCAACTTTAATCTTGGAATTTCCAACTTTAATCTTGGAATTTCCAACTTTAATCTTGGAATTTCCAACTTTAATCTTGGAATTTCCAACTTTAATCTTGGAATTTCCAACTTTAATCTTGGAATTTCCAACTTTAATCTTGGAATTTCCAACTTTAATCTTGGAATTTCCAACTTTAATCTTGGAATTTCCAACTTTAATCTTGGAATTTCCAACTTTAATCTTGGAATTTCCAACTTTAATCTTGGAATTTCCAACTTTAATCTTGGAATTTCCAACTTTAATCTTGGAATTTCCAACTTTAATCTTGGAATTTCCAACTTTAAAGTCGGAATTTCCAACTTTAATCTTGGAATTTCCAGCTTTAATCTTGGAATTTCCAAGTTTAATCTTGGAATTTCCAACTTTAAAGTCGGAATTTCCAACTTTAATCTTGGAATTTCCAACTTTAAAGTCGGAATTTCCAACTTTAATCTTGGAATTTCCAACTTTAATCTTGGAATTTCCAACTTTAAAGTCGGAATTTCCAACTTTAATCTTGGAATTTCCAACTTTAAAGTCGGAATTTCCAACTTTAATCTTGGAATTTCCAACTTTAATCTTGGAATTTCCAACTTTAATCTTGGAATTTCCAACTTTAAAGTCGGAATTTCCAACTTTAATCTTGGAATTTCCAACTTTAAAGTCGGAATTTCCAACTTTAATCTTGGAATTTCCAACTTTAATCTTGGAATTTCCAACTTTAATCTTGGAATTTCCAACTTTAAAGTCGGAATTTCCAACTTTAATCTTGGAATTTCCAACTTTAATCTTGGAATTTCCAACTTTAAAGTCGGAATTTCCAACTTAAAAGTCGGAATTTCCAACTTTAATCTTGGTAATTCCAACTTTTTTCAATACAATTCCCTTCATTGTTAATAGTTAACTTTATATACTTTTTATGCCCCTGGTCTTTAGACCAAGGGGGCATATTGCGTTGGATTCGTCCTTTTGTCATTTTGTCCGTCCGTCAGTCTTTCCCCCTTTCAATGAAAGGGCATAGAATTTTAAAAAGAGATGATATGGCTTTCATATTTTGCATGTGTAAACATCTTGAGAGGACCCATATTTCGGTACTTATTTTTGGATCTTTTGACCTTGTTCTTGATCTTTGATATACTTTTTCCTATTTTTTTGTGAAAAACATTTGAAAAATCATTAAAAAATTTATTTCTCCGTGATTTGCCCTCAAATTTTGTACAGCTCAAGTGATGCATATGTTATGTTGTATATATAACGGGTTTTTAGACGTTTTGTCATGCTTTTGAGATCTATCTCAACGAAAGGAAAGGGGATGCAAACTAATAAGTTTAAAAGTTGGCTAAATCTCTTGTACCATAAGTGGTAGATCTGACATATTTCACATGTAGATAACTTATGACAAGATCATTCACCTTAGACCATGATCTTTGACAGACCCTGAAATTTGATCTTCTTTTCTCAAATTTTAAACTTGGTATAACTTTGGAATAGTAAATGATAGGTCCTTTGTATTTCATTTATGCATTCATTTTGGAATATCATTGCTGTAAGTATCAAAAGTTGGGTCCGTGTAAAGTGCGAAACGAAACAAAAACGAAACGAAACGAAACGAAACAGATCGAAATGAAACGAAACAGATCGAAACGAAACGAAACGAAACGGAGCAGATCGAAACGAAACGAAACAAAACATAAAACTTAAAGAATATGAGAAAAAGAGGAAAAATCGCCAAGAACGAATATTTGAAGACGAGATCAGCTCTACATTTGTAACTAGTGTCGAGAGGGTTTCTTGAAAAAGTCGAAGTTGACAATTAGAAATAGTAAATGTCAAATGCCATTCATGTATTTAAGAGGAATAAAGGGGAGGGGAAAGAAAACCACGCTATGACACCGTAATGAGATCATAAAACTGGAGGGGGGCACATTTCAGGAAAAAAATCTTATCCTTTTTCAAACGAAATGTGCCCCCCGTACTTGTTCTGATTTTTCTGATAAAGTTTTCAAATACACATAACGGAACAGTTCCATTTCCTCTGTACTAGACTCCTCCCTGCTAAATAATACATGTATTTTTTTTCGCCTATGACGAGGTTATTCATCCCGTTCACTCTCCTTTCATCCTTTAAAATGCAACTGTGCTATATACCGTATAGTATATATTATGTTTTAATCGTCAACTTTGACCCATTAAAATCCCTCCAGCCACAAGAACTAATGGCTGAAGGCAATAACATAATATTATGCAGATATTGATATCCTTGCTAGTTCTCTGGATTAAAATCAATTTTTCTCAAGTTCTTTAAGATTTATGTTTTGTTTCGATTCGTTTCGATCTGTTTCGTTTCGTTTTATTTCGTTTCGTTTCGATCTGTTTCGTTTCGATTTGTTTCGTTTCGTTTTTGTTTCGTTTCGCACTTTACAGGGACCCTCAAAAGTTTGACCTTGTGACTTTGACTTATGATTTTGACCTTCTGTTTTGATAACAGGTTAAATATACAAATGTATTCTCAAAGCTGCCACCGGGGAATTTATATGTTTCACAATTAAACAGAGCTTGTATTTACGTTTATAGATCTCAACAGTCTAGACTACGTTGGACTGTCAATGCCAGTAAACTAAATTGGGGGGGGGGATGGTATTGTATTCTCGGAGTGTCGTATTAAACTTAATTAAACTCGTGTAATATGTTAACAATATACTTAATTTAACTAACACATGTATGCATATCTCTCTCTCTCTCTCTCTCTCTCTCTCTCTCTCTCTCTCTCTCTCTCTCTCTCTCTTGTAGATGTTCGAGACATATATACTATTTTGTATCTGGAAAAAATATTTCAGCAGTACATGCATCTTGCTACGTTAAATATAATACAAGACAACATTTCAAGGGACTTGGTATTTTTGGAGACTTCAAATTTATATTCAGAAGAGGGGATGATTGCATACAATGCATATGGTTTTAGATGTATTTTACTGTTGAAATTTTCATATGTTATGTCTTTCTGGATATTTTTATCTATAAAAATCTGCCATTAGTCAAATAGTCATAATGGCAGATTTTTATAATAAATAAAAATATCCAGAAAGACAGTTAGCTGGAGAGCACACATGTAACGAGTCGGACAGTTTTACGATGGAAGTTTCATTCTACTACTGAAATTACTTGCTGAAATTTGATGCTCATATCTCAAGCATCTGTAAAAAAGCTGCACAACAAATCAATATTCTGAAACGTTTAGGCAAACATCTTACAAAATTAAATAAATTGACCATTTTCCATACGTTCATTCTTTCAAATTTCAACTACTGTCCTCTATCATGGCATTTCTGTTCTGAAAAGAATACCAATAAGCTCGAGAAACTACAGGAACGAGCTCTCAGATTTGTGTATGACGACCATGTCTCCTCCTATGATGGACTGCTTGAGAAGGCCAAAATGCCCTCTCTGAGATTGCGTCGCATAAAGGTAATGGCCACAGAAGTCTTCAAAATTGTACATGGTACAGCCCCGCCTTGTCTTTTGGATTTATTTACTGTTAAAGAATGCAGGTACAACTTCAGATATACTAATATTTTACAGGTACCACAAATCAGAACAACTACATACGGTAAGAAGTCTTTTAGATATGCAGCAGCAGTTCTTTGGAACAGTCTACCGGATGAATTTAGGAAAACAAATAACTTTAATCATTTCAAATCTTTAATTAGTCATTGGAATGGGGGAGAATGTAAATGTAACTTCTGCAAGTAATGTTTTTCTCAACATTGGGCACATTTCAGCCATGGTACCCCTTCCTTCTTGACTGCTGCTGACATCTCATTTTGTAGTTTATTTTGTTGTGTTAAATGTTTTGCTTCTGTGTGCTTTATTGTGTCTGCACGATATGTAGTGCTAGTCTCAGGGTGGGTTTTGAGGGCGTATGAGATGGAAGGATTGCCTGTCTCTTGTGCTCCCTCCAGTCACCTCTCTTCTTGGCTGTTCATCCTTTCCTAAATATTATGCTAGTTTCTTTTCCTGCCCAAGGCCTCTCTAGGTGACCGTCCCTCCCGAGAGAGGCTGCGGGTATGCAACTTGAAGTTCATTTAGTTTTGCTATTTATTTCCTTATCCTGCCCAAGGCCTCTCTAGGTGACCGTCCCTCCCGAGAGAGGCTGCGGGTGTGCAACTTGAAGTTCATTTAGTTTTGCTATTTATTTTCTTATCCTGCCCAAGGCCTCTCTAGGTGACCGTCCCTCCCGAGAGAGGCTGCGGGTGTGTTAAATGTAGTTCATTTAGTTTTTGCTATTTAACTTGGCTGTTTTGTGTTATATTGGTATGCTATGTATACCTTAGATGCATGGCTTATCACTATATTTAATTATCTATGTGTGTATGGGGTAGAAATCTGAATATTATAAAGGTCCATAACTAAACTCTCTGTGATATTACATGTTTTTAAGCTTGCATCTTTTTATGGAAATTGTTGTCATAATGTATAGAGGTATCTTAATTCTTACTAAATGTAATCTATATGGTATTGTTAATAGTGAATCTTAAAGGGAAATTGATCTTAATTATTATTATGATTATCTTATAACATTAATACATATATATTTCTTAAATTAGAAAGTGCCTATAACACCAGACTCTAGCTTTTTATTATATATATTTTTTAATATTTTCCAATTTTGCATGCTTGTTACTCTTTGTTATTATATGTTGATTTATATGTTACTATATGTCGGTCAAAAGCTCTTGAGAGCTTATGTTCACATGTTTTATCCACATGCCGACTTTAAATAAATCTTATCTTATCTTATCTTATTCTACGACCCGGCGAGCGGAGTGAAGTTACTTTCCTTCTCTCAAGCCCCCCCCCCCTCCCCCTACACACACACACACACAAAAAGAAATTAAAATCTTTATTCTAAAATCAAATTAAACTTTAACAACTTATATAACAAATTATCATAATGTCTCAGATTCCATGATTTCCATTGCATAACATTCATTATTCTGGTCGCATTATGAAAGCACAATCTCCTACGCATGCGTCCGGGACTCCGATTTCAGTTTCGCTTTTCTTCACTTTGAATTTATAATCAAACATTTATTTCAAGGAAAAATCATATGAATAAATGATGATTTAGTTAACCACTGAAAATGTTTTCTGACAGACTTGAGAATCGGGATCGAACGTTCCTCCGGACATAGGTTACAAAATACAGTTTTTTTTTCATTACGTCCACTGTTGACGCGCAGTCTAAACCCAGCGTCATATAATACTCTCATAAAATATAAACCTAACAAAGTATATACATGGTGAAAAGAATTAGTCTAACACTTTATCATGCTTACACAAGATTATACCTATAACTTAGAATAAGAATTAGAAATGTGCTCGACAAAGGGGAAAATAGTAGAAATTTGGCAAATTCTATAGCGGAAACGACATCGTTTCGTAAATGTTTGGGGAATAAATTTATATGAAATAAAGAGTGCATCTTTATCAACAAAATATATAAGTGAACTAGATGGCTACTGTTGCAAGCAACAGACGGATTCCTCCTTTATTAGATCTTCCTCGGAACTGAAGTGTTAAAATCCGAAAAAAAGAAGATGGGGAAAAATAGTTGCTTTACTCCCTTATTCACATCAGCAAATGAATCAAAAGAGCTTATATCTAATTTGGGACTTTTATTTATTTATCAACAAAATAGAAGAAAAAAATAATAAATACCTTTCATGTTTACGAAAGCTTTAATTTCCGTGCTCTATTACTATCAAATCCTTTAGAATAACTTTCTCAAAACAGAATTGCACAATGATTTTGCAATGAGATAATTTCTATTAATAGAAAATGACAACAACATGAAAGCACAGATATGTAATGCTACTAATGAAAAAAGAGAAACAGAAAACAAGAATAAAAGAGTTATCTTTCTTGGACTATGTTAAGTTCAAATAAGAAGGACTACTTTTGTGAAGAATAAATAGTATAGGACCAGAACTGTAAATTCTACAGGAGTAAATGTTTGTTATGACATTGAAAATGATTATTTGACCTTGAACCAAGGTCACAGATAAAAGATAAGTATTTGAGGTTATTCTCATCATATTTTGATCATAAACTGATCAAAATTCAATATTTTCTCAACCAAAGTATGTTGTGACCTTGAAATCGAACAAATGACCTCGGGTCAAGGTCATGGTGAAAGGGTTTGATGCAAGAAATATTTGTGTAACGTTCGAACTCTCAACGTCAAACAGTCTTTGTTTTACAGGCAAAAATATGATGTGACCTTGAGAAGGAGAATTTGACCTCGGCTCAAGGTCAAAGTGAAAGGGCTTGTCTCAACGATTATACTGTATGTATGAAGTTTGAACTCTCTAGGTCAAACCGTCTTTGTTCTATAGGCAAAAGTTTGTTGTGACCTTGAGAATCAAAATTTGACCTTGAAACTAGGTCAACATTAAATGACTACCTATAAGTGAGCTACCATCCAAGTTTCAACTCAAAAACTCAAAAACTGTAGAAATTGGCACTGTGCCAATTTAAAATTCCATTTTCAACTCATAATAGCGCAAAAACCGTAAATATTTCATCGTGCATGTAAGCGTATAAAAATTTGCAAATTTCTCAAAGAACAATATGAAACAAATTTCGTTCAAATCGTACTGTTACTTTAGGAGTTATATGAGTTTAAAGATTTGACCTTTGATGACCTCTAGCAGGGGCATATGTAAACTTTTCGACAAGAAAAAAGTTTTGAATTGAGATCTTTATATGCTCTTTCACATGGTATTTTCCACTTTATCATATATTGCGGTACATTTTTGTAAAGTGTCTGGAACGGTTGGGGGTAAGAATAATAATAAGAATAATAAGAATAAAGAAAAGACAATACAATAACAGAAAGGATTCCGACGGAAGTCGGAATCCTTAATTAGATAGACTCCTTTAATGAGCGCCAGCTCATTGCCAATGAACACGCGTTTCAAAAAATGAAAATTTCCCATTATCTTGCAAATTTCTTACAGATTTTTATACCTTATAATTTGCCATGGTTTTAGTTTTCATGCATACAGTATGAAGATTAAAGCCCCCTCCACACTTCAACTCCACAAAAGATATATCCGTGGCGAGTCGGGACGCAAAATGTTCGATGAACCATGGACCTACAACTCCAGTACGGAATGCTACGGGTTGATACATGTACGAATCGAGCGGGGATAGCTAAGGATTGCTATGAATATCGTCCTGACATTGCCACGACATGCGTACGGATAGATACGGATTGCTACGACACGCGTACGGATAGATACGGATAGGTACGGATTGCTACGGATTACCACGACTCGAGTACGGATAGCCACGATTCGCACAAGGATAGCTACGAATTCAGTACGGATTGGTAGGACATGGGCGGATCCAGGATTTTTTTATCAGGGGGATCCTAAATTCAGAATTTCTTGAAGAGCAAATAAATAAATAAATAAATAAATAAATAAGAATAATAAATAAATAAAAGAAAAAACATAAATGAATAAAGTCCTTGATTAACGTAAGTCAGTTCTGTTTCTTATTATAAATAAAACAGATAACTGGCGAACAGCTTAAAATCTTGAATTTTCACATTATAGTACTTACTTACATATGTAATGCTTGTCCGTTCTAATGTGTGAATACAACAAATGGCGAGCGATAGCGAGTCAGCCAATTTTTTTTTTCAGAATTGGAATGAAATCCTCTATTCATGTCTTTTTCAGTTTCCATTGGTTATTGACCAAGGTGTATGTAGGAAAGCGCAGCATCATTTATAGAATATTAAACTAGCTTCTAACGTTATGTTTGCGGACGGTAAATGCTGATTTTACGGTTACAAACTGAGTTTTTCTAGCGTAGCCAGTAAAACGGATGTTGCACCGTAAAAAATGTATATTCATGTATTTTTTAACTATGCTTCGAAAATTCCAACGGAAAGGGGGGGGGGGGGGGGTGTCCGGATCCCCAACCCCTCTGGATCCGCGCTTGTAGGACTGGCTTGAATTCCTGTCTACTTTTAAACAATAATTATTTACTAAAACACCCAATGTTTTCAAATTGATACAGTGTCAATTGTTTAATAGAAGTGTTCAGGTTTTATATCATTACCTATTGAAGTATTAACTCATATATTGACCGAAAAACGCATAGAGTACTGATAGATTTGAAGTTAATATAAGACAAAATCCGTGGCTATCCGTATAGTAATCCGTAGGTCAGTCGTATCAATCCGTAGGGGAGTCGTAGCAATCCGTAGGAGAGTCGTATGGCTATTTTTATCGCAAAAATAGTCCCGGATTGCTACGGATGCGCTACGGGTTGCTACGACTCCCCTACGGATAGCTACGACACTACTACGGGTTGCCAAGACACCCTACGACAAAATTATCCATAGTAGAGCCACGGAAAATTTGTAACATGTTCAAAAAATTCCGTCTCATCCCAGATAGCTACGGATTGCCAAGAATAGCTACGACTTGACACGACGATCGAGCTACGGATTCCTACGGATAGATACGGATTAAATTAGGTTAGAGATTATGCGAAGCTGTTTATTGAAACCAGAATTTCGATTCCCACGAATTAACCCCGATAAACCACGACTAACTCCGACTTCAAATAATACTTTGCCCAACTTTTCCGGTTAACGCCGACTATCGCTGCCGTGCGTCAGGGCGTGTGTGGGTGTGGGTGCGTGTGTCCAAATTTTCTTGTGAACAGCATAGAAGACACAGTAAACATCAGAGAAATATCAAACCTTTCATAGATGTTTCCAATGGAAAGAGAATAAACCCTGTTGATTTTGAAGGTCAGGGGTCAAAGTTCAAGGTCAAAGTGGACTTCGCGTGGACCTTGTGAACAGCATAGACGCCAAAGAAATTATCATAGAAACATCAAAATATTCACAAATGTTCTCCATGGGGAGATAAGAAACCTATTTATTTTCAAGATCAAGGGTCAAAGGTCAAAGGCTTAAGCTTAAGATATTTGTGAAAGGAATAGAAGGCATAGTGATCATCAAGAGACCACCTTTCACAAATGGTCCCTCAGGGATGAACCCTAATAGTTTTTAAGGTCAAGGGTCAAAGGTTAAGGTGGCAGTAAACTTTATTTTAGAATCTAGACATACTTTCATTGTGCATAAGAGATGCTTATGGATAGCAGATGATGCTTTTACGAGATATTGAAAAGAAAAAAAATATATCAAAAACAAAACTACCAAAGATAATGTTTTAACACATCCGTTCTAATTTCTTTTGTCCGTTCATCACATTTCATGAGTGACAACTCGAAATGTTTTTTTTTTTTAGTTAACACTGTTTATCAAATAGGTAGAAGAAAATTGAATGGGGACTTAATGCTATTACATGTATTCTATTTCAGGGGTTGTCCCCTTCCTGAAAAAAGTGCTATTTTCTGCACAGCAAATTACAAAGTCTTTAGTACTATCGTTTGATTACCTACGGTAGTAAATTACAAAGTCTTTAGTACTATCGTTTGATTACCTACGGTTAGTAATTACTGTGTCTGTCCGTCCGTTCGTCCGCCTGTCCGTCAAAAATCTAACATTAATCAGATAAAAGGGCCCGCCAAATGGCAGTTGCCTTAAAGGAATAACTATTTGTCTGTCTGTCGGTCAGTCTGTCTGTCTGTCGGTCTGGCTGGCTGGCTGGCTGACTGTCTATCCCTGTTTTCCTGTCCGTCAAAAAATAAAATTGGCAATAACTTTTTCACCATAAGATATATGACTCATTTTTGACTCGTGTACTGTTCGGGTGGCGTCAATTTTTTTACCATTTGACATTGACAATAACCTTTTGACCTACATATGAGAAACTTTAACTTTGACCTTAACTACATCACCATAAGAGATAGGGCTCTCATATTTGGTATGGGTGTTCTCTTGGTACTATTTTATTTTTACCTTTCGATCCTGACCAATGACCTACATTTAAAAAAAAAACTTTAGCGAAGACCATTCGCAGTTTTTGTAAGTGTATTCCTTGTAAAGCCATAGTAAAACTTGTTTTACATCGGGCGGGTACCTTTTGCTCAGACAAAAAAAACCCAAAAACCAAAACCAAAAAAAAAAAAAAAAGAACAAAACACACACACACATCCTAACAAACATGCATTTTTTGGGTTAAAAATGAGTAAATGATATTTGATGATATGAAATGCCTATTCCATCTTTAATTTTAGGTGATAATAGTAATTTTTATAAAAAAAATTAAGGGTACCTTATATTAATTATCGAAAAAGTTCAGGACTTAAAACAGAATATTAAATTACTATGGCCTGACAAGCTTTTCTGTTCGTACTAACATTTCTTATCGCATGACCTTGACATTGACCTTGGACTATATTCAAAAATTTAACATAATATGTATTTTCATTGTGACAAGATCTTTCTCGTACAAATGTACATATAGTATCAAAATTTTAACAATGTTGCCTTGACTGTGACCTTCCCGAAATTAGCTATTAGCCATTACTGCTGTAACATAAGAATGGATCTGTCGGAAGATTGGCAGCTTACGTTAGAGTTGCACTTGTTGATATTTTTTCCCAATAGATCCTTTAATATCTATCTTTTATAATTGGATGAATTTAAATGTCATAGCATGTACATTTGCCGATTTGGGCTGGCTATTTTTATATTGTATTCAGATAAAATCTTGAGCGGTCGTTATCTATCTGTAAGATCTGAAGTGTCAATACACAAACACGTTGAATGGTTGTAATGGACAATAAATGCGGACTAGTCATATAATGTATTTCACCGCCAAAATAAACATTTAAGAACGTTCAAATCCTATTCAATTGTACTTCTAATAGAAAACACTATGATTATTAATCAGTTGCGATAACAAAATGACATTGTACACTTAGTATAAAAGCATTGACCACATAGTAAAACCTCTGAAAAAAAGTTGGAAATTCCGACTTTAAAGTTGGAAATTCCAAGATTAAAGTTGGAAATTCCGACTTTAAAGTTGGAAATTCCGACTTTAAAGTTGGAAATTCCGACTTTAAAGTTGGAAATTCCAAGATTAAAGTTGGAAATTCCAAGATTAAAGTTGGAAATTCCAAGATTAAAGTTGGAAATTCCGACTTTAAAGTTGGAAATTCCAAGATTTAAGTTGGAAATTCCGACTTTAAAGTTGGAAATTCCAAGATTAAAGTTGGAAATTCCAAGATTAAACTTGGAAATTCCAAGATTAAAGTTGGAAATTCCAAGATTAAAGTTGGAAATTCCGACTTTAAAGTTGGAAATTTCAAGATTAAAGTTGGAAATTCCAAGATTAAAGTTGGAAATTCCAAGATTAAAGTTGGAAATTCCAAGATTAAAGTTGGAAATTCCAAGAATAAAGTTGGAAATTCCAAGATTAAAATTGGAAATTCCAAGATTAAAGTTGGAAATTCCAAGATTAAAGTTGGAAATTCCAAGATTAAAGTCGGAAATTCCGACTTTAAAGTTGGAAATTCCAAGATTAAAGTTGGAAATTCCAAGATTAAAGTTGGAAATTCCAAGATTAAAGTTGGAAATTCCGACTTTAAAGTTGGAAATTCCAAGATTTAAGTTGGAAATTCCGACTTTAAAGTTGGAAATTCCAAGATTAAAGTTGGAAATTCCAAGATTAAAGTTGGAAATTCCAAGATTAAAGTTGGAAATTCCAAGATTAAAGTTGGAAATTCCGACTTTAAAGTTGGAAATTTCAAGATTAAAGTTGGAAATTCCAAGATTAAAGTTGGAAATTCCAAGATTAAAGTTGGAAATTCCGACTTTAAAATTGAAAATTCCAAGATTAAAGTTGGAAATTCCGACTTTAAAGTTGGAAATTCCAAGATTAAAGTTGGAAATTCCAAGATTAAAGTTGGAAATTCCAAGATTAAAGTTGGAAATTCCGACTTTAAAGTTGGAAATTCCAAGATTTAAGTTGGAAATTCCGACTTTAAAGTTGGAAATTCCAAGATTAAAGTTGGAAATTCCAAGATTAAAGTTGGAAATTCCAAGATTAAAGTTGGAAATTCCAAGATTAAAGTTGGAAATTCCGACTTTAAAGTTGGAAATTTCAAGATTAAAGTTGGAAATTCCAAGATTAAAGTTGGAAATTCCAAGATTAAAGTTGGAAATTCCGACTTTAAAATTGAAAATTCCAAGATTAAAGTTGGAAATTCCGACTTTAAAGTTGGAAATTCCAAGATTAAAGTTGGAAATTCCAAGATTAAAGTTGGAAATTCCAAGATTAAAGTGGGAAATTCCGACTTTAAAGTTGGAAATTCCAAGATTAAAGTTGGAAATTCCAAGAATAAAGTTGGAAATTCCAAGATTAAAATTGGAAATTCCAAGAATAAAGTTGGAAATTCCAAGATTAAAGTTGGAAATTCCAAGATTAAAGTTGGAAATTCCGACTTTTAAGTTGGAAATTCCAAGATTAAAGTTGGAAATTCCGACTTTAAAGTTGGAAATTCCAAGATTAAAGTTGGAAATTCCAAGATTTAAGTTGGAAATTCCAAGATTAAAGTCGGAAATTCCGACTCTAAAGTTGGAAATTCCAAGATTAAAGTTGGAAATTCCAAGAATAAAGTTGGAAATTCCAAGATTAAAAGTCGGAAAATCAAAAAATAAAAAAAATAATTTGGCACTTATACGCTTCCGTAGATTTATTACTCTCAATAAACGATCTTATAAATAAATAATGGGCAACTGCCAGGGATTGGCATCATTCTAGGCTCCAGTCGATTCTAAAACAACGAAGTCATGCTGATCTTCTTTCATCGTAAATACGTTATTCTCATTCTTTTCCTTGAGATTTGTCAGCATGTTATTTATTTCATAATATTAAAAAGTGTTCGATTTCATGCTACAAATAGAAAAAAAAAATGAATAGTCATGGGGGATTTTATAATGAAGGATTTTAATTAAAAACAAAACAAAAACTTCATCCACGCTGAAACAAAGACAAAATTTTTTTTCTGAGTTATTTTTCTTTTTTTCAATTGTCTGATTTGGCTAAATGTATATCATTTTTTCACCATCTCAAAATCTAACAAACTATGAAATCATTAATTTCGTGGGGGCTCAATTTTCGAAGATATGCTCACCCAAGAATTTACATCCCCAACGAATAAAGGTACATAAAGCAAGAAATTGGAACAACTTCTTATGACAAAACAAGCATGCATATTTTACAGGCGATTGACGTATAACAGCCTCCAATAACGTGGACACATACGTTAATTGCTTTGAATTGCAATGTTTGTCAACATTTTTTTTGGTTGTTACAAACTTTTTGCCACATGCCAAACTCTTTTAATCAGGTCACGTATCAGCGACATCTTGGTCTGGGTTAGATTTATCAGGTTTTAAATGATGCTATTGAATTTAAAGACGTTTAACATTGCAATACGCCAGTTGGCATGGAGGGGCTTTAAGGTGGATGTTGTTTTAAGATCGACCTTAACGCCATCGTCTTTTCAAACCCTTTATCTAACTGGGCTGAAACCTTCCATGAAAGTTTGATTTCACGTAACATTTATAGTCGTAGTTTAACGCGGCATCCCCGAAATTACGTCCTCACAGAAATAATGAATCTCACGATTTCATGAAAATTGAGCCCCAAGAAAATAAATGATTTCACAGTATCCTAATGATCGCTGCTTAAAAGTCAATGTTTGTGGAATATTACAATATTTTTACCTTATATAGATATAGATTTTTATATTCTTTTGTCGTGTACGTTTGATGAAATAAAAGAAACCCGGTCTCAGAAAAACACCTCTATGTAAAAACGCCTAGTAGACAAGCATATCAATAGACAAAAAAGGAACAGGAAACACAAAAAACGACCTCAGAACATCAAACAAAAATATTGTACATAAAACAAAGAGCAACCGGTGCCGACATAGAACGGCCTTTTGCCACGTAACTAGCCAATGATGTGTTTATTCGGATAACATTCGCACAACCGTCCCAATTTTCCGGTCTCTAAGAAGGCTCATTTGTTGTGCATAATAACCAGATTACCACACATACAACACAGTTACCTGCAGGGGTCCAAGTAACACATGTTAATTGCTATAAATTCAAATCTCTTCTGGTTCGTCAGAAATTTGTGTTGAGTGTCACACAATTATGCCATATTCCCCTGGACCTTTCAATCCTTAACAGCGATTGCACCAGTATGTCTTCTCTGGTACACTTTGTACTAGTTTAAAGATATTTAAACAAATATAATGTTAAAGTTGATTGTTGTATTATTATAGTGTTCGCTGTGTTCATTTTATGTAATTGCAAATACCGTTATAATTTATCGTGATTGGTGGGCTTTGGGACCAATGGAATTTATCAGTTGTAGAATACATCTTTCTCTTTATCGAATTTATTCGGGATCACTGATGAGGGTTGATTACCAGAAATGTGCATGTCTGGTCCTTGCTGCAAATTTATCTGTTTTCAAATGATGCTATGAATTTGCAGACGTGTAACATTTGTACCACTTGGTGAGTGTCACTGCTGGTGGACCAGAGGTACCCGAGGGCACATGTAGCCAAGTCCGATCAGCTTCGGTTGATCATTTCTTTACACGCATTCGAAAATTACTGTTCATAAAAAAAATCTCAAAATTTCTGAAAAGTGGGTCCTGTAGCAGAGTATCCCACGTATCCTGCTACGTCTTTCGTACTTTTTTGACATAACTTTCACTTTTTCTTTGGCTATATTTCATTGTTTAGATTGGGGATCACTGACGAGGGTTGAGAACCCGAAATGTGCATGTCTGGTCCATGTTACAAATTTATCTATTCTCAAATGATGCTATGGATTTGAAGACGTGTAACATTTAGTACTTCCGTGGCCAATGAGAGAAACATTTGGGTGACACTAAGATAGAAATCGGGAATGGCTTTGGGTGTCCTTTTTGGTCCAAGCTACTAATATACTACACTGGAGTTAGATATAAAATATATGTCATGTTTTATATGAAAATGATTAGTACGGTGCCTTTAATACTGCCACATACAATGTATTCTACAATGCCCTCCGAACTTGTACTTGTCATTATTAATTACATAAGTTCTTCGTGTTTCTGTTGAGCTGTGCTCTGCCTCCGTCCGTGTGTCCAATTGACCCTTCGGATTGCGGGAAAAAATGCAAAATTTCGTGACGTCACAATGCTTTTACCATGTGTTTACCTCGGACAAACAAGCTCCGAACCTCGGTCAAACATCGAAATTGCATTGTGACGTCATGGAATTTATCAAATTTTTCCCGCTTTCGGAAGGGTCAATTTTTCATTTTGCGTGAGGAAGTTCTGTTTTGTATTTCCAGAATTCTTTGTAAGCCTTTCGATTGCGGATTTTGTAATCTGGTTTTTGTGTGTTTGACTTCCATTTATTGATGGATATTAAAAAAATAACTAGTGCGTACGATAAAGAGTCCATGCTCTGCCGGCTAGAGCGAATCATTCATGTTAAACGTCTGCAATTTAAAAGCAGATGAATTTACATTATATATCAGACATGCACATTTCGGGTATTCAACTCTCATCAGTGATGTTATATTCTAATGCACTCCGTTTGTAACGAGCATTCTGATTGGCTGAGCGATTAAAAAACTGCAAGGGTATTCACGTTTCACTGCAATTTTTGCTATGACGTCATGTGTTGCTATGGCGACGTCGTTAAAAGCAGACGTTATCTAGCTTCTTACTGACTAAAGCATTAGAATAGGGTTACCATACTGATGTTTTACAAAAACTGACAGGGTATCGGCGAATCCCCTGTCAGAAATATCCGTTTTACTCGGCTAACGCCTCGCGGTAAAACTCAATTTCTGACAGGGGATTCGCCGATACCCTGTCAGTTTTTGTAAAACACACGCATGGTAACCCCTAATTATAGCCCGTTGAGTCAGAAATGCATCTAGAGAGGACAGGTGATCGGGACTCTGTCTTCTATACCTAAGTTTGGACAGGGCTGTCATGGAGTCTTGAATATAATAACATTACCTATAAAACAATGCACATGCTCACAAGTCCTGTCGGGTGCACAAAATCACTTTAAGAGGATTTTAAAAAGATTGGAGTGAGTTCAAAGTGAATCGATTGAGAAGTCCTATCCTTCCTATATCAAGTCGCTTTGACAAAATAGAAACTCATCCATTATCCATGTTTTGTTAAACATATGAATTCGAAAAAGTATTTAATGACAAATTTTTATTCATCGATTAAAGTGCAGTATTCTCGAATGTCTGTCGAGAATAAAAGCTAATATGGGGTCAAGCGCTTGTTTTATTATGCACTTAATGTACTTTTGCTTACTTCTACTTTGTGACAATTATTTAAGAATAATCTTTAAATATGTTTTTTTCTGTTAGAATCAATGAGCAATTTGAAGAATCAAATCCTTCCTATCTATATCTCTAAAGATAAGTTTTTTTTTTCTCATAAAACTCTATATTTATATCCTCTTGCACTCTTTCTAAATCATCATTGTTTTCTGCTTGAACAAAACTTAAGGAAATGTTATTTGTTGTTTTTTTTTTACACCTCTTGAAGGATGGTTGGTATGTGCATTTCAAACAGAAGATTAACCGACTTCTTTAGATTTCACGTGTTACATAACTATGTACTTTATAAAGAAAGCTGATTTTTCTCTTCCATTTATAACCGCAAGTAACATGGTTGGTTTACAGTTCTTTTCATAGGGTGTTCCCAGTTCATTTTCCCCATCAGTTGTAACGGTACGCAATGTCTTACATGCGGTTCATGTTTTTCATATGTTTTCATTTTCGTGCATGATCATCGACGGCGGGTGCGGCTAGCCAACAGGGGATGCTTACTCCTCCCGGTCACCTGGTCCCACCTCTAGCTTCCTATGGGTCCGTCATTGCTCAATTTGGTGCTCTATTGTAAGTGCTGTTGAGATTATCGTCAGGATCTTCTTTAACTCCTTTGTGTCACACTTATGCCCTTTGCCATGTGGAGCTCGTAAAAAAGTTCCCCGCGAGGGATTTGACAGTAAGTGTTTTGAATACTTTCCCTGACATGGTCGCCATAGCACTCTCTACATAGAAATGGCCTCAGACAGTGCGGTTCATGTTTTTCATATGTTTTCATTTTAGTGCATGATCATCGACGGCGGGTGCGGCTAGCCAACAGGGGATGCTTACTCCTCCCGGGCACCTGGTCCCACCTCTAGCTTGCTAGGGGTCCGTCATTGCTCAATTTGGTGCTCTATTGTGAGTGCTGTTGAGATTATCGTCAGGATCTTCTTTAACTCCTTTGTGTCACACTTATGCCCTTTGCCATGTGGAGCTCGTAAAAAAGTTCCCCGCGAGGGATTTGACAGTAAGTGTTTTGAATACTTTCCCTGACATGGTCGCCATAGCACTCTCTACATAGAAATGGCCTCAGACAGTGCGGTTCATGTTTTTCATATGTTTTCATTTTAGTGCATGATCATCGACGGCGGGTGCGGCTAGCCAACAGGGGATGCTTACTCCTCCCGGGCACCTGGTCCCACCTCTAGCTTGCTAGGGGTCCGTCATTGCTCAATTTGGTGCTCTATTGTGAGTGCTGTTGAGATTATCGTCAGGATCTTCTTTAACTCATGACATCCTATGTCCAGGCTCTACGTTCTAAATTGCTGTTTTGAATGGAGCTTTTTGCAAGAAACAGTGCAATTTAGTCTGTGTGGTTCTTGTTTTTTTCTTCATTTGAATGAGCTACGAAAATCAAAAAATGTTGTTTAAGGTAAATAAATGAAACAGATTGCTTTTTTGAATATTTCAGTTACTTTTCCGGTAATTGTATCCCCTAAGTAAATATGTATAAACATACTTTTCCAATTAAAGTATATTGTTTTGAGTGTTTGTGGAGGTTGTTTTCGGGTGTTGTACTGTACTTGCCTCCTACTTTCTTCCATGCACTTTTCATGACATACTTCGTTGTACTTTATCGAAATGCGCCCTGGTGCAGACCTCTGTCATCAATTTCTTCTCATTAGATATTTATATTTGTATTATCTAGATCAGTTGCGTGCACTCAGTGTTTATGCCTACAGCTGTTTTCCACATGTCTCAGAATTCAGAGAATAATGTTTTTTTCTCTTGAACTGGGTGCGGTGCAGGCCTTCTTATTTCGTGTTCTTAGGCACGGTCCATTTGATATTCTGGGGGGGGGGCTTGGGTTTTTTTCGAAAAAAATAATTTTGCTCTCAATTTTGATTAAAAAAATAAATTTGCTTATGGTGTGACAGAAAAAAATAATCTTGCTCTTACAAATAATCTGAATTTGAAGAATTACCATGAAATTTCGCTAAAATTCTTGAAAAATTTTCCGGCTCGCTTCGCTCACCGCAGTTTTCGAAATTGTATGAAAAATTTTTGGCTCGCTTCGCTCGCCATAGTTTTCTATACAAACATTATTCACTAATAGCATTTTAAGTTCAAATATTTTTGAAGATATCAAAAGTTATACATGTATGTGAATGAAAAAGGGCTTCCTTAAAAGCTTCAATATATTATCAATATTTATGTATTGCTGTTAATACATGTTGCATGTATCCCATAGAGTCATGTTCATGTAAGCTTGGAAGGAGAACTTCAGTTATTCACCAATTTACAATTCTTAGTAACATTTAAAAAATTGTCTAGGAGACCTTCCCCTCAGACCCTCTTATACATGTTATATACATGTACCTTATATAAAATATTGAGAATTGTATTGTAAAAATCTTTTATCTCTCTCTTTAAAAGTGAATTGAATACTTGCATAAAAATAAACTAATATATTAATATTTAGAGTTTTGAGTAAAAATATAAATAATTTCTATTGATAAAACACAAACATTCTTAATATGCGCATCACTTTTTAAAAAAAAATTCCTTGCTCCAACTTTGCCAGAAAAAAATAATTTTGCTCCGGTCCGGGGCGAAAAAAATAATTTTGCTCCGACAAAAAACCCAAGCCCCCCCCCTGAATATCAAATGGACCATGCCTTAATTGATTACATGATTGCATCAGTTATGTAAGTGTTGGATTACTAAAAGCTACATGTATGCATTAAGTTTAAGTTTTGTGCTCTTGATTTACAAATGTAATATAAAAAAATTCACAAGAAATTTAAAGGGAATAATATGACATAAATTAAGAAGTGATCTATCCTGTATTTATAAAGTTTATTTGTGCATCAGGAATGAAATCTCAACTTATACATGCATTTAAAGATGATCCTCATAGATACTGTTTTTGATCCAGTATTGCTTGACTGTATATTATCTTATCATCTAATATTGGGGAGGATATTATCATTAAAAATTTAAGAAGGCAGATATGCACACACATCCACTGTTTGAACACAAGGTACACACACACACACACACACACACACACACCCTCACCCTCACATACACTGTTTGAACACAACGTACACACACACACACTCACAAACAGTTTGAACACAACGTAGCGAATTCGAAGTTTGTTACAATTTTTTTTTAATATTTGATGTTCTTCGGTGTTTTGTTGGTCATTGCATCCTAATCTTTTGAGATATCTTTTCTTCATTTAGAAGTTGAAAAAAGGGTTTTTAAAAAGAAACACTGTCACTGATATCAGAATGCAGCATCTTAAACCATATAGCTTTCTTGTGCTCTTATGGTGATTTTCTGACTTTAGAGTAGCTAATTCACATACCTTTCTAATGAGTATTATTAAAATAGTAACTACATGTTATCTCTAAGTAGTTTACAAAAACAGAAAATATGCAGATTGGACTATGTAACGGATTTAAAGCTACATTTCCCATCCCTCACATATATTTAGCGTCTGTAAATAAGTATAAGTGATGACAAATCGAAGAAGTTCCTTTACCTCTTTAGAAAGGAATGTGTTGAAATTGTTTAATTTTGTATTGGAAGGGTTCCATAGGCGCCTACAGTGAGTTCCACATAGCCGTGATTTCCTGGCAGACAATCCTCCTCCGATAAAAAAGATCAATAGCTGATTGATACTTCAGTTTCACCCGTCAACACAATTACATCCCACACACACTTAACGTTCATCGAATGGCATCAATAGAATAATAGCTCTGAGATCAAAGCAGCGGTAAAAATACAAAACTACTACAATGTATTAACAGGTAGCTGTAACACTACTGAATTACGCAGACTTCATGTTTCAATAATAACATTAATATGAATTATGGCAAAGCCCTTGAAGCGAAGCGAAGACGGTGCATAAAATTGCATGGGCCGACGCAAGTTGCAGTCTTTATATAGGATACGAAACTAAGGATTAAAAAATCCATACAGCATACGAAACTAAGGATTCAAATATTTTCTTGCATGATACGAAACTAAGGATTCAAATTTTTTTCAGTCTCCTGTTGCAGACATCATAAGCTAACTTTTTTCAACTATTTCACTACTTTTCATCCTAGCTTTATATTACACACTGTTAAAACCAAATCTACACAATATAGCTACAAAAATAGAGATTCATCTAGAAATATTTTCGTATAAAAACTGACTAAAATGGCGGCGCCCATCTTGCCAATTCTTGGTTGAAGAAAAATAAATTGGTCAGTATGTATCTTTTCTTCCTTATTTTCATTCATTTTTCCACTTGTTTCGTATATATGTGTTACCATTAAAGCTTGCTCAGAGCAAGCGGGCCTTTCGGGCCCGCTTGCTCGCTTCGCTTCGCTATAAATATTGATATCATCATGTTATTTCATATGAGACGCTGACTCTCCCCTGGCACCTGGTCTCACTTCGGAATGTTGTTCATACCAGGGTTCGCAACCGTTTCGATGGAAATTCTCACGATTTTGCCTTGCCTTCTCGACTTTGAGACTGAATAACGGTTAGGAATTCTTTGATGTTTATTCCTGTATTTTTGTCTCTGTAGATGATGATGGTATTGTTCTTTAAAACAACGATAAGTTATTGGTGAAAGCGTTTTATGTTATTTTCAATTCATGAAAAGAATTAGCAGTAACCGCATTATTGAAATATTCATATCGACATCATTTTATTTTCAAAGAGTAGATTGAAAGACAACCACCGTAAATGGTAACGCTTGCGTCAACTTAGAATCCTTAAAACTGAAATAGAAAGGCAAGAACAGAACTTAAGCTTATAATTGTATTGGGTTTAAATGATAATCATAATGATAAGGAGATTACTTGCGCGGGTGGAGTAAGCATCTCCAGCTAATGTAGCAAAGTTCGAAGAACTTCGGTTGATCGTTTCTTCAACGCATTCAAAAATTTATGTTATCAAAGTGACTTGAAATTTCTAAAACTCATGCCCTGTAGTATCATATCCCACCTATCCTGCTTCGTCTTTCGGTACATTTTTGGACATAATAACTTTTACATTCTTTGGCATTGTTAACATTATATAGATTGAGGATCTCTGACGAGGCTTAAGTACCCGAGACGTGCATGTCTGGTCCATGCTGCAAATTTATCTGTTCTTTTATGATGCTATTGAATTTGAAGACGTTTAACATTAATAGCATCAAACTATCTTTTTTGTCATAGCTTAAATTCATAATGTACATGTAACGCTGAATTTCAAGCTGATTGTCGTAGTGATTCGGACGAGAAGGATCATACATAGTTTTCATAAAAAAACCTCAATAAGCTTTAAGATGTTAAACGTCTTCAAATCAATTAGCCTCACACTACAAATAAGACTATTCAAGAGGAATTTACACGAATATAATGTGCTATGAAAAGACATGTACATATTTATCACTGCAATTAACTACAAGCCGACCGCATGTCACCATTGTCTTCAAATTCTGTTCAGAAGCACTTTGAATATTCATAATCAGCATCACTGGGTACATCAACACATATCAATGTTCTAAGACATGTCTGTCCCAAAGTCGAAAGATAATCCTCCCTTGTCATCGTCAGTCATACCATTCGATAGTGAAAACAGGGATCAAAGTGACATATGTTACTCTTTACTCTTTATCCTTTAATATGAGTTCAAGTATTAAAGGATCATTGTATATGATTCGTAAATAATGTCTGTCTAGTACAAGGTCATAGAAGGTCATTGTTCGTTTGGAAAATATTTATACTAGTAGCCATCATTCATCCTTCTTCAATATCCCCTAGGTCATTGACTGACAATTGCTCATACTTCACTCGTGATATATTGCTAATTTTGTTTGTTTTATTTGGTTGATACGTCAAATTGATCTTGGAGTTTCAAGTATTACATTATAAAACCGTACCATCTGTTTAAGTGTCGACTGGAACAAACAGAATAAAAGATTTACAGCTTCAAATATTCATTTCTGAAAATTTTAAATAAATTTGTTTTATTAGGGATATTTGTCTCTTGATGGAACGAAGAATAGACCCTTCACAAAATATGGACATCTGAATCAAAGCAGGGGAGATCAAACAACACCAGTTTGCAGCACCCACAGCAAAACTCTAAAACACCCAATGCAAAAACACAGAGCAGACACACACAGAAAGAGGCGCAAAAGGGACAAGGAACACCAACTCACACCATAGAAACATCAAACAGAAACATCACACAAAAACCAACGAGACAAATGGGCAACCGGTGCCCACTAAGGACGGCAAACTGCCACACCAGCAGCAGACTTTGTAGTTATCTGGATTACGTGCGCACAACCCTACCACTAACTCAGAGGGTTCGAAGAACGCACAATTGTGGTGTAAATGATAAATAATATCCTCACTGTAAGATGAACAGACAAACAGACAGCATGACACAGGGGCCCAAGAAACACACAGATGGATATATAAATGGATAGAAAAACAGGGTGCATACGAAATACAGTCCGTGCTCTGCCGACTGTAGCAAACTCATGCATGATCACCCGAGGAGTCCGACTGACATTCAGAGAGGACAGGTAGTCGAGGCCCTAGGGGAGCACTCACGCACGACCACTGTAAGATGACTACACAAACATTAAAGGAAAATGCAGGTGTCCAAGTAACACAGAGGAACAAGTATATTCTGCGTATAAATGGAGACGACATAACGATTAAGTATAATGCAAATTATAATTTAATTCTATTAAGTTTCTTAGTCGACTTAATATGGTTAGATCCTAATGTCACCAGACGGACACTAGGCTTGGTACTTGACCAATCTATAATATTGTTCCAGCTCGTCCTTGAGACTTGTACTCTGACTGACTGTGACGACGGGACTCCATGACGGGCCTTGTCCACCCGTCCTTTCTGAATGTCAGTCAGACTCCTCGGGTGATTTCATACATGAGCTCGCTACAGCCGACAGAGCACGGACTGTATTACGCACGCCCTCTTATTATATCCATTTACATATTCATCTGTGTTGCTGGGGCCTCTACGTTTTGCGGTCTTGTTTGTGTGAGGTCATCTAACAGTTAGGAGGTTGTTTTATATCACAATTATACGTTCTTCGAGACCTTTGGGTAATTGGAGAAGTGAGAGGGTTGTGTGCACGGACTCAAGGATAACCACACTATTTGCTACTTGCGTGGCAAATGACCGTCCAAAGTCGGCACAGGATGTTCATTGGTCTCGTCGGTTTATGTGTAGTCTTTTGTGTTTGATGTTTACATGTCGTATGTCTCTTTTTCGTCTTATAGTATGCTCGTCGTTTGTGTTTTTGCATCGGGTGTTTTTGGTGTTTTGCTGTTGGTGATGCAACAAGATTTTGTTGGAGATCCCCTCCCTTCTGTTATATTTCATTATCATGTAATGTGATGTGTTCATAGCAAACATTGAATATCATCTAAACCAATTGCAAAAACGAACAGACCAAATACACAATCAGACTGAATACATATAAGGCATTTTTTTAAAGAATCAGAGGATCATGGTTAAACCATGCTATAATGAAATGATGAAGAAATCATTATTTAAAAGAACATGCAATTTCGATACAACACAAAACTACATCATTCACAAGTGTCGATAAAACTTTCACTAGCTCTATGAAAGGTATGTGTGAAACAGAATATCAGGGTAGCCCAAAATATCTTCATGAGAATATTTATTTCATAGTATACAAAAGAAGACAATTGCTAATTCGTGGAACCGTCAACAATATACAATAATGTCTTTGTAACATTCCCTGACACACCATAGCCATTGGTTCAATCGGCAGTCATCAGGTCGGATACACTTTCTGTATCTCTAAGGACAACCAAACGTCAAGGTTGGTTTTGATTACAAAGACATCTCACGCGATAGTTAATATGCACTCTTAAGGAATTATAAATAATAACATTAAGCTGTAATTTCAAAGAATGTCCTGGTGAAACCCAGTTCAAGGCTTTGCTTGGCTGTTAACATAACCTTGAAGTATATCAGAGCAGAGGTACAATTCGTTGTTTAGGAGTCAAAGATCAAAGGAAGCACCGAATTATTTAGAGTATTTAAAACTAGCAATGACTTTACAAGATGATATGTGTTACATTGAATTTTATATTGACGATTCAAACAATCTAAAGAACAATTTTTTGTGATTAACAGAACGTCGTTTTAACTTTACGGGAGAAGTCAAATACTGTAAACGTGGAAATTTTCGCGTTGGTTATTTTTCGCGTTTTTCGCGAATAGAGGGATTTCGCGAAAATTCCCACCTGCGGAAATATCCCCGTTGCATTCTTACAATGGGACATTTTTATCGCGAATATTTCCCCAACGGGAAAAGTTCTCATGTTTTATCTCAGTAACATAGGTAAATAAAGTATATGACAAATAAAAAACCCAGAACTGGCCTAAAGTGGACGAATTATACTCCCCGCGGGACGTTTTCTCTAAATGGATTCATTTAAGACAAAACAAAGAAAGCTCTGGTCATAAGGAATCTATACGTGAATTATCTAAGCCTTATCCCTTATAGTTTAAAAGAAGGTCAAAGGTCAAGGTCACTATTTCAAAAGTCATGGTATCAAATGAAAGCTCTGGCCATGAGGAATCTCTATGTGAAATATCAAAGACCTATCCCTTATAATCAAAAAGTAGGCCAAAGATCAAGATAAAGGTCACTAGGTCAAAAGTCACGGTATCAAATGAAAGATCTCATCATGAGGAATCTGTATGTGCAATATCAAAGCCCTATCCCTTATAATTTAAAAAAAAGGTCAAATGTCAAGGTCAGGTCACTAGGTCAGTCAAAAGTCATGGTATCAAATGAAAGCTTTCGTCATGAGCAATACGTATGTGAAATATCAAAGCCCTATCCCTTATAGCTTAAAAGGAGGTCAAAGGTCAAGGTCAACATCAACATCACAAGGTCAAATGTCTTAGAGTGAAACTTGATATGATGAATGTCTGTATGACTTATAACGCCTTATCACTTATACTTGAAGAGATATTCGCTTTAAGATCTTCTTAACCAAAATATTACTACTACGTCAAAGTTTAGAGTCAAGGTCACTAGGTCAAATGTCTTAGCATCAAAATGTAGTACTTGCTATGGTATTTAACTATAAGGTCAAAGTTCAAGCTCAAGGTCACTAGATCATATGTCTGGTATCAAAATGCAGTACTAATTATGCTGAATGTACGTATGAAATATGAAAGCCCTATCGCTTATACTTGAAGAGTTATCTGCTTTAAGAACTTCTTAACCGGACGGACAGGGTATTTCCTATGTACCCCCAAAACTTTGTTTGCGAGGGTTTAAAAAACATTGGAGGGACATTGCTAGGATGTTTTAAAAAATGGCATATAACCTCCTCCTTGATGTTATTCAATGATAAAATGACAATAATAAAAATACATTTGTATAGCAATTGTAACGACAAAAAGTATCCAGATTTGAATTCACTCTCTCGTTTTAATTTAAGACAATTAGATCTATATTCTAATGGATAGATGAATTATTGGGGAAAAAACCCTTAACTTATGTTCGATATAAACATAATCTGAAAAAAAAAACTTATGCAAAGTTATATATTTGTCATCTGAAATTGCTCTCAGCTTTACCTAGCCTAGCCTATTTTCTAAAACAAGATACAGCTCCAGGGGTTGGTTATATAATATTTGATGAATATTCCATGTGTAACGTACTTCTGGATGCCACAGTCTTTCAGATCTGATTAAATCGTTTCAGATCAGGTAGTACCGAAAGCCATTGACCTAGAATCCGAATTCTGGAGTAAATATGTCTTGAGAACTACGCAAGGTAAACGGGACATATATTTCTTTATCGATATATTATTTACGTTGATTATCTCAAACAATTATGATAAACTATAGAGAAGGACACATACTTCAGCCTTAAACTATGTTATTAAACAAGGAGCAATGGAAACCAGAAAACCAATAAAAACTAACAAAGATATATCCTACGACTTCAAGACTGCTGGATTCTTAAACAGGGTATGCCACGTTGATCCCAGAAAAAATTAAGCATGATACAAGTATTAGCTTTCCAAAAAAGATTGGTCGATATCAACATTTATTCAAAAGCGAAAAATATATTGGCGGGAAAAGCGGAGAGTTCCGATTAAAGAATTTGGGGGAAATAAGGGGAAACTTCTAAATCTAAAAAAAATTCCTATTAAATTATGTGACTACGCACAGTCTTATCGATTTTTATATCTCTCATTAATTTCTTTGTTGCATTTATCAATTTGTCTTTGGAAAGAAAATATACAAACAAAATGGAGTATCCTCAACGAAACAGCTTAGTCGGCTGGATGGTGAGAAACTTTTTAATTAGCCCACTGGCAGCCTCGCATTCTAAGTATCCAAACGTTTCTTTGATGTAATGGATCCAAGGATCCAGAAATGTCATTAGGGATTTTGAAGGCATAGGGTTTACTGTATCACACACTAATTGTTCTAAAAGCCTGAAAAATTGTTCAAGAAAAAATATCACTGTAGATATAACGTTAATGTGCAATATTTCAATTCAGAATTGCGATGCCAAAGCGTTGTCATGACGACATGTCCTACTTTTGTTAAGTGGATAGCTCTGGTCACGTGTTTTTCACCAGTCACAAGAATGTTTCTTTCTATCGGACAATTGCCCCTATTGCAATGTTGAATCTGATGAATCAAATCGAAAGTTGACAAACCTGTACAAATCTAGAATTAGTCGATATCTTGATATCGACTAACAACAATTAATGTATTTCGGTATAGAAATAAGCTAGATTAAGCGTTCCAACTAGTCACCTTCATGAAGAAAATTTCAAGTTAATTTTAATGCACCATACACGTATATCGGATAGTAAATCTACAAATGTGTTATCTAATTCAAAAGTGAATTTCGGATAGTCAAATTTACTTAGTATCGCCGTATAGTTTTGTGTGTGTGTAGAGTTCGCAACTCTTAAGCCAGCGTTACACTGCAATCCCGCTGTACCTACGACAATTCCCGACCGAAATTTTCACAAGAGCGGGTAAAACTTTCCCGACTTTTTTTTCATTTTTTGTTGACATCACGCTCTATTCCCGACCGATTCTCGATCAATTTATGACCGATTCACGTTTCAACGCGGACTTACTCACGCTTTTCCCACTCTTCTCATGATCATATTGCCGACCAAGTCCCGTTCTATCCGATTAAACTCCGATCTATTCACGACCAAAGCCCGATATATTCCCGATTCACTCCCGGTCTATTACCGACTGTCCCCGACGTATTCCCGTTCAAAACACAATTTCCAATTTGAACTGATCTCATTTGACATCCTTTGATCGTGTCGGTCAAGAAGAAGCCTAAATTTCTCGTTTTGACCAAGTCTTACCGAAAAGTGTCGCGATCAAAATTACAATTTTCTTTTCTTAGAAAGTGGCTCTGGATGCCCAAGAACGGCACATTACTATCTCGTTTACGTTGTCGACATTTCAATCATAAGTATTTCAAATCAATATCAGTGCGAGAAAATGAATGAAATATGCAGAGATCCTATCTGAATCGTCGTTTGATCGTAACTTGGTCATATAGAGCGTGAAAATGTCGCAAGATGATCATGAAAAGGTCTTGTTAAGATCAGCGAAAATTGATTCTGTAGTGGATAGATCGTGGCAAGAGCGTAGAATAGACGGGCAAAGATCGGGAACAGGGTGTAATTAAAGCGTATCGTATGCGTGAAGAGAACGGAGTTTGGGTAAATGCTGATCAAACCACGCTCAATCCACACTCTTTCCCGACCAGAACACGATTATCCTAGGCTGTACGCCCGACTAATTCGACCAAACCCCGACTATTTCACGACCACATTGAAAGCGGGAAAGTTTCTTGTATTTTTTCAACCGGTTGAAAGAATACGGGAAACTTCCCGACCTCTAAAGCGTGCCCGCTCTAATACTGATCGACTTAGGACCAACAATTTACGCTGCACCAGACCAAGATACGACTAACATCCGTTCTCTCCCGATCTGGCAATTTTTGAAGTCGGGAATGAACGTAGGTACAGAATGGCAATGGAACGGGGGCTTTATCCATTCAGTTGAATATAAAATCTATGCAAAAATATAGCATTAGATGCATAGTGCATGGATGATAACCTCCTTTAATTTCGATGATATTTTTGGATGAAATAGCAAAGTTATAGATGGGGTCAAATTGTCAAATGAAATGTCAAGTTCTTATATCCATAATTATGCTAACATTTCAATTTGCCCATTTTTGCCTTTTTCCACTAAAATATGGCAACAAAATAAGTACAAGTGCAGTTCATTGAATATATCTAATGTTAACAAGAGACCATATAATCAATTGATATTAAGTGTTTTCGTCTTAATTTAACTTCAACATGTACGACTTTTCAATTCGGGGTTTTTTGTACAATCTGTATATTTGTTCCATCGAAAACATTTCTCTGAAAATTTCATCATTTAACCTTGATTTATTTAAAGCAGTCTTGAAAACAAATGATTGCTAGTCTCAAGGATGAATTTTATATGGATTCGGTCCTTGACCATAATTCGATCTTCTATTTTAGAACATAACGTGTATCCAAGGTCTCTTTGTTGTTTTTATGTTTTCTGTGACTGATGTGATTCTTTATGTATAAAATTGGGTTCATGTTCCAGTCATTCGGTCAAAACATTATTATGAACACTTTTTCTTCATCAGGACTATTTTGGTACCAAGGTTGGTTTGATTACATAGAATTCTCTTTGACATTTTCTTTCTCTATCATAAGGCATAAATCAATGATATCGGATATAATTATTGGATTTCATGGCAAAAAAACACCACTTTCGTTCAATGAAATGATAATTCAACAATGAGTTAAAGAAGACTTTATCGTTTGATACAGCCAATGCAAGAGTTATACCCTCAACTGTCTTTTATTCATCAGGAGATTTAGTCGATTTGAAAATTTCAGAACTTAGAACTGTCCTTTCCTGAATGAACATTTTTAATGATTAGTATCTATGGGATAGTACTGAACGATTTTAGCTTGGTTGCCACTCTGGCAACCTTGGGCAACTCTTTTTATAGGAAGAAATTGAAAATGGCTGCCAAATGCGTATGTATAACTCTGGAGCATCTTATTTGTGAATCCAAATGTAGTGTAATCCATGTTTAATTTCCTTTTGTCGATATGAACTTACACGTGCTCTTTTCAAATAGATTGCACATTGTCAAACCGTAAAAAAATCTTTTTTTTAATCATAAAGACAAAAATAAATTGCAAATACTGTATGTTTTTAAAAGGGGGATAATAGTCGACCTGATGCAAGAATCTAAATAACAGGGCTGCCAAAATATCATTTCATTACTTTTAAAGTGATTGTCCTCTTTGAAAGTCTGTAAAAGGACTTCAAAGGGGATGTTTAACATAGATCATTTTCCGTGTAACTGTTTGACTCGTTCTGTTCTAGATTCATTTCAAGCTGGTCATACTGACTACTTCTTACTCATCAACCAAATACTCACTGTGTTGTTAGAAAACATTTGAAATGGAAACCTGTTTATGATATGAGCGAAGCTCAAGTGAACTATTGTACGTCGTCCGTCCATCGTAAACTTTTAAAAACTTTTTGACATATCATCTAGCTCCAACCATTGCACATAATTTCTCGAAACCTTACAGGAAGCAAGAAATCAATGTCCTCTTTCTAGTCTATGCTTTTCGCGCTGAACGTTTTAAAAATATGGCCGCCCAGGGCTCTGATTGGCTGACACCTTTTCGACATCACCTCTACTCCGCGTCACAGAATTTCAAGAAACCTTACAGGAAGCAAGTACTCAAGGTCATCTTCCAAACTGGCAACTTACAGCCCTTCGTCAGCAACTCAGGTGAACAAAACTTGGGCCTCTTTTAAAAATAGTAGTTCGTTGAACAAGTGATCCTGAACTTTTATCATCATTTTGATTTGGCCTTATTTTCTTGCATGTCACCCCTTTTTTCAAGAAAGTAACGGGTTGGTACACAACACGATGCCTGTCCGTATTTCTTTTATACGGATAAGAGTAAAGAAACGAGGAAAGAAAGCATGAATAAACACAACTGATCAAATATGTCCTTTATTTCAGATAATACATCCCTGAGTATTTTACAGCGAAATTGAATGCATCAACAGGTACATACATTACATTAAAGATATTTCTTTTTATATATTCTAAAACCTCATTTTTTGTGCCGTCTGGTATCAACTTATATATCGTTACAACATCGTCAAATGCTCACGTGTGGAGCTCACGTGTTAATTCAAACCTCCTACTTATCTCATTGTTATGGGTTTACCCAGTTTCACCTGAGACCTTGACTCTATCTATCGATGACAAACAACGTTTTATTCATTATCTGATTAAGATTCAATATGCCACGAAGGATGATACTTGAAATCAATCCAATGCTCTAAAAGCATTTTTGTTATGTAATAAACACCATCATTTTGTTCATCAGCGATCAAATTTTGAAAAAAAGCCCATTAGACTGATTCTTCGGTTTTATCAAATTTGTATAAAGATTGAAATAAGCGACATGCGTGTTTTTCATAGGATGAGCAAATTTATTATGAACGATTCGGGGGTCCATCAGCGTAAATTTAACGCATCCGTAATGTAAAAGAAGCTTTATCCGATTATAAAATTCCCGATCAGGTAGAAAATAACAAAACTCCACATCAATCCAGTATAATCTTCATGTTTTATATCAGTAATTTATCTTAAATGAAATTTGAGGTAAACAAGAAAGGGGGTACCTTCAACAAGACTCTGTTGCAGCCAGTCTGATCAAAACCAGTCTCCCCCCTTCTCCTTCAATACCCACAGCAATACACAGACATAAACGCAAGGGACGCAAACGGGAAACGTAACACCAAATAATACATCAAAACACAACAAAAAGAACTCAGAAATCAGCGAGACCAATGTGTATTCGGTGCCGACTTAGCAAGGCCATCTGCCACGTTAGTAGCAAATGGTTTGGTAATTCAAAACCTACAACTTATCCGATCACCCAGTGGCCTCGATGTTTTGTTAAGTCCACTGAAACTATCATGGTTTCTCATACTCAATCATGTTTTATCCAATTAATTCTCTAGACTTGTTAAATCTTCAAACGCTTCAATCATGTTTTTATCTCGTTAATTATCTGACTTGTTAAAATCGTACATTTCACATATTGACAAAAATTATCTAACCAGCCAACTTGTATCTTTAGCCTACGTCAAGCCATTGTTGACATAAAAATGGTTGAAGTCGACATAAAATTGACAGGCCCACTCAAGTCGACTTGAAAGAGAAAGAATGATAAGCAAATAAGCTAGTCATTATGCAAAACTTTATTATATGACAATTCAGCTTTATCAGTTTATGAGTTAGGGCCCAAAAGCGTGGACCTAGATCCCAAATGGGTTCAGGGCGGAGCCCTGGTACATGTAGGGGGACCAGAAGGGCGAAGCCCTCCGGAAGCTCTTGCATTTCAGTCCTTTAGGACCCATTTTCGTGACTGAAATTGATTAAAGAATGGAATGTAAACGTCTTCAAATTGAATAGCATCATTTAAGAACAGATAAATTGGCAACGTGGACCAGACATGCACGTTTCGGGTACATAACCCTCATCAGTGATCCTAAATCTAAACAATGTAATATGCCAAAAAAGTATGAAAGTTACTATGTCGAAAAAGTGTACCGAAAGACGTAGCAGGATGGATGGGATATGATGCTACAGGACCCACTGTTTAGAAATTTCAAGAAATTTTGATAACAGAAATTTAGAATGCGTTGAAGAAACGATCAACCGAAATTGATCGAACTTGGCTACATGTGCCCTCGGGGACTCCTGGTCCACCAGCAGTTACACTCACCAAGTGGTATAAATGTAAACGTCTTCAAATTGAATAGCATCATTTAAGAACAGATAAATTGGCAACGTGGACCAGACATGCACGTTTCGGGTACATAACCCTCATCAGTGATCCTAAATCTAAACAATGTAATATGCCAAAAAAGTATGAAAGTTACTATGTCGAAAAAGTGTACCGAAAGACGTAGCAGGATGGATGGGATATGATGCTACAGGACCCACTGTTTAGAAATTTCAAGAAATTTTGATAACAGAAATTTAGAATGCGTTGAAGAAACGATCAACCGAAATTGATCGAACTTGGCTACATGTGCCCTCGGGGACTCCTGGTTTTTGATGCATTTGATGCATTTGACAAGTATATAAACTAAGAGGTAGTTAATACTTACTGATATTTATATACTTGTTTGGACTGGAATTGATCGTTTTACTTATGATTTGCAAATTTTAGGGGGAGATAATACGTCCCCTACGTCCCTCCCTTGAATCCGCTACTGAATATCACCGATGAGATGATAAGAAAGTACTTGACAGAAAGATGACAGATGTTTAACGTCTTCAAATTCATAAACATCATTTTAAAGCAGATAAATTTACAGCATGGACCAGACATGCACGTTTCGGGTACTAAACCCTCGTCAGTGATCCTCAATCTAAACAGTGCAATATAGTCAAAATATGTGAAAATTATGTCCTAAATATACCGAAAGACGTAGCAAGATGGCTGGGATATGATTGAAAACCTTAACTGCATGACATCTAATGTTGTGTACGGAATAGAGTGCTCACTTTGTGGATTGATTTATGTTGGTGAAACCAAAGGTAAGCTCCGAACCAGAATGTCAGGACACCGGTCAAAAATAAATAATAAAGGAAGTCAACTCCTTTACCGACATTTTGACCAGGCCGATCATTCGGTTTTATCTATGAGAGTCAGAATCCTGGAGAAAATATATCACCCCACAAACAATCCCAATTTGAGCACACCTTTCCGTCGCAACAGAGAAGAGTTCTGGATAAAAAATCTTAACACTGCAGCGCCCTATGGGTGCAACGATAACATCAGCACTATAGGAAACTTAACAAGTCCCGGTTGTCAATCGGTAAATGTGACTAGCTTATTCAACAGACAACAAAGAAGACCTCGAAGTCATGGCATTCGAAAATACAATAGGCCTGAGATACATAGTTTCTCCTTCGATAACTTGGTTCCATTTTTGAATGAGCCTCTAGGCCTGCATTATATTCGTACCAAATTATACTCTGTTCCTTTACGGAAGTTGCACGAAATCTACGATTATACGAAGGACCTCACATATACCGATACACGTTCCCCAGAATACAGACTACAAGGAGTCATATTGGACATTTCTACTTTTCGTTTATTTCAAGCAGTTAGATCAGATAAATCAGAGGAGAAAACAAACCGCCCTTTCATTAAAGTAAGATTTGCAAACAAAGGTATTGATAACTTGAATCTTGGTCAAATTTTGAATCACAAAACTGTCACAGAAAAAATCCCACCATATTTCAAAAGAAAAGAAACTCCTTGTATTTCCTATAGCTACACACCAACAGTTGCATCTAAAATTTACAATTACAAACGATTCCTGCAGTGTATTGATTTAAGTAATCCCTCACTACATCCACTTCCCTGCGAATGTTCTTCATCGGATTTCAACTACTCTCCTTGTGGACACGTTATTACTGGTGACCTTAGTATAGTCAAGAACGACAAGTTGAGAGAACTGTTAAAAAATGGTCCCAAATACAGAGAAAGTATGTCCTTTACATGGAACCAAAATGTCAAAATTATCATGGACTCTTGTGAGGAATATGCAAGACGTTGGGCAAAGAAAGAGGATGTACAGCTCGACACCCTTTCCGAATGGATAAAATCAATCAGAGGGTTACTTTTATCTAGAATTAACCGATTAAAATCAACTGTGAACACCAGATTCGTGTCTATATTTAAAGACCCTGATGTTATCACAGAGCTCACCTACCTCCAAGAACATTATGTCATCACACCAGCGGACAAAGCCTCAAATAATTACACATTTACTTGCAAAAAATACTATTTCGACAGTCTAGTTAAAGAGTTGGGTTTAAATTCGACACCTGGAAATCCCACTTACACCCCAACAAACCTTTCTGCCTCTGAAATAATAGATAACCACAAATCAGCTCTTACTTCCTTTGGCTTCGACACTACCAAATTAGATTTAGATTTACCATACTTGTACTGCATACCTAAAATGCATAAGAATCCGTACAAACAACGTTTCATCGCTCGTTCCTCAAAATGTTCTACCAAATCTGTATCGATCTTACTCACCAAAGTTTTATCTGAAATCAAATCTGGGCTTCAAAAATATTGTTCGACAGTGTATTCTCGCAGTGGTATCAACCAGATGTGGATTTTAAAGAATTCGAAGGAACTTTTAGAACATCTGAAATCCACTCATTTTAGTAGAGTCCATTCGATCAAAGCCTTTGATTTTTCGACACTTTACACTACAATTCCACATTCTAAATTGAAAGAAAGACTCGCAAAAATTATAAGTAATGCGTTTACAAGTAAGAACGGTAATCGCAAATACAAATTTATTGTTGTTAACTATGACAAAACCTACTTTGTAAAAGAAAAGTCCGATTCTGAAAATAAGTACACTGAAACAGACATTATTCAGATGTTAAACTTTCTGATCGACAACATTTTTGTGGTGTTTGGAGGAAAGGTCTTCCAACAAATTGTCGGAATTCCAATGGGGACCAATTGTGCCCCACTCCTTGCCGACATTTTCCTTTACTCGTACGAAGCTGAATTCATTCAATCTTTGGTCTCTGAAGGGAAAAGATACTTAGCTTCTGACTTTAACTTCACTTACAGATACATAGACGATGTGTTGTCCATCAATAATCCAAAATTCGCGGATTACCTGAGCAGTATCTATCCTTCGGAGCTTGAAGTCAAAGAAACCACAGAGACAAATAATTCAGCATCCTATTTGGACATAATGTTGTCCTACGGCACTGATGGTCACATGAACACCTCACTCTATGACAAACGTGACGACTTCAATTTCAGCATTACAAACTTTCCTTTTCTGAGTAGCAACATCCCTTCATCGCCTGCTTATGGCGTGTTCATATCTCAGTTGATACGCTATGCCAGAGCAAGTACCAAATATACGGATTTTGTTCTGAGAGCTAGGCGTCTTTCAGATAAGCTTCTCGGTCAGGGATATGTTTGTGACCGACTAACATCGTCACTGAGGAAGTTCTACGGTCGATATGGGGAACTCGTCATACACTATGATGTTCCACTCTCAAGAATGGTGGATGATATTCTGTCATAGACCATTTGAACCATAGAACCAAAGATTGTACTCTATATCTTCCAAAATGGAAGTAACCGGATGTGACAGTTCTACCGAATTGAAGCGACGGGTGTTGCATGCAAGCAGGAGATGCTTACTCTACCTGGGCACCTGGTCTCACTCCCATATCGGGAGTTCGCTTCTTTTCATATGGTGGAGGTTTTTGTTTATTTGCTTTGGTTCCTGTTTTGTCCTGATTTTGTATGCCTTCGGTTTCTAATTTTTGCTGTATACAGGTATATGGTCATTATCCATATTTGTCATGCTACAGGACCCACGTTTTAGAAATTTGAGACAAGTTTGTAAACAGATATTTTCCTGGTCCACCAGCATTGACACTCACCAAGTGGTACAAATGTTTAACGTCTTCAAATTCATTAGCATCATTTTAGAGCAGATACATTTACAGCATGGATCAGACGTTTCGGTTATTTAACCCTCGTCAGTAATCCTCAATCTAAACAATGTAATATGGTCAAAATCTGTGAAAATTATGTCCTAAATATACCGAAAGACGTAGTAAGATCCATTTTAATAATTCCTGAAAAAGTGCTTTCCATAAGCCGCCCAAATTCATTTTAGCCTCTGTTTTTATTTTAAGAATATAAATTTGTGTATTGACTGTACAGAGAGTACGCGGTTCCAAATTTCCTGTAGGGTCGATTCAGTAGCATATCCATATAAAATCTATGTTCAAAATAGCATTGGAGGGATGGTGCTAACATTTAAACCTCCTTTAATTGCGATAATATTTTTGGATGAAATGACAAGTTTCCCAAATAGCCAAATAAAATGTATGATGTCAAATTGATAAAATGCCAAATCAAAGCTTTTTTTTCAGGCAACAGAGCTGGAAAGAAGTAATTAATACACTAAAATACAGCCAATGTCACGGGGAATGAGTTTAGCTGCTCCACACTGCAACATGAAATAAGTGTCTATATTAATAATGCGGAAGGATTCCACATCTATACCTTCTTGAAGAAAATTTCAAACCAATTTATTATGCACCAGACACGTGTTTCGAATATCAAATTTTCCAGCTTCATAAGCCACCCGAAGTCATTTCACTAAGGTAGATGAACTCCGTTAAGGTTGCTATACCATCGTATAATGAAGACTACTTTGATTCTATTAAGATAAAGTATATATTGTTTAGATTCACTTCCAACCTCTCTTCCGCTCCAATCATTAACCTGAACAACAGTTTACCACATACATGACAAATAGTTGCTCACGTGCAAGAAATCACGTGTTGAAACCGTATCCTTACTTACTATTTATAGCGTTTACTCTATAAACCCAATTTTCTTTCATACATGTATTCATTATATGCAAACTTTATCATATATGGGAGGCACAGCTTGTTATGCAATATAGGACGTAACTTGAATGCAGTGTAGTAATTTCAAAGACATGAGAATACATTCGGAAATCAATTTAAAGCTGAGCATGTAATAAACCTGCTTTTTGCCGATAACCTATTACGGAGCAATCCACGTGATAGATGTCATAAAGCTGAGGTTATGAATATTCATTTATGTTTTAAGGGATTTCATATAATTCCAAGTAAACAATATCAAAACAGTGTCCCAATCCTGTTGCCACAGAGGAAAAAGGAAGAAAAACTAGCAACGATAATACAGGCAAATACCAGCTATGCATGTTTCGGATGTTTAGTCTTTGTCCTTCCTATTTAATAGCATTGTTGAATATTGCCCTGATCCATTATTTATTTTGACAATATTTTTCTACTCCAAGTAGCACCAGGAAATAACTGACGATGTTTTGCAGAGTCGTATAGGAAATTGAATAAGAATACACTATGACAAGATATTGAAGGAAGTCAATAAAATTCATTTCATTCATCCCCCTATATAACTGAATGACAAAGAAAACAACTTAGAACAGATATCAAATATCATTTTAAATCATCTCAAGGATTGCATTACTTATATATTCATTTAGATCGAATAACTTTTTACAAATTAAATGGAAAATGAATTCTATTTGCTTTTTATGCATTATATGCATGCATCTAGGATATCATATTGATGACGAGAAATTCCCTCATTAATTGATAGAATAAAGATCCTTCTAACAACAAAGTCTGTCCTAATGAAGTGCGAAAACTGGACCTTTTTCCCTTTCGAATGAGAATAGTCGATATAATGAGGGGGTATATCAAATGTTTATGAAGTATCTCGCAATGAAAGTCAAACAGAAAGCCTGAAATCAGAATCCAAAAATCAAAATTAAACTATGTTTTGAATTCGAAAGGAATGTGAAGAGGTTGAAAAGAATATTCAATTTTATATGGGGGATTGGGGTTGGACAGGGGGTACCTCTCTCCCACCCTTTACCTCCCCCTCCCACCGCCACCTCCCTCCCCCTCCTTTTCATTCTTCCCTTACCTCCTTTACCTCCCCCGCCCGCCCCTTCTTACCTCCTCCCGCCACTCTCTTCCTCCTCCCGCCCCCTTCCTCCCATTTACCCCCCTTCCCTCCCTCCTCCCTTTCTCCCTCTTCCCACCCCCTTCCTCACGCCTCCCTTTCACCCAGTCCACCCCCTCTTATATTGTAATTCATAATTCTTGTTCATAAGCTTGGCTTGTTTGTAAGTCAGTCCTCTAGATTCTCTTTATGTGAGTGGTCATTTTTGTCTCGTAAACGCGAATCATTGAAAAGCTTTAAGCTTTTTGTAGGGTCTATTCAAAACCTTAGGTAAATGAAATAAGTGGGCAAAAACATTAGAGGCATTATGCAGAAAACTAACCAACACCGCAATATTTACATTACTAGTAGATAACTTTGGTTGCTATTGTGACGTCACGTTCCAGTTTTGCACATAGGGAGGATTTACCAACATTAAAATACATTTGACGCTGTTATAGGCAAAATGTGCGATGTGCATGTGAATAAAAATTATCGATAATTAGAATAAATGTAAATATAAGTCATGACTGTCTTACTTTTGGTGTTCATGGGTGTATAATTCTGGTTGGACACGTGCAAATTTTCCTAGAATCGCTTCGTCATTCACGAAATTTGCACATGACCAACCAGAATTATACACCCATAAACACCAGAAGAAAGACAGTCACTTCTTTAAATGACCACAACAAACACAATTATATAAGACCAAAACTGTAGCAATCAACAGAAATATCGTTAATCTTGCTTATGGTTTTAAACGTCTTCAAATTCAATAGCATCATCTAAGAACAGATAAATTTGCAACATCCACCAGACATGCACGTTTCGGGTACTTAACTATCGTACCACTTCTTGAGACACAGCTAGAACACAAGTGTTGAAGCTGTGACAAGGTAGCTTAAGGTCAGTTTAAAGTGACATCCGTCAACAAGGAAAGGAAAATAAAAAGGAAAAGGGAATGTTTACATGGATGACTAGGGTATGTATCTGTCAAGTCTTCGAAAGTTTTTGCCCGCCTATATATGTGACGTTTGTGCGCGAGTAATCCGATTAACCTTCATTGGTCGGCAGCGCTTGCCCTTTAGTATCTCTGGTTTGTTTTTAGCCCTTTGTTATAAGTGGTTTAATTCGTTCTCTGATATTAACTGTTTATAGTTCTTCTTCTCCACTGGGTATATCTTATAATAACCCCCTCTGAGTTTTCCCAATTGGGTGGTTTGGTGTTTTAACTCGGATGGTGCAGTCGAGTCCAGTTGGAGATTCATCTCTATACTTTTAATGTTTATTTTCCAACGTTTCCGTAATTGTTCTGGTATGTTTGATGGGGATAATTACTCCTCCTGGACATTCCAGTATGGTCTCACCAGAAATTGTTGAATGTAAAAGTCAAATAGTTATGCCGGATTTTTATGCTCCTTGTTAATTTAAAGATAACGGATTTTCGATTATCTTATTACAGTTGTATTGTATTCTTACGAACTCCTAATGAATCACTAACCGATATATGGCGTCCACGATAGCGAGACAATAGTACATAAAATTGATACAAAGGACTTTCCAATACGAAGCATGCAAATATAAACTCAACGCATTTACCTCATCAAAGAAACTCGACCGACTTTTACATCAGAAGAGTGCAAATGTTGAGGGTATGACAGTGCCAGAATGAAGGTGATAAGAGTGCTACGTGTGTACATTCTTTGTTGCTGAATATAACAGTAAATACAAATTTCAGAGAAAAGAACGTGAATGACAAAGGACGGAGTGAAGATTTAATTCAACAGTCTTGAATAAAGAGTTTTTCAGTTCTTTTATAAGATTGTTTTTGTACTTTATAAATGTAGTCATAAACATAAAATGTTTTTCAAACAATTTTCACGACAACATCCGGTTATGGCACATATGCGTGAAGTAAGGAATATTATATTCATGTTTTAAGGTCACCAACAGTAAATTCAAGTAGTAAACATAAAACTCTGAAGTGTCGTTGTGAGGTCAGTGTGCCAAGGCTTTTAGAAAGGTGTGTACCATCTGTCTATTGATTCCTATATCATTTATATTATCATACATTCTAATAGGCTTTTACGAGAGCGCATATCACAACACTTGCCTTATCTGTTCCTTTACTGTCAATCTATCTACAATTCTACGTTTGTAGAAAGATTGTAGAAAGGAAATTTCTGAGGTACCCTTTTTTGTTATTTAATGTAATAAGCAACTAATTATCCTAGCGTTATTTTAGATATCCTACATGCATATATCAACTTAGGGATAAAGTATTTATCAGGGATACCAATATCGCTATTCAGATCATAAATTATAATCCAAAGACCAAAAAGAAATAAAAAAGAACATAACAGTCTATTTTGACAGCAAAGATGAAGTCTTTTAGAACAAATACTCAAGAAGGGTAATCGTTTTCTGTCTGTATCGTACCGAAATACCTTCAGCTTGGTAGTAAAGGGTCAGATTTTGTAATTTCACAATCTGTAATACATGTTTAATGATGCAACTTGCAATAAAAAGTCTTGAGATGTAAAATTTTGTCATGGTAAATTGAGAAACGGCTTTTTTTCCAAATTCAGCCAATCGTGTCTAATTCGGCCGAAATAGTACGAAAAAAGCCCAATATCTATTTTTCGAGACAGGAGGGCATCTCCAACAATACCCTGTTGCAGCACCAAATTCCAGTAGTCAAATTACATCAAACACGTGATTCGAATATTAAATCCTCATCAGTAATGCTTCCAGCCAAAGTGATTTTGCAGGAGCCGCCAAATTCATTTCAGTTGCGCCCTATGTAGCAAACAAACATTAAACATATACATGTATATGTACCAACGTATTTTAACATAGTTATTGTGACTTTGCATCGAAATTGGATGGAGTTTTATCAATCCTCTTCCTGTTTTTAAATAATACAGCGAGAGAAATTAATTTTTTTTCGTTCCACTTACTTAAATACTATGGCCTGTGTTGTTTTCGTAACGTCATTGATGTGATATTTGACTACCTATAGATTGCACGGCGCACTTTTAACAGTGCCGACTATAGTCAATCATTCTGGAGATTGTTCATTAAACGGGGGTTATCCTTCATGTTTCTGTGGGGCTGTGTTGTTGGATCCGTCTGTTTGTCCGATTTTGTTTTCTCGTCAGAAAGTGCTACTTTATTTTTTAAAGAGTTTTTAAGTCTTTTAAATCTGGTTTCGGGTTTTATGTTTGAATTTTATTCACTGATTGTACTATCCCTGATAATGCTTTTGGCCATATTTTTCATATGATTACTTTTCTGAAAAGACGATGCACAAAGTTTGAACCCATTCACTCTTTGAAGAATATCTACCTAGAAGGCTGTTCTCTGACAGCAAATTTGGACACCTCATTTTGTGGGTTGTGCGCACGTAACCCGGATATCCACACTATTTGCTACTTGTGTAGCAGATGGCCATCCTAAGTCTGCACCTATTGTCCATTGGTCTTGTTGGTTTATGTGTGGTCTTTTGTGTTTTGTGTATTATGTCATGTTTGGTGCTCCTTGTTCCTTTTGCGTCTCTTGCTGTGTATGTCTTCTTTGTGTTTCCAGTCAAGGGTTTTTTATGTTTTGCTGTTGGTTCTGTAACCTAGTCTTGTTGAATATCCCATCCTTCTTTATTGGTATGTCATTCTTTAAAGTAGCAATATTGTATTAATCGTTATTTCGTTCTGTTAAAACTCCTTTTTTCATTATTGGCATCTCAAACAATTATATACTTTTATTTACGTGCTTACATTCTGCATATATTTTCTTGCCAGCGAGATGTACACAACTAAAGTCATACAGGAAAATCCTTTATTGCTGCATACTAACATTCCATAATGTCTAGCTTGATTATTCAAGACAACAACAGCAAATGATCGAGTAAAAGAGAAATTCATTCTAGTTTGCAGTCGAAATCACATAGGCTTAGATATTTGAGAATTCAAATATAGACAACTTGGTTATTAACTGAAATTGAAATAATACCACACAACATAAAAGGAAGCTTGCAAATCCTTTAAAACAAGTAAAATTCTCTTATACTAATTAAGATTCCTGCATGTTTCTTTTGAACGAAGATGAAGACACGTAATATATACAGGTTATAAATAAACTTTTTTCAATGTAATCATTATTATTACATGACAGAATTAAATGGTACATTGTAAAAAATTTCCGCAGCCAGGTGACGGTGCAATGTGATCAAAGTCTATTAATTTCTGAATAATGATGTCCATGTACTTAGTCTATTGTGGACACACCTCCGAATTGAACGTCACGTGAGAGCCTACCCATACACGTGCATACTCCTACAAAGTGTTTATTATATACATTGTTCTTAAAGTTGTATCCAAATGCAGTTCAAACACGATAAACACGTCAATACAAATTGTTTTGTACTCTTGAAAGAAAAAAAATCTGAATGATCTCCTCTTCCGTTTGGGTGAGGTTCTCAGGATATCCAATATTTTATAATTTGATAGATTACCTGATTACATTTATTTGTTTGTTTTTAAAAAATAAATCCGGGTAAAATATGCTAATATATGATTCACATGATAGCAAGATAATGCTGCATAAAATCCAATCAATCATAAGATAAAGGAAGATATTCCTAAATGAAGCATGTATATTAGCTCAACACATTTATCTCGACCGACTTTATATCAGAAGACGGCAAATCTGGAGTGACAGTGCCAGGATAAAGGTGAGAAGAGTGCTACGAGTGTACGTTATAACAGTAAATACGTATTGTAGAGAACAAACGTTAATTACAATGAATGAAGTGCAGATCCTGTATTTAAAAAAAATCCCTGCAGTTCGGTTACATTGTGAATAAATCAAATGACTACTGTCAGGTGTTTCAAATCTTATATTAACATTTATTACATAGAGTGTGAAATTCAAAAGATAATAAGGTCACAAACAGCAAATTAACAATACGTATTTTCACATAATCAATACATGGCAAGTAAACATAAACTCCCAAGTGTCGACATGAGGTCAATGTGCCAAGGCTTTAATAGAAAGGTGTATACCATCTGTCGTATGTTTTCAATAATACTAGTACCAAATCTCCTTTATGACTTTTACAAGAGTGAATTGCATGAATTCGAAAGTACATATTTTCCTCTGTGATATAAAACTATCATTCTATCTACAATGCAGTTATTGTACATTTAACATCTCTGAGGTAGAGGTATTTCCTTTAGGAATCTTAAGTTGTTGATGACAAATATTTTATGACTCTTTTTGGATCTCCTCATTTCTAGATTTGAAATACAGAAAAACAATACACCACGATTAACCATTATCGCTTTTCCGAATATCATGATCCAAAGAGCATAAACAAGGAATAAAAATGGAACGAAACAAACAAAATGAAACAGCTTCAGCAAAGGAGCTCTTGAAAGGTGTTCTTGAAGACTATAACCACGATACAACAGTCCCTTCAGAGGTAAAGAATTGGCAATATCTGTAATTTTACACATTCATTTATTCAATGACGCTACATCAATCTTTCATGAAAGTGTGCATTATCAAGATACATTCTGTCTCAGCCAAAAGTGTAAACAAATTGTCTAGTGTCCATTTTCAGAAGGACTGAATTTCAAATGTCGAAGTATAAAAAATGCTACATAATAATTAAAGTTAACAAACTGACATTTAAACATAGATGACGACATACTTTATCATGATAGCAACTATGAATTGGAATCCATAAGAGATGGAGATTAATAGTGTGCCGGTAGTTTGGATTACCAATTTAGAATCCGTCCATCATTTGATAACAATAGGCCACTTGCCAAAATTCATGATGGCTGACAAAATGACAAAAAATGTCCGAGGTAGGCAATTTTCGCGCACTTTTCCATTGTTATGTCTCGAAGTAATTGCGTCTTTTAACAGTGACGTTACATCACTATCGAAAATGCGTCAGAATAATCAAACGCCTTTTATACCGTGGATATGATCCTAATGTCACCAGACGGACACTAGGCTTTGTACTTGACAATCTACAGTCTTGTACAAGCGCATTCTTAAAACTTGCACTCTGACTGACTGTGACGACGGGACTCCATGACGGGCCCTGTCCAAACCTCTTTAGAGAAGACAGGGCCCCGACCACCTGTCCTCTCTGAATGTCAGTCGGACTCCTCGGGTGATAACATACATGAGCTCGCGGCGGCAGAGCACGGATTGTATTACGTACGCCCGCTTTTTATATCCATTTACATATTCATCTGTGTTGCTTGGGCCCCTGCGTTTTGCGGTCTTGTTTGTGTGTGGTCATCTGACAGTGAGGAGGTTGTTTTACACCGCAATTGTACGTTCTTCGAGACCTCTGGGTAATCGGAAAAATGGGAGGGTTGTGCGCACGTAATCCAGGATAACCACACCTTATGCTATTTCAGTGGCAGATAGCCGTCCCAAGTCGGCACCGGTTGCCCATTGGTCTCGTTGGTTTATGTGTAGTCCTTTGTGTTTGATGTTTCTGTGTTGTGCGTTGACGTTCCTTGTCCCTCATGCGTCTCTTTCTGTGCTTGTCTGCTTTGTGTTTTTGCATTGGGTGTTTTGGGGTTTTGCTGTGGGTGCTGCAGCCTGGTATTGTTGGAGATCCCCTCCTTTGCTATAATGTAAAACAACGCCAAAAAATGTTGACTCAGACATTTTGTGCTTTCTAACAAGATCGGAAAATGGTCTATTGAATAGTCACAATGAAAGACTCAAATTCTTTTGTTTAATTTTGATACGCATTTCGATCATATTAATTTCATGTAAGTCCTCTGATTACAGCTTTGTTGCAGTGTGTATATTGTAAAAATGCTCCCCGCGACTGGATGTTTGAAGTGTCTTTTCAATTATTTACTTTCCAATGCTGGTGCCAGAGAAAATCTTTTCTTTTGCGAAAGTTAATTTAACAACATTTGAAAGTGCATGTCTATTTAATCAAAATATTTCACTTTGAAATATCCAAATGTAGGAGGTAACCACCCTTGTACTATCCCTCCGATGATTTTCCCTTATTTATCATGTAATAAGGCATCTAAAGGCCTCTGTATTAATAGACCATGCACAAAACTTGGATCTACTAACTGTTTCCAAAAATATATGCTTAAAATTGTGAAAATCAACTAGGGGCGCTTCACTGACCTTTTTCCATTTTGAATCATTCTAGCTTGAAATACCATTGATGAGGATTTATTAACCGAAACATGCATGTCTTGTGAAATTGAAAAAAAAGTTGTGTCCAGGAGGCTGTTCTCTGTCGCTTTAAATTGTTTTTCTTATGGACGTATCATTACTTTACGTAGATATACGATGTACTGTATTAATCATTAATAACATTGACTATTTCATCGGAAATCTCAACACAAATATGTTTCAATTTCGTGCTAAGATTCCCTATATATTTTCTTGTCATTGTGATACATGATTTTGAGTACATACATGAAATTGTACTAAGGCCATTGTAAAAAAATTGAACATCTGCGGGTGGGTAACTTTTAGGAAAATAGGTAAAAAACAGAAACATGTATTTTTCGGGTAAAATATAACAGTGGATGATCTTGAATATCTTGAAATGCCTTTACCACCTTTGATATCAGGAGCTAGAATTATTCACTCTACGTCAAGAAAGATATTGTTCTTTCATGTTTCAGTATTTTCATATTCATTGTTTATGTGTTTTTATGTTTTCGTGCTTGGCGGGAGGGACAAAATTACTATGACCTAAAGCCATACAACAAAAACCCTTTGTTGCTGCATACTAACATTCCAGCATGTCTAGCTTGTCAACACGTGATTGAGTAAAAGAGAAATCAAATTCATTCTAGTATGCAATAAAAATCATAAACGGTTTGAGATTTTAGATTACAAATCTAGACAATTTGCTTATAAACATGAAATAATGCAGATCATAAAGTAAAATTATTTTATACCAATTAACTTGCCTGCATGTCTCTTTTTTACAAGAATAATGACACGTGATCGGTTTTTCAACATAATAGAGATTAAAATGGCATCCATACAAATTCTCTGAGCCATAAATATGAATATTGAGATGTCGACGTTGGGTGACTGTGCCAAGTTATCAATGTCTAATGATTTTTAGAATTTTATGTAGTTGGATTTAGTTTATTGTAGCTACACCTCACGTGAGACCCTACCTATATACACGTGCATTCCTCTTCAAAGTGTTTATTATATCCATTGTTCTCAATGGCGGTTCAAACTTGATAAACACCACGATATTGCTAAATTTAGATCTTGACAGAAAACAGAACACATGAAAATCTGAATGATGTAACAATCTATCTTATCATTTCAATTTGGTAGAAGGTCGTTGACGAATTATACGTTTATGTTGTGTTGTATGATAGAAATAATTTGTATTCACTCGATCATTTTTTTACTTGATTTTTATATCAGTGCTATTTGATCCACCAAATACAAGCAAGTGAACTTTGACCTCGATCCTTTTATCCTTTATAAGGCTCGAAGTGAGACTGACTTTTTGCAAAACTCGAATAAAACCCACTACCTTGTATAACATGTAGAGGATCTAGCATCTTATGGATTGGCTGCAGAATCGTTTTCTTGAATATTCAAAAGAATGTTTTTATTTCGTTCTCGTGCCTTCTAAACCAATTAACTTAAACTTATAAACTGAAGAATAGTGTCATACCTTTTTAAATAGTCAGATGCGGGGAACTCGTCATACACTATTATATCCCATTGTCCAGAATGGTGGATGATATTCTGTCTTAGACCATTTGAACCCCATCCAATCACAGAATATACTTATATCTTCTGAAATGGAAGTAACCGGATGTATTATTTCTGCCGAATTGAAGCGACGGTGTTGCATGCAAGCAGGGGATGCTGACTCTTCCTGAACACCTGGTCTCACTCCAATATCGGGAGTTCAATTCTTTTCATGTGGTGGAGGTTTTTGTTTGCTTGCTTTGTTTCCTGTGTGTCTTCGGGTTGTGCGCACGTAATCCAGGATAACCACACCTTCTGCTATTTCCGTGGCAGATGGCCGTCCTAAGTCGGCACCGGTTGCCCATTGGTCTCGTTGGTTTATGTGCAGTCCTTTGTGTTTGATGTTTCTGTGTTGTGCGTTGACGTTTCTAGTCCCTTATGCGTTTTTTTTTTTGTGCTTGTCTTCTTTGTGTTTTTGCATTGAGTGTTTTGGGGTTTTGTTGTGGGTGCTGCAACCTGGTGTTGTTGGAGATCCCCTCCTTTGTTTTCGATTCATGATTTTCTCTGAATTATCGATTTTTTACTGTGTATTGTCCATATTTGCCATTCACAGTCTGTTTGCATATGACTTGAAATGTGTTTGTAAATTCTACATCACCGTTGATGAATTATACCGAAGCAACTAAAGCAAATTTCTGTCAATAGTCGGTTCTTTGGAATAAATGTTAGGTTATGTTTAGAATTTCGCTCTTCATAGATATGTACAATGTATTCAATATTTGGATGTCCTATATATATTTCGGCCTGGAGCCTCACTGACATTTTGTAGGATGTGGAAAAGATAATCAAAACCAACCTGCACTAACGATCGCTGAAGACAACATTCGGATTGTTACAAAAACAACTCACTAGCATATTAAATTAGCTGGCACTTTGGCATACATTTAGGTCATACTTAGAATTTCGTTCTCCATATATTCACGATGTGGATTTGCTTTCTATCATTCTCGAGCTTCACTAATGGTACATTGTTTTTTGAAAAGCGCATATCATGCACAAAACTATACGATAGAACATATTTTTCAATATGACGATTTGAACTAAGTCAAAGGGAGCACAACAACAAACACAAAGAACGATCGAACAAATAGGATCGATACACCAAAACATAAAGGACATATAGCATAAACTTACTAAACTGAACTTACAATTTGATTAAATGAAATTCGAAAGGGACTTTAGATCATAGAAATTAAGGAAGTAAAAAAGGAGTGGATGTATAAAAAATGAAGAAGCAAAAATGTTTATGTCTATAGATACAAGAAAGGAGGGGATTTCCAACAACACTCGGTTGTAGCATCCGAGGCAAAACTCTATAACACCTCATGCAAAAACACAGGGCAGACACCCACAGAAAGAGACGCAAAAGGGACAAGGAACACCAACTCACACCATACATAAACCAACGAGACCAATTGGCAATCGGTACTGTCTTTGGACGGCCATCCTCTATGCAAAAAGGAGAAGGTGAAAACAAGAATACAAGAAAGAATACACGTAGAAATGCAAAACAACATAGCATCTTCTGAGATCAAAGTAATTTCTCTTGCTTTGTAAATACTTCCTCCTGACACACATATTTGTCATGGTCGCTCTAGTAGATCGGATGTTATGCAACATTGTAACAAATTTTGGTTTACTCTCAAGTAAGCTATTTCCGTCAAGGGAAATCTGAATAATGTATTGACACTCAGCAAATAGTGATGTAATTTGCACAAATGTGACAATGACCTTAATTTGACCGAGATGTTCTCTTAAAACCGCAAATTTGCATATTCATGAGATCCGTTTTGTTTACATACAATGGAAAACACCGAAGTTCAGAATGGACATGTTTTACAGATCTATTAATTGATTCATATGTTCGTTTGTTGTAACAGTAACATTATCAGTTCCATTACTCAGTTTGTTTTATTCGAAGTTAATTGTTTATTCCAATGCGTTCAATTCTTTCTTTCCTTCTTTTGTAAAAACAATTAGATATCCGGCTTTCTTTCATTCATTTGTTTTCTTGTATGTTCAGTTTTCATTTTTAAATGCTATTGAAAGTATCTTTCTATTCGAGAACATGAAACTCCAGTATTTTTCATATTATAAAACGCCCAATCAATCGTTTGTTTACCTTATTAAATAATGTAACTCTCTTAAGAAAGGGTGAATCTTATCTTTTTGATTACCCGGATAACATACATGTAGTGCGACAGCATTTATACAAATAATTTGATGTTTGTACGGAGCGGTACTCGTTTGAATGGCGCCACCTATGATAATGTCGTTTTTTACATTGAACTCTGCGGATGTTGCTCTTAAGGACAACGTTTTACTTCGTGTTTCGATGGTGTGATGTTATGTTTCCGCTTTTTCAGTTCTGGTCAGAGTATGTTCCACTGTATTCCCCGTTGGGATCTGTATTAAACAAGGTTTTGTATGATTATTTGATCCTGATTTTAGCTTCGTGTTCGAATTTCTCTCACTGATGCATAAATAATAACCCCATGGCTTATCAAGGGCCTAATATGTCATACAAAACGCACATGTAGGAGATAAAACAGGAGCTCTTGTATGCAAAACAACCCTGAACATAAATATCAAAGCAATACGCATACGTGAAACATTCCGTCGATCCTGTGCTTCAAAACATTGTTTTAGTCCTCAAGAGATGTATGAAAATAAGGAACTCTAATAAGAGTCTTTGTAAACCTAATAAATGAAACACCGTGGTATTATTTGCGAACCGTAACGCTAACGAGTTGGAGTAATAATCAAACATGTTCGCTGTCATTTATTGTTCATGTATTTAATTACTTTCTTTCCAGCTCTGAAAGTAGCTTCATTTGTATTGGCTCTTTATTAAATCACTTGACTCTTTTTGAAACTTGTCACTTCATCTTAAAATATCTAGGAAACTGAAGGAGGTTAACATCCTATTACTTTCCCTCCTATGCATGTTTTGTTCACAGATTTTATTTAATTATTCTAAATCATTAGTTACTGACTCAACCCTTCAGGAAATTTTGAGCCGCACACTCTTTGCAAGATAGACAGATAAAAAAAATCAGAAATCAAACTAATGGGCGCTCCTGAAATGAATTAGGTTTGTTTGAAAATCACAATAGCTTGAATCACTAATGAGATTTTACTAATCGAAACACGTGTCTGGTGCATTAGAATTTGGCTGGAATGTTGTTCAAGAAGGTCACGAATTGGAACTCCTCGGTATTCATATAGGAGTGAAAAAAGAGACTGTCGTCTTGCCATCGAGCATTTCTCATTTCATGGATGACCGTCTTTGTTTTGTGTCGACCCGAATGTCTCCTTGTATCAGTGAATGAAAGCCAAACACAAAAACCGAAATCAAAACTCATAATAAATGGACATACACAGTCACTATATATGCAAACAGACAAATATGGATAATAACCATATCCCTGTATACAGCACAAAATCGATAATTCAAAAAATCAGAAACCGAAGGCATACAAAATCAGGATAAAACAGGAACCAAAGCAAACAAACAAAAACCTCAACCATATGAAAAGAAGCGAACTCCCGATAAGGGAGTGAGAGTGAGGCCAGGTGCCCAGGGAGAGTAAGCATCTCCTGCTTGCATGCAACACCCGTCGCTTCAATTCGGTAGAACTGTCACATCCGGTTACTTCCGTTTCGGAAGACATAGAGTACAATCTTTGGTTGGATGGTTCAAATGGTTTATGACAGAATATCATCCACCATTCTGGAGAGCGCCACAGCTTAATATTCTGCAGTGGATAAGTTGGAAATGAAATCAGAGGGTGTAATTAAGCATGTCCTGCTTGCTATAGCAACTACCGTCACTTAAGTCTTGCATAAAAAATCAAAACTTTGTATCTTTAATATTAGAGTAATTTTTCATAGTCTTTAACCTCATTACAATTGCTTTCTCAGGGGTTTGCTATAAGGACCTCTTCAGATTTGAATTACTTTTGGCTCATTTGCTCTTGACACACTAGTAATCTAACTCGTGTACATAAAAATGCCACGTGTCTGTTCAACAAAATAAGGTTAACTAATTCTTCTAACATTCTATACATCTTAAACTGCTTTGAAGGCGTTTTACAATAACTTCAATTTGAAAATTACACCTTTTCAAATTGCATTTTGCATCAAACGCCTTTTCAAATTGCATTTTGAATCAAACCAAGTAATAATCATGATAATATTTTCACTGCTATACTGACAGCTATTTGGCATGACCTTATTGGATTCACGTTCTTTGTTACTTCAGTACATTATGTGTTTGCGATGTTATTGAAAGTAATATAATCTGTTTGCTTTAGAAACTCACCAGACCGTTCATGTTATTTTCTGTCATTCTACACTTCCAATAACACAAATTATGTAATATTTAGCAATACCCGCTTTGATAACGAAACAAAACTAACATTGACGACATTACCGCAGCAAAACCAATGGAAAATAAGCAGAAAAGAAGGAAGAAACATGTGTAGCATTTGTCCTTGTAATTTATAAACAGAATGCTATGGAGCTTCTGCAAATTCCATTACTTTGAAAAAAATTAATTCTTCTCTGATATCTGAATAAATAATAGAAATTCAATAATCTTCATTTTAAACATTCAATAAATGTGACATAAATCATAACAAACGAATGCATTAGATATTGTTACGAATACAAGTAACATGGATTACATTCTGAGATCAATATCATCGTGTCCGTAGATATACCATGTATACAGCGGATATAAATGAGATCATCTAATGATAGATAGTTACCATAACCGTTATATATAGAGAGATTTTGAATGATTGTCTATCCAGTCCTGTGCGTGTATACTGATTTATGTCTTTGAAAGCCCCACTGATATTTCCATTACCTCATTCATACACTTTCCCGGAGTTTTTGTTTTGTAAGGTCGATTCGCTCCAAGTCTGTGTCGGAAGTGCGTACTTTCTCTCTCATTTGGCTGAGAACATTTACAGATAGAAATTGAACTTATTTGCTCAAGTGTTATTGTTCTCTTCCCCGATCAGCAAATTCCTGTAGAAAATTATAGACGGCACGAACTTTCCACAAGGAAGACAGCCTCCAACGGGAAGGCAGCCAACTTGCTGAAATCCTCCTATTTTGTCAATGATTCGCAGTATAGCCACATTATTGGCGAAGGTATCGATGTACATGGCGATGTAACCGAAGGAGACTGACAATTTTATCGCCTGTCGCATACAAAATTCCCCAAGGCCCTTACATCTGTCCGAGTATTTGACTATGATATAAGGGTCCACAACTTGATCGGAACCTCTGTAGAATTTACTTTGCGCCAGAATTAAACTCGCCAGTAGCGTTCCTTCTTCTTTGCAAGTTACGGCAAAGCATCTACTTCCTGAAATTTCGTTTCTAAAATCGTCCTCGGAACTGAATTCTTGAAAGCCGAACCCATGTCCGTACTTGGCTGCCTTCTGGATCATGTGGTAAGTTTCGGTGAGTTGAGATTCCGTCATATAGTCCAAGACTACAGCCGGGAGTGCAGACGACACCGACTCTATCGATGGCAATGTTCCAAGGAATGAAACCATTTTATTACCACCAGATATGTTTTTATTTTTCTCGTCAACTTCCTGTCTCAAAAGCATTCCGTTCCTGGTATGCAAGAGATAATCTGGAATAGAAAACACATTTTATGAAATACAGATCGCCAATAACATGACCGGTCAATTGGAATATCCAGGTTTACCAACCAACAGCCTAACAAGATAGCAACGTTCTACAAGAATGTCGACTTGTCAGGTACATATTATTAAAATCAGTCGGTATGCGAGAATCAAAACATTGAAGAAGAAAACAATGCACAAACTGGCAGTATATTTATACATCAAATGCTACAACCCTTGTATATCCAAATGAGGATATTTTCTATGTTATTCGATGCTCTTTTAGAAACTGGGACAAAAATCAATAATGCTGAAGAACTGGAAAATTTCGTAAAAACAGGAGAAATCAGGTTATCTGAAATGCAAGTGAAATTGATCCTAATGATCTAGTAAAAATACATTATTGCCCTTCACTTCAATTGTGAGGTAGGCATTGGCATCACATTCAAACTAATGAAATAAAGCGAAACTATGAAAAAATTAGATATAGAGTAAACATTTATTCGATCAGCATCTCAAGAATATAACGCAAAAACAAGCAAACGAGTATTGATCCATGAGACTCTACATGAAAACAAATAAAACATAATTGAAATATGAGTATAAAACCGACCTTGCCCTGTCAATGTAAATATACTAATCATAGCTTTAAAGCTTGTTTTGACTCTGGCGTCCTTGGCTTGCATTGTTTACTGAAGTAACTAGTCCAACTGATCGTATCTCAGTGAAGTGTGAAGTGGATTTATGGGGTCACATTAAAGTCAGTACCAAAGCAATGAAGGCGTATGCTAAAACCTGGGGTGGTCCCTTTGGGCTGGGCTGGGCTGGGCTCAACATTGGGCTGGGCTCAGTATTGGTCTGGTCCCATTTCCAGACGATTGACCTTAAATTTGTTTACAGTTTCAGGACACCGAGGTGTTTAACTCCCTATATCAAGACGATAAAAGTTCAATGTGTCTGTGCGATTTGATATACTCTCTAATTACAACACTTCATCCTCCCCGTTTAACCCTCATGGGAATCAAAGATTCTGCCGTAAGGCTTTATAGGATTCAGATGCTATATATTGCGCTTTTTAAAATGTGTTGAAAATTAGATTGAATTGCTGTTAACGTATGCAATGGTGCATAAAATAGATATATTCATATTAATAAAAGTAAGTTATGTATTTTGGTATTTCAATTGTAGATTATGTCATATGCATATGTTATGCCAATTTATCACACGTTCTGATCTTTTATCTGTGTTCGCTACCTCTGAAAACAGTTAAGAGTTTGTGCCATACATTTTGGAGAAAGGTCTACATTTCTATAGTTGCGGTCCCCGGCATAGCAATACATTTGCATTCCGAGGTGAGACTAGGTGCCCGGGGAGCAGAGTCAGCGATAAAATGGGCTAAGTATAAAGAATTTCTGCTTCTTTTTTTTGGTCAAAAATCACCCATGAACAATTTATATGAAAAATGTTTTTTGGCTAACCTTATTCACAATTATTTTGATATGTAATCCGAAAATTTTTTTTTTGAAATTTGATATTTTTCCGATAATCTGATATGTAAAAGTATAAATATACTCAATTGACTAGACACTGTAGATAAAATAAGATTTTTTATTGAAAGATTATGAGTTAAATCATAAAATCTAAGACGAACCTTTATGGAGATGGTCCTTTATTAGAATAATTCCTTGTAGGTGATAGTATTACCTACATGAAATTATTATCAAATAATTAAATTCCGCAAGTACATTATTGCAAATATTACATATATCACTGCTACAAGTAATAACTTTCCAATATAGTGTACTTGCGGGATTTACTATTCCCAAGATATGTAGAACACTTATAAAAGATAAGAAAGCGTAATAAATTGGTATATTGATACATGAAAGTACATGTAAAACATGATTATCAACAATTATCAACAATTGAAATTAAAAAATATAGCCTGCCTATGATAATAATGAATTTATCCATATTCTATACATAATTGAATACAGCAATTCAAAGTAATTTTCAACACATTTAAAAAAGCGCAATGTAACGGCAGAATCATTTAAATTCTCATGTGATGCTGAATAGTCGTAATTAGAGAGTGTATCAAATCGCACGGACACATTGAACTTTTATCGTCTTGATATAGGGAGCCAAACACCTCGGTGTCCTGAAACTGTAAACAAATTTAAGGTCAATCGTCTGGAAATGGGACCAGTCCAATACTGAGCCCAGCCCAATGTTGAGCCCAGCCCAGCCCAAAGGGACCACCCCAGGTTTTAGCATACGCCAGCAATGAAAAGGTACTGAAACTCTTCAATAGACTCTTACCAGTGTCCAATTACTTGTTCGTGATTTAAAGGATGCAGCAGTCTTGTACTAGCCCCTGACTTTAAAAGGAAGTTAAATAGTGAATTTCGAAACTAACCACTTAACTTTGAAAATGTTTTATCTCTCTCGAAATCTAACCTTTTCCGTTTTACAAAATTGCGATGACGCAAACCAGTTATTTTATGATGAAACAGCGACTAAAGTATAAACAAGATGCATTGCTCTTTATTTACTCAAAACGTTGAGAAGTAAGATGTGCAAAGATGTGCAAAAACCGAATGTCGATTACTTGTACACATGTTTCAGAACGATAAAGTGTATCAGAACTTTATTCCAGATTTGCATGAATTGAATGCCTTGCAAAATGCGTTTATTATATTAATTTCATGAAAAAATAGCTGTCAAGGGGTAAGCTGACAATGTATAATAGAAATGAATAAATTGAAAAACTCACAACTATAAAAATTAAGTTAATAAAAGTGTCGATATTTAGATACAGAAGGAATACCTTATGTAAGATACTCGACAAATTGATCCTATGATTAATTTGTTTATTGCTAATTGATTATAATTTGATAAATGCGTAATATTTTTCCTTTTTCAATAAATTATCAAAATTGATCTGCATTTTAGAATATATATGATAATCCTTTTCAGTAGTATTAAAACTTTGAATATTAAATGTTTATAAAGATCAAATTAACTAAGATTCCTACCTCCGTACGCCCAAGGGTTTTCCAAAACTAATGTAAATATACCATGAGCTGTTTATTTGTAAGCAGCTTTCTGAGCCTGCGCTAACGGACAAGAAAATAATGACTTACTCCTGTCAGCTAATTGACGTGTGCGCACTCTGTCAGCGCAACATGCTCCATAACACGTCTCGGTCGTTTGTTTACAAACATAAGGTGCAGGGGAACATTACAACTGATGCATGGAAGAGCAAGGACACATGGAAAGCAGTTGGGTATGAGAAATGCCACTGTTTGGAGGCAGCGAAGGATAGAGATATTCAGTTTGAACTTGAGCCTTTAGTACTAAACATTAAGAAATATATCACCTTCAATGAATATGACATCAGGTAAATGAAAGCGAGATAAATTGGTTTTATCATGTTTATCAGAATCTGTATGATTCTTTCCCTACAGTTCACACTAGAATTCGGGTAAAACCTTTTTCATTTCTATACACATTGGAACAAACTATATGATTCTATAAAAATTCCTTACGATGTATTTATACTTACAAATACCAAAGCTTATATACTTTGTACCATCTTCAGCTGTTAACATTATAAATTATTGTATGTAATGTCAAACTTACATCCATGTGTATGATACAATATGTCGATATTGTATTTGAATTTCTTCTATTCTGACTAGATCATATAAAGTAAACTTATACTCTTAACCCACAGAATCATTAAAATGCATGTTTACCTTTTCATGACCTATAAAGTATTAAAATATGCTCTATTGTCAATAAAATAAGACGGAGAAGCCCAGAAGGACGTGACTCATATTAGACAGATGTCACTGAACTAAACTATATTAACTGACTTCACTGCAGCATGGCCTGCCATTGATCGATACTAAGTACGTAAACTAAAGCAAGCATGGATATGAATCATAAAACTGCACACTGTAAACAGACTACCCAATAAGGAAAACAAAATATCAATACTTCCGTAACTTTTTTATATATCTATAGGGCGACTGCACTGAATACAGCGAAAGAAAATAATAAACAAGTCTTTACAAAAAGCGAAAAACAACTTATCAAAATAATTCAAATGTAAGAATATGTTCCCCAAAGACAAATAGACATAGGTATATAGTAGTCTTTGTGTTGCAAACTGGAAACACTTACTCTCTCTGGTGTTATATATTTATCATATCTTCCAGAAAATTACAGTGACAAAGTCGGTCGCTAATAGATATACCCACTACCTGAGTAGTTTTTCGGTAAATCGCCTTTCCATCTTGACAAAATCCTTGTACAACGATTAGTGAATGAAATTCAAAGCTAAAACCACTATCCAAAAGCTCTTTACCTTCTTGAAGGAAATTTAAAACCAACTTTTGTGCACCAGACACGTACATTGTAATTCGGAAGGTAAATCCTCATCAATGATATACTTCTTGAACGCCGAAGTGATTTTTCTGACACTGTCAAACGTATTTCAGTAGTGCGCTCTGGTTTTATTTTAAATTTTGTAATTTAAATTTGTGCATTGACTTTGCAGAGACGTCAGATTTTGTGTAGTGTCGATTCAGTAGCACAGTTAAATAAAATCTATGACCAAAATAACATTAGAGGGATGGTGCATAGACGTTTACCTCCTTTAATTTCGATCATTTTTTGTATAAATCAATAAGTTTACGAAATAGCAAAAGTAATATACATGATGTTAAATTGATAAAGGGCCAAGAAAAGGTTCTTTCAGGTGACAGAGCTGGGAAGAAGTAATTATTACACCTTATACATTCAGTCACGGGGAAAGAGTTTAACTGTTCCACACTGCAAAATGAACCGTACGTCATCAATGTACACGTATGTAAAATGGAATTGCTGTACAAAGAGCCTCTATGATTGAGAGAGCATGTATAATGACTAAACAAACCTGGCTTGATAAAAGAATAGAAAATATCTCCAAACACTATATATACGTATATATACTATCGATCAAAAAGATCAACATTTGATAATTTTTTCTCAGTTATCTATAAATGTATTTAGAATTGTCCCTCGCAAAATAAGTGCTATATCCATTTTTGTTGTTGAATGCATTTTTAATTATTTGAGAGTTCTATCTTTCATAAAGACCCTGATGTTATCACAGAGCTTACCTACTTCCAGGAACATTATGTCATCACAACAGCGGACAAAGCCTCAAATAATTACACATTTACTTGCAAAAAGTACTATTTCGACAGTCTAGTTAAAGAGTTGGGTTTAAATTCGACACCTGAAAATCCCACTTACACCCCAACAAACCTTTCTGCCTCTGAAATAATAGATAACCACAAATCAGCTCTTGCTTCCTTTGGCTTCGACACTACCAATTTAGATTTAGATTTACTTATACTGCATACCTAAAATGCATAAGAATCCGTACAAACAACGTTTCATCGCTGGTTCCTCAAAATGTTCTACCAAATCTGTATCGATCTTACTCACCAAAGTTTTATCTGAAATCAAATCTGGGCTTCAAAAATATTGTTCGACAGTATATTCTCGCAGTGGTATCAACCAGATATGGATTTTAAAGAATTCGAAGGAACTTTTAGAACATCTAAAATCCACTCATTTTAGTAGAGTCCATTCGATCAAAGCCTTTGATTTTTCGACACTTTACACTACAATTCCACATTCGAAATTGAAAGAAAGACTCGCAAAAATTATAAGTAATGCGTTTAAAGTAAGAACGGTAATCGCAAATACAAAACTATTGTTGTCAACTATGACAAAACCTACTTTGTAAAAGAAAAGTCCGATTCTGAAAATAAGTACACTGAGACAGACATTATTCAGATGTTAAACTTTCTGATCGACAACATTTTTGTGGTGTTTGGAGGAATGGTCTTCGGTCTTGTCGGAATTCCAATGAGGACCAATTGTGCCCCACTCCTTGCCGACATTTTCCTTTACTCGTACCAAGCTGAATTCATTCAATCTTTGGTCTCTGAAGGGAAAAGATACTTAGCTTCTGACTTCAACTTCACTTACAGATACATAGACGATGTGTTGTCCGTCAATAATCCAAAATTCGCGGATTACCTGAGCAGTATCTATCCTTCGGAGCTTGAAGTACAAGAAACTACAGAGACAAATAATTCAGCATCCTATTTGGACATAATGTTGTCCTACGACACTGAACACCTCACTCTATGACAAACGTGACGACTTCAATTTCAGCATTACAAACTTTCCTTTTCTGCGTAGCAACATCCCTTCATCGCCTGCTTTTGGCGTGTTCATATCTCAGTTGATACGCTATGCCAGAGCAAGTACCAAATATACGGATTTTGTTCTGAGAGCTAGGCGTCTTTCAGATAAGCTTCTCAGTCAGGGATATGTTTGTGACCGACTAACATCGTCACTGAGGAAGTTCTACGGTCGATATGGGGAACTCGTCATACACTATGATGTCCCACTCTCCAGAATGGTGGATGATATTCTGTCATAGACCATTTGAACAATCCAACCAAAGATTGTATTCTATGTCTTCCAAAATGGAAGGAACCGGATGTGACAGTTCTTCCGAATTGAAGAGACGGGTGTTGCATGCAAGCAGGAGATGCTTACTCTTCCCGGGCACCTTGTCTCACTCCCATATCGGGAGTTCGCTTCTTTTCGTGTGGTCGAGGTTTTTGTTTGTTTGCTTTGATTTCTGTTTTGTCCTGATTTTGTATGCCTTCGGTTTCTGATTTTCTGAATTATCGATTTTGTGCTGTAAACAGGGATATGGTCATTATTCAAATTTGTCATTTCAATTTGAAATGTGAAATCGTCGTACAAAGAGAAAAACATGTCCAATTGCTCATAAAGTATTGTTTACTAAAACTTACAAACAATGATACGTCTTTATGTTCAATCAAACCTTCGTGTCTGTAGAGACCTATGTTCATCTAGATCGATCCATGATCCTTCATTAGATGAAAATTGCATTATCCTTTTAACGGTTTGATGTCTTCCCTAATTCAAGTTGATTATGTGGCCAATCAACCCTATTATAATGAAGTTTTTTTAGTTTGTCATTCCGGTGTCCGTGAATGCATCTCTCTCTCTCTCTCTCTCTCTCTCTCTCTCTGGGCACATCGGAAATAAAAGATTTTTTGTGCATAAAAATAAGTTTTAAGGAGATCAACTGATTCTCTCCTAAAGAGATTTTATATCTGCCGGAGAACTTACTTGAAAACCTACTTTAGATCTTGACATTTTCCGCTCATCTTCACAATAACTATTTGGTGTGTTACGGCCTTGATCAATGATTAACTATCGTGACACAAATGAACCGATGCGAACAGGGTCATTTGTAGGGTAATTGCTTTATCGGTGTATGCCTTGCGACAAGGTTATCATTGTTCGTGAGATGGTTTCAAGTAAACATCGGGTTAACACGTGCAGCGTGTACATTTCTGACCTACTTATTGCGATTCTTTGCCTCAAATACTGTGTCAAGAGTCTCGACTTTATTTTTTCAAAAGATTTTTTATGTAATTACAATTCTTATGCATTTATTTTAAAAACCCAGTTTCTCGGATAGATGATTTTAAAGTTGTCATATTATTGCTTAAAATACTGGATTTTTTAAATGAATGCGTAAGAATTGTAATGCATAATGAATAAATATGTGTTCTGTTGTAAAATTTCAGTGCACCATATGCGCATTTCCACAAATTATGTTTCATCAATGATGCTCGAGGAGGAAACAAGTTAGTTGAAAATCTCAAACGGAGTTCACTTGGATCGTTCCCATCTAAATGATCTTTCACAATGGTTGATAATATGATAGTGTTTTATATTGCTTTGTGTCATCTAAAACATTTTCGCAGTGGCAAAGTCGTTTACTCAAATGAGTAGTGGAGTAATTTCTTGATTAGAACTTATAATAATAAAAAGAAAAAGGGCAAAGCGACTTACCGTGAAAATAAAAGAAGAGAGGGGATCTCCAACCAGACCCTGTTGCAGCAACAACAGCAAAACACCCAATGCGGAAACACAAAGACGAGCACAGCAAGAGATGAAAAAGAGAGATACGACACAGAAACATCAAACACGATAACCACAGGGCTTTCTGTGTGCGACTAAAAGTATCACTGCAATTATTTGAAAGATGCAATGAAAATATATAACACTATGACATCTCATTATCCACAATGTTGGACGATAATTTAGGATAACACCATCCAAAACCATCGACTTTGATGTATTCAGTGCTTTTGACATTTTCTGCACGGGTAAACATGTTAAAATACGGAAGTGTTCCAACTCTTTACCTTCATGACGACAATTTCAAACCAATGTAAATGCACCAGACACGTGTTTCGGATAGTAAATATTCCTGTCAAAGCGATTTTCACACACAGCCAAAATTCATTTCAGTAGCTCCCTCTGGTTTTTTTTTTAATTTTAAATGTGTGCAATTACGGTGCAACTACAGAGTGCGCGGTTCCAAATTCCCTGTAGGTTCGACTCCGTAGTAGAGTTAGATAAATTCGGTGACCAAAACAGCATTGGGATGTAAACATCCTTGGGTTTGGATGCTACAATTGAATGAAATGAAAATTTTGCGACATAGTATAATAATAAATTTGATGTCAAATTGATAAAGTGTCAGGCGTTGCAGGGAATGATTACCCTTCCCACGCACTGAACTCATCTCATTAGCATGATTAGAGGATCAACCTTTACTCCTTTGCAAAATTTTCTTATTTGTTTTTTTTTTAGCTTCCACATAACTAACTTTCCTTTCATGAGTAGCAACATTCCGTCTTCTCCTGCTTATGGTGTTTTTGTTTCTCTGATACGGTACGCCAGGGTATGTTCCAAATATGAAGATTTCATCATTAGAGCCAGACGGCTTGCAAGTAAGCTACTTGTTAACGGTTATGTTACACAACGGCTGAAATCATCATTGAGGAAGTTCTTCGGTTGCTACGGGGATGTAATAAAAGCATATGAGATCCCCCTTTCCAGAATTATCAGTGACATTCTATATTGTGATTGAATGGATGTCATCATCACCAGAAAAGAGATACTGTAAATTGCTTTATTTTCGTCAGTACCAATTTTCGTCAATTCGTTCAAAATGACCATTTCGTCAGTACGTAAATTCGTCATCCAAGGGTCCCAAAAATATAAATTCGTCTGCTCAAATGCCAACTTAACATTCAGGTATTATAAGGCCGTACGCGTTTGTTTTCTTTGTTTGTTTAACAATTATTGGTAAACAAACAATTAGAGACATGTATACCACCTAGCTTGTTGTGAAAACATATCATTTGGTAATTAGAAGTACATTATATTCGACTTTATGTGCGTATTCAGTTTTCAATTATTTATCATTTGCCTGTCGTATTAACTTTATCAATTTTTCCTTTCTACGTGTTCTACACTATATTTTGTCAGGAGTATTTAAATTCGTCGATACGTAATTTCGTCAAGGGAGGCACTGACGAAAATGACGAAAATTGGTACCTGACGAATAAAAACCAATTTACAGTACATACCTGATATGTACATCAAAATGTACATCGAGACAATCGCCGAATTTGACAGGTTTCCATGGAGCTGTGCGACGGGTGTTGCATGCAATCAGGAAACGCTGACTCTCCCCGTGCATCTCGTCTCACTTCGGAATTTTGTTCATTCCGAGGTTCGCAGCCGTTCCTGTGGAAAATCTAATGATTTTGCCTTGCCTTCTCGACTATGAGACTAGATACATGTAACTGATGGGTACTTCTGTAATGTTTATTTATATTATGCCTTTTGGTTATTATTTTTGGAATCTGCTTTTAGGTTTTGATGATTGACTAAATGTTCCTACGCTACCAAGGTAAAAAAAAACCCCTTGAAATCGTCAAACCTGTATTAAATATTCTCAATAGGAAAAAATGTTAAGAGGGCTTGGTCATCTACATAACATACTTAGCACCTTTCTCTGACGCATTTTGATGAGGTAACCTAGATGGTCCTTATTGGAAAAGTTTGAGAAGGCAATAATTATCATTGCAGAAGCAAAATATGATGAAGATTGTATATTGTATATTTTCAGCATATGTAAATGTTACAATATATATGTATACACGTGAATATACAGAAAATTGAAGGGCAACTGCTTTTAAATCCTATTCTATGAAAATAGCGTTGAAATTTGTCTCGCCGGTGAATATTTCTTGCCCAGCACCACAATCTAAGAATTTCCTTTTACAAGTCAAATTCTGTGTCTAAAAATCACTTTGGCTGGAAACTTCACTGATGAGGATTTTATATCCGAAACATGTGTCTGGTGCATAAAAGATGGTAAATAAATGAAAACACGAACACGAGCCTCGTGGTCTTTATCAAGTGTAAAAAACGACGTTTTATTTACACTTGATGAAGGCCAAGTGGCCGAATATTTGTGTATTTGAGTGTTTGTGTTTTTATTTGTTATTATTTTGCTGACACTCCTGTTGGAAGAAATATTTCAATCTACTGCAATTTTGCTGACACTCCTGTTCATCCCTTCCCTCTTGGAAGAAATATTTCAATCTACTGCATAATAAATTGGTTTCAAATTTTCATCGGGAGGTATAGAGTTGGAACACTTCCGTATTCTCATTTAACTAAAGCAGAGGTTTTGAAATATTGGGTCAAATCTTTATAAAAAAAAATCTTGTTTGAATAAGTGCAAGTCATTTTATGGTTGCAGGCCCTGGCTTATATGATTGAAATTTTAGGACTTCTATTTTGAACTTGAACGAACTTATACATGCTACAGCTGAGTTTAATAATGTTTCCTAAAATCAACAGAATAATCTTCAGTAATCGTTATTGATGTTTGCGTGCAAACAATAGACATAATTTTGTAACCTTGATATTCATTTGTCAATAGCAAAATGATATTCAATTATATTTACGACTGTTCGCTTGGTGAACCCGCTCTGCAAATTGAGCAGAAAAGCTCCGAAATATGAGAATTATTTATTTGTATTACACCAGATGTTTGAAATATACTAAGTGACAACTAAATATGGAAAATTTGTGGGGGGTTTGTTAATGCAGTTCAGATGGTACATATATTATTCTTCTCAGATATCATACCTTGAACCAATATCAAAATAATATCGCTCATGTTTTTGTCATTATAGATATTAAATTATAACCATGACCTTTTCTTCAACCAAACATTATCGCTAATTAATTTGTATGTAATTAGCTCTACAATAACATCGTGGTATTCTGGTTTTCAATTGCTCCTCTTTTTCAATTGATATGGCTTCATGGATGGAAATTATAAGGAAGCCTGCACATGCAATAAACACAATAAACGCTTCATTAAATAAATCAAATCATAATCATTACAGGATCTCAAATTAACATTATTCACACGGTATTGCTGAAGCAATGAGTGAATGTAAGTCAAACATAATACCAAAATTGCAATGCAATATCCACAATCACAATGCATACAATTAGGCAAAACAAAGAGAATCCATCAATGAAAACAGCCGAACATGCTCTTACGAGACGAGAAAAGGAGACAGACAGACGGAGACAGTAAAAAATATATATGGTATACTTTAACTGTTTTATTATACCGAAACAAACATTATACTGAAACAAACATATTTCTTAGGTATACAGAAACAAACATTATACTTTTTATTGTTTTATTTTAGTGCGGATTAATTTATGTGCTAAGCGGATAGGAGGCAAATTACTCTGCTCGTGTATTGATAGCGTCATCCGATCAACCTTCACATCATCCGATCAACCTTCAACGGCGCTGATTGGCTGATACTGACACAACCCCAAAGAAGCTCCGCCCCATTTTGAGACTAACTCCCTAGGGAAATAGTCTTCTCAACTAACGCACCCCTTTGCAGGGAAATAGTCTTATCAGGCGATTTTCAGGGATTTAGTTAAATTTAATGAGTCTCTTTTTATATAGGAAAAAATCAGTAGAGGTATAATAACACCATATTAACTCGAAATACATCACTGTCTTTCAGAAAATATCAAGAGTCCAATGTTAAAACATGATTGTCATAGGTGGTACCAACTGAAATGAATGTAGCGCCTTACGAATATACATGTATATTCAAAATAGAAATTAATCTGTCGTCCTATATGGTTATGGAATCGAAACTAGGATTTAGAAAATTCAAAATATCAATTCGGACTGCAAGCAAAATTTTACGTGCATTTTAATGTAAAAAAAAAACCTGACTGAGCACAACGCGATGACCTAAAATAACTGTCCTCTGTGCAATTCCATGCTGTTATACTCAATATATTATTGCCTAATATGTTACCGTAAATGATTCATCGATCTTCGTATGTCTGTTGGAAAAACAAAACCCGAGCCATGATAGCAAATGAAAAAAAGAAATTCTTTCGATCACAGTATATATACATTAAAACTGATAAAGAGAACGTTAGAATATTGAAATTATGTCATTTAGATGAAAGGAGGGGATCTCCAACAACACTCGATTGCAGCACCCATAGCAAAACTCCAATACACCCTATAATACAAAAAAGCAGAAAGAGACGCAAAAGTGACAAGGAACACCAACTCACACCACAGAAACATGAAACACAAAATACCACTCATATACATGTACCAATGAGACCAATTCACACCATAGAAACATGAAACTCCAAAGACCATATATAAACCATCCAGACCAATGAACAACCAGTGCCGACTTAGGACGGTCATCTGCCACGCAAGTTACAGACGGAGTGGTTATTCGGATTACGTGCGCACAACCCGTCCAACTTTTCCGATTACCCAGAGATCTCGAAGAACGAACAATTGTGGTGTAAAATAACCTCCTCTCTGTCAGATGAACATACAAACAGACAGCATGACGCAGGGACCAAACAAACACATAGATGGATATGTAGATGGACACATAGATGGCTATGTAAATGGATATAAGCTCATACATGTAAACACCGGAGGAGTCCGACTGAGATTCAGAGAGGACAGGTTGTCGTGGTCCTGTCTTCTCTAGTGAAGTTTGGACAGGGCCTGTCATGGAGTCCTGTCGTCACAGTCAGTCAGAATGCAATTCTTAAGCATGCGCTGGTACAATGCTGTGACAAAAGGATCATATCCACGATATAAAAGGCGTTTGATTATCCTTACACAATTTCGATAGTTATGTTGTCTACCTTTGATCCTTCTTATTTTGTTAATTATGTCACCGTAAAAGGTTGTGAATTACCCAAATTTATATACCCTGTTGCTTGTATGGATCCGAATTTCAAAAGAAGTTGACAATATTTTTTGTCAAATTTCCAGAGACTTTTCAGTTACTAGTTTGTAAAAGCGAAAATCTCGACCTTGGTAATTTGTAGATTTCTACTAAGAAAATCCAAAACATCAGTACTTGCTCTAGCAAAGATCTAGATTAGATCTAGCAAATGTAGCATAGACAGCATCAAGAAAACATAGCATCTAAATCTAGATTAAATCTAGATATATGAGATCTAGCATAGATGTAGATGAGATCTAGCAAATATAGCGCAAACCTCGTCGTTTATGAAGTCCTATAATTAATGACTAAAGCTTTCTAATAACATTTTCCCTCGCCCTCATTTGAAACTTCAATAAAAAAAAAAAGTAGTGATATATAAGTTTGTAGTCCTTTATCCAAGATACTGGGTGGTAACCTTGAAATAAGCTAATATAAGCTCCTACAATCGCCTAGCACCGGACCAAAGTTCAAACTCATGTCGATAACACATGGCATATGGCCGTCAGCATGACGCATCAGCAAAACTGCTAATTTCTTGTAAATAAAACATTGCTTCGGATTGCAGTTTATTGGTGACTTGTTTATCATATGAATGAAGAAGTGTAGAGACGTGAGAGATTCTTCGATAAAACTTAATAATTTTGCAAAAGTTTTAAATTGCAGTTTCAACTTTGGTATAGATCATCAATTGGATCTTTATGACACACATAAACTATAAACAGAAAAACTGACTTTTTTTCGAATTTTGGCTATGTACTTAACTTGTATCATCTCTACGGCAAATATAAATGCCATTTCAACATTTGACGAGGTCTGCCTTTCAAATTGGTTATTCAGATGTTATTCAGATTTCTAATATTACTTGAAATTTTCTCCCTATATGTACCATAGAACTCGCCTGGTGTAAAATCTCCAAAAAACTTCCAGTGCGCTAAGCTCCGCCGCCCATTCACGTGCTGTATTAGAAAAGAAATAACAACTAGCTAGCCGTGATTCATTGTCTAGTAATTCCACTCGTCACATGAACCAATCAAATTATCACCTCGCCGTTTCGCGGCTCGGTGATAATTTGATTGGTTCATGGGACTCGTGGAATTACTGGACAAATAAACAACGGCTAGCTAGTTGCTATTTCTTAGATAATTCATTTTTAGAATCGATGCTACATTGTACCTGGCGGTTACTAGATGGAATATTGTACATAAGCCCGTCTCACACGTTGTTCCTATTCGGTTATTTTTGTGTAAGAGAGGTTTACATTATAATATGCGTTATTAATCTTGCCATTGCACTTTAATATGCGATTGTGATACACAATCAGCATGTGCCACAGCAGAATATGGGAAGGAATTGCAGCCCTATCACACACAAAAACAACGTGTGAGACGGGCGAAATATTGAAGCTAATTGTACTTTTGCAGTCATTTACTTTGGAGGAGGGATTAGTACATGAAATTGATGAAGACTTGGCTCCACGTCAAATAAAACTCGACCTACTTTTTGTAATCAGAAAAATAAAAAAAAAATGTTCAGAAAGATTTTTTTTCAATATCCCGATTTTTTTAATATTTCCAATTAATTGCGGTGACAAATCAATATCCTTTCATAATTAAAAATAGTCATTTGGAAATATAATGACCAACTCAAGGTATTCATGAATATCCTGCTCACGATCACATAAAAACGTTATAATGTTAACAAAGAACAGAAATCGGTGTTTATTAACAGGTCTCTTCAACACTACTTTTTTATAGATCTTCTTTTAGAAAAGACATAACTTTTTGTATCACGAAGCACACAGAAATATCCCCAGATGCTTGTATAACTATCCAGACCTAATTGAATGACCTTGTACTGTATAGCCTCTCACATCAGCAAAACAGTTGCAATACTATCTTAGAAAAGATATCTGAGAAATGTTCAGTGAGGCTTGAAAAACAGTCTTGTATAATGGAGAAATTATATAAATTTAGTTGCACAACGCTGTCATTGAGTTCTTTTGAACTACTTGTATTTATTGATGCAAAAGAAGGTGTCATTATCACGAAAAGAATCTCAAAAAATATATTTTCCTTCATTATGTAAAATCATTCTCAGAAATACTTTAAGTAATGTTTCAAAATAAAACGTATCCAACAAGACATCAATCGTCCTCTGACCTAAGTAAACACACATGAGTGGACAAAAAGTAAAAAGTCACAATGAAACAAACAAACGGAGAAATGAGACATAAAATTATTTTGATGAATTCAAACCCATCCAAAGACGATGCGATTCAGTTTACAAGAGAAAAGATTAAGTAAAATTGTATGGACTTATTCGCAAATTGACACTATAGGGGAAATTCTAGGATTTGATGACGAATTTTGGAACACATAATTAAAGATCCCAAAAAGTAAATTTGAAAACCAAAACTCAAAGCATAAATAAACGGAGAAGATAAATAAACATGAAAAAAATAAATATGGCCAAAGAGTGTGAAAATTATTATGTCCAAAATGTGCCGAAAGACTTAGCAGGATGGATGGGATATGATGCTACAGGACCCACGTTTTCGAAATTCCAAGAAATTTTTGATAACAGAAATTTTCAAATGCGTTGAAGAAACGATCAACCGAAGTTGATCCAACATTTCTACATGTTCCCTCATGGACTCCTGGTCCACCAGCAGTGACACTCAAGAAGTGGTACAAATGTTTAACGTCTTCAAATTCAAGAGCATCATTTAAGAACAGATAAATTACCAGCATGGACCAGACATGCACGTTTCGGGTACTAAACCCTCGTCAGTGATCCTCAATATGGCCAAAGAGTGTGAAAATTATTATGTCCAAAATGTACCAAAAGACGTAGCAGGATGGATGGGATATAATGCTACAGGACCCATATTTAGAATTTTAGAAATTCCAAGATATTTTAATCACAGAAATTTTCAAATGCATTGAAGAAACGATCAACCGAAGTTGATCCAACATGGCTACATGTTCCCTCGGGGACTCCTGGTCCACCAGCAGTGAAACTCAAGAAGTGGTACAAATCATGTTAATACTAAAACAAAAACGATGGAATACAACTCCAGCAGTACTAACGCATATAGAACAATAAAACTTTCGCAGACAACACCATCGTGCATTCAAGAGACGAATGAACATTGAAGGAATTAAACATTTTTATTGTTATTTTAATCGTTCTTACTTTTCGAGGTCTGACTGCTACATGCTAGCGTCGAAATTCTTTTCCCCACTTCCATTTCCTTTGGATGTAACAACTCAGTATCTCTAGGTAGGTGCATAGAAATTAACACCTTCAAGAATATGTAGAGATAAAAATGAATTCGATTGGCATTTTCCAAGTTGTCTAGTTACGCATGACTCACATGGAATCTTCAAGCTTCTCAATATGCAATTCATTAATTTATAAAATGTATTTTGTATTTTAATTTTGTACTCGATTCAATTTTTTCTTTGTTCTGCCATGACTGATAGTTGAAATAACAAGAAAAGCTATAACATTAATGTTATAGCTGGAGTACGGACTGCCTTTTTCCCATGAAACCTTAAATAAAAACCTCACACAAAAGGAAATATATTTTGAGTTAAATAAATAACAGCTTAAAACGAACGTTCGATGCCTGTATACCTGTTCCGAACTCGCGACCTGGGGAGGTGGCGGAGAGCATGATAACCTTGCGCCAACCTTCACCAACGTACATCGAATTTCTACATGGAATGGGTCCCTTGACCTCAGTTTTATTACAGGTAATTTTAGGAATGCTCTAGCGACGCCAAGGAAGCTGTAAAATAAGCTGAAGTGAAACTGAAGACCGCCATTATTGACCTTGGAAAAGACAACGGTTACAAAGAAAGGAGGGGATCTTCAACAAGACTTGATTGCAGCACCAACAGCAAAACACCAAAAACCCCAAGTGAAAACACAGAGAAGACACACACAGCAAGAGACAAGGAACAGCAAATGAGACATCAAACACACATAAACCAACGAGACCCATGGGTAATTGGTGCCGACTTGATTTAAATGATTTGTAGCCTGTTAAGTCTGGGGGTTTTTTTTGCGTTTTTGCTTACTTCTTGTTAATCTTGCTTTGACTAATGTCGAATGGCAAATATGGATAATGACCATATCCCAATACATAGTACAAAATCGATAATTTAGAAAATCATAAACCGAAGGCATACAAAATCAGGATAAAACAAGAACCAAAGCAAACAAAGAAAAACCTCCACCATATGAAAAGAAGCGAACTCCCAATATGGGAGTGAGACAAGGTGCCCAGGAAGAGTCAGCATCTGCTGCTTGCATGCAACACACGTCACTTCAATTCGGTAGAATTGTCACATCCGGTTACTTCCATTTCGGAAGATACAAGTATGTTCGGTGGTTGGATGGTTCAAATGGTCTAAGACAGAATATCATCCATCATTCTGGAGAGTGGGGCATCATATTGTATGACGAATTCCCCATATCGACCGTAGAACTTCCTCAGTGACGAGGTTAGTCAGTCACAAACATATCCCTGACTGAGAAGCTTATCCGAAAGACGCCTAGCTCTCAAAACAAAATCTGTATATTTGGTACTTGCTCTGGCATAGCGTATCAACTGAGATATGAACACGCCATAAATGCTTGCAGGCGATGAAGGGATGTTGCTACTCAGAAAAGGAAAGTTTATGATGTTGAAATTGAAGTCATGACGTTTGTCATAGAGTGAGGTGTTCATGTGACCATCAGTGTCGTAGAACAACATTATGTCCAGATAGGATACTGAATTATTTGTCTCTGTAGTTTCTTCTGCGGATTATTGATGGCCAGCATATCGTCTATGTATCTGTAAGTGAAATTAATGTTAGAAGCTACGTATCTGTTCCCTTCAGAGACCAAAGATTGAATGAATTCAGCTTCGTACGAGTAAAGAAAAATGTCGGCAAAGAGTGTGACACAATATATATCATCTCCTACCTTTAGACAAGGTTGATGAACATCGACTTATTTCGCTCGAAAATGCCAATCACACAGAATACTTTGAAACTTTAAAAATGTTAATTTTCCTTCAGGTTATATATTGATCGAATATAAGTTCTTGTTAATTGATATAACCATGAATCATATCGACTACTTTCATAACATAAATGTTTGCCCTTTGAATGGCATTAACCTTGGAGAATGAACAGATAGAATAAGATACTACATGTAGTATTGGTTGAAAACCTTGAGTGTCATTTTTTCAAATCAAAGAGAATCAGTATGATAGGAATGTTTGTTATTCCATTTGATGTAAATGTCTTTGCCTATATGATGTTGTTTTTGAAGTTGTCTGTCTTATTCCCGTTGTTTGTTGCATTACTGCAGCTGTGATCCACGGAGGATAGTGCAAATGGGCCTTGCTGTGGATCTTTTCCATAAATGTGTCGGATTTTGTAATTACTTTATGTTCAGTGAAAGCAATGAACCAATATATCAAATCGGGTAAAAATAAGCATGATAAGTGGAAACAATTATAAATATACATATTTTATCAGTTTGTTGTCATAATATTTGAAAAATTTAACATGAATTTGTATTGGAAATCTTTCATTTTGACAAGATTTTGCCATCAGCATTTCAAAAATGTTCTCTGGCTCGGTTCCGCTTGCCAGAATTTATTACATACATTATTTTCAAATGATGCTGCACTTTCCTATATATACAATCCAGAAATTTACAGAAAACCAACTGACACGCAGCAGTATCTGCATTTTAAAAGTCAACATCCAAAAACTTGTCTGAAAGCAATACCATATAATCTGGCTAGAAGAAATTGTACAATAGTTAGTGATTTAAGAATTCGAGATATCCGTCTAAATGAATTACGTACATCACTCTTGCACCGAACATTTCCTATTTCATTAATATAGATAAAGGTATCGAATGAGCTAAAAATATTCCATTATCTGAACTAAGAAAAGTATAGGAAAAGAAATCAGAAGATGTTTTAACATTTGTTACAACCTTTAATAAATGTAATCCAGAAATATTTAACGATGCATATAAAAATCTAAACCAATTAAGAATGAGCGAAAGGATGGAAAATATACTAAATGAAACAAAACTAATCAAAAGCAAAAGACAACCTAAACATTTTAAAAAGATTCTTAAAAGTGCAAAATTTGAAGTGAAAAATGATTATCCATTAGAAGGTGTTTCAAAATGTAAAAACAAAAGATGCAAAATATGCGATATCCTAATTGAGGGAAAATATTTCAAATTTAAAAAATTCAGCCAGAGACTTTGAAATTAAAAGAAATTTAACATGCACATCTAAAAATGTAGTATATGTCATTCAATGTGGCAAATGTAAGGAGGAATATATTGGCTCAACAAAGCAACTAAACCACAGAATTTCTCTTCATAAAAGTAATATAAAACTTCCACAAAACAGAGTTCTTTTTGTTTCAAAACATATTTTTGATTGTAGTGAAGGGAATTTCAAAGTAATGCCTATTTACCAAACAGACGATTACTTCATGATCACAATCAAAGAACAAATCTTCATTGATAAATACAAACTTATGTTAAACAGAACATGAAAACACCCACAATCCTATAAACATTTGACCACTTTATCTGATAAAAAGCTTTTCCTATAGATAGAATTGAAAAGAGCATGTATTTACTATTTCTATTAGGTATAAGCAAATTTTCAACAAGGAGTGCAAAATAATCTTATTAACGCATCCTGATTTTTTTTCAATGTATTTACCATTGCTTGTACTGTATTCAATGTTAATACAAATGTTACATTATTATTATCTGAAGAGGCTAACCATACTAGCCGAAACACGTGTCGTAATAAAAATGTAAAATTTTACATCGCCTTTTTTGTGGTGCTTTAACTTTTTTACATATTTATATCCTTTAAGTTGGATCCTATTTTTTCTGATTTTGGATAATACAATCCATATACATTTACATTTTTTTTTTTTTTTTGTACATTACACCTTGATCAATAAACAAAAGCACTAAGAGTAATGAAACTGAAAAAGACACGAATAGAGGATTTTATTCCAATTCTGAAAAATAAATTTCGCTGGCTCGGTATGACTCGCCATTTGTTGTATTTACATATTATAATTATTACTAACCAAATACTATGATGTGAAAATTCAAGATTTTAAGCATTTAGCTCGCCAGTTATCTGCTTTATTTATAATTAGAAACAGGACTGGCAATCATTAATCAAGGACTTTATTTTCTGGTGTGTGCTTTTTTTTTACTCTTCAAAAAACAAACAAACAAAAAGAATTGGACTCCAGGACCACCTCTGAAAAATAATCCGGTATCCACCTATGAGGATCCACTGATTAAATAAGAAAAATCCCAAACGTCATTTAAGAAAATATGCCATGTTTGTGACTTTGCCGTTTTTATCCGTGTACGAACCACGACGTTATCGAGAGGGGGACTGCGTCCCAACCCTCTTTTTGAATATTCCATAGAAACTTTGATACCAAACACATCGTATAGATAATTCAACATATATCATAGGACAATTTTACATAGCAGAAAAACGCCTGTCACTTTGGAAATGTGAAGCTTTGTAATATTTTGATCCTATATTCAATTTTTCGAATTTAATCATAAAATAATCTCTGCTCATTGTTTACTCGTTTCGTAAGTTTTTAGCAAAGATTCTTCAACAGTATTCTTAATAATAGACAATTGATTCAAAATTGGCATAATTAGAGCAACAATGCCTTTTTTTTTCATTATCTTACCTTTGTTCCTCTAATCTTTTCCCTTGTAAGAACCATGCATTTATTCATGGAGATTTTGGAAGTTAAATTGATTATTTCCAAATAATTTTACGATTACCAGAATTATACTTTTTTTAAAACAACATCAAGAAATCAGGGCATACGTTAAATAAGGCATAATTCAAAGACTGATAAAAGAAATTCCTGTGGATCTAATTAAACATAGCTTCGAAGATTCAAATAGAGACAAAACATAGTTTCAGAAAATATCGAGAAAATAGAATTTGGAATCCAAGTGTTCAATACCTCCACAATAGAAAAACCCATCCTATTGCAGCAAGAATGATCCTTTTATCACTGACAGATTCAGAGGACTAGTGATCGCCATGTTTAACCAATGGACAGATGCCAGACCACTGATATGTTCCACTCATCTTTGACCAGCAGAGCTAACCATGTAGAAAAGGAACCATGTTAAAAAGGTAAATAGAAATGTAATCATATCATGGAGTGAGATCATGTGACTAGAAAGAATAAGAATCTCCTGCCCGTATGTCGATTTAAGAAGAAAATAGTCACAGCTCTTAAGGACAAATACATGTAATTTGTTTTGTCATATTTTTTTTTCAAGAATTTGTATGCCTATTCATAGTGATGTTTGGATTCTGCTCTCAGAGGATTTTGTTCTTTGGAGAATTATGAAGATTTTATTGTGCATACAGACAAACTGATCAACTACCATCTAAAATGTAGATCTATCTGATGTCTGTCAGAGTCTGATTTGCTAATCTGTGGACATACGGATAAACTAACAGCATTTCTTTTGACTTAAGGCGACATTAAGTCATTCTTTCCTTGGAAGCTTACATGAAGAGTGATTACTATTGATAGAATTTCAACTAAGGCATGGTAAAGCATGGTTTCTCCCACAAAACTGCATATTGTGAACTTGAAGTTTAGTCTTGAATGAATAAAGGATTCATCATTTTCTCATGACCAAGATATGTCAGGAAAGCTTGGTTATATTAGACTGCTATATTGTCTTTACAATATTTCATTCTACATTGTCCATTATGAGGCTTTGACATTCTGTCTCTGACATTGAAAATGGATTGCTATGAAGCTAAAACTTTAAGTTAATTTCAATTTGTATTTCTCTTTGTATAAACATTCCCCCTATTGTATTTTTTTTCAAACATATATATACATATAAGCTATATTCTAGGTAAAATTAAATTAAATGTTTGTGTGATAGCATTTTTGATTTACAACATGTACAATTTGAATTTAAAATAATTCTTTTATTGCAAAGATTATAAAAAGAGGGGGGGGGGGGGGTTCAAAATTTCTATAACAACATCTGTTGTCATTTTTTTTCAATTAGAAGATAGGAACCGGACAAAATATTGTCTTTTTAGCTTGAGCCAAAGGCTCAAAGGGAGCTATTGTCATACCGGATTGTCCGGCGTCCGTCGTCCGTCCGTCCGTTAACTTTTCACATTTTCATCTTCTCCTCTGAAACCGCTCGGAGAATTTTTATTAAACTTGGTATGCATGAAGTACTAAAGGTCCCCTACCAAGTTTGTTCATTTTAATTGGATCCCTACCGGGGTGGATCCAGGGCGAGGTCAAATTGGTCCCAGAGGGTACCCCTCTTTAAAAATCTTCTTCTCCAGAACCGCTGCATGTATTGAAAAACTAATGGTATCTGAGTGATCTAGAAGGATGTATGATTCAACTTTGTTCATTTCATAAAAATCGAAGAACTCCTTTTTGACGCATTTTTAACGTCTTTTAGAAATTTTATCATTATAAAATTTCACTTTCGACATGAAATGAAAAATCATGAGCTCACCGGTACATTTTGTCTCCGACTGCAAATATTGTCTTGATGATTAATTATCATGTAAATCATGTAAACTTGAAGTCGAAGGAGACGTACGTTTATTCGAGCTCCGAGGGTTACGTTAGGAAAAAGGAAAGGGAATGGGTTCAGGGGGCATTTTGAATATTAAGATGGCACTAGAAAGGATATTCCGGTTTTTAACCCTTGACATATAAATTATCGGTAAAACTGTATTTTCTCCAGTAAAAAATCCAAGCTTTTTAGCTCACCTGAGCCAAAGGCTCAAAGTTAGCTATTGTCATACCGGATTGTCCGGCGTCCGTCGTCCGTCCGTCCGTCCGTTAACTTTTCACAATTTCATCTTCTCCTCTAAAACCGCTTGGAGGATTTTGATGAAACTTGGTATGCATGAAGTACTAAAGGTCCTCTACCAAGTTTGTTCATTTCGGCTCGATCCCTTCAGGGGTGGATCCAGGGCGGGGTCAAATAGGCCCCGGAGGGTACCCCTCTTCAAAAATCTTCTTCTCCAGTTCCACTGAATGGATTAAAAAACTAATTGTATCTATGTGATCTAGAAGGATGTATGATTCAAGTTTGTTCATTTCGTTAAAATCCGATAACCAATTTTTGATGCGTTTTTGACGTCTTTTTCGACATTTTATTTTTAATGCAAAAATTGATATTTCTCTTAATATTTTCTTTCTTACTGAAAAATTCTGCTCCAGTTTAGTTTAATTTAGCCATTTTTAAGCAGAGGAATGCTTTAGTGAAAGAATTTTGCTGAAAAGTTTATATTTGAATTTTCAATTATTTTTTTAACACTGTAAAAAAGGAAGGGGGGATGGTCATTTTCATCATTTTTGGAATTTTATGGTTCTTCCCATGAATGATTGTTCTAACATTTATCAGAATTATTATAAGGAATGTAACAGTGATGAATTTTTTTCAATATCTTGACTTTTAGAATTTTAATGATTTTTTATTACTTTAAATAGGTATGTTTTCAGTGTGTCAATGAGTCCCAAGGTAGCGAGTTCAAATCCCAACTGGGGCATAAAATTTTTTTTCCTTTATTTTTTAACTTTTCTGAATAATTTTAATGCCAATTTGGCCATTTTTTTTGACTTTGGCATTTTTTATGAAGTTTGGCTTTATCCATACCATATTAATTCCCCTTGGGTTCATATTGATATATTATAAGCTATATTCTAGGTAAAATTAAATTAATAAATGTTTGTGTGATAGCATTTTTGATTCACAACATGTACAATTTGAATTTATGATAATTCTTTTATTGCAAAGATTATAAAAAGAGGGGGGGGGGGTTTCAAAATTTCTATAACAACATCTGTTGTCAATTTTTTTTTCAATTAGAAGATAGGAACCGGACAAAATATTGTCTTTTTAGCTTGAGCCAAAGGCTCAAAGGGAGCTATTGTCATACCGGATTGTCCGGCATCCGTCCGTCCGTTAACTTTTCACATTTTCATCTTCTCCTCTGAAACCGCTCGGAGAATTTTTATTAAACTTGGTATGCATGAAGTACTAAAGGTCCCCTACCAAGTTTGTTCATTTCAATTGGATCCCTACCGGGATGGATCCAGGGCGAGGTCAAATTGGTCCCAGAGGGTACCCCTCTTTAAAAACCTTCTTCTCCAGAACCGCTGCATGTATTGAAAAACTAATGGTATCTGAGTGATCTAGAAGGATGTATGATTCAAGTTTGTTCATTTTGTTTAAATCCAATCACTAATTTTGACGTCTTTATGGCCTTAATTACTTTTATGCAAAAACTGATATTTTTCTTATTCTCTTCTCTCATGCTGCCTTAATTTATGTGCATGCATTTTTTATGTCATATTACTAACTGTTGTTTTGTTCAGTCTTGTGTGCTATGTTTAATTATATGTTATTTTATGTCTTGTGTTAACCTGTTTTCATAAATGACAACTTTTAATACATATTGTCTTCTCTCAACATACCCATTACCCAGTGTTCTCAGGTGAGCGATGTGGCCCCTGGGCCTCTTGTTTTAAATCCCCCTCACATGTGGTAGGTTTGATCATGTATGTATATGTTAGAAGGTGTTTTGAAGTTTTTTCATGAATAAGAAGTTGGTGGAGCATCAGCAAAGCCCCTTCTTATTCATGTAGAAACTTCAAAATGCCTTCTAACCAGCTTAGATGGCAACTACCCCGTTGGCATAGTGGATAATGCACCCGGTTAGCATGCTGAAGGCCTTGAATTCACACCCCACTCTAGCTAAACAATTTTTCAATATGTACTGCTTAGCTTTTGTAGGATGCAGGTTCCATGGATACGGTTTCTTCACAGATTCTTCACAAATAAAACAAGCAATTTGAGAGCATATGATTAGCTTAATTTAAATGTTGTCATCTAAATACATGTAGTTAAACATAGGTAATCACAGATTACGAAGCTCACCTCATGGCAGCAAAATTCAATTCAAACATATTTCTAAGTACATGTATATTGGCTATAAAAGGCAAAATCATTCAAGCGGAAAAAGTAGGTCAAGGTCATTTTATGAAAGTTACAAAGATACAACCAATATGCAAGTTTGGTACATGTAGCATTTATACTTTGCTCAATATTTGCTTTTAAAGCAAAATCACTCAAGTGGAAAAAGTAGGTCAGATGCTGCATTCGATGCATGGGTTCCTCTCGGCATCCCAAGATGAATCACTTGTGCAAGTTTGGTTACTGTAGCATCAGTACTTTGTCAGATACTGAGCTACCCCAAACTTCTTAACCAAGCCACTCTGAGCTACCCAAAACTTCTTAACCAAGTCAATAAAGCGGAAAATGTAGGTCAGATGCAGCATCCGATGCATGGGTTCACCTCAGTATCAAAAGATGAATCATTTGTGCAAGTTTGGTTCCTGTAGCATCAGTACTCTGCCAAATACTGAGCTACCCCAAACTTCTTAACCGGACGGGGACGCGGACACGGATGCGTGGGGGTATAGCGCATAAGCTCACTCAACTTCTTGAGGTGAGCTAAAAATTGTACCAAATAGAACATTTGAACATACATGTATCATCCATTGAGATGATCATGACTCTGAGCATGATTAGCAGGATTTGAAGATGGTTTGCTAATGACTCCTATATTAATAAGTTTTTCTTCAACATCAGCAATTTTGCCTTGAACTTTGACCTTTCAATGCATTTCTAACAAAAAACTGATCACATTCTCTACTTCTTGAGATTTTATTCTATTTTGAACACACATCACTTGAACAATAAGTATTTTGTATATGGATTACGAATAGGATACTGTGTGTGTACTTTTTTTAGCGCAACCAAATTTTAGCACAAACAGGGTAAAATAGGACAAATTGACATATTAGCATAATCATGAATTAGCTAAAATAAGTGCACATACATACAGTACTCTGATGTTTGCAAAAGTGTGTTAAATTTTGCAAAATGATTTAACAATTATCTGACTGTGTTTTTGCACTATAAAGCTTTGCAGATCTAAATATTGCAGATAAAATTCTATAAAACTTAACAAGTAACAAAAAAGGTAAATGAAAGTAACAAAAGATCAACAAACAATACAAAGTTAATGTATTAATCATCCATTAACAAGGCAAATGGATTTTTGGTCGAAAATCCTGCAGTCTCTTCTTCATCACTATCTTTGTGAAACTTTTCTTCTTTGTGAAAAATCTCAGCATCGATTAAATCTTCATCAGTGTCTTCAAGAGATTCACCTTCAGAATCTGAATCTTCTAAAGGTTTGAACTGCTCAAATTCACTCAAAAGTTTTAAAGTGTCTTGGTGTTTTTCCCACATAGCTGAAAATATCAATAAGTCATGTTTCCTATGTTCAATTATCCTAACAATATATAGAATTTTTAATGACTTTGATTTCTAGTTCTGTTCAATACATTTTGTAAATCTGTTACTTAATTCATCTTTTTGAGTTACATTGGTAGTGCTGTTTATTGAAATAAATTTTTCAATACAATGCAATACAATACATTTTGCTTCATATACTCAATATTTTCAATACAATACGCATTTTTACATTTTTCTCAAATAAATCATAATAATGAATCAATAAATGGAGTTTTTATGTTTTAATAAATGAAAACTTTATAAAACAGAACAAAAATAAACAACAAATGGATTAGTCGGGGAGCTAGTGGGGACCCCCATGCACCCCCTTGAGTACTTTTTTTCACGGGTACCATAATGTTCCTTATGGTCTACAGAATCGGTTTTCAGGATGTACTCAAAAATAAACTCATTTAGGCTATGTGTTTTTCGACCGTTTCCATGGCAACCCCCTGCTAAAGTCACGAAAGCACTATTGGTTAAGTAAAATAGCCATATCATGGCCAAATGTTGAGCTAAACATCTGTAACTTGTATCAATATAACGAGGAAAGGTTGTTCTATTAATCACGTGATCATATGCAAAACAATTAATTGCATATTCATGAATATTCATGAATTGAAATAAAAATGCTTGCAAAATATATAAAAATCGACACTTTTCATTTAGTTTTTGCTCCTAGGCTCTATAGTTTTATCTATGATCGTTATAAGATATTATATAATAAATTAATACAAAGTCTTCTCTCCCCAATGACATAATATTTGGCTCAATATTTTAGTTCAATGGCTTCTAAATTGATGTTTTTACAGAAAAATGGCTATTTTAATTAAGATAAGCTGATTTTTGTATACTAATTATAAGATATTTACTACTCATAAAATCGAATATCTGAACCTGTTTTCTAGTGTATTTTCATGTGTTTCTCATGTAATAAATGTTTACAAAACATGACATATGTATTTTTTTTAATTTTGGGGCAAAAAACCGTATTTTTCAGTAAAAAACAACAGATATCTGGATATTATCTATAAAAGGCAAACAGTTCCTGTAATCTATAAATGAAACATATATACTGATGTAATTTCATAGTTTTAGATCGGTTTTTGTGTTAGAAGTAAAAAATGTTACTTTTTTCTGCTATTTTTGGTTAAAATGTCGGTTTTTCATACTAAATTTACAAATTTCTGAGAAATATTCTAAATATGATGTACAATTCAATAATACAGTATAATCAACCAATTATATAGCAAAGCCACTCAGTACCATGGTCTTTCAACCTTTACCACTTAATAATTCAGTATAACCGCACAATAACATAGCAAAACCACTCAATAACATAGTAATTTGACCCTTTATAACATAAAAAATACATCTCAATACAGTGTAAACACCCAATGACATAGCAAAACCACTCAATAAAGATACTGTTTGACCCTTAACTATATGAAATTCACTAAATAATACAGCATAACCAACCAATAACATAAAAAAAACACCAAATAACGTGATGGTTTGACCCTTAGTTATAAAAATGCAATGATCGCTGTGCGATATAAGTCCCCTACCGGCGGCATAAATTTATGACTTGCATCTCTGTTCATCAGTTCATCTTCTTCAACAACACCCAAGAAAGGTCTGGGAAACTGAATTTACGAAATTTGCTAAGTCCAAGGGCCATAACTCTTGTGAAAATTAGTCAATCTAAATTAAACTCAAGTCTGCATCATACTATAATGTATTCACATACAAAAAATCAGCTCATTATCTGCAATAACAGGCATGAAAAAGTCCGGAAAACTGAAAATTTCATGAAATTTGCTAAGTCCAAGGGCCATTACTCTTGTAAAAATAAGGTCAATGGAAACCATGCAAACTCAAACTCGGTCTGTATCACACTGAGATGTATTCATTTACCAAAAATCAGTGCATTATTTGCAATAGAACAATAGAAAAGTCCAGAAAACTGAAATTTTCATAAAATTTGCTAAGTCCAAGGGCCATAACTCTTGTAGAAATAGGTGAATCTAAAGCAAACTCAAACTTGATCTGTATCCCATTTAGATATATCCACATACCAAAGATGAGTTCAATTTATCCAACAACAGTGGAAAAAAGTCCGGAAAGCCGAAATTTTCATAAAATTTGCTAAGTCCAAGGGCCATAACTCTTGTAAAATTAGGTCAATCAAAAGCAAACTCAAACTTGATCTGTATCACATTGAGATAGATCGACATACCAAAAATAAGTTCAATATATCCAACAACAGCGGAAAAAAGTCCGGAAAACCGAAATTTTCAGAAAATTTGCTAAGTCCAAGGGCCATAACTCTTGTAAAATTAGGTCAATCAAAAGCGAACTAAAACTTGATCTGTATCACATTGAGATATATCCACATACCAAAAATGAGTTCAATATATGCAACAACAGCGGAAAAAAATCCGGAAAACTGAAACTTTCATAAAATTTGCTAAGTCCAAGGGCCATAACTCTTGCAAAATTAGGTCAATCGAAAGCAAACTCAAACTTGATCTGTATCACATTGAGATATATCCACATACCAAAAATGAGTTCAATATATGCAACAACAGCGGAAAACAGTCCGGAAAACTGAAATTTTCAGAAAATTTGCTAAGTCCAAGGGCCATAACTCTTGTAAAATTAGGTCAATCGAAAGCAAACTCAAACTTGATCTGTATCACATTGAGATATATCCACATACCAAAAATGAGTTCAATATATGCAACAACAGCGAAAAAAAGTCCGGAAAACTGAAAATGGGACAGACGGACAGACGGACGGACGGACAGACAGACAGACGGACAGACAGACCGAGAGGAAACTAAGAGTCCCCTTCGGCGTTGCCGGTAGGGGACTAACAAAACCACTTACTTTTGATATAACACAGCATATCCACCTTATTACTTAGCATTACTACATAAAAACGTGATGATTTGATCCTTTATTGTAACAAAACCACTCAATAACACAGAATTACCACCCCAAAACATAGCATTACTCATCCATAGCGTGAATATTTGACACTTTATTATAACAAAACTGCCAAATAACTTAGCATAACTACTTAATAAGGTGGTCGTTTGACCCTTAATTATATGAAAACCACTCAATTACACAGCATAAGCACCCAATAACATAGCATTACTACTCAAAAACGTGATGGTTTGACACTTTATTGTAACAAAACCACTTAATAACACTGCATAATCACCCAATAACTTAGCATTACCACTCAATAACAATCTTTCCTCGTTCTCTCTATGGAACAAGGACTGTTTTAATGTGGATTTTAGCAATATAAAGGGTCAAACAGACATGCTAATCAGTGATTTGATACAATAAAGGGTCAAACCATCACGCTATTTGGTGGTTTTGTAATGTTAATTGGTGTTCATACTTTGTTCTTGAATGGTTTCATCATAAAAAAGAGGCAACCTACCACGTTATTGAGAAGTTATTTGGTGGTGATGGTGTGATATTAAGTGGTTTTGTAATAATAAAATGTCAAATCATCACGTAATTGAGTAAGAATGCTAAGTTATTTGGTGGCTATACTATGTTATTGGGTGGTTTTGCTATAATAAAAGATCAAACAATCACGTTATTGAGTGGTAATGCTAAGTTATTGGGTAGCTATGCTGTGTTATTGAGCGGTTTTGCTAAGATAAGGATCAAATCATCACGTTATTTTGTGGTAATGCTAAGTATTGGGTAGCTATGCGGTGTTATTTTAAATTTTTGTTATAGCAAATGTTCAAACCATCACGTTATTGGTTGGTTATATTGTATTGTTAGGTGATTTTGATATAGTAAAGGGTCTAACAAACACTTTATTGAGGGGTTTTGCTATGTCATTGAGTGTTTACACTGTATAATCAAGTGGTTCCTATGTAATAAAGGATCAAATGACTATGTTATAGTGGTTTTGCTATGTTATCAAGTGATTATACTGTATTATTAATTTGTGTATATATAATGAAGGTTAAAAGACCATAATTTGAGTGGCTTTGCTATGTTATTGGTTGGTTATACTCTTTTATTGAGTTGCTCTGTTACGTTATTGGGTGGTCATACTGTGTTATTCACAATTCATTTAGTGTTTTTGCAATGTTATTCTGTGGTTATGGTATGAATTTCTATATTTCTTACTATTTTACTTTTCTAATTTGATACTCTTATGATATGTACAAATAAATTTAGTTTCATATCCTATATAACAACAAATATAAATTATATTTGAAATATTTCTCAGAAAATCTGTAATTTCAGAATAAAACATAGTGTAATCAAAGATTACGAAGCTCACCTCGCGGCAGCAAAATTCAATTAAAACATATCTCTAGGTACATGTATATTGGCTTTAAAAGAAAAATCACTCAAGTGGAAAAAAGTAGGTCAAGGTCATTTTATGAAAGTTTGATCAAAGATACATCCAATATGCAAGTTTGGTACATGTAGCACTTATACTTTCCTCAATATGAGCCTTTAAAGGCAAAATCACTCAAGCGGAAAAAGTAGGTCAAGGTCATTTTATGAAAGTTTGATCAAATATACATCCAATATGCAAGTTTGGTACATGTAGCACTTAAACTTTGCTCAATATTGGACTTTAAAGGTAAAATCACTCAAGCGGAAAAAGTAGGTCAAGGTCATTTTATGAAAGTTTGATCAAAAATACATCCAATATGCAAGTTTGGTACATGTAGCACTTATACTTTGCTCAATATTGGACTTTAAAGGTAAAATCACTCAAGCAGAAAAAGTAGGTCAAGGTCATTTTATGAAAGTTTGATCAAAGATACATCAAATATGCAAGTTTGGTACATGTAGCACTTATACTTTAAACAATATTAGCCTTTAAAGGCAAAATCACTCAAGAGGAAAAAGTAGGTCAAGGTCATTTTCTGAAAGTTTGATCAAAGATACATCTAATATGCAAGTTTGGTTTATGTAGCACTTATACTTTGCTCAATATTGGCCTTTAAAGGTAAAATCATTCAACCGGAAAATGTAGGTCAGATGCTGCATCCAATGCATGGGTTCACCTCAGCATCCCAAGATGAATCACTCGTGTAAGTTTGGTTACTGTAGCATCGGTACTTTGTCAGATACTGAGCTACCCCAAAAACTTTAACCAGACATTGACAAAGTCATTCAACCGTAAAATGTAGGTCAGATGCAGCATCCGATGCATTGGGTCACCTCAGCATCCAAAGATGAATCACTTGTGCAAGTTTGGTTACTGTAGCATCAGTACTTTGTCAGATACTGAGTTGCCCAAAAACTTTAACCAGACATTTACAAAGTCATTCAACCGGAAAATGTAGGTCAGATGCAGCATCTGATGCATGGGTTCACCTCAGCATCCAAAGATGAATCACTTGTGCAAGTTTGGTTACTGTAGCATCAATACTTTGTCAGATACTGAGTTACCCAAAAACTTTAACCGGACGCGGACGCGGACGCGGACGCGGACGCGGACGGGGACGCGGACGCGGACGCGGACACCGGGGTTATAGCATAAGCTCATCTCAACTTCGTCGAGGTGAGCTAAAAAACCGACATTTTTACCCAAAATAGCAGAAAGAAGTAGTATTTTTGCTTCTAATACAAACATCAATCTTAGAACCATGAAATTACATCAGCATATACCTTTCATTAATTGATTACAGGAACGGTTTGCGTTTTATAAATAATATCCAGATATCTCTTGTTTATTACTGAAAAATACGGTTTTTGCCCCAAAATTACCAAAATTACGTATATCATGTTCTGTAAACATTTATTACATGAGAAAAACATGAAAATACACTAGAAAACAGGTTCAGATTTTCGATTTTATAGTTAGTAAATATCTTATAATTAGTATACAAAAATCAGCTTATCTTAATTAAAATAGCCATTTTTTTCTGTAAAAAAACATCAATTTAGAAGCCATTGAACTAAAATATTGAGCCAAATGTTATGTCATTGGAGAGAGAAGACTTTGTATGTATTTCTTATATAATCTAATATCGATCATAGATAAAACTATAGAGTTTAGGAGACAAAACAAAATGATAAGTGTCAATTTTTATGTATTTTGCAAGCATTTTTATTTCAATTCATGAATATGCAAAATAGTTATTTTGCATATGATCACGTGATTAATAGAACAACCTTTCCCCGTTATATTGATGCCAGTTAAGATGTTAAGCTCAACATTTGGACAAGATATGGCTATTTTACTTAACCAATAGTGCTTTCGTGACTTTAGCAGGGGGTTGCCATGGAAACGGTCGAAAAACACATAGCCTAAATGAGTTTATTTTTGAGTACATCCTGAAAACCGATTCTATAGACCATAAGGAACATTATGGTACCCGTGAAAAAAAGTACTCAAGGGGGTGCATGGGGGTGCCCACTGGCTCCCCGACTAGATGTTTTCCATTATTTCAAAAGCAAAATAGGAATAAAAAGATGACAATGGCAGGCATGGAAAGTGTTTCTTTGTCAAACAAAGAACTCTGGTTGGTGACTGGTCATGAGCAAATTTTCGTGAATTGCGAATTATACACCCATGAACACCAAAACTAAGACCTTCATTGTTTATATTTGTTTACATTAGACACCCTATTTTTGCAAGAACATCGCAAGCACAGCAAATTACAATGTCAAAAGTATTCTAAAGGTGGCAAATTATTCCCAAGTTCAAAATTTGGACTTGACATCACATTGCCAACCCGATTTATCGAAATATAATTACGATAGAAACTTTATTTGAACTCTTACAAATGTATGTCTGAACATTGATGTGATTAAATAAGATTAAGAAGAAATATGAAAATAAGAACTCATAAAAGTTTAGGATTTTATTTTCTTGTCAACTCAAATGTATTGAAAGTATCGAGACTCAGCATTTGTGTAACGATACGTATTGAAAATGTCAAAGAATCGAAACTCCTCAATATTCCAATATCAATATACAGCACTAGTTACAAGTACATGAATTGTTATTAATAAAAAATGTATTAAGATTGATAAAAGAAGACCTGGTTTGTGCTTCTTTCCAAATATTTCTAGCTTTAAAATACATTTATATATCTTACATTTCTCTTCAGTGTATCCTTTGGGTTTTAAGCTCACACACAGCCTCCCATCTAAGGCCATACGTAGTAAATTATTAGCTGCTCGATACACATCCGGACGTGAAGCTTTGGCAGTGATAAAACCTCGCCTTTTGGCCCACGCTGTAATAATGAAAACAAATTATTAATTATTCTAAGAACAAAGATTCTGTGTGTAATGCAAGCAGTCCCCAACCAACATAACTCTGTCAAAGTAGTAAATATTTACCTTAATTAAAACTGGTGTGCAACTCCCCAGAACAAATTCATTCTTTCATCTTTAATCTTAATTTCTGAAGAGGGAAGGGAGGAATGTTTACTTCAAGTCATGAGATTTTAAGATAAGCCAACAGCAATATAATTTGTGTCTATCACAGTTTTAGGAAGACATAACCAGATTGCCTAATCACCCTGTCGTATTACACTTAATCCCTATATATATATATATATATATATATATATATATATATATATATATAAAAGCACAAAAAGGTACAAGTTGTTTTCACCTCTTTTGTGCTGTCTATATATATATATATATATATATATATATATGTATAATTATATAAAAGCACAAAAAAGGTACAAGCGACCACGACACTAAACGTGTTTAAACCCAGCGGAAGGGACAGTACATCCGACATTGTCTGAATAGTGAACGTGGTTGTTTTCACCTCTTTTGTGCTGTCTATGTATAATTATATATATATATATATATAAAAGCACAAAAAAAACAAGAGCCCCAGGGGGCACAACGCTCACCTGATACCCATGCACGCTCTAATTGACATACTGATATTGAATACTGATAGTGCCAGTACCAGGATTTTAGCCCACAACCTTTCTAACAAGATTTTTGCCGGATGCAGACAAGTTTTTTTTCAGACAACCTTTAAAAGTACAAACAAGAGAAAATAGTCACATTTCAAAACAACAACTTTTTTACTGATTTGAAAAGATGGATTATGCGATCCAAAGTCATATGCCCAGCTAGTATAGTTCGATTATGCAACATCAAAAATAAAATCATTTTGTAAAATTCCACATTAATGTGCAACAGAAACAGAATAAAACAATGAAATGATTTCATAAATTAAGTTTATTCAAAATTGAACACCAAACCTTTCATTATTAATAGCTAGTATGCCAGAAAATAATAAAGCCTGTGTTTGTGAAACACGAATGCCCCGCGGTGGCATCTTTGTTGGTATAAACACCATTTTCTGTTAAGTATGTGAGAGGTCAGGGTCAGAGTAATGTTGGTATCAATGGAAAGATCTTGTCACAAAGAATACACATGTACAATATGAAAGCCCTATCACTAACCATTCAAAAGTTATGCCCAATGTTAAAGTTTTTGAAAAGTAGGTCAAAGGTCAAGGTCAAGGTCACGAGGTCAAAAATTTTGGTATCAATGGAAAGGTATTGTCACAAGGAATACACATGTGAAATATGAAAGCTCTATCATCTTCCTATCAAAAGTTATGCCCAATGTAAAGTTTTTCGGACAAACAGACAGACGGACAGGCCAAAAACTATATGCCCCCGTATCTTTGATTCCGGAAGCATAAAAAACAAAGACTTTTCGGTTTTGCCTTTATTCATATTAAATTATACAGAAATCTATGAATGAGAGCTTTTGAATAGTATTGATTTCATCTTAATACATGTAACGTACAGTCAAAATCGTGTTAATCCAATTAACACAGACAAGTTGTTAGCGGACAATATTAATTCAAGTGAGTTGTGCAGAAAATGAGCCAATTTCTTTCCAAACAGCAGTGTACGGTGTATCAAACCTCATGACCCAGTGAAGCCACTTGGACAAATTATTTTCGGTAAATATGCTGAAATGCGGTGCTTGGAAATGTATTTTTAGCATATTGAATCAATAGTCGTGATAAATTTAACTTCGAACTTGATCTTGTCTTTTATGCAATCTACAGATAGGTTTGAAAATATGCAAAATTCGTAACATTTTCGATGAGGACGCAGAGTTCCTGTAAAAAAAGTGAAAATTGCGAAAAAAGGACATGCATGACCCCCCCCTTTTTTCTTTACATTTTTATACGTGCCAAAGATTCGCAATCAAAAAAGACCAATTTTACAGACTTCCGGGCACTTCAAGTCAGTCAAAATTTTTAGTGTGCACCTTTTTATTTCCTGTAGTTACCCCTACTAAAGGGGCAAGGAGGTATTGAACCCATCAAATCTGTAACACAAGATATATGGCGACTATGTTTACCATAGATACAGAAATAAGACAGAGAAAATAATCATTAAATAGGGATATTGTTCTGAAATATGCATGTATGAAAAAAAAGCAATCCAAGGAATGCTTGTGTCGCCTGCGTAGCGGATTTTTTTTTTATTGAAATTAGGTCAATTATCAAGGGCAAGGTCATTAGGTTAAAAATTATGGAATGTTTAGAAAGGTCTTTTCATAAGGAATACAAATGTGAAATATCAAAGCCCTATCACTTACCACTCAAAAGATATAACAAATCATAGATTTGTTGAAAAGTAGGTCAAATATATAGGGCAAGTGCACGAGGTAAAACATAGGTAATCACAGATTACGAAGCTCACCTCATGACAGCAAAATTCAATTCAAACATATTTCTTAGTACATGTATATTGGCTTTTAAAGGCAAAACCACTCAAGCAGAAAAAGTATGTCAAGGTCATTTTATGAAAGTTTGATCAAAGATACATCCAATATGCAAGTTTGGTACATGTAGCAGTTATACTTTGCTCAATATTGGCTTTTAAAGGCAAAATCACTCAAGCGGAAAAAGTAGGTCAAGGTCATTTTATGAAAGTTTGATCAAAGATACATCTAATATGCAAGTTTGGAACATCTAGCACTTATACTTTGCTCAATATTGGCTTTTAAAGGCAAAATCACTCAAGCGGAAAAAGTAGGTCAAGGTCATTTTATGAAAGTTTGATCAAAGATACATCCAATATGCAAGTTTGGTACATGTAGCACTTATACTCTGCTCAATATTGGCTTTTAAAAGCGAAATCACTCAAGTGGAAAAAGTAGGTCAGATGCTGCATCCGATGCATGGGTCCATCTCGGCATCCAAAGATGAATCACTTGTGCAAGTTTGGTTACTGTAGCATCAGTACTTTGTCAGATACTGAGCTACCCCAAACTTCTTATCCAAATCACTCAAGCGGAAAATGTAGGTCAGATGCTGCATCCCATGCATGGGTTCACCTCAGCATCCAAAGATGAATCACTTGTGCAAGTTTGGTTACTGTAGCATCAGTACTTTGTCAGATACTGAGCTACCCCAAACTTCTTAACCAAGTCACTCAAGCGGAAAATGAAGGTCAGATGCTGCATCCGATGCATGGGTTTACCTCAGCATCCAAAAATGAATCACTTGTGCAAGTTTGGTTACAGTAGCATCAGTACTTTGTCAGATACTGAGCTACCCCAAACTTCTTAACCAAGTCACTCAAGCGGAAAATGAAGGTCAGATGCTGCATCCGATGCATGGGTTTACCTCAGCATCCAAAAATGAATCACTTGTGCAAGTTTGGTTACTGTAGCATCAGTACTTTGACAGATACTGAGCTTCCCCAAACTTCTTAACCAAGTCACTCAAGCGGAAAATGTAGGTAAGATGCTGCATACGATGCATGGGTTCACCTCAGCATCCAAAGATGAATCACTTGTGCCAGTTTGGTTACTGTAGCGTTAGTACTTTGTCAGATACTGAGCTACCCCAAACTTCTTAAAAGGACGCGGACGCGTGGGTTTATAGCATAAGCTCACTCAACTTCGTCAAGGTGAGCTAAAAATGATGGTATGTGAAGAAAGGTCTTGTCACATGGAATGCACATGTGAAATATCAAAGCCTATCACTCAGCAATCAAAAGAAATAGCCAATCTAAGATTTTTTGAAAAGTAGGTCAAATATCTAGGTCTTGGTCATGAGGTCAAAAGTTATGATATGTGTAGAAAGGCCTTGTCACAAGAAGGAATACACATATGAAATATCAAAGCTCTATCACTTACCAATCAAAAGATATAGCAAATCTTAATTTTTTTGAAAAGTAGGTCAAATATCTAGGTCAAGGTCATGAGGTCAAAATTATGGTATGTGTAGAAAGGTATTGTCAAAAAGAATACACAAGAGAAATATCAAAGCCCTATCACTTGCCAATCAATAGATATAGCCAATCTTTGTTTTTTTAAAAGTAGGTCAAATATCTAGGTCAAGGTCATAAGGTTAAAAAATATAGTATGTGAAAAAAGGGCTTGTCACAAGAAATACACATGTGAAATATCAAAGCCCTATCACTTACCAATCAAAAGATATAGCCAATCTTAGATTTTTTGAAAAGTAGGTCAAATATCTAGGTCAAGGTCACGAGGTCAAAAAATGTGGTTTGCGTAGAAAGGTCTTGTCACAAAGATTACACATGTGAAATATCAAAGCCCTATAACTTGCAAATCAAGAGATATAGCCAATATTAGATTTTTAGAAAAGTAGGTCAAATATCTAGATCAAGGTCACAAGGTCAAACATTATATGTGTAGAAAGGTCTAATCACAAGGAATACACATGTGAAATATCAAAGCCCTATCACTAATCAATCAAGAGATATAGCCAATATTAGATTTTTAGAAAAGTAGGTCAAATATCTAGGTCAAGGTCAAAAGGTCAAAAATTATGATATGTGTATAAAGGTCTTGTCACAAGGAATATACATGTGAAATATCAAAGCCCTATCACATACCAATCAAAAGTTATGGGGTGTGACACCCAAGTGTGACAGACAGACGGACAGACAGAGGGACGGATGGACGGACAGACAAACAACAGACAAAGTGATCCCTAAGTGTCACTGTGCTTCGCAGGCGACACAAAAAGTCAACATCTTAAAAATAAATTCAGCGTATATTTGATAGCGTATGTGGCCAAGTTAATTCGAAGTATGAAAATAAGTACACAAAGCCAAACTAGCTATAGCTTGTCTTATTTAAAAAATCATTAAAAATCTGAAAGTTGATATTTTGACAAAATTCTTTCACAGTTTCATTTCTAGTGATAAATATAAAAATAAAAAGAGAAAAAAAACTGAAAAAGGGAAAAAAAAATTGTTGGGGTCCCGCCGGGGTTTGAAGCTACTCCCCATGGGTCCATTTGGCATGGAAAACATACATTATACCTATGTACAATCTTAAAAAATATTCCTTAAAAATCCAAAAAAGGATATCTTGACAAAATTCTTTCACTTGTAGGGTACCATGCATGAGTACCTCATACCTACAAATTGTCATGACAATTTGAAGAGTGGTTATAGAAAAGAAGCAGAAAATGTATGAAAATCAACCCCCCCCCCCCCTTCCTTTTTACGTAAGAAAAAAATTCATAAAAAATCAAAAAAATACATTTTAAGCATAAAATACATATCAAAGCATTAAGTAAGTTAAATATGATAAATATGTAGTAAATGAGTGTGTAAAATCATACACTTATTGAGTTATTTAAAGAAATAGTGCAAAAATGTGCATTTCTGACAAAGTCCGAAAAGACGTCAAAAACGCGTCAAAAATTTGACTTCGAAGTGGAACCAAAAATAACAACACTTCTTAAGACATCTCTCTAGATCATCCTGATGCTTTCTGTTTGTCGATACATGCTTCGGTTCTGAAGAAGAAGTTTGTCAAAGGAGGGTACCCCCTGTGACCTACTTTTGGCTGTGGTGGCGCCACCTGTTGACAGATCCGGACGAAAAACAACAACACTTGTAGGGGACCATGAGTACTTCATACCTACCAAGTTTCATCAAAATGCCTTCAGCCGTTCTGGAGAAGAAGTTTAAAATGTGAAAAGTTTACGACGACGGACGACGGACGACGACGACGACGACGGACGACGGACGCAACACTATGACAATAGCTCACTTGAGCCTATGGCTCAGGTGAGCTCAAAAAGGTACAAGCGACCACGACACTAAATGTGTTTAAACCCAGCGGAAGGGACAGTACACCCCTTGAGCCCTCTGGATACACGAATATGTACTTGTATTTCACCTCTTTTGTGCTGTCTATATATATATATATATATATATATATATAAAAGCACAAGAAAGGTTCAAGCGACCACGACACTAAACGTGTTTAAACCTAGCGGAAGGGACATTGCATCCCTTAAGCCGTCTGGATACACGAATATGTACCTATATACAGTCGGAACAAGGGACAGTACGTCCCTCATTCCAATCGGACACAAGTACATAAAAAAAAAAAAAAAAACAAACAAACATACACACACTCTCATGCTAGTCAGAACCTGTACTGTACTGAAGCTCGAAAGGCTATAACTAGTACACAGGTAGGTAATATTCTCAATCCATGAACCTTTCTTGTGCTTTTATATCTTTTTTTTCCAAGCGACGTGCATTCGCCCTCTTTTGGGCTGATCCGACATTGTCTGAATAGTGAACGTGGTTGTTTTCACCTTTTTTGTGCTTTCTATATATATATATATATATATATATATATATATATATATATATATATATATATATATATATATATATATATATATATATATATAAAAGCACAAAAAAGGTACAAGCGACCACGACACTAAACGTGTTTAAAGTGTATGTTTTTTTTTTTATGTACTTGTGTCCGAACGGAATGAGGGACGTACTGTCCCTTGTTCCGTCTGGATACAAGTACATATTCGTGTATCCAAAGGGCTCAAGGGATGTACTGTCCCCTCCGCTGGGTTTAAACACGTTTAGTGTCGTGGTCGCTTGTACCTTTTTTGTGCTTTTATATCTTTTTTTCCAAGCGACATGCATTCGCCCTTTGTTGGGCTGATCCGACATTGTCTGAATAGTGAACGTGGTTGTTTTCACCTCTTTTATGCTGTCTATATATATATATATATATATAAAAGCACAAAAAAAGGTACAAGCGACCACGACACTAAACGTGTTTAAACCCAGCGGAAGGGACAGCACATCCCTTGAGCCCGACATTGTCTGAATAGTGAACGTGGTTGTTTTCACCTCTTTTGTGCTGTCTATATATATATATATATATATATATATCAATATTTTAATTAATTATTACAGTAAAGGCATCAAATCTTAAATTCATTTCAAACCTAAAAGAGCAGTTAATTGATTTAAAATTTGATCTTGAATGTCTCTTATTGCAAATGAGAAATACTTCCAAGTAATTTTCTATAAAGATAAAGCTAAAGTTACACCTTTTACCTACTTGTACATCTCTTATTTACATGTAACTAAAAACCCTCAAATGTATCTTACACATGGAAACTCATGGAGTTAAACTATTCTATTAAGGTATTCAACCCCTAATTAATTTTCAATGATAAAAACCAGAGATAAAAAATTATCGTATGCTACACATACTTTTCTATATTTAGGGATTACACTTCACATACAATGACCTACTCCGTCATCCGGAAGATTCTCCATTATGAAATCATCCGCATTTGTCAGAAAAGTATGAAATTAAGCATAAATTTTGACTGGAAGTACTCTATTAGGGTTCGAGATCCTTAAGAGTGCTTATTGAGTATGAAAAAATATATATTCATAAAAAATAAGACAAATTTTAGCAAACCAATTCTCATAAAAACCATAAAATGTACTATTTTGGGGCAATAATTTCCTCTTGTTTCTAAACTAACACATCATCTTTCCTCAATCTTTTAAAAATATTCAGATGTAATGGTATACTTAAAAATAATTGTTCTGATATTTAACTCTTAATTCTAATATTTTGTATAAAAAGTGATATATGTATACATTGTAGAGCTTTTTGAGAATTTCAGTAGTATACAAAGGTTCTTTATAAATCCTTGTCACAGAATGAAAATAAAATATAGATCAGATGGCTTTCATCTTATTATCAAAAGAACCATAACTCTTGATATTTTCAGCACAGACCAATCATAAATAATATTTTTTATGAAATAAGTAATATTCCCTAGCTGGAAAATGCCATGCCTAAAGAAGTTCTGTGCACTGACAATCTACCTGAAAAAAATTTATAAATCGAATAAAGAATATGTACCTTCACAAATATCATATGCACTCCATTCCGTGTCCCCAGCAGGGTGCTGTAAATGTAGAATACTTGGTATATCTATTCTTTCTCCTATAAATCCTACAGGAGTATACGGCTCCTGTACCTGGGCTATGGGGTATATACCTGCCAATATCTGAAAATCATTACAATGCTTGTTACATCCATATATTTACATTACTAGTAGATTCCCCATGTTGAACGCCCATTATGTTCCAATAACTTGGGTTGCTATTGTGACGTCACGTTTCAAGTTTTGCATGTAGGGAGAATTTACTCAAGTTAAGATACATTTGATGCTGTTACAGGCAAAATGTGGTGCGATGTTCATGCAAATAAAAATGACCGATAATTAGAATAAATGTAAATATAAGTAATGACTGTCTTACTTTTAGTGTTCATTGGTGTATAATTGGTTGGACACATGCAAATTGCACGTGGCCAACCAGAATTATACACCCATGAACACCAAAAGTAAGACAGTCATTTCTTTTATAATATACACATGTACATAAATAAGAAGTACCGGTGAAGATCACACTACCATAACTACTGTTTATTGTTTAATCCTCTGGTTGATTATGAAATCATAACTGATGGCCAATCAAACAACACCTGGTAATGATGTCATTATGCACAAAACTGCACAACTAATACATGTGCAATGTCAGAAACTTGGTCACCCCTCAATGACATTAGGATAATCATAATTACAGTATACAATACCAAAATAATTGTTCCATATGGTACAAAACATTTTTTTTTCAATTTTACATCTCTATTCATGCTTGCAAGACAATAATATCTTTCATGAACCCAAATAAGAAAAAAAAGCTCTGATAATTATCAAATTTGTTCTATCAATTATAATTTTTTTCTTTAAACTAAGCCTTTATCAACCAGACTCCAACTTTGAAGTTTAGGTCTCTAATGACCAAGCATATCTTTTTACTGGTCTTTTTAAAGTGAGTGTACATCAAATTGTGACATAGATGTAATGCAAAGAATAAGTTGCTTTCAGATTATCAGCTTCTGTTATCAGATATCTGTTTTCAAAAATGAAATACAGTTGCGATATAATAATATGATTTCTAAATTTATTGACTTCTATCAAACAGTTTTACAGTATTTGTAAAGTGATGAGGTTGATTTGATGATTTATGGAGTGATAAAACCAATATCAACAGAAACCTTTCACACAGCTATGCAAAATAGAGTATTTGAAAATACAAAACTTTACCAAGAGTTTTTCAGCTTGGTTGATAAGATATTCACCACTTAACCCAAATATGGCCTACCTATTATATTGGTAATAGAGAGAATGTCACTATATCATTTATGATTTACCATAGGAACCAACCTGCAGTGATTTATCTATCAAGGAGGGAAAGACGAGTCCCGGACAGTCACACAGCTTTACTGTAGACGTTAAATAGATGGTTTGGAAGTGCTTAGTATGGCCTGGTGTCCTCGATACACTCACTACCTGATTGAAAAAGATACAGTGAAACTTATTTATATGTATGAGATACTTAAAACATTTTCAATATCAGACAAAAATTTTTTTTCTTTCAAGAATATTTTGTTTTATCTATCATGTAAGATCCGTCAGGATGTTATATTTGAAGCACACATTGAATATGCTTTATACATGTTATAATGTTGACATCAATATGGCTATAATAACTATCATAATAATTTAATACACATACATACACAATATACATGTACATTTATGATATAAAATAAGGGCTTTGATACATCATCAGAAATTATTTGCACAACCAATGTATTTTCCCTAAATGGAACAATTCAAATGGTATGTGTTGCATTTTCATATAAAATAATTCTAACATATCACAATACATTAGCTCAAAACAGAAAAACATTCCGCTCCGGTTGTTCTTATCCGCAAATTGAACCTGCAGTGACCTAAATTTCAGTGGATCTTTTTACTTGGAAAGTGGCAATTTCAGATTTTAACAAGAATGAAATGGACAATAAATGTCTAACTTCGTGTCCTAATACTGATATGCAACACACAGCATGCACATTTACTGTATGCAATGAGCTAATATGCATTACATGTATGATAAATGCACTTGCTGTGTGTTGCATACCCATAACAATACACAAATCAAGACACCTATTGTATAAATGTAAATAATGGCTATGTAAAATACAATATTATATACATGTATTTTCTTCAATACAAACCTTTTTACCAACCAGTCCATTTACTACTGATGATTTACCAACATTTGGATACCCTTAAAGAAAAATAAAGCAAAGCACATGATCTATATACATTGTACATTGTAAATGAAGATTTTCAACTAAATCATAACTGGTTATTACATACAAGTTGATTTTTGACAGTGTGATTTAAATTTGGTCATTTTTTTAGATAAACATGATAAAGATGAAATTAATATCAGCTAAACACACAGTTATACATTATATTTTTCCATGTGTCTTTGGTAAAGCCGGGCTTCCACTGTCGCGAATGCAGAGGTGATAGAGATATGATTAGGTGATTTTGTTTAATAGTAGCGTATTCTCCTCTCAATCGCGGGAATTCTGTCTCATCGTGTCAATTTCTCCTGCATTCTCCTCTATTTCAGCACCGACGTGAATGTTTCAAACTGTTTAAAACATTCGCGTCTGAATTCTTATTCGCCTCACACTTGTGGCACATGCACAGCGCATTCGCGTTGCATTCTCCTCAAAACTCCTTCAGATATGCATTAAGTTAGTTGATATTTCTACTGAAAAATTTCTTCAAATTTTCCATTTTGAAATTTCGACTTTTTCAGGGCAGATTTTACATCTTATTCTTACAGCTCCTTTTTGTTCTAATTTTTTGTTCCCCCTTAACCTTAGATAATGAAGTGCAGTAATGAAGAAGTCCTCATTGTGTCACAATCGTGTCATATTCTCCTGCATTCTCCTCTATTTCAGCACAGACGCGAATGTTTCAAACTGTTTAAAACATTCGTGTCTGAATTCTTTTTCGCCTCATACTCCTGGCACATGCACAGCTCATTCCCGTTGCATTCTCCTCCATTCGCAGCGCGTTCTTCTCACATTCACATGCATTCTTGTTCTAAAGGTGAAGGAGAATGAGCCACGATAAAACAAGAAATACCTCATGAGAACAGACAAGAATGTGACACGATTGTTCATTCGCCTCTGATTGTAGCTCATTCTTCTCTTCATCTGCGACAGTGGAAGCCCGGCTTTATGAACTTACTACTACTCACCTACACAGCCTAAGGTGAGGACACCGTCCTTAAACATCTCTTGTTCTGTAGGACCAGAGTCCTCTTCATCCTCACTCTCCTCCTCACCCTCACCCTCAGGCCAGGAACCCTCCATATCAAGCTTTTCCTCCCAGCTACTCAAATCAACTGTAAATATGATGTCAAAAGCTTACACATTCAATATTTTCAAACAAGGAATTGATGTTAAAGATTTCCTTTGAAACTTTCTTGTTTGCAAAACTCTTAACTAAGGCAAGGTTCAAACACAACACTACCAAACTCTTAGTCCATAGATGTTTGAAATCTTAGTAAATGTATACATGTATATAGGCTGTATATTCAACTTTGTTCAGTAAAACTGAAATGCATTGTTCTTCTGAAGCATTGTTTTTGAAGGCTGGTTGGGCGACGGGAGACGGATTAATATAAGTTTCACTTGTTTCCAGATCCTATTCAATATACATGTATATCTTGATTTATGCTTGTTCAATGTATATGTCACCAATGTCTGAAATAAATACAGTTTAAACTAAACTAAGGCTGGTTGGGCTCAAACTCTGATTTCATTCACAAAAATAAATGATTTCAACCGTTGCCTTTTGCATTTTCACAAAATCCTAAATTGATGCTTGGTTATTTTCCAATTAACCTAAAAGCCATTTTGAAAACTAAAAACAAATACCATATTTTTTCTTTTGTCTTTTTACCTTTATCTCCTACAATATCTTCACACACTCTAAGTAATTCCCTCGCACCACTTGCCTGCGTAAATCTTCCTCCTTTCTTCCTCTTCTTCTTGGCTGTAGAAGAACAAGTAACTTTGAATAAATCAATGATGATTAACATACACATTGTGCAAAAATTATTTGCTTAATAGACAATTTTCACATACCGCAGTTGACTTGAACTTTACACATCCTAAGACCCGAAATTCAGTTTTCAGAGGGACAAAAATCTATGAAATTGCAAATTTTTATCAGGCACCTCATAGAATAACTTATATATATGTTTACATATACATGTATGTATACTTTTTTCGGTACCTTTGACTTGCTGCTCATTTTCACCTCCCTGTATATATTCTTTAGGAAATGACGTAAACAGTACAACTTTGAGGTACGGATACTTCTCTAATAGGTAATGTTTCCATGCTGTAACTACACTGGCAGGTACCAGGTCTATCTTATTAAGTACTACTATCACATGTTTGTGTAGTCTCTCTGTTACATAGCTATACAGAACTGGAGAAAAGTGAAGGACCTGTGATAACAAAAAACTAACATTTTAATCACTACTTGTAAAATAATGTCAGATCATTGGTACATGTGCATGTATTCTTATAATAATTAAATTTTCTATGATTAACAAAGTATTGTAATACTGAGGTTGAAATTTAGAATTACTCATTTCTTTTCAAAATGAGATGAAGTATGCATACAATGTAGGACATAGCAAAGTGATATCTGATTTTCTGATTAATCCTGACTACATGTACTTAAATGTACAATAAACACAGAAAGATCTTTATTTAAAAAAAAATTCTGTAAAATGTAAAATAAACAAGAGGCCCAAGTGGGCCTATATCGCTCCCCTGAGAACCATGTCACTTTTGCTGAATGAGTGAATACATGCACATTGTAATGGTGATTGTTAGTGTGGTCCATCCTTAAAGTCATGTAAAAAAAAAACCAAAAAAATATTTTGGCACAGAATCTATATGAAAGCATTATATTAATGGCATCAAGTGTGATTAATATAACAGCAAATTAGGTCTCAAAGACATGCTTTCAATGTGTTAGTTCAGGAAATAGTATGAAAATGTCCATTTCTGACAAAGTCCGAAAAGACATAAAAAATTTGACTTCAGAGTGGAACTAAAAACAGGAATACTTCTTAAGAGATCCCTCTAGATCATTCTGATGCCTTCGGTTTGTTGATATATGCTTGGACTCTGAAGAAGTAGTTTGTCAAAGAACCCTGTGACCTACTTTGCCCCGGGTGGCGACACTTGTTGACGGATCTTGATGAAAAACAACATTACTTGTAGGGAACAATTAGCATATCACACCTACCAAGTTTCTTTAAAATGCCCCAGCGGTTCTGAAGAAGAAGTTGAAAATACCCTCCCCCACCTCTTCCAATTCAATAAGAAAACAAGCAGATTCAGAGAATCGTGGTCCCCCGCTTGGGGTGTTTGACTCAGAAAAATCTGAGTCCTTTATGTAGCTCAAATATCTAGGTCATGGTCACGAGGTCAAAAATTTTTGTGTCAGTGTAAAGGTCTTGTCACAAGGAACTCACATGTGAAATATGAGAACTGTATCTCTTCTGGTTAAAAAGTTATAGCCAAGGTTAAAGATTTTGTGACACAGACAGACGGACGGACGGATGGACAGATGAATGAGATTTAATGTCCCCCGCTTTAGAGTACTGCAAACGGTACAAAATATGCCTGTCATGAAAAATTTGTGAAGGTTATTTTATCACATTACTTGACCAGAAAGAACAACTTGCATATTTGATCTGCAACTGAGGAAAACAAAGTGATGTACCAAATGAAATGACAAGATTAGAACTTGGTATGAAGTTTATAAAAATAAAGTCACAAAAAATAACAACACTTCTTAAGACAGCTCTCTAGATAATTCAGATGCTTTCGGTTTGTCGATACATGCTTCCGTTCTGAAGAAGAAGTTTGTCAAAGGAGGGTACCCTCTGGGACCTACTTTTGCCTCTGGTGGCGCCACCTATTGAGAGATCTGGACGAAAAACAACAACACTTGTAGGGGACCATTAGTACTTCATACCTTCCAAGTTTCATGAAAATCTGCTAAGCGGTACTGGAAAAGAAGCAGAAAATGTATCAAGATCAACCCCCCCCCCTCCCTTTTTACATAAGAAAATAATTTATAAAAATTCATGAAAATAAAATTTGAGCATAAAATACATATCAAAACATTAAGTAACTGAAAAAGATAAAGATGCATTAAATGAGTGCATAAAATCATACATTTATGGAGTAACTGAAAGAAATAGTGCAAAAATGAGCATTTCTGACGAAGTCCAAAAAGACATCAAAAACGCGTCAAAAATTTGACTTCGGAGTTGAACCAAAAATACCAACACTTCTTAAGACATCTCTCAAGATCATTCAGATGCTTTCGGTTTGTCGATACATGCTTCTGTTCTGAAGAAGAAGTTTGTCAAAGGAGGGTACCCTCTGGGACCTACTTTTGCCTCTGGTGGCGCCACCTAATGAGGGATCAGGACGAAAAACAACAACACTTGTAGGGGACCATTAGTACTTCATAACTACCAAGTTTCATCAAAATCTGTTCAGCCGTTCTGGAGAAGAAGTCGAAAATGTGAAAAGTTTACGACGACGACGGACGACGGACGCCGGACGGACGGACGGACGCCGGACGGTGCGCTATGACAATAGCTCATTTGAGCTTCGCTCAGGTGAGCTAAAAAGGGAAAAAAAAATTTTTGGGGTTCCGCCGGGGTTTGAAGCCACTCCCCATGGGTCCATTGGGCATGGAAAACATACATTATACTTATGTACAATCTTAAAAAATATTCCTTAAAAATCCAAAAGTGGATATCTGGACAAAATTCTTTCACTTGTAGGGTACCATGCATGAGTACCTCATACCTACAAATTGTCATGACAATCTGAAGAGTGGTTATAGAAAAGAAGCAGAAAATGTATGAAAATCACCCCCCCCCCCCTCCCCTTCCTTTTTACATAAGAAAAAAATTCATAAAAAATCAAAAAAATAAAATTTAAGCATAAAATACATATCAAAGCATTAAGTAAGTTAAATATGATAAATATGTAGTAAATGAGTGTGTAAAATCATACACATATTGAGTTATTTAAAGGAAAAGTGCAAAAATGTGCATTTCTGACTAAGTCCGAAAAGACGTCAAAAACGCGTCAAAAATTTGACTTCGAAGTGGAACCAAAAATAACAACACTTCTTAAGACATCTCTCTAGATCATCCTGATGCTTTCGGTTTGTCGATACATGCTTCGGTTCTGAAGAAGAAGTTTGTCAAAGGAGGGTACCCCCCCTGACCTACTTTTGGCTGTGGTGGCGCCACCTGTTGACAGATCCGGACGAAAAACAACAACACTTGTAGGGGACCATGAGTACCTCATACCTACCAAGTTTCATCAAAATCCCTTCAGCCGTTCTTGAGAAGAAGTCGAAAATGTGAAAAGTTTACGACAGACAGACGACAGACGACACACGACAGACGACGGACGCCGGACGGATCGCTATGACAATAGCTCACTAGAGCCTTTGGCTCAGGTGAGCTAAAAATCATTCAAAAAATCACAAAAATAAAATCTTAGCATAGAATAGATATATGAAATATATATATATATACATATATTTATAAAAAGCACAGGGAAGAAATAAACAACAACGTTAAGTATTCAGAAAATGTCGGATCGGCCCAGCTTTTAAGGCTAATGCATGTCTCTCGCAGAAAAAAGATATAAAGAGCACAAAAATGGTGCGAGAGACTCACAACACTAAAATAATTAACCTCAAATTTTCAGAGCTCCACAGCTCCTTCTTCAGGAGGGATCGTAAATTTTTCCACCATGTTGTTCTTGATTATTGATCAAAGTATATTTAAAATAGTCTGGTGAGCGGTACCTTATAATTAGTCAGCAAAAATTTGTCAGAGTTGGAATAAAAGTGTCAGACAATAATACCATTTGCATTCCCCATTCCTGCATAAAAGGGTAAGAAAATAATACCATTTGCATCCCCCATTCAGCTAGGTGCCACCTGTTGATGGATCCTGACAAAAACCAACAACACTTGTAGGTGACCATTAGTACTTTATAAATACCATTAATTTTCATCAAAATCCCTTTAGCTGTTCTTGAGAAGAAGTAAAAATTGTGAAAAGTTTACGACAGACAAACGACAGATGACGGACACCGGACGGATCACTATGACAATAGCTCACTAGAGACTTTGGCTCAGGTGAGCTAAAAAAATACCACCGGGATTTCAATCCACCACCCTTGGTTCCACTGGGCATGGAAAACATACCATAAATACAATCTTTAAAAAAAAATCATTAAAAGTTAAAAGCTGATATTTTGACAAAATTCTTTCACAGTTTCATTTCTAACAATGAATATATTTATTAAAAAGAAAATGAGGAAAAAACTGAAAAAGGAAAGAAAAATTTTTGTTGGGGTCCCACCAGGGTTTGAACCCACTCCTCATGGGTCCATTGGGCATGGAAAACATACATTATACCTATGTACAATCTTAAAAACATTCCTATAAAATCCAAAAGTAGATATCTTGACAAAATTCTTTCACTTCTAGGGAACCATGAGTACCTCATACCTACCAAATTTCTACATTCTGAAGAATGGTTATAGAATAGAAGCAGAAATTATATGACAATCAACCCCCCCCCCCCTTCCTTCTTACATAAGAAAAAAATTCATAAAAAATCAAAAAAACAAAATTTAAGCATAAAATACATATCAAAGCATTAAGTAAGTTACATATGATAAATATGCAGTAAATGAGTGTGTAAAATCATACACTTATTGAGTTATTTAAAGAAATAGTGCAAAAATTGCATTTCTGACTAAGTCCGAAGAGACGTCAAAAACGCGTCAAAAATTTGACTTCCAAGTGGAACCAAAAATAACAACACTTCTTAAGACATCTCTCTAGATCATCCTGATGCTTTCGGTTTGTCGATACGTGCTTCCGTTCTGAAGAAGAAGTTTGTCAAAGGAGGGTACCCCCCGTGACCTACTTTTGCCTGTGGTGGCGCCACCTGCTGAGGGATCTGGACGAAAAACAACAACACTTGTAGGGGACCATTAGTACTTTATACCTACCAAGTTTCATCAAAATCCCTTCAGCCATTCTTGAGGAGAAGTCGAAAATGTGAAAAGTTTACGACAGACACACGACACACGACACACGACAGACGACGGACGACGGACGGATCGCTATGACAATAGCTCACTAGAGCCTTTGGCTCAGGTGAGCTAAAAACCATTCTTTTATTCCAATCTGCTAAAATACATGTAAATATACCTATCAATAGAATAGAACCTCTTTATAGGATACCAGATATCTACTCACTTGATATCAGATATCTGATTTCTACAATAAGTAGTATGCGATCTTCACCCTGGATATCAACTTCCAGGATGTCTGATATCTACAATAGTGTGAAATCTACTGGTACTCACCAGATATCTGATATCTACAATAGTGTGTTCTCTACTGGCACTCACTGGATATCTGATATCTATAATAAGCTGTATGACATTTACTCACTGGATATCTGATATCTACAATCCATGTAAGCAGTATGACATTTACTTAACGGATATCTGATATCTAGAATATGCAGTATGACATTTACTCACCAGATATCTGATATCTACGATAAGCAGTATGACATTTACTCACCAGATATCTGATATCTACGATAAGCAGTATGACATTTACTCACCGGATATCTGATATCTACAATAAGCAGTATGAAATTTACTCACCAGATATCTGATATCTACAATAAGCAGTATGAAATTTACTCACCAGATATCTGATATCTACAATAAGCAGTATGACATCTACTCACCGGATATCTGATATCTACAATAAGCAGTATGACATCTGACATCTCTAACACTCTCCATAACTGTCGCCACGTCTCTAGATTCATCTCAAAGTAACTCAGACCTTCTGTAGCGTAAGCATCAAATATACCGTCCAGATAACCCTGTAAAGAATCAAATGTAAATGTGGCCATGTATATGATAAATCTGGCTTAGATTTTACCAAAAAAAAAAATGAAAATTTAACTTCTTCTGAAATATATCTTGTTTAAATGAGGCTGAGTACATGAATAATATATATACACAGTTTGTTATGAAATATCATTGAATATTAAATTTGTGTATTTGAGAAAAAAGAATATATTATTTAAGGATTGTTTTTCAGCTTTTGCGCTTTATCGGTGTGTATTGGCAGTAGGGAATGGAAACAAAATATGTAAAGCACGAAGTGCTTTTCATGATTTTTGTTTCCATTCCCTACTGCCAATACTCACCGATAAAGCGCAAAAGCTGAAAAGCAATCCTTTAATTTACATTTAACGTGTTAACTAAGTTATTTCTGCCAATTTTTCAGCCAGTTTCTTTACATTTGAAATATCATTGCGGAGGGAGAACGCCATTTGACGTAAGAGCAAACGAACGTTCGATGATTTATCGCTTGATTCGAAGTAGTACCTTCTGTACAGAAACATTGTTGACAAATGAGAAACTGAATTTTGTCCTCTTGCTGTATTTTGAACATTTCAATTAAAACTGAAGAAAACTGAATCGTGAAAATTCGTGACTTTTGTCCAACATAATTCAGACATGGCGGAGAGTTAAACTGGAGAAATTTCACAGAACTGAAGGGAAAACTTTTGAAAACTCTTTTTAACACACTGTTAAACTGCTTAGACATATGTAATCAATTGGTATTATTGTATACAAACTTCTGTAAATACCCTATTTCATCTGGAAGTAATTAGAATAATGCAAAAGTCGAGTACAGCCGTCAAAAACGCGAAAACTTTCGGTATTTTCATGACTTACCTCAACATCATGGCTAAAGATTCGCTGATACTCGAAGTATTTCTGATATTATGAATCCATAAGAAGCAAAGATAAATTCACTGTTGATAATGACACAAGTGAATCAAATCCTCATCCTAAATACTGAATATTTGATCCACTTATGCCTGAATATTCGCTCATCCAAACACGGAGCTCAAACACAGCATCTTTCTGCAGACAACAATGCAGTTCGTCCTTGAACTTCGTCTACTGACGCGTGATCGACTTACTACGTCACACTTCTTGGAAGTGTACATGTTGGTGACCTAAATTTTGACACATTTAATCACTGGGGGTAGACGGCGTCATTTGATTATGGATACATGTTTTGAATCTGTATTAAGCAATAAATAAAATGGGCATTTTATCAGAAATTAATCCGCGTAAGTTCTAAAGTCACGTGACAGGCTCTTGCAATTATCGAGAAATAAAGCAACAGTTGGTTTGGTACCTTTATGTATAAGGGAAACGCAGTAGGAATGTAAATATATATATTTATCGTAAGATTAATTCTGGCAAACAAATAAACTGTATAATAGAGAATACTCTGTAACAACTTTCATAATGCTCCAATACTGAATGAACTCATGAGTGTTTCTATGATATAGTACCTGAAAATATTTTTCTTCATTGGCTTCTAGCTTTGCTTTTGACATAGAGTAACTCCACCGTGGTCGTATTGGTATATCTAACACAGAGCCTGGCTGATAAACCTCTTCAAAATCAATTTCCAAATCCTCCTGATAAAGATGATATTACAGATTCATTTTACATGTATATTGTTAATCACATGTACATTTACTGATTTACAGATGTCAAGAGATGCATAGAAACTTTTAAAAACTTTATTATTTCATTTTTCACTCAAACTTATTATCCGGAAACTGACCGAATGTCAGAAGAATGAATTCTGTTGGAAGAACAGAGAAAGCACCATATCCGCACCATGTCACAATATAATCATGATAATTGTGAGCATGCAGTGAATTCTGATGGAAGAACAGAGAAAGCACCTTAACGTCAACACCATATTACACAGTAATTGTGTGCAGTAATGTCATATTCTGATATAAAGTTTGTATGTACATGTAGATGATACATGTATAAACCTTTTTTATTTATTGCTGTGATAATTTACCTTGATCTCAAATCCGAGGACAAATTAATGTGTATCCCAGGGTTTTTTTAGGGTCTGTAGGGGGCCAAAATTCGGCCCTATTCCCAACGCCAAACATAGGGTAATCAAAGATTACATAGCTCGCCTATACAGGTTTTTGTCAGTAACCATGTTAAAGTTTTTGAAAAGTAGGTCAAAGTCCAAGTTCAAGGTCACTAGGTCAAAGGTCATGGTCTCAAATGAAAGGTCTCGTCACAAGGTATTTACATGTGAAATATCAAAGCCCTACCCCTTATAGTTCAAGAGAGATAGCCCAGGTTAAAGTTTTGTCTACAGACAACGACAACGACGACGACGCCGAGGGTATGGCATTAGCTCTCAAGACTTTTTCATCCCGGCGAGCTAAAAAGTGGTACTTTTTCCCAATTTTAGACCTAAAAATTCCCAATTTAATCTTTTCTCCAAAAAGAGAAATTCATTTCCAATTTAGGTATCATTAACTGAAAGGAAAGCGAAAGTAGAGCAAACATATTGTGTTAGTTTAACTCTAGGAGGGATTCAAAATATTGACATTTTACTTGATAAGGGATCATTTGCATGAATATATCTTTTTGTTGTTTGAAATTTATTTCCCAATTTAGGTTGAAATGTTGCAAAATTCCCAATTTCATCGACCCAAGCCCCTGACATCAGGGGCTAAAAAAAAACCCTGTATACATTAGGGGTGAAAAGATATGCCGAAAGTAAAACGTGATAACATTGCCTGTATTGCAATGTATTGGTATATATTGTTTCTTTTCATTTTTTATCATTTTTGATGTAAAATCAGGTTCCTTTTCGTATGTTTGTCAATATTGTTCATATCTTCTGACTGAACTTCACATTAATTGTCAATGTCTTTACTTGAAAGAAACACGCACTTAAGTCATTAAATCATTTTGATTGATTTTGTAATACCTCCAATTCATTTAAATTGTGAGCAATGAGGACCATGCGTTACTTGTTATCAATAAAACTGATTAAAATCAAAGTGATAAAAATGATTTATTCATGTAATCTGTAAGGTTGCGAAATATTGTATCGCGATATATAAATATCACAATACATGTATATAGATGTATTGATATGTATTACTACATCCCTAGTATACATGTACATCTAAATGAATTCATTTACCTCATTCTTCTTTGTTAATGTTTTCCTGGCTTCAAGTTTCCTTCTTTCTATCTCTGTTTTACTTTCCTTGAAGAAGTGTAACCTATACCTGAATTTACAAATAAATAATTGAGGTGCATTGCACATAAATTGCTCTGTTGCATTTTCTTTAAAGTAACAAAATGTGTTTATATTTTAGCTGGTTTTGGTTTTTTGTTTGACTTGTGAAGCTGACATTACATGTATTTTCACATTTTATGATTTATATCAAACTTTGAATGAAATTATGATTTAAAGTAAAATTTCAAAAGCCCACATGGTTATATATAGCCAATCTTGTGTCTACATGTACCCTGAAACATTATACAACATCCTATATTTTCTTCAACCCCCTATATATAAAAACTCTCATTAGCCAAGTCAATTCTTTTTTGCATAGACAAGGGCAAGAAAATAACTACATGTATCACTGTGACATGGCTTCAACTGAATTACGGTATACCTGTTAGGATTAATTTTTCTGTCAGGAATTTCTTCTGGTTGATGATTTATCGGTTTGACCTTGACCTTGTGACCTCCATACCCAGTCCCTTCTCTCTGCTTCTCCTCTTTTTCGTCATTTTCAATCTCATCATCTGAACCATCATCATATACTTTTGCTAGAACATGAATAATCAGTGGAGTTAAAAAGTTTCATCTATTAATAATGAACAAATAATTGACAGATTGAAGCAATGTTTTTCATGCAGAACACATATTGCTTGCAGGAAAAGACAAAAATCTATCATCATCACTGTATCCATACATTTTGTTGAACTTCATCGAGAAGTCTCTATTTAGACTGAAGATCTGATGGTACATGTATGTTTTGTCAAGTCCTTTATTTTATTCTCAAAAATATCTACTGAATTGTATTAAGAAATAACATTACATATAGTATTAACATTATCATTATCACTTTTCAAACTATAGTTAGTGTTGTAGCTACATTAACATTAATTATTTGCATTGCTGTTACAAGCTACACAGCCAATTGTGCCTCATATGAAATTCATGTGAAATTTACATGAACTTTACATGAGAGTTCACATGAAATTTATGTGAAACGAGCACGAATATGAAATTTACATGAAATTTTTCACATGAAATTCATGTGAAGATTTTTACATGGATGTAATGTGAATTTAGTTTCCTGTGAAGGTCACTTAGAAAAAATCATGTGAAATTCATGTGAAGTAAATTCATGTGAAATTCATGTGAATATTTTTTCACATAAATTTTATGTAAAATTTATATGAATTTCACATGAATTTTCATGTGAAATTTACACGATGCTCATTTCATATGAATTTCATGTGAGGCACAATTGGCTGTGTAGGTTCCACATGAATTATACAGTTACGGTACATGTAAAAAATGAAGTTACAATGTACATATACGTACAATGAAACCTGTTGCCGATGTTTAACACTGAGTCACGCTAAAATTAACATAGAAATCTTAAACACTGAATCACGCTAAAATTAACAAAGAAATCTCCCTATCTTAAAACTATTTTCTTTCACTGTGAGCATAGCATTGGTCGAACAGACATATATCATACACCGTTAGTTATGACAGTTTGAGATCTATCCCTCTATGTACATTTTAATTGGAAAATATGATGACAAAGATGAGAAACATACAAATTTCCGATTTCTGAAGTGAGCTGCGTGTACAGTACGTACTGTCTGCACAGCTCACTTCAGAAATTGGAAAATTGAAGTTTTCTCTACTTTATCGGCATATTTTCCGGTTAAAATTTATATACGGTAAGGGGATAGATCTCGAACTCTCATTACTAACAGTGTATGATACATGTCCGTATGACCAATACTATGCTCACAGTGAAAGAAAATTGTTTTAGATGGGGAGATTTCTATGTTAATTTTAGCGCGACGTCGTCCACGTTCTCCATAGTCTCAGTGTTAAAGATCCGCGACGTCGCACTAAAATTAACATAGAAAACTCCCTATATAAAACTATTTTCTTTCACTGTGAGCGTAGTATAGTATAGACATATATCATACACCGTTAGTTATGAGAGTTTGAGATCTATCTCTCTTAAAAAATTTTAAACGCAAAAATTGACGACAGAGTAGAGAAAACTTCAATTTTCCGATTTCTGAAGTGAGCTGCGTGGACAGTAGGTCCGTTCCAAAGGCTGAAATGCCAACATACAGCTTATGCCTTAGGAAGGAATGTCTTGGAGAAGCGGAATGTATGTACTAGAGAGTAGATGGGTACATAGACAGGAAACCACGATGGTGAGCAACTGCATGCAACATCAGAGGCCATAAAGATAGAGGCAATTCGAGCCTTTGAGTCCACAAAGATATTTTGCGCAAACAAATCAATGATGAACCTTCATTTTTTCGTTTTCTCTTTTCTTGAAGCTGGAGTTTCTTTTGCTTGTTACTGAAAGGCTTCTTTCTTGGCATTTTTGTTAGATGGAAATCAAAAGTTGCGCAACACGGAAGTGTACTTTCGTTTTTTTCGATGTCTTCGGACTGAATATATATTTTAAAAAATTAATTAATATTGGGAAAAAAAATGAATAAGAATTTCCATTTGTAGTGGATGAATTAATTTCATTAAAATCTCAAAAATAACGGCAACTGCATGAAATGTTTTGTTTTTTTTTCAAAGTAATCCAGTAACATTAACTGCGTTCCAGTTCTGTTTGCCTTGGAACCGAGAATCATGAGGCCACAACAAGTTCTATATTTTGAAAATGTCCCCTCTACTGATCTTTTATCCTGATTGACAAACTGCATCTGCGTAGAACATAATTATCTAACATGGAATTCCCCTTTAATATCAATCACCTTCTCGGAGAAACCATAAATAAGCTCGATTCTTCAGTTAGACCATACAGAAAGAATGCAGATGGGTAAGACTGTTGACACTTGTGTTTATCTGTACCTGTGTAAACTCATTTAAGATTAGAATTAAAGAAAATTAAGGAAAAACTAGACAATTAAGTAGTTTGTTATGATGGAACTGAATACTGGTCAAGGATATATTTCCGAACTGAAGATGTATACATTTCCGAGCAATTTGCTAGTTCGGTTACTTTGAGGTACTTTTTTCACAATTTTGGTGATACAAGCGTTTAGGTATTCAGAAAATAGGCTACATTCAAAAGGAAATCTCAAAATAACTTCATTTGGTACTTCGTTTGTAGCGTTCCTGCAGTTGCCCGAGTTAGTAATTTTCGTCTGTTTAAGAGCCGGGGAAAGTGACATCATTGAGTTCCGAACAGATCTTGACCTAGTCTCTGAATAACGTTTTTTCCAGAAATATATTCTAAGTGTCAACAAATCGATTTGAAGATGCATTAAGAGGGGCCGAGGGCAGGATATTTATGACAAAGTAAAGAAATTACACGTGACAGAATACAAAAAACATTGGAAATAAATTGGAAATAACTATATAACATCATAGTACAGAAAGGTGCTTTAAAACTAGCTTTATTTAATTTATTACGTTTTATGGTGATATAGAATTCTTCATTAAGGTCGTTAGGTAAATATCACAAAGTTTAAAAACATTTGATCCATATTTGACTCCAGGAGAGGCCAAAATGCAAATTGTTCGGAAATACCTTTAGTAATCTGTGTGAAATGCCTTTTGAAGGGTTTATAATTAAAGTACCTTCAAATAAGCATTTAGATCGATTTTCAAAATTACTTTTACATAGGCATACTTATCTAGCAGGCGCGTAGCTAGCCCTGATTGGAAGTGCAAGCCCGAATTGGCCGAAATGGCGAGGGTCTGGTGGCCGCTTCATTTAAGCGGGTCCATGGCGGAGCCCTGGTGAGGGGATTAGGGGGAGGGCAAAGTCCCCCAACGGAGAACGATTTCAGCAAATCTGAGTGCCTAACAATGCATTTTAAATGCACCTTTTTAAACAAATTTTCTCAATAACTGTACTGTCAAAATTTTCAATAAAATCGGACCACTGGAACGGCGCATGGGTTCATTTTTGTCTGGTGTCCACCATATGTTTTTACCTAATTTCTAATCAGTTGTAATAAAAGCTATTGTAGATAGTTTGGAATAGAAAGAAGACGGCAGGGTGCACCACCCTCGCCTGTTTTAGGTTGTCGTGTTCCAAATGTATCCACGTCGATTGTGATTGCAAATTTAAGCTATTAACAGCTACAAATTGTAGATCTGAAAAATAAAAACTCAGGAATAAAAAAAAACTTTCAGATGCGCCAACCTCTACGGGCCTTTCAATTCAATTCAATTCTTTATTGATGAAATACCATTACATGAGGCGTACATCATACAGATATAAAATATTTTCTTTTCTTATCTTAAAACATTCATCTAAATATTTGCACAAATATTTGGTGAATCGATAATTCACAGGATTTATAACATCTTCAATATTTAAAATATAAAAATGACCCAATGATTCTTCAAATTTATCTCTAATGCCTTGATATAAGTTACAGTTCAACAGAAAATGCTCTTCATCTTCAACTTCATTAATACAGACCTTGCAATATCTTATTTGAACGAGGAATGGGAGGTTGAAAATATCTACCAACTTCAATATTCAAAGGGTATGCACTTATTCGTAGTTTCGAAAGTTGCGATCTTAAGGTATTCTGTAATGGATATGTTAAATATTCTTGTATTCTAAATTCATAATTGTAAATTTTGCTAAAGAATACTAATTTACCCTCCTCTAAATGTTTAGTGTAATGAAGCCTTTAAAAACAATAAATAAGACAGAAATTGCCAATTTCACACACCCCTCTCTTCTGTTAAGATTCTCTCATCCGACTTTTTATCTGAATTTATTTTTTAAATCTACTTCATTTTCATTGCTTTTCAATTATTTATTCATTTTTCTTTTATTTCATTTTTTTTTATCTCCGATATATGTGCAAGCCCGGGCTTATTGGCTTACATGGCAGCTACGCGCCTGTCTAGGGTGAAACATTATTTGAACCAAGTTTCACAGTAAATGTACATAAAAAAGCCAAGTTACTGACAAAAATTCTCTAAAATCGTTTGGTCAATTGTCTGCTCTACCAGTAGACTCTTTCACGCTGGTGTCCTTAAGGCTTTTATGTTCGCTTTTGTCCCTTTAGGATGTTTTTGCCCACCAGAATAATCGTGATGTCACTGAAACGTCTCTGAAACCCCTTCAATTTTCAATAATCGAATCAAAAATTAAAATTGACAATCAATTGTTACTCATAGATAAAAGTAACTACAATTGAAATTGTTTATGTGAAAAGTAATCAAATTGACATAAAGCTAAGTCACAAAAATAACAATGGTAAAGAAAAACAAGTTAAATCGGTGGCTTTACTTTAAAATCTATTTAAGATATTTTGTGATTAATGGCAACTGTCAGCAGTATATATTCCAAATGAAAGACTGACAGAGAATATAATACATGTAAAAGTTTGCCATTAATTAAACTTTTCTTATTTTAATAGGTATGGTTACGAGGAACTTCGTAAATTATTAATGCAGGTGATTGATCGCATGGGGGAGGCATCCTCAAGGGTTAGTATCAAGGAATTATATTTTCAGCATCTTTAATGCAATTAATAATAAACTTAAAATTATTTCACTTTATTATTCTCAACTTATGATGGGAATTTAAGCATTTAGCATTAATTTCTGACAGGTTCAAAACATCCCTTTGTCACAAAAATAAAGCAATTATTTAGTAATAAAGTTGGTCTTTTGTGAAACAAACATTAGTGACTTTGCATTTGTGCAAGGATCTCATGTCGACTAAATTCTATGGAAACAAACATAAAATTGAGGGAAACAGTACTACAAATATGAAGTTTTTTTATTGAAATTAAATAATTTTTTTTTAAATGCTTTTACAGATACTCTTATACAGGTTATAAAAAGGAACATTGAGCATATAAAATTGTAAAAGCAACTACCGTATGAATATCATTGATGAATCTCATTTCTTTTACAGGCACAAGGTCTGAGAACTATCATCACGACAGGCAGGAAGCTGGAGCTGTCGGACCATATACTCTATGTTATGAGAGATAATGAATTGAATAAGTATGACAAAAAGTTTAAAAAGTTAAAATTTTAATGTTCACAATATATACAACTTTAAAAAGAAATTTTTGAATCAGCATTTACCTAGGTTTGATAAATCCATATATCTTATTAATCTTTCACCTCGCATATTACAAATTTATTATTGTATTCAGAGCTATGCATTTATTATTAATGATAAACTTGATTAAGACATAAGCTCAATACACCTGTATCAGGTGTGCATTTGTTAAAGATAAATAGAAGATGTGATCATAGGAATTTTTGTTTGGATATCTCATTATTAAGCTTACAATCTTTGAAATGGTCTTCTTCTTATCCCAGTATTTGATGTACATGGACTCCTTAGATTAATCCATTCATTAATGGCACATACTAGTAGGATACATTTGAAACAGATTTATATTTTGAACTTTATCATTCATTTTTGAGGTATTTTTTTTTCATCTTCAGTGGGAAAGGTGCTGTTGTTGGAATTTTGAAAATTGGAAGCAAGCGACTTTTTGTATATGACTCCAGAGGAAGGGTCCATGAAATGAATCCATTGTGTGTCCTAGATTTCTACGTCCATGAATCCAGACAAAGAATGGGTTGTGGAAGGCTTCTTTTTGACTACATGTTAAAGGTAGTTTTCCTGCATACCTACATTACATTTGCATACTTGCCATAAACTATATAACAAACCTTTTCTACATTAGATTTATAAGAAACAACTTTTCATAGATAGGTTGCGGACAAAGAAAGACAACTCCTATAAAATCATTTAGTTTATTCCAAGTTATTTAGAGCTTTATAGATGAATAATGTGAAGAACATGTACTATTTATCACAAACTTACATAAATCAAACAAATATTCAGCATTTTATTAAGGTTTTAAACACAGTAAGTGTCGAAAGAACTCATTTCATACATTGGATAGAGCTTGCAGACAAAGAGAGATAACTCTTGGTCAAAACAAAAAAACTTCAGCTTGCAGACAAAAGAAAGATATCTTCTTTTAAAAATAGTTCTGTTCAGAAAGGGCTTGCAGACAAAGACAGATATTCGTGTCAAAAACATTTCTGTTCTTAGCTTAATAAGATTTGTAAAAAAAATTACTTAAACAATTAATTGAATTTTATATACTAAATGAGTGAAATATTAAAGTCCTTAATACATGTACATACAGTTATACTTCATCAAAGGCATTCTTATTGATATTGAATATTTATTTATTTCAATAACCTATAAACTACTGTTTCATGTTTTACAAAAATGTGCCTGGAAATCAATTTTAACCAAAACTAAAGACATTGCTTCAACTTGGTCTTAACAATACATGTATATTCATAAATGTAAAAATTTATAAGGATGTTATGGAGAAGTCAATTTGTGTTAAATACCAAACAGTAGTTAAAGGTGAAGAAAAAGATCACTTACTTACATTGACAAAGGCCATGAATTCAACACTTCAATACTCAATTCTTTACAACTCTTTTGTGTGAAACTGAGAGAATACAAGTTTAATATCAAATCAATACACAGATCTCTATAGTATGGTAATTGATGTATTATGTAATTAAAATATCTTTAATCTTTGATACTTACAGGACCAAAATGTCAAGGCAGTGCATTTAGCTATAGACAAACCATCTTTCAAATTTAGCAGTTTCTTAAAAAAGCACTACAATTTGAATGTAGAACTTCCGCAGGTGAACAACTTTGTTGTATATGAGGGATTCTTCAATGGGAGAGTTGATCTCAACAGAGGACGTACAATAATGGGTAGACCTCCATCCTATCCTAGGTGTAAGTCAGGATTAAGTTACTGTATGATTACTTTATATATCACTATATAGTGAGCAAGCCAAAATGAACAAAAGTTTCTTACAGTCTGTCCACCTGACTGTCTGTCTGTCAATGATTTTAATGAAGTATTTTTGGACTTTTTAATCAATTCATGTCTATGAACTCCAGAACTTAACGTTCATCTCTCTTGGAAAGTTCAGATCAAGTATGCTCTGACTTGTTACTCCCTATTTCACTACAACTTTGTATTTCTCATTCACTTTGACTTACCTAAAATTGAGTTAAATGGCGGTTAAAGGAAAATGCCTCAAAATATGATGCTTCATTTATTAACAGAAAAATACATAAAAAATACAAACACAAAAAAATTTCCCTTTAGAGAAATAAAATCAAGACAATAAAAACTTCATATTACTGTAAACGGGGAAATGATTGCGGTGGTTTTATTTTCGCTATGTTCGCGGTTTACAAATTTTCCGCGAACATAAAACCCCTGCAATAATTTTGTGTAATGTACAAAAAATCATAGAGGAAAAGATGTTCATATGCTCAGATGTATGAAAGCTATTTTGCATGTACAGCTGAATCGTTTAATTCTCTAAACATGTTTTAAGTTGGTAAAGTAATATGACTTTGTACATTAAAAGGTATCGACAATATTACTTACGATGCATCCATTATCAGACCACTATTTTTTTATTTACCGAAAGATTACACGAACAGCGCGCTTTTTAAATATTTCTAGGGCAAAACGTACGGAGTTAATTAGTTTCAACCTACTTATCCATACTCTTTAATTGATATTTAATCGTTTCTGTGTAATTATCACTAATTACTACGTGTTTGTCATTAATAACCACGAGAAACACTTATTATTACAAACAACAATCAAATCACATGTTAGCTTGTACGACAAAATCTTTATACATGTATCAATAGTGTAAAATTTTTTCTTCTGCAACTTTCGATACCGCGAAAGTAAAACCACCGTAATTGGCTATATTCAGAAAACCGCGAACTTTTAACACCGCGAAATTAAACCCGTTTACAGTATAATTTAAAAATTTATGAGACAGCTATATTCAGTTATGATATAGTGAGTTATAGTTTCTTTGACTTTCTGTTTTATGATTTAGATTTAAACGAGGGAAAGGGAGACGTTGTACTGAACAGACAGGGATCTGTTTATTCTAATTTTGGAAGACATAATAATTCTAGTCGACCACCTTCTGGTGTTCATTCACATCATTCTTCTCCACGCAGGAAGGATACTGTGGAGGTAAGTAACCAAAAGTAGCTGCATGAAAAAACTCAATGTCAAATTATTTAACAATTTTACTTTACAAGATTTACTTCAAAAGCCCTTATACAACTGGATCAATCATTGATATAAAGATAAATGAAATTTTTATTTTAGATGATAATCATTATAGAAAACTAGTCTTTATTTTAAGATGGAAAATATTGTGGCAAAAGTTTGAACAATAATTTCTAAGTGTATGTATTTGTATACTGTACATGACAAAGAGATACATTTGTACTATACGTATTAGTAGATGAATCAAATTTGCTGCTTTACCAGGTAGAAGAAGTTAGGTTTTTTTTCAGAAAATATGTAAGGGCAATAATAGTTACAAAATGCATTGAACCTTGTATTTTTCTTTTACCTTATTAGGGAAACTTTTACCTAAAATTTCCCTGCAAATAATTTTTTTTTTTTTCAAATTGAAATATTATATTAAGTTACATGCTTAGAATAACTAGTGTCATCAAAACTATATTCCATCTGAGTGTTATATAGTTATTATTTTATTAATCCTTCATATGTTTGTAGTGTTACATGTTATAAGATTCCGGTATATGAATTTCTTTCTTTTCAGCTTCAATCAGAGTTACAGAACCTTAACTTAGCTGCCCGTCCACAAAACGACAACATCCTGGAAAAACTCATAGGAAAAGACAACGAGTAAGTTCTAAGTGATAATCGGTACATTAAAATGATGAATAATAAAAGTAAATGAAAAGTTTTCTTCTTACTGAAATATTTTGTTTCTAATTGTGTAAAAGAGAAAAAATCAGTAGGATTTTTTGATTGATAATAAGTTATAAAAAAAAGCATCTTATGTATTCTTTTCAAAAACTTGTAAAAGGTTGGATTTACATCTGGGTTTTCCAAAATATTACACTCGTCCTGCTGTAAGGTAAACATTACATGTGCTGATATGGATTTAGCTTGAATGTGATTTTTTTGACAGATTTTGTTCCTTGTAGTGATGAGTTTTGTTTTGTTTTGTTTTGTTTTTTTTTTCTCGGTTGTGTCAATATCAATGATTTATGAATAATATTGCAAGTATACTTGCAACAAATAAAAAAAAAAAACACATTAATTTGATACTTATTTTATCTCGGTAACAAATGAGCATGTCCTACATTAATACATCTTCTTTTGGCAAACTCTAATCTGAATTAAATGTACATGATTTGAATGAAAAGTCATTTTTCATTTATTTTAGAAATATTAACTGATTTTTTTATGATTTTTTAAAAATCTTGACATTTGATACTTTTATGCAACATCAATTTAACACAAGCTTCCATTAACAAACTTAAATTGATTTTTCCCAATCTAGATTTGCATACATTTAATTATACAGTCTTGCATTTTTAGAAAATATTGTCTTTTATTTTTCATTTTAAAATTTGATGTATAATTTGTTTAAGTGTCATTTTGTAATTCTACTTTCACATTTTGTTTGTATATTCATAATTTTTCATCCTGTATTCTTTCTTTTTGTTATCTGCCTTATTAAAAAATTGATTTATTTTTTTTCCGTTGATATTTCTTACATGCAAGAAAGTGCTTGTAATGTGTTATTCTTTTCTCAGTACAGCTTGAATTTCATGTTAGTAGAATATTACTTTTAACTAACATTTTCTTAAAAATATTTTATCTACCTGGTAAAGAATAATATGGTGTTTAAAGTACACAATGCCAATTTCTCTCTCCTCTTATGCCCCTGTTATTTGAGAATTTTGGGCATATACTTGAAGTTTTACTCAAACAGATCAGTTTTTCAGTCTGTTTTTCTGCAAATACTTTAACCTTTGGCAATAACTTTTTAATTGTAATTGATAGGACTTTTATATTTCATGTGTGTATTTACTGTGACCATACCTCTTTCTATTGGATGCCATGTCAGTGACCTTGTGACATTGACCCTTAAGTATTGACCTAATTTTAGGGTAACAGCTTTTATACTTTCAAAGCTATTGGTTTACAATTTCCTTTAAAAAAGAACTATATTAAAAAGATTAAAAATCATAACTTCAAAATTTCACTGTGCATACTTAATTACGTTATTTCCATGTAACTGTTTCTCTATAAATGTGACTTGATAATAAAATGATACCTTTTGCTATCTCTATCCTCTATGATTTAGCTTAACATTGTAGTTTTAATTGATTTTATGTACCATAAAATTATTCTGTCTACTAAGCATAGTCGCATTCTAACCGCATGTTAATATTCTGCCTCATTAGTGCTCATCCTGATATAAGGGTCCCTGTAAACCACAACACTCGTCAATATGGTGCAAGTATAACTAATTACAGCCGGCACGGCAGTACACCCCCGGGGTCACGGCCTGATAGTGGTAAAAGGCGGAGCAGTGGGAAGGGGGACAGGAATCAGAATGCTGACAACGCCTACCAGGAGAAGATGAACTTACATCAAGATTATCAGGGAAGAAACGGCCATCTCAGGGTCGGCAGTAACGGAAGGTCAGTAATAGAGTAAAAATGTTCTGAAAAACACAGTTCAATAAATCTTTGCAGTCTGATAAATGTGAAGAATTTTTGGGAAAGAAAACTTGATTTCATAGAATTAGACAGTAAATAATTTATCTAGTCTATGTTAATCAGGATAATTGCAAGATTGTGTTATCAGTGGCGGATTCAGGGGGGTGCGGAGGGGCGCCCGCCCCCCCCCCCCCCCCCCCCCCCCCCCGGCACTGACCCCAAATTTTCCAAAAACAGGTATATTTTTGTCCATTTCTAGTAAAAATCGGCAAAATTCGGCCCTTGACCCCCCGGCAAAGGGGGCGCTGGATCCGCCGCTGGTTATCATAGTATTACTAACGTCAAAGGCCTTTTTAAATTAATTCTTTATTTCATTGTATGAATTGTGATTATAATGACAAAATAATGCAACATTTTCACTTAATAAAAAATTGAGATGAAAAAGAAAATCGGAATGAATGCAAAATTGCCAGCATGTATCTTAGAAGGCTAATATAACATGCTTAAAATGTTCAAAAGTTTGAATTTTCATTTAATTTTTTTTCCAGTCTACCTTCATTAGCAAATAAATCTAACCTTATACAACTGAATGACAATAAAAACTTGCCAGCTGATTTATTCCCTGGGATCCCGACTCCCTGGAGGGGCACCACTTATAACTGGTCACCGTCAGGACCCCCCTCTAACCATCAGACTATAGGGGCCAGACACTACACACACACCAGACTGTGGTGACGTGACGGAATATGGTGAAACTAAATATGTGTGATCATCTTGTGTGTATATTTGATTGTGACATCATCATCATGGGATATGGAGAAGGATGCATTTATGCACATACAGTGTATCGACCTCATTGTGATTGTGACGAACAATCCACATCTATATTCTTATCAGGACAAATTTATTCTGACTGATGATTGACAATTACCTTATATAATACAGGATCAACATGGCTGAAAATGTAGAAATATGTGACAATATCCTGTCGTTCACATGTAACAATAATTATTCCTTTTATATAAAAATTATCAAAACTCTCAAAAAATGTTTAGAAGTTGCACAGAATCCAAAAAAATACTGTGTGAGGCATCTAAAATTTATGCAACTTCATTCAGATAATGTGTGAACGGATTTGTTTCATAAAGTTTTGTGTCTATGATAAGAAGTTAAAAAATTCACTTGAATAGAATCAATTTATTCATTGTTTGGCATTCCATTTGTTAGAAAATTGTAAGCTAAAACAAGAGGGCTTTATCTGAACATTCCTAACTACTGATCATTATCAAAGACTTAATATTCAAGCGTTTTTGTTGAATTTCTGCAATTTGCTTATGCCAGATTCATGTGATATTTGTCCATTAATTCATTGTGATTCCATAACTATATTGTGATTTCTCATACAGTAGTTATTGAACTGTTACCAGTAATAGAGAGAATGCTGGATTTTCCAAGTTTATGTTGGTACAAATTGTGATATTTATTTATGATTCTTGACTGTCATCAAATTTCATTTAAAGAGTGAAACTCTTAGAGTATATTTCTTCATTCACTATTACATTGTTATCTTCTTACCTATAATAGTGTTAATCATTCATTACATATGTATAGTCATTTATTATTATTTTACATTATTATTAGTCTTTCACATTTAAAATTTCTTAATTTATTTAAACATATTTGATTACTGCCAATCCTGTGAAGTAATTAGATTGTATTTGTCAGCCTTAGTGTCTATATCAACTTATTCGATAGTTTAAAAAGCTAGATTTAAGAATTCTAAGTGCACCATCATTTTAATGAATTTTATTTTTGACTATGTATTTTGTTCTTTTCGTGAAAGATACAGATAACTGGTATGCAAGGAAATCAACATAAAAATCTGAAAGATTAAGTAACTTAAAATGAATATTCTAATGCACTCCGTTTGTAACGCGCATTCTGATTGGCTGAGCGATTAAAAAACTGCAAGGGGATTCACGTTTCACTGCAGATTCTGCTATAACGTCATGCGTTGCTATGACGACGTCGTTAAAAGCAGACGTTTTCCAGCTTCTTTCTGACCAAAGCATTAGAATAGGGTTACCATACTGATGTTTTACAAAAACTGACAGGGTATCGGCGAATCCCCTGTCAGAAATATCCGTTTTACCACTCGGCTGATGCCTCGCGGTAAAACTCAACTTCTGACAGGGGATTCGCCGATACCCTGTCAGTTTATGTAAAACACACGCATGGTAACCCCTAAATAATATTTTCTCTGATAATTATAGTTGTGGCACCATCAAATATGCATAAAATGCTCAATTTTCGTTAACCAACAAACAAAATTCATGTCGATGATTGAGCTATAAATCTGTATAAAAAATAGAAATCTTGATTTTGCACACCATTTTCATTAATTATATATTGCATGTATCATACAACAACTGTGTGCTATGTTGTTAATGCAAGGAAGAGGCATATTTAGGTTGTGATGAATATCAGTTTATATCAAATACTTCATTCTGCACATCTAACATGTATATATTTTCCACTAGTTATTTATGCACATTTATATATAAATTATACACAAATTAATCCAAATTTGTCTGTGACAGATATTAATTGTCAA